>CP136059.1:529015563-529655871 GCA_032464435.1 Aegilops umbellulata
CGACCGCCACTCATAAGGATGACAATCAAAGAACACCTCATGTTTCAAATTTGTTACGTTTACCATACGTGCATGCTACGGGACTTGCAAACTTCAACACAAGTATTTCTCAAATTCACAACTACTCAACTGGCACAACTTTAATATCACTATCTCCATATCTCGAAACAATCATCAAGTATCAAACTTCTTTAGTATTCAATGCACTTATATGGAAGTTTTTATTATATCCCTCTTGGATGCCTATCATATTAGGACTAATTTTATAGCCAAAGAAGATTACCATGTTGTTCTAACAGACTCTCAAAATAATATAAGTGAAGCCTGAGAGATCAATAATTTCTACAAAAGAAAACCACCACCGTGCTCTAAAAGATATAAGTGAAGCACTAGCGCAAAATTGTTTAGCTCAAAAGATATAAGTGAAGCACATAGAGTATTCTAATAAATTCTGATTCATGTGTGCCTCTCTCAAAAGGTGTGTACAGAAAGGATGATTGTGGTGAACTAAAAAAAGAGAAGACGCAAATCATACAAGACGCTCCAAGCAAAACACATATCATGTGGTGAATAAATATATAGCTCCAAGTAAAGTTACCGATGGACGAAGACAAAAGAGGGGATGCCTTCCGGGGCATCCCCAAGCTTAGGCTTTTTGGTTGTCCTTGGATTTTACCTTGGGGTGCCTTGGACATCCCCAAGCTTAGGCTCTTGCCACTCATTGTTCCATAATCCATCAAATCTTTACCCAAAACTTGAGAACTTCACAACACAAAACTTAATAGAAAATCTCGTGAGCTCCGTTAGCGAAAGAAAACAAAACATCACTTCAAAGTACTGTAATGAACTCATTCTTTATTTATATTGGTGTTAAACCTACTTTATTCAAACTTCTCTATGGTTCATAAACTCCATTACTAGCCATAGATTCATCAAAATAAGCAAACAACACACGAAAAACAGAATCTGTCAAAAACAGAACAGTCTGTAGTCTGTATCAAACGCATACTTATGGAACTCCAAAAATTCTAAAATAAATTTCTGGACGTGAGGAATTTATCTATTAATCATCTTCAAAAAGAATCAACTAAATATCACTCTCCAGTAAAAAGTTGTAGCTAATCTCGTGAGCGCTAAAGTTTCTGTTTTTTACAGCAAGATCAAAAAGACTTCACCCAAGTCTTCCCAAAGGTTCTACTTGGCACAAACACTAATTAAAACATAAAACCACATCTAAACATAAGCTAGATGGATTATTTATTACTAAAAATAACCAAAAATCAAGAAACAAAAATAAAATTGGGTTGCCTCCCAACAAGCGCTATCGTTTAACACCCCTAGCTAGGCATAAAGGCAAGGATAGATCTAGGTATTGCCATCTTTGGTAGGCAATTCTTCAATAAGACATCTATAACCCTTAGGAGTTTCCTTCTTATTATTAATTATCAAACTCCTAGGCAAGAAATCGAGAAAATCATTTGTATCAAAAGGTTCCTTAATGATAGCGAGAAAGTTGGGGTGAACACTTATGAATTTGAGATCCGCATTTCCCTTACTAGAAGTTTCACCCTTATTTTTAGGAACATACATTAATTTGGAAATTTTATCATTAGAAGGTTTTGGAGTGTTATTCATGAAAGAAAAGGCAGACCCTAGGTTGGTAATAATATCCTCGATTTTATCAATTCTAGTGGAATCTTGATCTATCTTTTCGTTAACCATAGGTTCCTTTTCTTTAAAAAATTTAAACACAACTCCTACCTTAGATCCGTATTGGGTAATTTGGTTGTGGATCTTTCTATCCAAATTTTCAATCAACTCTACGGTGGCAACTTTTCTTTCAATAATTTCAAGCCTTTGCATCACATGTTCCAAAGTTAAAATAGTTCCATTAACCAAAAGAGGTGGTGGACCAAACAAATCTATCATAGCATTATAAGAATCAAAAGTATGGCTACCCAAGAAATTTCCTCCGGTAATGATATCAAGAATATATCTATTCCAAGGAGTGATGCCTACATAAAAATTGCGAAGAAGAACGTAAGTAGATTGCTTCCTAGTAGATCTATTTCGCGCATTGCAAATTCTGTACCAAGCATCTTTTAGATTTTCTTCCTCCCTTTGTTTAAAATTAAGAACTTCATTCTCGGGAGACAAAGGAGTAGATAAAGGACTAGCCATAACAATGAAGCAAGCAAAAAAGAGGTGAACGGGAAAAGAGGGCGAATAAAACGGCAAAGGTGAAGTGGGGGAGAGGAAAACGAGAGGCAAATGACAAATAATGTAATGCGAGGGATACGAGTTTGTGATGGGTACTTGGTATGTCTTGACTTGTGCGTAGACTCCTAGGCAACGGCGCCAGAAATCCTTCTTTCTACCTCTTGAGCATGCGTTGGTTTTTCCCTTGAAGAGGAAAGAGTGATGCAGCAAAGTAGCGTAAGTATCTCCTTCAGTTTTTTAGAACCAAGGTATCAATCCAGTAGGAGGCCACACGCAAGTCCCTCATACCTACACAAACAAATAAGAACCTTGCAACCAACACGATAAAGGGGTTGTCAATCCTTTCACGGCCACTTGCAAAAGTGAGATCTGATAGAGATGATAAGATAATATTTTTGGTATTTTTATGATAAAGATTAATAGTAAAGATTGCAAAATAAACGGCGACAGAAATTGCTAGTTGACGGGAGATTAATATGATGAAAAATAGACCCGGGGGCCATAGGTTTCACTAGTGGCTTCTCTCAAGATAGCATAAGTATTACGATGGGTGAACAAATTACTATTGAGCAATTGATAGAAAAGTGCATAATTATGAGAATATCTAGGCATGATCATGTATATAGGCATCACGTCGGTGACAAGTAGACCGACTCCTGCCTGCATCTACTACTATTACTCGACACATCAACCGCCATCCAGCATGCATCTAGAGTATTAAGTTCATAAGAACAGAGTAACGCATTAGGTAAGATGACATGATGTAGAGGATAAAGTCAAGCAATATGATATAAACCCCATCTTTTTATCCTCGATGGCAACAATACAATATGTGTCGTTTCCCTTTCTGTCATAGGATCGAGCAACACAAGATTGAACCCAAAGCTAAGCACTTCTCCCATTGCAAGAAAGATCAATCTAGTAGGCCAAACCAAACTAATAATTCGAAGAGACTTGCAAAGACAACCAATCATACATAAAAGAATTCAAAGAAGATTCAAATATTGTTCATAGATAATCTTGATCAGAAACCCATAATTCATCAGATCTCGACAAACACACCGCAAAAAGAGTTACATCGAATAGATCTCCAAGAAGATCAAGGAGAACTTTGTATTGAGATACAAAGAGAGAGAAGAAGCCATCTAGCTAATAACTATGGACCGGAAGGTCTGTGGTAAACCACTCACACATCATCGGAGAGGCTATGGTGTTGATGTAGAATCCCTCCGTGATCGATTCCCCCTCCGGCGGAGCGCTGGAAAAGGCCGAGAGATGGGACCTCACAGGTACAGAAGGTTGCGTCGGTGGAAATAGGGTTTAGTGGTGCTCCTGGATGGTTTCGGGGTACGTAGGTATATATAGGAGAAAGAAGTAGGTTGGTGGAGCCACGAGGGGCCCGCCCAACGGGGCAGGTGCGCCTCCCTGCCTCGTGGCCTCCTCGGTTGTTTCTTGACGTCCACTCCAAGTCCTCTGGATCACGTTTGTTCCAAAAATCACGTTCCCGAAGGTTTCATTCCGTTTGGATTCCATTTGATATTCCTTTTCTACGAAACACTGAAATAGGCAAAAAACAACAATTTGCACTGGGCCTTGGGTTAGTAGGTTAGTCCCAAAAATAATATAAAAGTGTGTAATAAAGCCCATTAAACATCCAAAACATAATATATATAATAGCATGTAACAATAAAAAATTATAGATACGTTGGAGACGTATCAGCAGCAACATGCAGAGGAGCGTCGGTTGCGGTGGCGGTAGCAAGCTGAGGAGCTGGCTGAGAGAGCATCAGGTGTGGCAGTGGCTGACCAGGAGACTGGCGAGGGAGTGACCAGCGTTATAGCAGTTGGCTGAGGGATAGGCCAGGGAGAGTAGCAGCGGCTGGCTATGGGATTGGGCTGGGAGTGATGGTCGTGGTGGTGGATAGATGGGGAAAATAGGTTCTGCATGATGGAGGACAAAGTTTTTGACGTGACGTTGGCAGGATATATGGGTTGCTGAATTGTTTTCCATGGGCTTACGTGTCCATATCCCAACCAACAACCAGAGCCCAGTTCTATAGCCCACATACAAAAATTTGACTGATGACCGAGCTAGCGAGCGGGAGAGTGCGACGGAAGAATAGATGGCATCATGGAGAAGGAACAAATCGTTATTTTCCACTTAGGGGTGGCAAGCATAAGTAAATATCATCAACTCCTGATCACTATAGGCTGGTGAGCTATACTGCATCAACGGCCATAATAATTCACACGAGTGGCTTCCTGAGGAGTCAGGAAAATCAGCTAGTGGGGTGCCCCTGTTTAAATATAGATGATTCGGTGGCCCAGAATGACAGATCCTACGATCATACCTTAGGCCAATCTCATACTATTTTATGAATGCATTGTTGCACCAGGTTGAACATTTTGGTGGTTTTGTCCTAACATATTTGTAAAACCGTCCGATAATCAATTCACAATCGACTAAGTTATATAAATGTTTCCTATCATATAACACGTCTCTCTAATATCAAACAACCTATGGTATCTCTAAGGTGTCTCCCCAATGTCCATTATGCTCAGAGGAAGCCGAGGACATCAAGCACCTGATATTTTCATGTCGGCGTGCGAAGGAAGTTTGAATGCATTGGGTATTCAGAAGTTATAGATAATGCGTTGAGGGTAGACCGATTTGGCAACATAGTCCTGAAGGAGATCATTCGAAACAAGTAAAATATTAGACCGATTCTCCCAAACCTTGGTGTTGCAGAATCGGTTGTCATGGGCGCTTGGTATATATGGTGGCAGAGAATATAGTTTGTGAAAGGAAACCAAGTGGCTTCGCCCAGCAGGACAACTTTCGCTAACAACGCAATCACATCGAACTTTGCAGCGGCTCAGAGTGTGGTACAATCACAAAAAGTACCATGGTAGAATCTTCTTGCTGGCAGCTACAAGATAACGTGGGCGCATCTTTTTTCCAAGATGGGTCGGGAGCAGCAGCAACACTGATTCAGAATTACAAGGGCGAGGCAGTAGCAGGTGCTCATGGCTTCTGAATAACATGTATGATGCTAGCACAACTGAAACATTAGCCTTGCAAAAGGGCTTGATATTGCTTGAAAATATAGGATGCGATGGGGTTATCATGGAGTCTGGTTCACTGGAATTAATCCAAGCTTGCGATGGTGTGAATGAAGTTTTAATCCCAGCCACGGCGATACTTGCAGATTGTTTCCAGCGAGCAACTAGACTAGGTACAGTGAGCTTCCAACACTATCCTAGGGATGCCAATAGGCCTCACATAATTTAGCTAGGCACGTTTATGATTCTAAAGTTGTAGTTTTTTGGGATGGTGATCCTCCTAGCTTCATTCTTCCAGACATCATCTTTGATGTAACTGTGATCTGAAAGTAATAAATTTCGCCCTAGGGCATTTCCCCTAAAAAAACCTATGGTATCTCTAATATTGCTCAGATGAAGGCACACCCACTGAATAAGGGAAAATTGTAGTATATATATATATATATATGTGTGTGTGTGTGTGTGTGTGTGTGAGAGAGAGAGAGAGAGAGAGATAGTCCGACTTTACAAACTGTTCAATCAAATCTAATAAATAGTATCCATCAAATCAAAGAAATGTGCTAGTCTAAAATTGTAATACTATCTCAATTGACAAAGAAATAGCTAATTATAAATTTTTGTTACTTAATATTGGATCTTAAATCATACATACACATTTATTATGCTTAAAATTTTGTCACATCGAAATGTCTGCAAAATATATTTATATGATGTTTCGTTTTACATTTCTAACATGTACTTTTGCAAACAGGCATGTACTAAAATAAATTTTGTAGCTAAAGTTTTTTCACTCTTTCATCTTAGATTTAAGTTGAATTATTTCTGGTTTAGATCTAAGAAAGAAAATAATAATTATTTTTTACTGAACGGTTTAAGTTATTCCACCTACACACACTTTGGACTATAAAGTATTTAGAGAGGCTCATTTTTTAATTTGGTTAAATAACTTAGTAGAGAGATCTAGAGGGTACATAACCAATAAATATCTTTGTATAGTGGTTTGTTTTGTTGCATTGAAACCAATTATTGATTATGGGTATTGTTATAGCAACATGGTCACAATGTCTTTATGTTACCATTGATTAGTGTAAATAGAATTTGTAAACACTATCATCTAACGTTTCAAATGTCATACAGACACTATAAAAAAATTTATGCATGGTAAGGATCTTTATTGATGTACCGAATTTAGGGATCCCATTCTGCAAATTTGAAAAGCATGATGATTCTCAAAATCAGTAATTGTGAACAACAAATAAAATTGTAGTAGCATTCGTATAGAGCATTGTATGTGCACTATTTACAAGTCTTGTATTGTATTTTTTTCTAAATAGAAATACAGATATAATAAAAAATCAAGTGTGGAAGTGATATCAATTGCACTAAACGCTTGGGGTTTATATTGCTAGATGTCCTATCGTGTCCACCAATCTTTTATCCATGCCAATGAATATTCACTAGATGGTACCCTGCATGTTGCTGCGGGAATTTTTTGATAAGAGTTTGCATGTTCTATGATAATGTTGAAAATCATAAAAGAAAAAAACACTTGCTAGATCGCTCTCTTGATCTTGGTCGTTTGCATGTTCCATGCTTGCTATGCACCTGCTGCTTGGCCTCGAGTGTTTGTAGTAGTTGGCTATTGTTTAGGTAGGGTGCTGTTGTAGTATGATTTAGTTTAGTTGTTGGTTTGCTATAATATTTTGTTAGGTTTTTTGATACATATGTAATAAAGATTTTGGAAGGAATTGCACCAATTTTTTTTGACATGACCTATCCTACTTATATTATTCACACATCCAATGGGAAAATAATATACATTGACAACAGTTATAGTAAAATCGGCATGATCCTCTCAATAAAGTGAAAAGCAACCCATATACCTCATAATTCAGGTTAATCCACATGTCACTGCAAGCATAGGATCATCATGTAATTACCAATGAGAGTCCCATGGATTGAAAATGTGAGCCACAATGTAACTATATAAATAAAAAGCAATGTAAACCAGCCCATATATAGTTGCATAAGCATTATCCATAACTTAGTACATGCATCAGATAAAAAAAGCACAGTTTTGGATAATTTTGTATGGACATGAAACTAACAGTACCTACGTTTCTTATTGGTGTTATCCTCTTGGCCTTCTTAGCTATTCAATATCATGTTGTTGCCTGCAATGTTGTTAGAGGACAAAAAGTAATATCGGTGAATATTATTTTTGGAATTTGGTAAGTGATATGAGATGACACACATACTATTGCCTATGCTTTTTGAAAACTTGAAGATGAAGTTCTGCAGCCTCAAGATGAACCTCATTTTGACTGTGACATGTAAATATTGCACCATTGAAAAATTACATGGTAACTAGGAATATTGTTATTGAAAGATCATGGATGCCGCCTAGAGGGCGGGGTGAATAGGCGCTTTTAAAATAATTATGTTTTAGGCTTGAACAAATGAGGAATAAACCTAGCGGTTAATTTGTCAAGCACAAAACCTACAACAACTAGGCTCACCTATGTGCACCAACAACTTATGCTAAGCAAGATAAACTACTAGGTGATAGCAAAATATATGACAAGAAACAATATGGCTATCACAAAGTAAAGTGCATAAGTAAAGGGATCGGGTAAGAGATAACCGAGGCACTCGGAGACGACGATGTATCCCGAAGTTCACACCCTTGCGGATGCTAATCTCCGTTTGGAGCGGTGTGGAGGCACAATGCTCCCCAAGAAGCCACTAGGGCCACCGTAATCTCCTCACGCCCTCGCACAATGCAAGATGTCGTGATTACACTAAGGGACCCTTGAGGGCGGTCACCGAACTCGTACAAATGGCAACCCTTGGGTGCGGTCACCGGACCCGGACACTTTGGCAACCCTTGGGGGCAGTCACCGGTACCCGTCAAATTGCTCGGGCGATCTCCACAACCTAATTAGAAACCCTGATGCTTGCCCGGAGCTTTACACTACAATGATTGAGCTCCGAACACCACCAACCGTCTAGGGAGCCCAAGCACCCAAGAGGAACAAGCTCAAGGGTACCAAGAACCCAAGACTAATAAGCTTCTCAACTTGTAACTTCCGCGTATCACGTGGAGAACTCAAACCGATGCACCAAATGCAATGGCAAGGGCACACGGAGTGCCCAAATCCTTCTCTCTCAAATCCCACCGAAGCAACTAATGATAGGGAGGAAAATGAGAGGAAGAACAAGAAGGAGAACACCAAGAACTCCAAGATCTAGATCCAAGGGTTTCCCCTCACATAGAGGAGAAAGTTATTGGTGGAAATGTGGATCTAGATCTCCTCGCTCTTTTCCCTCAAAAACTAGCAAGAATTCAAAGAGGGATTGAGAGATAGCAAGCTCGAAGAAGGTCAACAATGGGGGAAGAACACGACCTCAAAGGATAAGGTTCATTGGGAAGAAGGCCCCCTTTTATAGGTAGGAAAAAATCCAACCGTTATGCTCACAGCCCGCACCAAGCGGTACTACCGCCCCAAGGAGCGGTACTAACGCCAGGGGTAGCGGTACTACTGCTTGCGTGCGGTACTAAAAAAATTACATCTGTGCCTACCACCGCTGGACTTATGACGAGTTTTTGGTCCGGAGCGGAAGTAGCCACGGAAGTAAAAAATTACATCCCCTCCAAGCGGTAGTACCGCTGTAGCCCTTTTGAGGACACCAAAACTGATACAACTTTTGCAAACGGACTCCAAATTCAACGAAACCAAGTTTGTTGGAAAGCTAACAACATGGCCTAACACAATCTTGATGGAAATAATAATAAGAATCAAATGATAAAAGGCCCATAAAAAAATGGTGAGAACCCTTCCTCGAAAGAGACCAGTAAAACCTCCAACACCGAAAACGCAATAGAAGAAGCATGTGAACTCCATTTTCGATGAACTCAAGCTTGTCAAGAAGATGACCATAAGCTCCAAAACTCACAAGAATAAAACCAAACAAGAACCAAGAAATATGATGCAAGCATGCAATGGTTTGAGCTCTCTACGAGCGATATGATCAAGCTACTCACTTGAGAGCCCCCCTTGATAGTACGACAATCGATCCTATAACCCGGTCTCCAAACTACCACCATGAGATCGGTAAAATAGAGAACCTATCAAGGGCAAACTTTGCCTTGCACAAAGTCCACTTGAGCGAGATGTAAATGATCTTGACTTCCTCAAGTTGGGCCACCTTTATTGATTTCGTTGGCTCGCTGAAGACTAGTAGATTGCTTCCCCATACTCCACTATGGGTGAGCCACTCTTCGGCACATCTTCACAAGTCCATTGTCACCACAATGGATGGCAAGCATCAAGCACTTGATCTCTTTGTGATGCATCACTTGAACTTGCACACCACAATCTTGATTTGATGTCATCCTCCATGGGTTGTATGTGATCTTCCTCTTGACGCAAGCCCATGGAAGATAACCTAACCCCACATAGAACTCTCAAAAAGACCATGGGTTAGTACACAAAGTGTAATTGACAATGCTTACCATACCATGGGATCGCTTGATCCCTCTCGGTACATCTTCTACGCTTTGTGTGTTGATCAACTTGAAGCACTCTCTGTACTTAGTCTATATCAACCTTGAATCTTTCCAACTCTATTCATTTGGAAGATGTAAGACCAATCTTTGGATAATTCCTTAATAGCACCTTGGTCATCACAAACTCTCCTTGAAACCAACAAATGGACTCCAAGAAAAGCCTATGGACAAACCCTTCAAATATAACTCAAGGCAACCATTAGTCCATAGAGATTGTCATCAATTACCAAAACCAAACATGGGGGCACCGGGCACCGCATATTCTTTCAATCTCCCCCATTTTGGTAATTGATGACAATCACTTTCAAGAGAGTTTATATAAGGAATTATGCATCACCATACCATGCAACAATAATTTATGCGCATGAGGTGCAAAAGCTTAAGAAGAGATGACTCTCTAAACTTCTCCACGCTTAGGAACAAAACCAAAGCAAGAAGAGATGACTCTCTAAACTTCTCCACAAAACTCTCTGAAACTTCTCCCCATTGGCATCGATTGCCAAAATGGGCGAAAGGCTTAGAAGGCCAATATAACTTGTGTTCCTCCATAAATTGTGTTTTTCTCAACTTGAGAGTGGAATGCAATACACATATCCAACGGTAAATACTTGGAGGAAGACAAACTATATTGAGGCCCAAATATTGCAAAAAGAATGATATGCCACAAAGGCATAACAAAGAGAGAAACAAGCAGACAAGCAATCAAACGATACCAATTGAAGCAAGCTATCAAAAGATACCAATTGAACCAACTAGACTAATGATCCTACGTGCCACATAATAAAATATATTATGATATGAGCAAAGGAGTGTTCTAGAGAAACTAGAGAAGCTCCCCTTGTTTTGTGCACAATTTAGTTTTGCAATTGGATACAACGTGCACAAAATAGGATTGTCACTCCCCCAAGATAAATAGAACATCATGACAAGTGCAAGAGACCAACGAAGCGTTCTCAAAGACACTAGTGAAGCTCCCCATGATTTGTGCACTCCTTAGAATATTTGCATTAGGATACCAAGTGCACAAAATAGGATCATCACTCCCCAAAATCAATAGAAACTCATAACAAGTGCAAGTGAGCATGTAGGAAACAAAGCCTAGCACTTCCAATAAACAAATGGTTGAGCAACATATAAAAGAGGCAACTTGGAAATAGGTTCAACCAAAAAGATGTGTGTGAATCATGGCAAAGCACTTGAGAAGACTAAAATAAGGATGAGCTTTAAGCATCAACATAGTCTTGGATAAATGAGTACACGGTGCATGACATGTCCTCCCCATACACACCCAACTAGCAAATGGGTTCACAAGCTCACTAAAATGATAACAACAAAGCTTGCGACAACCCATGGTAAAAATAGAAGATGAAGGCCTCATCAAGACAAGGGATACCAATTAAGATGACAAAAGCCTCGTAAAGATAAGCATGAGGAAAATAATCTTCACCACACAAGAGTGCATCAAGATGCAACGAGATATGACCCGCACTCATGGCACACACTTTCACGGAGCCACCAAAGAAATAACATAAGAAAGACAAGGTGGACGTGAAAGAAAGGATATCATCTAGAGATGTAATTTCTCTCAAGTGTATAAGGTTCTAGGTAGACGAAACCATGATGATATATATCTACAAAGAAGGATGTACACCCGAAATAGTTACAACATGAAGGAACAAGATATCCAAAAGGAAGTCATACATATACCAATAAGATATTTTCTTGGAAGCATAGCACTTGGCTAGATATGGTCTTATTGTGTATAGATGAAGTCCAACCACACATCCAACAAAGACATCACAACTAGCAACAAGAGATCATCGTTGGGATGCTTTGAGAAAGGAAACAAGTATCACAACATATGAAATGAATATCAACCCAAGATGCAACCTACACAAGGTTGAATGCAAGAGAGGAAAGCATGAATAGATACTTGTTACCGTGATAGCATTGGAAGGAGTAGAGATACCAATTGAAGGTAGATAGTAGTTCATGATCATACTAGCTTGACTCCAATAAGCACATGGTGACACCACCTTCCTTGTGAGTGACCGAGCATCCAATGCATCTCCAATTGTTCCTAGAACAACAACACAAACAAAATGGTACCCGAACTCGTTGGGACCAAAGAGTTAGAAACACCAATATACATAGGACAAACTCCACATAAATATGTGCATATAGATATGTAAATGAATATCATGCACATCTCATCCAATTTGAGACTTGGTGGAGTTTCCCTTATATATTGGGTCAAAGAAAGAAAGCATGCCAAAGATACTACATGAAGTTAATATGCATGCTCAAGACTTTCAAGAACCGATACCAATTGACCAAGAAATACCAAGCAAAGAAAAGATACCAAATGAATAAATCAACACTTGGAGGATATCCATAACAGATACATCGAGGAATGAGATATCCATTAACACACTCAAAAAGAAGGAAATCAAAGTCCCAAAAGAGAGGATGGTTCCAAACGAACCAAGCCATCTACAAAGTTTCATGATGGCACAAAGTATCAAAAAGAAACGGCTTTCCTTCCACAAACACACACTTGATAAGGATCGCAAGATGAGTGTTTTATAGAAAATAGGATAGCTCCCCCACGAGTTGTGCATTATAGAGAATTTGCATTTGAATACAAAATGCACAAGGTGGGATCACCACTTTCACTATATCAAGAAAACACTAGACAAGATCACGAAAATAACAAGATCCTCAAGTGGCATGGAAGGCAATGGGAGTTTACACAATCCTAGGCAAGAGAAGAGGCAAATAAAAGCAAAGGCCAATGTAAAGATGATCAATAAATTCTACCACACAAGTGAGTACCAATTGTCAAAAGACAAGAAGTAAATGGAAATAATTCCCGGTGGTAGATTGCAAGGATATCCGACATCATCTTCACACCAAACCCAAGCAAATTGCAACTTGTAGAGCTAACATGCCACCTAGGAACAAGATAATTTGCGATATCAATTCTAGGTGACAATACCTCACATGTACACATTTTCTAGGCTTGTAATATGCACATAGCACATTACTCCCCCATAATGTGATACCAATAAAAACTTAACAAGAGGCAATAAGAAGATCCAACAAGAGTTAAATAATGGACTATTTAGAATTTCAATTTCTCATGAGAAGACATACCACATAGCGACTAGACAATCTTGTAATATCGATACTAGATGGTATTCCTCATGTACGCACATTTATGGATTGTGAGGTGCACAAAGCACATCACTCCCCCACAATGGTATATTCCATTAATCTCTCACAAGAGCCAACTAAGATACAAACAAGATGCACAAAGGCTCAACGTACGACACACATGTACATGATGTGCAAACCAACACACACATACATGATTGCTCAAGATAATCAAGTTGGAAGCACAACATATACAAACACATGCAAGGAACAAAACCAAGCATGCAAAGGGGCAAGTAACTTTCAATGTAAACAATTTAAGCACAAGTTACCGCAAGAAGGCACATCGGATATAAGATATAAACTTGATAATTCAGTTGACTTGGCTTGAGACAATAAGAGTGATGAAGTCCCCTTCATTCTTCATAATGTAGACAAGTCTCCAATGCCCTCCTTTGACATCTATTGATCAAGTTTGAGCTAGTTGGTACCCAACCAAGTTGGGTCCTAAGAGGTTAGTCACAATAGGCTTGGCTACCCAAATGGTTCTTTGCTTGACACCACTTTGAGTACCAACAAGCTTGGCAAACACATTGCCAACCTTATCCTTCCCAAGAGAATAGATATCATCAATAATAACTGGGTTGGATGAGTTATCACTAGTGCATAAAGAAGCGAGGTGACCTTTCTCACGACATAAGTAGCAACGTCTACTCTTCACTTTCTTCTCACTTGATTTCTCAACTTGAGAAGCATTCGCTTGATTATTCTTGGGAAGAGGACTTTATTCAACTTGAGGTTGAGCATGAGAGTGAACTTGTGGCCGCTTCCCTTGTTGATTGTCACTAATGGGCTTCTTATTCAATGGGCAAGATCTAACATGATGCCCTTCTACTTTGCACTTGAAGCAAACAATCTTAGCCGGATTCTTGACTTGTTCTTGGCCCTTCTTTTTGTTCATCTTGGACTTCTTCTTCTTATTGGAGTTGAATCCAAGGCCACCTTTGTCATTGGGGTATTTTTGCACGCTCAAGATGTTGTTGAGTGTAAATTACCATTCATGACTCTTTTCCAAGTCTTTCTTCAAAGAAGTGACTTGGGCCTTGAGCTCTACATGGTTAGTCTCAACACAAGTACTAGAGGAAGTATAAGCTTCATCGGTAGAGCAACAAGGCAAGGAAAGCAATTCATCACAAGATGTACCAACATTATGAGTAGATGAATTACAAGGACTAGCACATAGCAATATAGCATTTTGACTAGAAGTAGTGCTAGTATCCACATGAGGCTCACTAGATGTTACCTTAGCAAGCATGGCCTCATGAGCTATCTTTAGCACATTATGGGATACTAGAATATCATCATGAGAGCTTTTCATGGCTTTCTTCCAATTTCCCATAATTGCTAGATAGCAACTCAAGTTGAGCCTGTAGCTCAACATTCTCCTTTAAAATGGATGCTTCACATGTAATAGAGTTAGTAGCACAAGCATCATAAATAATACAAGAGGAGAAGGCAACTTTACAACCTCTTTTGAATATGAGGCTTTAAGTTGTGCATGAGACTCGGTGAGTTTGATGAGCTCACCCTTGATGACCCTTGAGCCATTTTCGAGGTGCTCAAAATCCTCAAGGAGTCTAGCATGAGCAACTTCAAGCTTAGCATTTTTAGTTTCAAAAACATTGGCCACCTCAAGAGCTCTATCATGAGATTTCTTCACTATAGATAATTCTAGAGCAAAAGTCTCCTCAAGAGATTCCTTGGTGGTTTGTTTAAGTTCAAGAGCTTGAGAGAGGTCCGCAATCTCATTAGCGTAATCACGCTCATGACCTTCCATTTTATCAATGGTGACCTCATGCTCCTAAAGACGAGATTCCAACTCATCAATATATTTCTTGCCCTCAATAGCAATAGACATGATTTCCATGAAGTTGGAATGAGCAATTTTATTATTAAGAAGAGCTTTAAAAATCATTTCTCCCTTAATTTTTAAGGAGGCAACATCATCATTCTCTTCATCATATCATCACTCTTGCCATCATCAATATCATCACATGATATATCGGGATTCAAAGTGGGAGATACCTTTGAAGCCTTGTGAGGGAGTCCTGGATTAGGGGGTGTACGGATAGCCGGACTATAACCTTTGGCCGGACTCTTGGACCATGAAGATACAAGATTGAAGACTTCTTCCCGTGTCCGGATGAGACTTTCCTTGGCGTGGAAGGCAAGCTTGGCGATACGGATATATAGATCTCCTTCCGTTGTAACCGACTCTGTGTAACCCTAGCCATCTCCGGTGTCTATATAAACCGAAGGGTTTTAGTCCATAGGACAAACAACAATCATACCATAGGCTAGCTTCTAGGGTTTAGCCTCTCTGACCTCGTGGTAGATCTACTCTTGTACTACCCATATCATCAATATTAATCAAGCAGGAGTAGGGTTTTACCTCCATCGAGAGGGCCCGAACCTGGGTAAAAACATTGTGCCCCTTGTCTCATGTTACCATCCGCCTAGATGCACAGTTCGGGACCCCCTACCCGAGATCCGCTGGTTTTGACACCGACATTGGTGCTTTCATTGAGAGTTCCTTTGTGTCATCATCTTTAGGCCCGATGGCTTCTCCGATCATCAACAACGATGCGGTCCAGGGTGAGACTTTTCTCCCCGAACAGATCTTCTTATTCGGCGGCTTTGCACTGCGGGCCAATTCGCTTGGCCATCTGGAGCAGATTGAAAGCTACGCCCCTGGCCATCAGGTCAGATTTGGAAGCTTAAACTACATGGCTGACATCCGCGAAGACTTGATCTTCGACGGATTCGAGCCGCAGCCGAGCGCGCCGCAATGTCATGATGGGCATAACCTAACTCTGCCACCGAACAGTGCCATGGAGGCCGCACTCATGTTAGCTCCGACCCTTACCTCGGAGCCAGCTGCGCCGATCGAGGACGGGTGGCTAGACACCGCCTCGAGGGCTGCAGTCTCAACGGCGATCAAGCCGAACACCAGCCTTATCCTCTGCGAAGCCCGTGACTCCAACGTGCCGGACTCTTATCCAGACTGCGAACCCTTCACACCCTTGCCAATCGAATCCGATTGGGCGCCGATCATGGAATTCATCGCCGCGGATATCTTCAAGTACTCGCCCTTCGGCGATATTCTGAATTCACTAAGGTCTCTCTCTTTGTCAGGAGAGTCCTGGCCGGATTATGGCCAACAGGATTGGGATGCGGACGACGAAGTAATTCGATGCCCACCCACCACCCACTTCGTAGCCACTGTCGATGATTTAACCGACATGCTAGACTTCGACTCTGAAGACATCGACGGTATGGACGACAATGTAGGAGATGAACATGAACCAGCTCCTATAGGGCACTGGAAAGCCACCTCGTCATATGACATATATATGGTGGACACACCCAAAGAAGGCAATGGCGACGGAACAACGGGGGACGACCCCTCCAAGAAGCAACCCAAGCGCCGCGTCAGCGGCTCCGCTCTAAGTCCCGCCAAAGCAAAAACAGTGATACCGGCACGGGAGATAATAACACCCCGGACAGTGCCGAAGACAACTCCCTCCAGCAAGACTCAGCACAGGAGGATGGAGAGGCCAGCCCCCCTGAAAGGGCGGCAGACAGAGAGGAAGAGGATGATAACTACATGCCTCCCTCCGAAGACGAGGCAAGCCTTAGCGACGATGAATTTGTCGTGCCTGAGGATCCCGTCGAACAAGAGCGCTTTAAGCGCAGGCTTATGGCCACGGCGAGTAGCCTTAAGAAAAAACAGCAATAGCTTAGAGCTGATCAAGATTTGCTAGCCGACAGATGGACTGAAATCCTTGCGGCAAAGGAATACGAACTCGAATGCCCCTCCAAGAGCTACCCAAAGCGCAGGTTGCTACCCCGATTGGAGGAGGAAGCAATTAAACCTACATCACCAGCGCATGAGACGGCTGACCGGCCACCTCGCGGCCGCGACAGAGAGGCCTCTCGGCCCTCCACTCAAGCCGCACGCCGACGTCGCTCAAAAAATACCAAGGCATGGGGAAACGCGCTAGACCTACGTGATATATTGGAGGACAAGGCAAGGCAAACAAGATCGATCTACGGATCACATGCGGGCCCCACGACACGAGACGATAACCGTCATGCCGGATACAGTAAGTCCGGCCAGGCCGAACACAGCAGACAAAGCTCATTTGAGCTACATCGTGATATAGCCCAATACAGAGGTGCCGCACACCCACTATGCTTCACAGATGAAGTAATGGATCATCAAATCCCAGAGGGTTTCAAACCCGTAAACATCGAATCATACGATGGCACAACAAACCCTGCGGTATGGATCGAGGACTATCTCCTTCACATCCACATGGCCCGCGGTGATGATCTACACGCCATCAAATACCTCCCACTCAAGCTTAAAGGACCAGCTCGGCATTGGCTTAACAGCTTGCCAGCAGAATCAATTGGTTGTTGGGAGGACCTAGAAGCCGCATTCCTCGACAATTTCCAGGGCACCTATGTGCGACCCCCAGACGCTGATGACCTGAGCCACATAATTCCGCAGCCAGAAGAATCGGCCAGACAATTCTGGACACGGTTCCTAACCAAGAAAAACCAAATCATCGACTGTCCGGACGCAGAGGCTCTAGCTTCCTTCAAGCATAACATCCGTGACGAGTGGCTAGCCCGGCACCTAGGACAGGAAAAGTCGAAATCTATAGCAGCCCTCACGACACTCATGACCCGCTTTTGCGCGGGAGAAGACAGCTGGCTGGCTCGTAGCAATAACATGACCAAGAGCCCTGGTAATTCGGATACCAAAGACAACAATGGCAGGTCACGTCGCAATAAGCACAAGCGCCGCATTAACAGCGACAATGCAGAGGATAAAGCAGTTAATGCCGGATTCAGAGGCTCTAAGCCCGGTCAGCGGAAAAAGCCATTCAAAAGCTAGCCAATTTGGACCGAATACTCGATCGCTCGTGCCAAATACAGAGGCTCTCCCGAATTCAGAGGCTCTCCGGGCCCGTCCAGTTTGGACCGAATACTCGATCGCTCGTGCCAAATACATGGCACCCCCGAAAAGCTAGCCAATCACATCAACTGTGACACCCCAAAATTTTAGCCTTGTTTTAATGAATTAAAAAATTTGCTAGGAATTAAAACTTTGAATTTCTGAGCCCCATCTTGATTTTTTTTCCTTGTTGTGATGAGTTTTTCCCAAAGAGAAAACTTTTCAAATATGTTATTTGACTAGTATAACCTCTCAAGAAAACATTTTTTCTTAAATCAGCAGGATTAATTACATAATTAATTTACTTGATCTTCTTTTCTTGAAAAATGAGCTTATTCAGGTTTTATGGCCACTTTTGCATTAGAACCATTTGATAAATTCACTCATAATTCCCACAAAAATTTGGAGGTGTCATGTGGTGTCTTTAAATCACTTTTATACTAAAATAACTTTTATTCATAAAATATTTTGAGCTGTGCACCCAATTTTCTTCTCTGGTCCAGAGAGCAATTTTGCACTGCACCCCTTTTAAATAATACTTTCTAGTCTCCACCAAAATTATGGGATGTTGGTAATAACATGAGATTCAACTTTATGCAAAAACCTAGTGATGTTCTTTGAAATTTTTGAGTGAGTCAACCCCTTTTCCATTCTGGTTCAGTCTGGTGATTCCTACTGCAACCCCATTTAATCTTGCTCCAATGACCTTGTGCTTTCTCCTGCTTATAGTCCTCCCTGCAAAACCCCCTAAGTCCAGGAGCATGCACTTATTGGATCATTTTTAGTTCATGAAATGATGCCATCCATCTCCTGTCCAGAACTGAAGTTCATCAAAACCTGCACTAGCAAGTTTCTCCTTTTGTCCAAATGACCTTACCACCTTCTCTTTCTTCTAAAGAGACACTGATCTGGAGAATTTGGCCACTCCAAGAAATGCCTAAGTGCCCTTAGCATTTTGTCAAACACCTTATGAGCATGATCTGTTTTGACATGACTTTTGACATTGCACTGTGAGCTTGCACCACTAATCGAACTAACATGTCCACTAGACTCCCAGTTGCTCCTAGCCTGGATCTGTTAAGTGCCAGCCTCACCCAAGCTCTGCAGCATGCACTGGCATTTCATCAAGCACGTCCCGTGCACGCCCAGAGCGCGAGCAGAGCGTGCGTTTGGCGCACACGTGCACCCGAGCCGCCGCGTCTCACCCCGCACCCGTTCCGACTCGTGAGCACCTGCAGCTAGCTGCCACGCACTCCCCGCCTCACCACTACACGCCATCCCGCCCTGGCACCCTACAGCGCCACCGCCAGAGCACTTTTGGCGGCACGCCGGCGTCGGCCGACAGCCTCTGCTCCGTTCAGCGCCGCCCAAGCCACCCCGGCTCGCCACCTGGCCCCTGGCACAACCTGAACTCTTCCGCAAGCGTGTCCGCTAGCGTTCGTCGCCGCCACGACGCCCTGCAAGCTACAGAGGGGCGGTTCGCCGGCGTCCTCATCCACCGCCGCGGAACCGACCTCGTCGCGCCATAAAAGGACGCCCTGAAACCTTCCAAGCACGCAAGCGACTCTAAGCCATCCCCCTAGGACCCCTTGGGGCAGCCAATCGACCTGGGGAGGTCATCTTCCCCACCTCCGGCAGCAGCGGCCGCCGCCATGGTTCCAGCTCTCCCAGCGCCACCAGGGCCTCTCCCTCCCACTTATCTTCACCAAGAACACCTTCTCCCTCCCGTGAACCTTTCCCACTACTCGATTTCGATCAGGGCTCATTGCGGGAGAATTTTCACTCTGCCCCCGAAGCCTCCTCCACCGCGAAGCTCGCCGCCGGCAGCTCCCTCCAACCCCACCGGCCTGGCGACCACCGGGAGGACCGCACTGGAGTGGCGGATCCATCCCCACCCTCGGGACCCCGCAAAGAGCTGCCAGTCGCCGGCAACGATCGCCTGAGCTCCGCCTCCGCTCGGGACAGAGGTAGGAGGGGGAAAGAGAGACTAGTCAAACCTGACTAGTGGGACCCCCTGGACCCACTGTCAGTGTCTCACCGCGCCGTCCACGTGTTTAAGTGAAGGCGTAATCCACCCCAGTACGTTTCTCCCGCTTCGAAAGCGTATTCCACTCTGAAACGTTTTTCTTTTTCTGTTTTATTTTAAAATCAGTTTTGACCAGAACTTTGACTGACTATATCTTTTTAAATATAACTCCAAATGAATTAATTCTTTTTCCTACATCTCTCAAATATTGTCTAGTTTATTTTAAGATTTAATTGAAAATTTTCCAAACAACCTTTTTGTGCTGTTATTGAAATATGTGTTATTTGCATATTTTTGAAAATAGGAGTTTTGGAGAGAGGATAGGAGACTTGCAAGAATCTTGGAGTGCACCTTGCCTTTCCACACCATGAAGGCAAGCATTCTGAACCCCGGGATAATATTTTGATGGGACAGTTGACACGTGTATAACCCCACTTATTTCGGGGTATTATTATTTCTTGTGCTATGATCTGGTGATTTTTCCTTGTTGTTGGATATGAACACATTTGTGATGGTAATCATACTCGTATGCCTTACATGCATGCCGGAGAGGGATCCGGGAAAGCCTCTACCTTGGGTAGGCATGAGCTTGTCACCGGTCTCCGTCGGGACGATTATATCCGGTATGGCATGATAAGATATACTGGGTGTTGATTTATTGGTTGAAATATTTGTATTACCCATGTCATGCAGGAAACTCGTAAACCTCCTGAGTCGACCACAGATCGAGTCTTGTTCCAGTAACCCCCATACTTTCCTGGTACTACCACTTGTCCCTGCCACAGGTAGGGTACGGTTCAGTAAGTCGTCAACCCCTTTCAAGCACACACCGTACAGAGAGGCCATGGTGGAAGATGCTGGCTGTAGCCGGTAGGCAGGCCACCTGGTCCGGGGGCATGGGTGTTTCCGATTGGGACCGAGAGGGGAGGCCACCCCTTAGAGCGCGCGATATAAGTTTGATCCCATGCTACGCGAGGTTGTAGCCTCCCCACTTAGAGTTTGCTTGACAGGTGTCGTGGGTGATTCCAGACACCGATGAGTTAAGCTGGTGTGTGCAAGTTAGGTGTGTTTTCAACTAAAAGGCCGTAGACGGAATTAGTCCCGATGGACTAAAGGAATCCGTTACTCGTGGGTAAAGAGTACACCCTCTGCAGAGATTAAACCTATTCGAATAGCCGTGTCCATGGTTAAGGACTACAGTCTGGGAAGGGTCCAGTGTCGGTCTTAATGTCGGTCTTTGGAGGAAAAACTGTTAAAACAAAACTAAGTTCACGGTTTGAGATTTGTGATAATTATGATTCTTATTATTGTTAACTAACCCGTGATATATTTGGTATTATCGAATATCCCTGGGATGGTTCTACCTCCTGGATATTCACTGTGATTCTTTTTTTTAAAGCCCTTCCAGTGGTGTCGCTCAGACGCCCGACGGTGGTATTTCTTTTAAAACCCTGTAAGTGGTGTCGCTAAGACGCCCGACGATGGCATCTCTTTTAAAGCCCTGTAAGTGGTGTCGCTAAGACGCCCGACGGTGGCATTTCTTTAAAAGCCCTGTAAGTGGTGTCGCTAAGACGCCCGACGTTGGCATTTCTTTTAAAGCCCTGTAAGTGGTGTCGCTAAGACGCCCGACGGTGGCATTTCTTTAAAAGCCCTGTAAGTGGTGTCGCTAAGACGCCCGACGGTGGCATTTCTTTTAAAGCCCTGTAAGTGGTGTCGCTAAGACGCCCGACGGTGGCATTTCTTTAAAAGCCCTGTAAGTGGTGTCGCTCAGACGCCCGACGGTGGCATTTCTTTTAAAGCCCTTTATGTGGCGTCGCTCAGACGCCCGACTATGGCATATTTTTGTTATTTCATTTACTTGATTGTTTGCCCATGATTTACTTAATTATTTTACTCGCATTCATCATGAACCTTATTCCATAGTGATCAGAGTAGTCATAGAATATTTTGAAGCATGATTATCCGTGGCTATATTATACCTGTGTTCTTAATGTTTGCGAGTACATTCAAAGTACTCACTGGCTTGTCCCTGGCTATTGTCTTGGCCAGATTTTCTTGTCTGGAGAGAAGCGACGTGAGGACGGCCTCGGACCCTAAGCAATCGGTGATAGCCACCTCGTGAAGATAGGAGTTAACCTGGTCAGCTGTTCCCGTGGGTAATGGAGTCCCATACACAGATGATCCGCACACCGCTTCCGCCCTCAACCACTAGAAACCTTTCGATGTACTCATAGGCCACAATGGTCTTGTACTGCCTATTTTGTACTCTTGCTTGGAATTTCTGTATCAAGTTGATGCCTCATCAGCTAACAGTTAATCCTGGGGCTGATGAGCTCGACGGCCATTTTTCTGGAAATTACTGTCCGGAAAAACCGGTCGCGACAGACTTGGTACCAGAGCCAGGCTGACCGTTGGCTAATCCTATCTTAGCCAGGTCACAAAACCTAGGCAAACCAACCCACCAAGCCTTAACCAAACCCCAGCCAAGCTTCTCCTGCAAGATAGCCCCACAGTGACCCGACATCTATTGGCAGTCGGTGCCCAACCTACCAACCTAGCCGTCGATCATGCGCCAGTGACCGGCCCTCTAAATAGTCCTTTCTCGCAAGCGTGCGAAGGAAGACTCCGTCCCTTTTCCCTATAAAAAGGGCACGCTAGCCTCAACCCAGCACAGCACAGCCGCTATCCCAAACCGACCCACAATGCCTGGTCCTATCGTGCACCACGAGACCACAGCAACCAACCTTGGAGGTTTTGTGACCATACTCGCAAACCTCACCCGTCGTGCCTATGCGTTAGAAGAGCCCCCAGAATATGTTGTGTACCAAGGGCCCGTAAGCGGTGAAAGCCGTCAATTCTGGGCCACTGTACACATCTACGGTAGGGGTCTAGCACCCGAACGCCCCTACAGGTTCACCGGAAGAACAACTTCCTTTGAGCCACAAGCCATCCAACTAGCTGCTCGAGAAGCTATAGTTCATCTCCGGCGCTTGTCGCCCAGAGTTGACTGTCGCTCGTTCCACTACTACCCTAGGCGTGAAGGGTACGGTAGACCACCCCAAGTTGCCAACGGAGATCACGAAACAGATCCTGCATTGTTGCACCTAGTGCGCTACGTAAGTGCACTAGAAGAACTATGCGATCAGGTCACGATTGATCTTATCGCAGCTCGTGGAGAGCTGGTTCGTCGAGCCCCGGCAAGAGAAGAGGACGAGCCCAACCCCGACAACCTAGTCGTGCTGTTTGGACAACCGATCGAGCCCCTGAGGTCTACCCCAGCCATCGGCCAAGGTGTTGCGATAACCCCAGAAGTGCTACGTCGCATTTTGGGAACACACTCCAACAGAGTTGTGGCCAGCAATTCCCGAGATGGCCATCATCGCTACCCCGAGCCCGCAGCCCCTCAACCCACTCTAGTTAATTCCGACGGTGAGACCCGTGGAGGAGCCTCAACATCCACAAGGCACGCCCGCATGTATGTAAACGAGGTAGACTAAGTAACCCGAGTTGTATCGAGTCCCAGTGTACCCTCGCTTTGTAACCGTGTGGCCTTGTGAATAAACGCTGCTTGTTGTCATGCCTCTGCTTTAGTAGTAACCTTGTCTGAATACGCCAGTATGCAGTATAAGATTTCTATCCCTGGCACAGTTACCAAAAAAATCTCCCCGACAACCCCCACAGTATCACGTCACTTTAGCGAATATATGTATTTGTGGCATTGACTTCGACCCGCGGAACAGAGCTGGAAGTTTCGTTACCATTCACCACGGTAGAAATGACCCAGCTCCAGTGCTACAAAGAGGCCACCGCATGACCTTGCCAAACACTTCTCATCTTGTGCACCATCCTCACAACCTTTTCTTGCCATGCCGAGCCCCAGCATTTACCTAAGAACCCCAGATGCAACCCCGGGTAGTTTTGTCAAGATATTGTGGGATTTTACCTGCAGTACCATGGGCGCTACCCAGCCACCCCAGTACGAGCTGTTCAAATCGAGGATCACCTCTTCCACCTCGAGATATTGGGCAGCAGTGCACATCCCTCCCGTGAACTCAAACCAAGACCCAACAGAGGTCTCCTTCGTGGGGAAATCTATGCCAACCCCACAAATGGCCGTGGAAGCTGCGGCTTACAAAGCGCTTGCTCGTCTTCGATTCGCGGTACCCTATGCCAGCGAACGAGGATATTATTACTTCCCGAGCCGTGCAGCGCCCGGAGGAGTAACATCTTTTCCCGGTGGACGAATCGAGAGAGACCCCGTCCTGGCCAACCTTGTCCAGTACGTCATCGCGCAAGAACGTTTAACCCAACGCGTTATGGGTTATCTCCAGAGCCTCGCAGATTTAAATCCTCAGATCGCCATCGGCAGAACACTAAGGCCCAACCAGGAGAGACACGTGCATCGACTGGTCAATCCACTTTCTCCGATAGAAGAAGAATGTGTCTCAGTACCAGAGACATTTTCTCGGGATCCCGTCCAGTTACCCTTTGCATTATAGACTTCGCTGCTACGTTTAATTGTTGCAACATTTATTTATCTGATGTAACTTATGCGTGGTAACCGAGTGTGCGCATTGAGTAAATCTTTAGTTTCAATTAATATGAGTGATACTGTTGCATTACTGTTTTCTTCCGTGAATAATCCTGGAGTGAGACATCTTTTCTCTGAGCCGATACATCTGCACCTTCTCACGACTTGGATTATTTTATTTCACACAGAGCAACGATGGCAGCAGACTCACAACCGCAATCACTCGAACACACACACATACACTGTTTGCAAAGCTTTGCAACGGTGTTACATCTGGCTAACCCCTCCCCTAACAACAGTTAGCACCCGGCACACCCCACCTACTCCTCGTGATCACCACCACCGCGGAGAGCTAACACCCGAGCAGCAGCATCGCGACGATCATCAAAGATCATCGCACACAGGAGCACGGAGAGCCCCAACAGTGTCGCGAGCCCTCCGCATATCAGGATCGCGTACCAGTCCGGCATCGCCTCCGCCATTAGAGCCTCACCCGAGCTTTTGTGAGCAGAAATGGAGGAGAAGGAGAGAGAGGAGCAAGGCCAGGTGTGAGGAAGAAGAGAGAAAACACCTCGGCCGTTTTATAGCTCGAGCTCGGTGTACGGTGGGCGAAGTCCACCAACACCGCTCGTCGCTCGATCGCCGGTGTTCGGAGTCGAATCCGCAAGCAGTGCCGACAGCACGCTGGCCCGCGAGGTGAGTGCACGCTGCCCCGGCAACTAGCACGCCGCGCACTACCACGGTACGGCCTAGATGCCCTACGCGCTAAACGTCGCCGGTGGAGAAAGCGCGGGAAAGCACGCGGGAGAGAGGAAGAAGAAGAGCCAGAGGGAGAAGAAAAGGCTGACTGTGGGCCCCGGGTCCACCTGTCAGCCAGAGAGAGCACTGTGCTCCCGGGTACGACCAGCGTATATTTAAATTTAGAAATTATTCTAAATTTATATCTAGTGTAGAAATCTCTTGTTTTTGTCCCGAACCGTAGGTTTTTCCACGCAGCACCAGTATTCACACTGTGGTTTTACACCACTTATTGCCCCTCACTGTAACCACTTTTTATTTGCATATTGTTTTCTTAAAATAGCTTTTAACAAATCTCGAGGACGAGATTTTTCTTAAGGGGGGTAGTGTTGTGACACCCCAAAATTTTAGCCTTGTTTTAATGAATTAAAAAATTTGCCAGGAATTAAAACTTTGAATTTATGAGCCCCATCTTGATTTTTTTTCCTTGTTGTGATGAGTTTTTCCCAAAGAGAAAACTTTTCAAATATGTTATTTGACTAGTATAACCTCTCAAGAAAACATTTTTTCTTAAATCAGCAGGATTAATTACATAATTAATTTACTTGATCTTCTTTTCTTGAAAAATGAGCTTATTCAGGTTTTATGGCCACTTTTGCATTAGAACCATTTGATAAATTCACTCATAATTCCCACAAAAATTTGGAGGTGTCATGTGGTGTCTTTAAATCACTTTTATACTAAAATAACTTTTATTCATAAAATATTTTGAGTTGTGCACCCAATTTTCTTCTCTGGTCCAGAGAGCAATTTTGCACTGCACCCCTTTTAAATAATACTTTCTAGTCTCCACCAAAATTATGGGATGTTGGTAATAACATGAGATTCAACTTTACCACCCTGGCACCCTACAGCGCCACCGCCAGAGCACTTTGGGCGGCACACCGGCGTCGACCGACAGCCTCTGCTCCGTTCAGCGCCGCCCAAGCCACCCCGGCTCGCCACCTGGCCCCTGGCACAGCCCGAACTCATCCGCAAGCGTGTCCGCTAGCGTTCCTCGCCGCCACGATGCCCTGCAAGCTACAGAGGGGCGGTTCGCCGGCGTCCTCATCCACCGCCGTGGAACCGACCTCGTCGCGCTATAAAAGGACGCCCCGAAACCTTCCGAGCACGCAGGCGACTCTAAGCCATCCCCCTAGGACCCCGTGGGGCAGCCAATCGACCCGGGGAGGTCATCTTCCCCACCTCCGGCAGCAGCGGCCGCCGCCATGGCTCCAGCTCTCCCAGCGCCACCAGGGCCTCTCCCTCCCACTTCTCTTCACCAAGAACACCTTCTCCCTCCCGTGAACCTTTCCCACTACTCGATTTCGATCGGGGCTCACTGCGGGAGAATTTTCACTCTGCCCCCGAAGCCTCCCCCGCCGCGAAGCTCGCCGCCGGCAGCTCCCTCCGTCCCCACCAGCCTGGCGACCACCGGGAGGACCGCACTGGAGTGGCGGATCCATCCCCGCCCTCGGGGCCCCGCGAAGAGCTGCCAGTCGTCGGCAACGATCGCCTGAGCTCCGCCTCTGCTCGGGACAGAGGTAGGAGGGGGAAAGAGAGACTAGTCAAACCTGACTAGTGGGACCCCCTGGACCCACTGTCAGTGTCTCACCGCGGCGTCCACGTGTTTAAGTGAAGGCGTAAACCACCCCAGTACGTTTCTCCCGCTTCGAAAGCGTATTCTACTCTGAAACGTTTTTCTTTTTCTGTTTTATTTTAAAATCAGTTTTGTCCAGAACTTTGACTGACTATATCTTTTTAAATATAACTCCAAATGAATTAATGCTTTTTCCTACATCTCTCAAATATTGTCTAGTTTATTTTAAGATTTAATTGAAAATTTTCTAAACAACCTTTTTGTGCTGTTTTTGAAATATGTGTTATTTGCATATTTTTGAAAATAGGAGTTTTGGAGAGAGGATAGGAGACTTGCAAGAATCTTGGAGTGCACCTTGCCTTTCCACACCATGAAGGCAAGCATTCTGAACCCCGGGATAATATTTTGATGGGACAGTTGACTCGTGTATAACCCCACTTATTTCGGGGTATTATTATTTAATGTGCTATGATCTGGTGATTTTTCCTTGCTGTTGGATATGAACACATTTGTGATGGTAATCATACTCGTATGCCTTACATGCATGCCGGAGAGGGATCCGGGAAAGCCTCTGCCTTGGGTAGGCGTGAGCTTGTCACCGGTCTCCGTCGGGACGATTATATCCGGTATGGCATGATAAGATATACTGGGTGTTGATTTATTGGTTGAAATATTTGTATTACCCATGTCATGCAGGAAACTCATAAACCTCCTGAGTCGACCACAGATCAAGTCTTGTTCCAGTAACCCCCATACTTGCCTGGTACTACCACTTGTCCTTGCCACAGGTAGGGTACGGTTCAGTAAGTCGTCAACCCCTTTCAAGCACACACCGTATAGAGAGGCCATGGTGGAAGATGTTGGCTGTAGCCGGTAGGCAGGCCACCTGGTCCGGGGGCATGGGTGTTTCTGGTTGGGACCGAGAGGGGAGGCCACCCCTTAGAGCGCGCGATATAAGTTTGATCCCATGCTACGCGAGGTTGTAGCCTCCCCACTTAGAGTTTGCTTGACAGGTGTCGTGGGTAATTCCAGACACCGATGAGTTAAGCTGGTGTGTGCAAGTTAGGTGTGTTTTCAACTAAAAGGCCGTAGACGGAATTAGTCCCGATGGACTAAAGGAATCCGTTACTCGTGGGTAAAGAGTACACCCTCTGCAGAGATTAAACCTATTCGAATAGCCGTGTCCATGGTTAAGGACTACAGTCTGGGAAGGGTCCAGTGTCGGTCTTAATGTCGGTCTTCGGAGGAAAAACTGTTAAAACAAAACTAAGATCACGGTTCGAAATTTGTGATAATTATGATTCTTATTATTGTTAACTAACTCGTGATATATTTGGTATTAACGGATATCCCTGGGATGGTTCTACCTCCTGGATATTCACTGTGGTTCTTTTTTTTAATGCCCTTCCTATGGTGTCGCTCAGACGCCCGACGGTGGTATTTCTTTTAAAGCCCTGTAAGTGGTGTCGCTAAGACGCCCGACGTTGGCATTTCTTTTAAAGCCCTGTAAGTGGTGTCGCTAAGACGCCCGACGGTGGCATTTCTTTAAAAGCCCTGTAAGTGGTGTCGCTAAGACGCCCGACGGTGGCATTTCTTTTAAAGCCCTGTAAGTGGTGTCGCTAAGACGCCCGACGGTGGCATTTCTTTAAAAGCCCTATAAGTGGTGTCGCTAAGACGCCCGATGGTGGCATTTCTTTTAAAGCCCTGTAAGTGGTGTTGCTAAGACGCCCGACGGTGGCATTTCTTTAAAAGCCCTATAAGTGGTGTCGCTCAGACGCCCGACGGTGGCATTTCTTTTAAAGCCCTTTATGTGGCGTCGCTCAGACGCCCGACGGTGGCATATTTTTGTTATTTCATTTACTTGATTGTTTGACCATGATTTACTTAATTATTTTACTCGCATTCATCATGAACCTTATTCCATAGTGATCAGAGTAGTCATAGAATATTTTGAAGCATGATTATCCGTGGCTATATTATACCTATGTTCTTAATGTTTGCGAGTACATTCAAAGTACTCACTGGCTTGTCCCTGGCTATTGTCTTGGCCGGATTTTCTTTCCTGGAGAGAAGCGACGTGAGGACGGCCTCGGACCCTAAGCAATCGGTGATAGCCACCTCGTGAAGATAGGAGTTAACCTGGTCAGCTGTTCCCGTGGGTAATGGAGTCCCATACACAGATGATCCGCACACCGCTTCCGCCCTCAACCACTAGAAACCTTTCGATGTACTCATAGGCCACAATGGTCTTGTACTGCCTATTTTGTACTCTTGCTTGGAATTTCTGTATCAAGTTGATGCCTCATCAGCTAACAGTAAATCCTGGGGCTGATGAGCTCGACGGCCATTTTTTTGGAAATTACTGTCCGGAAAAACCGGTCGCGACACCAACAGGGATTGTTGGGTGTTCAAGCAGGCCGGTAAGTTAAATACTGAAAATAGAGACAAGGGGCTGCATAGCGACGAGGACGAAGAGCCCCGACCGCCGAACAATAGTGGACAGAAGGACTTCCCCCCACAAGTGCGGACGGTGAACATGATATACGCAACCCACATCCCCAAGCGGGAGCGGAAGCGTGCACTCAGGGACGTATATGCGTTGGAGCCACTCGCCCCAAAGTTCAACCCATGGTCCTCCTGCCCGATCACTTTTGATCGAATGGACCACCCCACTAGCATCCGTCATGGTGGATTCGCCGCATTGGTTCTAGACCCAATCATTGACGGATTTCATCTCACTAGAGTCCTTATGGACGGTGGAAGCAGCCTGAACCTGCTTTATCAGGATACAGTGCGGAATGGGAATAGATCCCTCAAGGATTAAACCCACAAAAACGTCCTTTAAGGGCGTCATACCAGGTGTAGAGGCCAACTGTACAGGCTCAGTTACACTTGAAGTGGTCTTCGGATCCCCGGACAATTTCCGAAGCGAGGAGTTAATCTTCGACATAGTCCCGTTTCGCAGTGACTATCACGCACTGCTCGGACGAACTGCATTTGCAAAGTTCAATGCGGTGCCGCACTACGCATACCTCAAGCTCAAGATGCCAGGCCCTCGAGGAGTCATCACGGTCAATGGAAACACCGAACGCTCTCTCCGGACGGAGGAGCATACGGCGACATTGGCAGCGGAAGTACAGAGCAGCCTCTCAAGGCAATTCTCCAGTCCGGCTTTTAAACATCCGGACACCATCAAGCGCGCCGGGAGCAACCTACAACAAGACCGCCTGGCACGTTCCGAGCAAGCGTAGCAATACGGCCCCAACCCCAGCCCTCGTGAAACTGCGAAATCAGTACCACGCGTACATAACTACGCTCTGAAAATTCCATGGGCACAGGGGGAGGGGCACGGCCACGGCATGCCCTAAATACGGCTCAACCGCACCAGGGGCTCCCAATTTCGTCATTTTTTCTTACTTTCAGGACTCCATCATCCGGAAGGCCTGTCCGGCAATACAATCGCCGAACACACGATGCAACAACCAAGGAGGCAGGAAGCTACGTCGAATTCCGAGGTGGTCTCTATAACGAGCAAAATACCTGTCTTACATATCGTCTCGCAGCTCGCCCCTGGAGGGGGACATGTCAAATAGTCCCATCTCTTGCTTATCGCACTATTTGTATCGTTCTGCTTTTACAGCAGCACTTCAAAATAAACAGCGCTTAGCTTCAGCTCATTACTGCATTCTCTATTCATTTCTTTTTCAATATATATGTTCACTCATGACATTTAGCACCCGTACACTTTGGTACGGTCAAAACGCCAGGGGCTCAAGCACCCCATAATACGGCGTGAGAAGTCCGAACACTTTCACAAGTGCGGCCCTCCGAACTTATAGCATTATATGCATCAGCTCCGAATCATGTCTTTGGTCAATAGTTTGGTTTGCCCGGCTCCCATTTTTTGGTACCTTACGTTCCGCTATATCGGCTAAGGTAGTGCTGGGAGAACTACTGCAATTGTGCCCCAGTTGAGCTGGGCTAAGCATCTCAGTAGAGAAAGCTAAAACTGACTGTCATGATAGGGCGAGAGCTGGTCACTGTTCAGTAGGTTTCGAGTCCCTAAAGACTTATGCCGCTTTGAGCGAGGAGTCGGCTTTGTCCGGCCTAGGTGTGTATAGCGCCCTGAACTCAGTCTTCCGAACACTAGGGGCTTCGCCGAAATTTAAAATTATAGAATTCTCTGGCTAAGTGAGAGTGATAACGCATTATAGTCCGATTGCCTTGTTCGTTGTGCTGAGCACCTCCCTCGAAGGAACCAAGAATGGGAAAAAGAGTGCTCAGGTTTATCCCAAACACCCCAGCACTCCTGGCATGGGGGCAGAAGCCGACGACTCGCCATCTCTCAAATTTAATAAACGGCCGCATAGAAGGTAATATTTTAAATTAAACAAGCATTGCATAGCGCACATGAACAAGTTTTCAGCGCACAGGATAAAGCGAACAAGTTTCACTCAAATATTACATCTTTCGAACACTCGTCCGCCATAAGGCGGGCGCCCTTCAGGACGCCCTCATAGTACATCTCGGGGTGGCGATGCTCCTTTCCCGGCGGCGGCCCGTCCTTCACAAGCTCCACAGCATCCAATTTGCCCCAGCGCACCTTAGCATGGGCAAGGGCCCTATGGGCACCCTCGATGCAGACGGAGCGCTTGACGACTTCAAGCCTCGGACAGGCATCCACCAGCCGCCTCACTAGCCCGAAGTAGCTCCCAGGCAGGGCCTCTCCAGGCCACAACCGAACTATAAAGCCCTTCATGGCCTGTTCGGCCACCTTGTGGAGCTCGACCAGTTGCTTCAACTGGTCGCTCAAAGGCACCGGGTGTCCGGCCTCAGCATACTGAGACTAGAACACCTTCTCCATCGAGCTGCCCTCCTCGGCTCGGTAGAAAGCGGCAACATCGGACACGCTGCGGGGCAAATCTGCGAATGCTCCTGGAGAGCTCCGGACTCGGGCAAGTAACAAGTAATTCACTTCGACGTGCTTGCTTTGCATAAAGAATGCCTTACCCGCCGCTATCTTCTTCATCACCTCAAACTTCCTAGAGGGCTTTCTAGGCTTCGGCCTTGGGATTTGGCGCTTTCAAGGGCCGCCGCGAGCTCGGACTCTCGCGTCTTTGAGTCAAGCTCCAAACTCTCATGTTTTTTACGAGAGCATGGAGCTCTTGCTGCACCTTGCCAACCCGCGCTTCATGCTTCTCCCGCTCGGTGCGCTCCGTGGCCGCCTTCTTTTCGGCCTCGGACAGCGCTTGCTTAAGGGTCGCCACCTCGGTCGTGGCCCCTATGACACCAATAGCGATCCTGTCATTGTTTGCAACTGCATCTTTTTATATTATACTCCACAAGGTATTACTTACCTTCTTTTTCCCCGAGATCCTTCTTGGCAAGGCCGAGCTCCTGCTCGGACCGCTCAAGGCTCTGCTTCAGTGCATCCACCTCCGCAGTCAGTGCGGCAGAGGCTAGCAGCGAAGCCTGCATACGCATATTGACTTAATTCTGTTAGACTCCTGCTGATGTTATTAGATCCTCTATTCGGCTTTTCTTTCCGAACGCCAAACAGAGCATCAGGGGCTACTATCTATGCGGTAATATTTTTACATATTTTATACATACCTCAAAGCCTGTCAACAGGCTGGCACAGGCTTCGGTCAGCCCACTCTTGGCGGACTGAACCTTCTAAATCACCGCACTCATAATGGTGCGGTGCTCCTCGTCGATGGAGGCGCCGTTAAGCACCTCCAGCAAGTTATCCGGTGCCTCCGGTTGGGCGGAGATCACCGGCGTCGTAGGCTTGCCCTTCTTCTTAGGGGGCCGCCTGCCGGACTCCGGAACCTTTGAAGGTTCCGGGGCGGTGTCCGGCCTGGGCCGGACTTAGAGCCCTCGGGGGTTTTGTCCCCTTGGCGTCTGGAGTCCGGGAGGTCGCCTTGCGGCGCCTCCAGGACCACCTCCTCCTGGCCTGGAAGCTCCTGGGACAACACCTCGGCATTATCCATAGGGTGAGGGGAGGAGGCGGCCAGAAGTGAAGTGCTGTTCACATCCGACGAATCCAGGGAACCGCTCGACGACACGTCGAGCCGGTCTTTGGGCGGACTGCATAAATATATTCGGCGTCAGAAAAAACTATGCAATAAAGGAACGCCATGAGTCATTCCGGTATCCGAACACTTACGATTTTGCCAGGGGCTTGGCCCTGTGTGGCCACTCCTCTTCGCCGTTGTCAGCGTTGGTGGAATAGTCCGGAGGGAGGGTCCTTCCTTTCTTGTACCCTCTGGCCTCCCCAGTTGGGGCGGCCTTCCTTTTCTTCTCTCCCCCCGCTGGGGGAGAGACCTCTCTTTCCTCCTCCTCGTCTTCGTGGGAGGAGTCCGCCTCGTAATCATCGGATGACGAGTCCGACTCGTAATCATCGGATGACGAGTCCGATTCCACCGGGCACCGGGAACTCTTCCGGGTTCCCATGGCCTTCTTCTTGGCCTTCTTCTACGGCACCACATAGGGGTCCGGAACCAGCAGCTTTGCCAAGCGAGCATCTGCTGGGTCTTCGGGCAAAGGAGCCGGACAGTCGATCTGTCCGGACGTCTCCTGCCAATCCTGTCAAAGGCAAGGGACCTTAGATCCCACATAGAGTCAAACTATGGAAGATAAAAATCCTATAAGAGGTAAAAACAGCTTACCGCGCTGGCTTGACGTTGTGCGCTGAATCCGCGATCCTCGGTAGCGGATGCGGGAGCTTCGGCACCCTTGAATAGCACCTTCCAGGCATCTTCATACGTTGTGTCGAAGAGCCTGCTCAGAGTTCGGTGCTGGGCCAGATTGAACTCCCACAAGCTGAAAGCCCGTTGTTGGCACGGGAGTATCCGGCGGATGAGAATGACCTGGACTACATTGACAAGTTTGAGCTTCTTGCTCACCAGGGTTTGGACGCATGTTTGGAGTCCGGTCAGCTCTCCTTTTGCCCCACGGCAGGCCCTTCTCTTTCTAGGAGGTGAGTCGCGTGGGGATTCCGGATCAGAACTAGGGGGTTGCGACCCACGTAGGGTCGCGCGGCTCGGTGATATAGAACCATCCCGATTGCCACCCCTTTATGGTCTCCACGAAGGAGCCCTCGAGCCATAGGACGTTGGGCATCTTGCCCACCATGGCGCCTCCGCACTCCGCCTGGCGGCCGCCCACTACCTTCGGCTTCACATTGAAGGTCTTCAGCCATAAGCCGAAGTGGGGCTGGATGCAGAGGAAGGCCTCGCACACGACGATGAACGCCGAGATGTTGAGGATGAAGTTCGGGGACAGATCGTGGAAATCCAGGCCGTAGTAGAACATGAGCCCCCGGACAAATGGGTGGAGAGGGAAACCTAGTCCGCAAAGGAAATGGGTGAGGAACACCACCCTCTCATGGGGCCTAGGGGTGGGGATGAGCTGCCCCTCTTCTGGGAGCCGGTGCGCGATGTCGTCAGACAAGTATCCGGCCTTCCTTAGCTTTTTGATGTGTCCCTCCGTGACGGAGGAGACCATCCACTTGCCTCCCGCTCTGGACATGGCTGGAGAAGGTTGAGGTGCGAAATGCGGACTTGGGCGCTGGAGCTCAAGTGTGCGAAAATGGATGAGCAAAGGAGGAAGAAGGCGTAGGTGAAAAGGTGGATCCTTATCCCCTTATATGGGCGGACGAAAATGTGTGCCCCCACCAGCCTGGTAAAACTCGCCTATCTCCCAAGCGCCGTAATCAATGGCGCGGTTGGGTTACCCACGCCTGTATCGATGAGAATCCCGTAAATTAAGGGGACACGATCTCTGCTTCGACAAGACGTGCCAAGGAAACCGCCTCGCAAAACACGCTGAGGTGGGACAGTAAAACAATTCGAATAAAGGCTTGGCCGTGGTGTGATGTCACGCTACGGAATGCGTCAGCAGATTAGATTCGTGTAAATATTATTCTCTCTATGGCAATATGTGGAACTTATTTTGTAGAGCCGGACACTGTCCTTGTGTTCAAAGTCTTCTACGAAGTATTCGGAGGAGGAACCCGCCTTGCAATGCCGAAGACAATTTGCGCGTCGGACTCGTCGTCATTGAAGCCTGGTTCAGGGGATACTGGGGGAGTCCTGGATTGGGGGCTGTCCGGATAGCCGGACTATAACCTTTGGCCGGACTCTTGGACTATGAAGATACAAGATTGAAGACTTCGTTCCGTGTCCGGATGGGACTTTCCTTGGCGGAGAAGGCAAGCTTGGCAATACGGATATGTAGATCTCCTTCCGTTGTAACCGACTCTGTGTAACCCTAACCCTCTCCGGTGTCTATATAAACCGGAGAGTTTTAGTCCATAGGACAGAAGAAGAACAATCATACCATAGGCTAGCTTCTAGGGTTTAGCCTCTCTGATCTCGTGGTAGATCTACTCTTGTACTACCCATATCATCAATATTAATCAAGCAGGAGTAGGGTTTTACCTCCATCGAGAAGGCCCGAACCTGGGTAAAAACATCGTGTCCCTTGTCTCCTGTTACCATCCGCCTAGACGCACAGTTCGGGACCCCCTACCCGAGATCCGCCGGTTTTGACACCGACAACTTCCATGCAACCGCGCACCCAGCTGGTTTTAAAAAACGAAGAACCTCAATGGAAGATGAAAATGTTGGTTCGTCGCATGAAGAGAACAATTGTAGCGTTTGCTGTGAGAGTTTAGAAAATTATGAAGTTTGTCACCGTCTCAACATCAGATCAACTAGTAGACAAAGAACAACTTCCCCGTTCATTATTACAATATGTTTTGAGTATTCAATATAGACTACATACAAACTGAAATGTGTGAACAAACACACAAAAATGCGTCTATATATATCCAATTCAGACTAAAGTTAGAAATAATATAATAGTTAACAAAGGGAGAAACATATTTCGTGGAGCCTACGAATTAGCAAAACTGATATTTTATATGTCAGATGTGTCTTACTCGTCTGCGAATTAACTCATTTTAAGCTACTTTTACAAACTTGCTCATCAAAATTGAAAACTTATTCATCTTGCTATGAAAGGTTGATTGAGTAAAAAAATTATATTGCTTTGGTGCACCAAGGGTTAACTATAGTTGTTCAGTTTTACATATTTCTTTGTATGAACATTAAAAACTAGACGATACTACACGCGTTACTGCAGGAATTGGTTGCAATAATGAGATTTTATTGCAGGGGAATGAATATATGGATTAATAAAATAGCCGAGCTCCACTAATAATATTTTGAGAGAATTGTCATACAAGGATTACTCAGCCAAAAGTTAGAATAAAATTCAACATATTACTGCAAGTAACGAAAATAAAGATGGTGTCAGGTTCATTTCACGGGTCAGAGAGGGTTGGATGACGAAAAAAGAAACTGCTAATACGAGCAAAGTAGGGGCGCATGGTCGCTTGCGTGTGCATTGAGATGTTGTCAGCGGCCGAACTCGGCGACGCATGAAGGGGAGCCGGCGACGACGACCACGGCGGACACATGCAGCACGACGTGGCACCGCATGGCAACGCGCACCGTGCGCCGCCCGTAGATCCCGCCAAGCACGCTGACCCTGCCGTCCATGGCCGTGCGGCTCGTGAGCCGCACCTCGCCGCGGCCGAACAGCACCTCCCCCACCACGGCCGGTGCGACCCTGTCGACGAACACGTCCATGCCGCCGCGGACCCGGCTGGAGCCCCGCGCCGACGCCTCTCCGGGCGGCGCGCTACCTAGGCCGACGCGGCCCGGCACGCCGTCGAGGAAAATCTCCGTGGTGCTGGCGCCGAACCACATGGACGCGTAGTTGGGGTTCCGGATCATGATCCAGGCGGCCAGCGTCGCGTTGATCCGCAGCGGCGGCCGGCCGTCGGGCACGGCGGCGAAGCCCACGTGGAAGCGCTCCACGGTGACGGAGTCCATGGTCAGGTCGGGGTCCCGAACCTTCAGCACGGTGAGCGACAGGACGAGGATCACCACGGCGGCCAACGCGGCGAGCGCGGCCAGGCCGCAGCACGCGCACCGCAGAAGCCGGGTCCGGTGGGCAGGAGCAGGACTCGCCGCATCGCCGGCATGCCCGTCCTCGGTGTCGGCGTGGACGACGGCCTTGGACTTGGCCTTGGCCTTGGCGCCGTCATAGAGGACAGCGGGCTCGGAAGAAACTTTTTTGCTGGGTTTCGTGGGCGTGGCGACCTCCATGGGTTGTGTCGTGTGTGCCGTGTGTGCCGTGTGTGGCGTGGCATGGCACCGGGCCACTGGCGAAGTGGCAATAGCCGCCGGGCTCGAACGGCGGGGAGGTTGGACGCTGGGGGATTTATGGCGGGTAGCCGTCGCAGGCGGCTGGTGCAATTGATCTGGTGGTTGGAGGTCGCACTCGGGACGCCATTTTCGTATGGCGAGCTTGAATTCGGTCAATGAAGTGCGGTGGGCACCGCTAACCGCTCGCGTCGCTGCAGTCGACGACGGGTTGACATGGACACGACCGCTACAGTACGCTCCTGCGTGCCGAGCTGACACCATTTTGGACCGAGCTCCCTTACACTGACCCGCCCAGACTGAGGTACAGCTCACCTTCAAGCAGCCTCTGTAGTAGGCCGGCCCATTAGTGATCTTACCATTCGATTTTTCTTCTTTCATTCATATGTTCTTTTTTACTACTCTACTTTTAATATTTCAAATATGTTTATATTTGAAATATTCTAAATATATATTTTTTTAAAACTAATTTACTTCATATTTTAAAAGTGCTCATTGCGCATATAGAAAAGTTCAAGTAGTGTAAAAAATGTTTGTTCTCGGAAATTTTAGAAATTTCTGTATCACTAAAAAAATCTGTTCCTGACATTAAAAATATGGAAAAATGTTTCTAAACTCTGTTCATGACATTTAAAACAGTAAAAAAAGTGAAATTTTGTTCTCGAAGGTTGTAAAAAGTGTTCATGTCATTCAAAAACATTATTCATCACATTAAAGAAAATATTCATTCATTTCAAATATATGTTACATGATTAAAAAATATATTATAGCATGTAGCAAATGCTCAAATAATTGAATATAAATGTTTCCTACCATTAAAAAAAATCTTCGTTACATTTAAGAAAATTCTCTGACACTTCAAAAATGTTTGCACATTTTTAAAAACTATTCATGAAGTTTATGAAAAACATTAAATGCATGTGAAAAATATTTTCACCGTTTATTCAAATAATATCCAATGTGCACTTAAAAATATAGTCACTGTTTACGAAAAAGAGTCTGCTTGTATTTGACACAATGAAAAAAAACATAAAAAATTGAAAGGGGCAAAAAAGATGAAAACCGATAAAAAAAGATGCATGAAATCTTCTAAAACTGATTTGAACAGGAGCAGATAAGCTTTTGAAAATCTCTCATAGAAAGTACGAGAACGAATGTAATGCGGAGGCACGGAAGCGCCAGATTAAGGCGAGCTTAGTTCTCCCAGTAACTAAGACATATCTGTTGGAGCCAATTTACTTACTGGTTTTGCAAACCGGCGCCTGCATCCGCGTTAGTTTGGCTCGGCCCATTTCCCCCTTTTTTTCCTTGCAGTAAACCAAAAAAATCACTGCAATTCGATACTGCAACATCACGGTCGATAACGTGACTCACAAACCACTCCACGATCCCGCGTTAGCTGCTAAAGTATTGCTTCTTCCTCCTTTTCTTCTTACTTCCTTTTTCTATTTTTTTCTTTTTTCATCTTTTCTTATTCTGAACATTTTTGTTCTATTTTTTATTCTTTGTTCGAAAAAAATATGTCCTTCTTCTTGGTTCGATGAAAATTTTCAAATCTCTAGACATTTTTCCTAAATATGAAAACTACTAAAATTTGACGAACTTTTATCAAATTTGATGTGTTATTTAAAAAATCATGAACATTCTCTTCATATTGATGAACTTTTTTCAAATTCGATGAACGTTTTCCAAATCCGATGAACCTTTTTTTTCAAATCTGATGAACTTTTTTCAAAATTGACGCTTTCTTTCTTCAAATTTGTGAACTATTTTTCAAAATCGGTGAACTAATTTTCAAACTCGATAAAAATTTTTGTCAAAATCGATGAACCTTTTTCAATATTGATGATATCTTTTTCGAAATTGATGAACATTTTTCAAAAAGGATGAACTTTTTTGACTCTTGCATAAACGTTTTTCAAAATTGATGAACTTTTCTTATAAAATGATGATGTTTTAAAAGGTTTGTGAAGTTTTCTTCCAAAATTATGGACTTTTGTCGCGAAGTCGATGAACTTTTGAAAATTCATCTTTAAAAAACTAAGTGATTAATAGATAGAGCGGACACATTTATTCATATATAATAAGCGTTATTATCAAGCATAGGTGTTTAGTAGTTCGAGTGGTTAGCCTAGCTTGAAGAATGAACTGGCGATTTGAGTTTGAATCCTGCAGGCGACGTTAGGCGCCGAACAGGAGCGCCCCAATTTACAGCTCACGGGTGGAAAATGGACGGGGCGACCCCCACGGTGGCGCTTCAGGTCCCAACCCAATTTAACGTTTTTGCTTGTGCAAATGATTTTTTATTTTTTCTTCTCAGGTTTTTGTATATTTTGTTGTTTTGGATTTTTCTTTCCCTTTATTTTCACTTTTTAGCTTTTGTTTCTTTGTCACCTTTTTCATCTTGGGTTTCTCTACTATAAAAAGGCGAAACTGTTTTGAATGTGGAACAAAGTGAACATTTATTTCAAATACACACTATAAGAAGGCGAAACTGTTTTTAATATATAGTGAACTTCTTCCCTAATAACACCAAAAGTTTTTTATAAAATGTTTGTAATTGCGAAATTGTTCCTTTTTTCAAAAAAGTTCATGATTTTGAATATGTTCATGCTTAAAATATTTGTGTTTTCAGAAAATATCTGTTTTCAAAAACACATTTACTGTTGAAAAAATGTGGGCATAAGTTTAATAAATTGTCGCTGCAGTAGCCAGTTTCTGGTTCACTGCAATTGCTGCAAATGAGCCGGCCCTCCCCGGATACCCCTCTTCAGCAGGGCCCATATTTGACGCCGGGCGCGGCTATAACTCGCTTAGAGCCTCTTCTAAGCGAGGCTCGAGATGGGCCGGCCCTCTCACGGCGGAGGCCCTACCCTTGTTTTTTTCACAATTTTATGTTGATTTTTGCTTTATTTTTAACTTCTGATAATACTCCCAATTATTTTAAATAAATATATTACCAAAAACTTACTTTAAAACATTTGAAAAAATGTTAACCAAGCATTTGAAAATTTTAGATGAGTATATAGAAAATGTTTCTCATGTATACCAAAAAATGTATACAGAAGAATAAAAGTGTGTGTGGAAAACTTTGATCATGTATTTAAAAGTTGTTAATCAAGCATTTGGAAAATATTAATTTTGTATCTGAAATATGTTAATCAAGCATTTGAAACATGTTAAATTCGTATAGAAAAAAGTTGAGCATGTACACAAGAAAGATTAATCTTGTATTGGAAAAATGTTAATCAAGCATTTGAATTTTTTTAATATGTATAGAAAAAATGCTGACCATGTATTTAAAAAATATCTTGTATTTGAAAAATGTTAGTCAAGCATTTGAACATATTAAATGTGTATAAAAATGTTGATCATGTATTCAAGAAAATTTAATCTTGTATTTGAAAAATGTAATCGATCATCCATAAAATTTATAAATATGCGTGGAATTTTTTTTACCATGTATTCAAAATATGTCAATCTTGTATTAAAAAATGTTAAACGTGTACTAGAAAAATATATTAGTTATATAGCTGAAATATACAATGTATATGAAAAACATTAGGCAACAAAAAATAAATCATGTATTCAAAAAATGTTTAACGTGTATACAAAATTGTTTTCAATGTATACGCAAAATGTTTAATTAGTACTAACAAAAGTTAACATGTGTTAAAAAAAGAAAATCGATCAAAAACTTAAAAAAGAAAAAAGAAAAATTAAAGAAAACAAAAGAAAGAAAGAAAAACGAAAGAAAACCATTTAAAAACAAACAAAAAGCAAATTTATAACAAAGAAAAAAAAGGAAAACAAACGAAAACTGATGATGAAAAAATTTGAAGGAAAATGAAGAAAATAAAAAAAACTAGTAAAACGAAAAACTAAATGGAGAAAACCAGTGAAAACAATAAAACAGGGGGAAAAACAAAGGGCAGAATATAAAACTAGAGAAAATCGGTGAAGAAATTGAGAAAACGAAAAAATTAAGATGAAAAGGAAAATCTGAAGCGAACTAGCGGGCGAATAGAATTTTTTTGGGTGAACGGATGAAAGCTGTGAGCGTAGCGTGCGAGCGAATGAACGGGCTGGCCCTGTACAGTAGGCAGCAGGGAAAATCCTTCAACAAACCGGGCATACGTCCTGCTATAAGCGAGATATAAGCGTGGTGTTTGACGGCAATGTGTCCATCAGGAGGTCTCAACATAGCTCCCGAACGGTGTTTCCTATTTGATGCACGTTGCATCAAATAGTCGAACCAAAGAATACATACAAACGAGTGATCTATAATATCGGGCCGGCCCATTTCAGCAGTCCAATTTTAGCAGCTTTGCGAAACTTCTAGAAATTTCCGTAACCGAGTATTTTCCAGGGGGCCTGCTGCTCTTTTGCCGGCTGATCTTTTCAAAAGATCGGCTGGCTCGCCAGCCATCAGATTTGGCGCATGGGCGCCCTGCATCATTGCAACATAGGTTTTGTTGCATTATTTCTTCGCAACTGAGGTTTTGTTGCAGATTTCTTTTTGCAACATAGTCTTTGTTGCAGAAAGTTTTTGTCGCCTTCATGTTTTTGCCATTTTTGCAACTGAGGTTTTTTTTTTTTGCAGATTTCCTTTTTCAGCAGAGGCTTTGTTGCAGAATTTCTTTTTCATCTTCATCTTTTTGCAACATAGAGAAAGCCATGCAACATTGGTGATGTTGCAGGAGTTGCAAAAATATCGTCAGGGTCCAGTGGCATGTCACGTGGGACACATGTTGTGCGAGCGAGGTGGCGGATGGGTTCCAAGAAATCAGCCGGTTAAAGGGAATCAATTCCCGTTTTCTGGTTGTCTTGTACTAGATTTCCTGGTTTTCGTTTTCATTTTGGTTTTTTCTTTTTCTTTTTATTTTTCTATTTCATTTTAGCTTCATTTTTTTCTCAAATCCATAATTCCCAACTTTTTAACAAAATCTTTAAAGAGTGTAGGGAATTTTCAAAATTATTCGCTATTTGTAAAGGGGGGGGGGTGGTTACACAATATTCGTATTTTACAAAAATTGCTCAAAGTTTTAAAAACAATTGTTGCTATTTAAAAAAAATTGTCTTCCAAAGCAAATCAATTTTTCAAAAAAAAATCAAAAATTCAGATTTTCCTTAGAGTTTGAAAAATGTTCGAATTTCAAGAATTTGTTTGCTTTTTTGAAAAATGTTTTAAATTCCATTTTGTTTTAAAGAAAAGTCATAAGTTGCTCGTGTTTTTTTAAATGCACGTGTTTCTAAAAATATTCATAAACTTTTAAAAAACTGGTTTTTGCAAAAATCTATTTGTTCGCAAATTTGACCGGCCGCTACAGTGAACATCGTTATCGTGAACGTTCGCTGCTGTGATCATTTGATACAACGCCAATTTGCTGGCGGCCCAACCGTGTTGCCCATTTGCGACACATTGTTGTTGCACGCCATAAGCGTCGTATAGGAGTTCCCCTCTCGTGCTTTGGAACAACTAATCCTAAGCCAACTTGCAAAGCTTCCATAGTTTTTGGCCGAGATGCTAAATGTTGCAGTGCATGGCTGCTAAATATCAATAGTATAACCGAGCTGCATAACAGGCTGGACCATTTTAGTATGCGTCCTATTATTGGGTTGGACAGGAATCTAAGGAGCCTATGGGTTGTGAGGTTATATGCCTACCGGTGCACCGATCTCAATAACTTAATTCTATCCCGCAAAAGAAACTTATTTATTGAATGTGCAATCTCGAAATGTGTTTGGGCATTGACTCGGAAGGGTTCATGGAAGCAATAGCATATTCTCATGAAGTTGCTTGTGGAGACTTTTGTTACATTATGGCCTATATGGCACGCGAGAAGAACGATTATTTATGAAGATCGTTCTCTCAACCGTTGTCCATTAGGTTTTTTGCTCAAAACTTCTTGGAGGAACTCCAAATATATGAGAAAAGGTCATTCACATCTGTCTTGAAATCAAGTTTGCGACGTGAACTTAAGTGAAGACTAATGTTGACACAACGACCAGAAAAAATGATGCAAAAAGTGCTATTGCAGTCGTGGTCAGAAACAAAGACGACGAGTTCATTGTTGCTTCATCAATCACTTTTGAGGGAATCATGGATCCTGAGATACTTGAGGCGCTCGCATGAAGGGAGGCTCTATCTATAGCCAATGACCTTTTGCTACGCAGTTTGGTCATTGCTTCAAATTTTTGCGAGTGATCAAGTCGATGGAAGATTGCACGAGAGGAGCTTATGCGCAAATTATTCAAGAGACTAATCCCACAAGTGCATCTTTGGAGTCGGTGTCCTTTGTTCATGAAAAAGGGCACTGAATATGGAAGCTCATCTATTAACTCGTAGTTTTGTTAGTGATGATTGTGTATGATGTTTGTGACTCCAGGTCAACCTGTAGGTGTTTGTATCCCAGCTTCTATTAACTTCTGAATAAAGGGTACAAATTCTTTTTTAAAAATGCAATTTAATTCTAAAATATAAAAAATTATGAGGGTACAAATTATGTACCTATCCATCATGGTATATTCCTCTCAAGAAAAAAGTCCATCATGACATATCATTTTAGATCCAAATTAATGGCGTACATATTCAGAGACAGAGACAGAATAGGAAAATTACAATGTCTTTTTGGGCAAACTAACAGCATGTTTTATTCATTCATCTAGCAAAGTACACATTACGAGCAAATATGTCCTAAATACAAAGACAGCTACTCGGTCAACATCGAACTCCACCTGGAAACCACTAGTGAGACTGAAGTCAGCTCTGCAAAAACATAATTAAGCAAACGTAAGTACAAAGGTACTCAACAAGACTTACATCAGAACTATCTATGCATCAGGTACCAAAGAAGGGGATTGTGGAGTTTATTGCAGAATGCCAACTTTGACTCTTGGCTATCTTGTACTACGACTACTAGTAGTTTCGATAAGGTGAGAAAGTGCACATTCGTCCAACTAGCTAGTCACTACAACGATACACCACTATGGATGCTCTCCCTTCTCCCTACGAGAAGGCCATCCATAGCACTCACACTTGTGGCCGTGCTGGGAGGCATCAATGCACCAGTTATGAGACCGTCTAACCGCTATCCAAGCGCCACCATCGTGTATTAACATGCTTTGGAGCACGCTCTGGTTCACTTTTTGTCTATCGTGGTCGTACACATCCCCTACTTGCCGACGTGCTCAGGGAGCATGCACTAGTTTGCCTATCACATATACCATGTGGCTCGCGGGCACCGGGAACACATTGACCTAGCACCCACCATGGTGATCAACCATGGTGCCCTTGTCATGGTGACCTTCAAGTCGTAGACAATCAACAAAGACCCGGTATAGGTGCTCCACAAAAGTGTGTGTGTGTGTGTGTGTGTGTGTGTGTGTGTGTGTGTGAGAGAGAGAGAGAGAGAGAGAGAGAGAGAGAGAGAGAGAGAGAGAGAGAGAGAGAGAGAGAGAGCATGTGTGGACTGGCATGTCAGCCCTAAATCAACCTTGGCACTATAGCAGATTCGAAAAAAGTTGAATTGCCAAAACTACCAAAAGGATGATCGCCAAAAATAGCAAAATCAAAATCGCTATATTCTAGCCTTCAAATTACATCTATCTTGGGGTCCCACTCTTCAGTGGGACATCCTTTTTTCTCAACCTCCCTTTCATCCCCATCATGTGATGGGGGACTACGTGAAGTTCCTTTCGCCAACGGTTTTGCTAGATGAAGTGTGGGCCAAAATTGATTCTTAAACGGTAGGCTGATAGGCCAAATATTGAGAGTGTTTCATCAATTATAGTCATGGGGCACTAAATGGTGTATCCGCTACGATGCTCTTTTCTTCCCACGGCCTCCATATTGACAGTTATTAGCGCAACTCTACTAGAGTTGCCATTTGTCTCCGATCAGTATAATAATCGCCGATATGACAATTTTGGCTAAAAAGGCTACTCTAGCAGAGTTGTCATATGGATTTGGATGGCCATAGCTAGAAGGGCACTCCCAATCTAGTCTATGAGCCTCTACATTTGGAGGCTCTGCGGCATTGGGTTGGAAGGTGCTCCATCCTCCTATCACTCTCATGGGAGGAAGTTTCACACCCCTCCTTAGTTGCCTACAGAGTTCATCTATTCTCGTGTTTGTCAATTAATGGCGGGCGTCATGTGTGAACTGCCACTGCCTTTCCACCACGTTTCCCGCCCATGTTTCATATGACGGATGACGTTTGATATTATAAAGACTCTGCTGGAGTTGTTTTTATAAAGTTTGGAGGTGTATAGCGATTCTGCTGCCGCTCCTACAAAGCGATAAATAAATTTACATGGGATTGGTGACTTTTTGTTGGGTTTTCAAAATCTAACATCACATGTGGTGGTTGTTTATATTCAACTTGTAACCCTATTATTAAAGGGGAGTTGGTAGTTCACCTCGGTTTTTCCTCCCTAGGTCCTCTCTCATTTGGTTTCTTGTTGATTCTTTCGGTAATTTCAACAAATGTTGCATAAAATAAAAAACCAATAGAAATAGAGTAGCTTTGAATAATCTAAACCAGATCAGTATTTCATTAAAACCACGTGATGCATTTACTCAATTAAATCAAATCAAATCTTATCAAAATCTCAACTAAATCAAAACTTTTATTGCCTTTCGATAGCCATACCCAAAATCAAATCATATCAAAACCTCAACCAAATCAAAACTTTACTTGTTTCACCTACCCATACTCAAATCTTACCAAAATCTAGAATTTGATAGGTATAAGTTATATGATCATACAAAATTGATATTGAACCACTAAAATATATATGCCCCGCTGCAGCGCACGCGCAAATAGCTAGTATAGAAAATGTGCTTACCGAAATGCCCTGCATTTTCTCATGCGCACTGCTATTCTGAAAAACAAATTAGTACTCCTACTTGTGTGTTCGAATATACTATAAACAAAGAGCTCGAGCACTTGGTCCCTAATAAGAAAACAAAGAGCACTCGGACTTGCGTCAGTTGGTCGGCGCGATGCGATCGGTGCAGTGCAACCGAGAGAAAAGGACGAAAGGAGATGCCGCCTCAGCACCGTCCATCCGGGGATTCGCGCCGCGTGGGGCCGCGCATGCACCCAGCCGAAGCTTCGCTCGTGCCTTTCTTTCCCTTTCCCGTTATCAAGTTCCCCTCGCCGCCGCTCAGACTCACGCAACCCAGAAACTTCAACCACGCGTCGGCGTCGCGAAATATCGCCAAGTTGCACGTAGTACCAGCAAAACTCTTAAAAATCCCACTCGGATTCTACGCGCCCCTGCCCTGCACGTGGTGCCCACGCCGCGGCGCCGTCCGCGGTCGGCACCGCGCTCCGCTCCTCCTCCGTCCACCTATAAACAGGCGCACCGCGATGTTTCCTTTGCGTTCTTCATCCATCACATCCAGATCGAAATTAGAAGCACAGTAATCTCGAGCTAGGAAGAGACCAAAGGAGGGGAGGAAGAAGCTTGGGGTTGCCGGCCATGGCGAGCCTGATGGACAAGGCCAAGGGGTTCGTGGCCGACAAGATCGCGCACATGCCCAAGCCGGAGGCGTCGCTGGACAAGGTGACCTTCAAGGGCATGACCCGCGAGGCCATCACCGTGCACAGCCACGTCAACGTCACCAACCCCTACTCCCACCGCATCCCCATCTGCGACATCGCCTTCAACCTCAAGTGCGGCGGCAAGTAAGCTCCATCCCCCATCTTCTTCTTCCTCCTCTCAATCGCACGATGAGGATGAGATCGATCCGTCCATGGATCTGACCACAACGGTCCTGTATAACAACAGGGAGGTGGCGAGCGGCACGATCCCGGACCCGGGGTGGATCGAGGACAGCGGCGAGGTGACCAAGCTGGAGGTGCCGGCCAAGGTGCCCTACGACTTCCTCATCTCGCTCATGAAGGACCTGGGCAGGGACTGGGACATCGACTACGAGCTCCTCGTCAAGCTCACCATCGACCTCCCCATCATCGGCAACTTCACCATCCCGCTCGAGACCGCCGGCGAGTTCAAGCTGCCCACCCTCAGCGACTTCTTCGGCGGCTCCGCCAAGACCGAGGAGGCCACCGCCTAGACATCATAAGCTCGATCTAGCCCTGCTCTGCATCCTCATGCCTGTACTCTACGGTCGCCGCAATAATGAGAGCAAATGTTTTCGGATTTCTTTCCATTTTGTCTCGATAACTTTCGTCAAATTAAGCAAAGATCTGCAAAATATCTCCGTGATCAGCAAAGATCTGCTTGTTGCCATCAGACTCGCATTCGGCAGTAAATTAGCCAAGACTCCTCCAATTGAAGAATGAGTCCCGAAAATATCTTTTAGATCACGCATCGTTGATGCAGGCAAAACAGAGCATCTATAGATTCGTACGCGATTGCTAAGAGCATCTTCAACGGCATATTTCCTCCATTATTTTCAACGGCTGTCGCATCAAACTTTTTGTGATACGAAGTTACAAACGAGAAACGTTAGGGAGGACGCTAGAGACAAAAACAGAGATGTTCTGATTCCCAAAGAAAATAGAGATGTTTCTTTCTCAGAAATCCTACTCCTACGTGCATCGTTTACAAGCTTGGGAGGAATAAATCAGGTCTAAAGCGCAGGAGTGCAATCATCAGATCGGTTATTTTTTGAGGGATTTTTTTCTCGATTTATCCATCATTTGTCAAGGTCGGATCTGGTCACCGGCAGCCTCTGGACGCCAGATCCGAGCTGCAGAACAGGACCGGGAGAAATCCTTGGCTGGTTCTCCGGCCACGGCGTCGGCGACACAGGCAGGTGCCGTTTTCCTCTCCGAAGACTTCGTTGAGGTTTGTTTCTTCCACCCCCCCCCCCGCCCCGGCACGACGTGCGTCGCCACCTTCTTAAAGGTGTCGTCTTGGGCATGGTAGGATAGTGCAAACTGTTGTGAGGTGGTTGTCGGGTTGGTTGCGTCATCAGCGAGGGAGGTGAAGCTTGGTGCTTTTGTTTATGTGGCAGTGACTTCCGCTTTGGCTTGCTCGCCGGATTTGGCGCCATTCTTGGATAGGGAGGGGATAGGGTTTCCTTCTTTTGCTAGCAACAACTTGATGCGGTGGCTTGGGCACAGAGCCTATCTGCGGTGGCTTGGGCCGCTCCATACGGGCTCGATCTGCTTCCAGTAAGGTTGCTTCATCTTTCTCGCTGTTCGTTTGTTTAGTGTCAGTGCCCTTGTGCAATTTTTTTTCTTGGTGGTTGTAGCAGTGACCTGCGGTGTGGCAATTCGTCTGTTTATCCTCGTGCATCGCTGTGTCAGGTTGAGAATCTCCAATGGTGCCCGGAATCGTGCCCAATCCTTGCTCTAGGGTGAGCTTTTCCATCTTCCAGCGGTCCGCCGCCTTTGGAGCCAAGACGAGGGGCAGGGGTCCCCTCTGAATTTGGAGAGGAGTGGATCGAACAAGGTGTCACCTTTCGGTGTAGATGAGGGCGCGACCATCGCTGGACTTTGTCTCCTTATGAAGAACTCCTCCGTTTGCTCATCTTGATCTACTTCACATGGAGGACTCCATCGACTTCTAGCCAGTGCTTAGTTTGCTTATCTTTATAGGGCTTATAGTCTTTGGTGCTTGTAAGCTGCTTCGGCAACACTATGTATCTGCTATTTTTTTCTTTTTTCTTTTTGTTAGCGGCTGTTCGCAGTTGTTAAGTGGTTGTACCGATGGCCTTATGTAATCCCTGTCTGGTTGATGGCTTTATTAATTCAAAGTCGGGCTCTCCTTGAGCCTTCTTTAAAAAAACAATTTTCAGCCTTTTCTGTTGATGTAGCATAACAATTCCCTTCAATCGGCATGGCGATTCCTCATCATGGCAATTTTAGTTTAAAATATGTCAAATCCTTTAGAACAACATGATATCTGTTCTCGCATGGTTTTCAAGCGAACAAAACGTTCATTGTGAATGGGTTTTCGAGCGAACAAAACATTCATATTACTCCCTGCCCGAGGGACGATCATCCGCTCGAGTTATCCCTGAGCTAACGTCCGATGTATATCGGTTTCCTAGCTTTATAGCAATCTGAGTAAATATTCGCTGCATCAGGCGAATTAAAGTCTATTACTCTGCATATGTACAGTGGTCACAACAATGACAACAAATTGTATTATCTTCATCTTTGTCTCATTCTTGCTGGTCGAGATCGACTTGTTCCAGCAGAAAGATTTACATGTCATTGTCATCAATCAACGCATTCACAAGTAGTAACTTGGGGAAGAACATGGATGAAACATGTCTGCCCATAGTTGCCTACTGTATAAGTCAGAGGGCATCTACCTGTCCAACAGTACTGAAGGAAGGCCCCTCCAGGAGAAGAAAAAGTCTTCTCTTCTAATGTCGTCCTTCATCCAATCTTACGTATGTTCCCCCTTCATTTCTGCATTTTGACATTATTTTCCTGCTATCTCCTGTCTTTTTCATTCGTTTGTCCTTGACAACCGCCCTAATTGTCACTCGTTTATTTGTTTTTCGGGTAAAATTATGTTTTTAAGGCAATAAGTTCTTATCAAATAAGAGATTACAAAATATATCTTCTCTCGTACTTAAAAATAACTTAATATTCTGTCACCCACCTCGTTCTCACTAACTAAAATCTTCAAATTTATTTAGGTGAATAAATTACGGGTAGGATTTCTTAAACATTCATTTCAAGATTCACATTAATATGACCAAGTAAACCACGGAAAACGTACTAAAATATTTATATCCCACTACAACGCAAGGATAATTATTTAGTCCAAAAAAAATACTTATGTCTTTTGCTTTTGTACCACTTATGGCTACACACTTATGCAAAAGAAGCTCTTAGCAATTTATCTTTTACTTGCTTTGATGTAATTCCTTAATTCCTGACTAGAATTCTCCAGTCAGATCGTAATCTCTTGTTAGTTTAATAAAGCGAGGGATTTACCGGAAATTCAGTTTGGCCCATAGGTGTATATGCACTCGTTGTCTAAATTCACATTTTAAAAAGTTAAAAAATTTCACGAAAAAATCCCGCGTATAAATCCAGACATTATATGTGCGTGCACCAAGTTTCGATGAAAAGGGACATTTTTTTGTGGCTTCTTAAAAAAGATAATCTTCGATGCTTGATTACAACTATTCATGAGGCATTTTTTAATCTTTTTTATACATGCCACAAAAAATGACCTTTTTCACCGAAATTCTGTGTGCGAACATGGGATGTCCGGATGTACGCGCGGGATTTTTCTTAAAAAAATTTAACATTTTGAAATATGTTTCTTATACATATTTCAAAATTGGTGTATCTACACCTAAGAGCCAAAATGGCATTCTCAGGATTTACTCCAAAAAGAAGAAGAAGGAACAAATATTAGACGAGCGGGAAAACAGGCCAGCCGAATAATGAAGTACGCCCCGACTGGGCCCGGCCATTAGCAGTGCAGTGAAGCGAGCAGGAGAAATAGTCACTGTAGTTTCGGACAGAGTTACTGTGGCGTACTAAATCACAGCAACCCGTTGTTGCGATTTGTTTTCCGAAAAATGAGAACTTTTTTTGTAAGAGCAAACAAATTTGAAAATTCCATACATTTTTATAAAAAAGCGAACATTTTTTGAAATACACAAACATTTTCTAGAAATTTTGATAATACTTGAACCTTTTCTGAAATGCAATTTTTTAAAATTGAACTTCTGAAAAATAGTAAAAATTAAACTTTTGAAGTAATAATAAAAAAAAACAGAAGAAACACAAAAAATACGGCCTAGTATATTGAAGGTTCCCAAAACCGGAACAAGAAACCCTCTTTCTAGCGCTAAATGGGCTGTCCACTTACTTGCTGGGTGCTCCTTCTACGACAGCTCTGCTTCCGAGAGCAACTAGCTAAGAAGCGTTCGTTCCCGGCCTTCCCAAGGGTCAGTTGGGGTCAGTGGCGGACCCAGGAATTGAAGTTAGCTGGGGTGAATATTTAATGTCTAATTTTTTAAAGTACAAATGCCACTCTATTCAACCAAAACTCATAGCATTCAACAACAAAAGAATAAAAAAGCTCTTAAAAACTAGTAAACTGCTAAAATGGACTATTATCGCTTGAAATGCTCACTTAGGGCATCTTCAACACTGACCCTCAAATTCCTCGGGTATATGTCCATTTTGTGTTCGAACGTGGTCCGCGGATATGATACGGAAGGGAGCCATCCGACGCTAATTACAAAGTATCCGGCTAGGAGGAGAAAAAGTAGATGGGGACCATGCATGTGTGAGATAGAGCAATGCTACGCAGCCGACGTTTTTCCACCCGATGCATGCACGACAGTAACTAATCACCGTTAGATGAAATCCATCCATAAATAAGGAACGTGAGATCCTAGCATCGTCCACGTGACGTCCACAAAACATCGTGTGTGAAGCTATTCCGGTGGGATATCGTGTTGTGTCCGGTTGAGAGAAGACAGAGAACAGGGGACCATGCATGTGCGGAGAGAGAGAAGAGAGTAGGACCATGCGAAGGCTTTTGGTTGATCAAGTGATGTCCGGAGGTATATCTCCCCATGTTTGTCTTCAGTTTGCCGGAAAATGGATGTACGAATCATTTCACGGACCGATGCAAGACCACGTTGGATTGTAAAAAGGAACAAAAATGTCGGATCAGGCATATACCGGAGTTTTGCAGGTCACCCTTGAAGATGCCCTTAAGCCACAATATGATCCCATAATTATAATTTTCAAACGAGACCTACACAATTATGAATGCGATGAGAGTTGTATATATGGTCATAGATCGTGAGGGGAACGCTCAATGCGGTTTGTGGATCGATTGGGGATCTTTTTTCTGTTTGACGAGGAAAGGAAAGGAGAGATCGATTGGGCTCGATGTCGTCTGTTTGGGCCTGTAGGCTATAGTAGCCTAGTCCAGTCTACCGGACCAGCCCAAGTCTCTTTCTCCCTCGTGTACGGACGTACCCCTTCGATAGCTTTCTGAATTCTGAAACAGAGAACAGCGCTGCCGCAGCCCGTAGATCGGCAGATGTGTAGGTGGGGGCCGATTCTCTGCCGCCAGCGACCCGGGGCGGCCGCCCCAGCTCGCCCCAATGGTGGGTCCGCCACTGGTTGGGGTGGACTGAGGGTGCGTTACTTGGCGCGTTCTCAGCTATCGTCATGTGTCACGCTTTGGGTGTTTTCTCTGAATTTTGTTTTTTCCACGCGTTTTTTGCTTTTTAGATAGGTTTTTTCATGGTTTTTTCAGCTTTTTGGGGTTTCACCGGTCTTCCTTAACTTTTGGATAATTTTTTTTGCAAGAGAAAACACGTTTTATTTATTTTTCTTCCGCGAGCTCTCGGAAACAAAAAAAAAGGTGTTTTACATTTTTTTCCCTTCCGTGAGAGGCACGATTTTGCTTCTGCGAGAGGCACGGCCGTGCCGCTCGGAAACAAAAAAACGTTTTTCTCTCTCTTTTTCCTTCCGTGAGATGCATGATTTTGCTTATGCGAGAGGCACAGTTTTGCTTCCGCGAAAGACACGGTTTTGATTCCGCAAAAGTCACGGCCATGCCTCTCTGAAACGAAAAAAAATGTTCTCTTTTTTTTATTCCGTGAGAGTCACGGTTTTGCTTCCGCGAGAGACGGTTTTGCTTCCACGAGGCTCGGCCATGCCTATCGAAAACGAAAAAGAAAACATGTTTTTTTCTTTTTACTTTCATGAGATGCACGGTTTTACTTCCGCGAGAGATATGGTTGTACCTTTGGAAACGGTTTTTGGAAACGAAAAACACATGCTCACGGTCCGGCTTTTTTGTCCTTTTTTGTGTAAGAAAATTCATCAAAACCTATCAACATGGGATGTAATTTTGAAGATCTCGGCGTGAGAAATCCAACGGTGAAAATGGTTTTAGATTTGGACGCATGATTTAAGAGATTAAACCGTTTTGAATAAACTGATCCAGTAAAAAAGGAAAAACTTCTTGGTTGCGATAAGTGGCGCACATGCAACATGATACTTGTTGCAACCTGAGAAACTGAAAGTTATCTTTGCAAGGAGTACAGTGGTTTCGTGGGCTCACTCGTCACCCCTATGCGAAACGACGACAATCTATTGCCGTATGCGACAGATAGGATTTGCGACATCGATGGTCGCATTGCCTCAAAGGGCGACCCTAGTTGGCCAACCCGATAAGAATTCTTCTCTTGTTGGCTCGTCATGCAGGTATGTTTCGTTCTTTTTTTCCTTTTAACCTTTCTTTAAGTTCTCAAAAAATTGAAATATAAATATTTTGTAAAAAGTTACTTACTCAATTCTTTAAATGTTAATCACCATTAAAAATATTTATTACACATAAAATTTGTTCGCTTAGTTTTAGGAAAAAAAATCTCAGACCATTCAAAAAATGTTTGTAACATTTAACAAAACGCAAAAGGACTGTATTGATCATCTCCCAATTGGTTCGAACGTAGGGGCGATGCTTTACTTCACATGCATTTCACCGTCACATTCAGAAGAAATATGCTTTCGTACCCTTTTTCTTTAAAATGTAAAGTGGACATTCTGGCATGAATCTCCAAAATTACTTCATGTTTATATAACTTTTAAATCCTTCCATGTTGGGATTGGTCACAAGTTCTAATTTGATGCAGTTTTTTTGGGAACTCGCGGGCAATTATTAGTGGCATGGTCTATCACTGAGCTAATTGCCCGTTGTGTGGGCCTCCCAAAGTGACACCTATTATGCCAAAAGAGAGAACCTCCCACATTAGGATTGCTTTGTTAATGTTTGATCAAGCTTGATGGACCCCTCCCCTCTCTAAAACAAGAAGTTATGGTCCCAGAGGTATCATATCAATCACTTATTGTCCATCTAGAAGCACCCCTTCTTCCAAAGTTACGGGTTATTTTGTCGAGTTCTTAGAGAGAGTTGCCTCACTCCCCTATATTCTCTACCCACACACCTGTGTTGGGATTGGGTACAGGTACCCTTTGTTGAAGGTCCTTCGAGCTCCTCCAAATCACCCGTATGACTATGGAAATTATGAGTATTAGTATGTATGTTTTAGATCCAAATGGTAGTATCAGGGTCCTTAGCTAGTGTTCTTGCAATATGGCCGGGCCGGTCCCATTCCTAAAACGTTTTTGCAAGATCCCTCACATGTTTAAAATATGTTTGTCAAATTTTCCAAAAATGTTCAAGAAATGAACTAATTTTTTTGCTCAACTTAAAAAAAATGTATGTGCCATTCAAGAACATGATCATGACATTTTCAAAATGTTCACATAAAAAATATGTGCATGACGTATACAAAATGATTTCAATTTTATTTAAAAGTTGTTCGTCGTGTATTTAAAAAATGTTCAATGTGCATCCGATGAATGTTCAACATGTATTAAGAAATTGTTCAACATATATCAATTTCTTTAATATGTATTAAAAAAGTTTAGCTCGTGTTTAAAACGTTCAACGTGTATTTTAAAATAAAAATAAGAATAGAGAAACAAGAAAAAACATAAAAATGGAAAAATAAAGAAAATAATAAAATAAAAGGTAAACCAGTAGAAAAAACACAAGAAAAAAAATAAAAAAATACAGACCGGGCCTTCATAAAACCTAGCGAAAGATTTCCAAAACCAACCCTTGCTACCTTCCCAAAATCGTTCATACAGCAAGTACATAGGTCATATGGGCCGGCCAACACAAACAATCGCTGAATGCGAGAGGTACACATGTCATGCTGTAAGCAAGACATAAGTCCCACGATAAGAATGTCACTTATTGTTCGCTTTTTCTACTAGGTCAAGTATTTGCTTAACCCAGGGAGCGGAATTATTTGTATGGCCCAGGTGTGATTTATCCATGTATACTTCCATTCCATGTCTTGGAATCCAATTCGGCTCTTGGGAGCATCTCCCTAGCGCCAAATATGTTTTTTTAAATAGATGTGTTCACCGTGACATGCAAATGCTATCTGCAAATTTTTAGGAGGAACACTTAAGGTATAAATTCAAAAAAAAGCAAGTCGAACACCAAATGTTACACTTAATTTTGTTTTTTTAACCAGCGAAGCACTACTATGCCGTTTTGCATGAAAATTTTCAAGCATGTTTGTTATACTAGCAGGAACTTCTAAAAAAAAATCAGAATTTTAAAATTTATTTACTATGTTCCATAATATAAGATGTTATTACAACCAATGTACGAGTAACATTCATTTTAAATGAGTATCTATTTTGAATTTATTGTTCATCCAGGAGCATATCCTCTCCAGAACCAAAACGGTCATCCTTCCATGTATTATGTTCCCCTCAAAAAGAAAACGTATGCATTATGTATTACTCCCTCCGTTCCCAAATGTAAGTATTTGTAGAGATTTCAACAAGTGACTACATACGGAGCAAAATGAGTGAGTCTATACTCTAAAATATGTCTACATACATCTGTATGTTATAGTCCATTTGAAATGTCTAAAAAGACTTATATTTTGAAACGGAGTGAGTATATCATTGTTGACCTTCCCCGGATTATGCCATAGCATCTCCAGGCACTTATCATAGGTATAATGGCTTCTCCGGCACCCAAGAGCCAAAATGGCCATCCCGGACACAAACTCCACATTATATTTACTTGGTCTAGTTGACTCCTGATAAACGAATGTACGGACCGTACATGCATGCATGCATCGACGTGTACGCACGTGCATGCGCCTGAGTAGAGCAAAAGGAAACTATTATAAAGATACTTGATCACGAAGACACGAACTGATCAAGCTGATAAAAAATAGAGCTCACGCACATCGATCCACGTCACCTGGTCGCGTGAGTAAAATACTTCGCGGTCATCTACTAAGAAGATCCTCGATGGTACTAGACGCGCTACATGTGTACATGCATCCCCATGATCTTCACATGTATCTCCATGTCGACATGAGTCACTACACGTGATCGGTACATGTTATGGCGCGGTAAAACATAGTTCTACGGAATTAAAAAAAAACCATAGTTCTACGGGAAAAGTCAGCGGTAAAACATGTACTCCTATTATACATGGATGATCTTTCTCCGAGCTCTCGATCATTATGTCTCTTCATCATTTGTCCTCCACCTTTACTTTACAAATTTTTTACTTTTGTGCTGAGTGCTGACCTGCCCGCTCATGCCACGTGGTTGAACTCGTCGCCAAGTTATCATCAAAACCTATCTATTTTAATAGATAAACGATCAAATCTAAAGACTTTTGGCCCATGACAAGTCAAGTGTTGTCCGTACCGGGACAGTAGTTGAGTGAGTAAGGCCCTTTTCAGTGCTTCATGGTGTGCATGCGCTAAGGATGTCACATAGGTAAAAAATAAGGTGATGAAGCAATTAAAGAGGAAAGATAACATTATGATGACCCAAAAGAAAACGGTGCTATGCACGTAGATCTATACAAAATGACTATCAATCAATACATGAATGCGTTTAACTATTAAACAATTCAATAAGGGAAGCTTAGCTACAAAAGCTAAGCACCTATACTCCCTCCGTTTCTTTTTACTCCGCGTATAAGTTTTGGTCAAAGTCAAACTACACAAAGTTTGACCAAATTTATATTAAAAGATATAAACATCTACAATACTAAAACTATATAATATGAAAATACATTTCATGGTGCATCTGAAAATATTGATTTCGTATTGTGAATGTTGATATTTTTAATTTAAAATTAGTCAAACTTTATCAAGCTTGACTTTGACCAAACCTTATATGCAGACTAAAAAGAAACGGAGGAAATATATTGAAGAAGACTAGTTGCTAAGAATTTTAATGCCTTTAGCACCTCATGTAAGCATCAAAACACTGAAAGTAGCCTCAGCGTAGTAGTACTCCACCTACTTTTCCTTGGTCAAGCGATCACTCAAAGTTGGCTCCACGTATGCACGAAAGGGCGCCCTTTGCATGCATGCCATGTAGTGGTCGGGGCACAAATGCACCAGGCCAGAAACACGAGAATCAAGAGCAAGTCGGCCTTTGCATGCATGCATGCACGGCATGTGGCGCGACTAATGACGGAATACACGAGCTACCTGGCTCGCTAGGTCAACTGGTCAAGCCTCACGACAACAAAGGCAGGATTAACTTTTTGACTTCATGCAATGCAGCATGTTGCACATCACCAAAGTGTATTTGCTTCAATTTTTAGGTGTGGCGGATGCCAGGCCTTGTTAGATAGCAGTACTATGCGTATGTATGAGTGTCTATGTCTGTATTGTGTTTATAAAAAAACAATATAGCTACCTTTTGGGTACCTGCAACGTGCAGTGGTGCGTGGAACCTTCGTACGTACGTGTTCCGGTCCATGTGATTGCCGGCGTGCCACTTGCACCGATCGATTTGCAGATCCTCTGTCTGTCCTACTCGTCATGTGTATATATAAGGCAGCCACAACGGGATACACATACATCCGCGACGAACCACCCCCAGCTGCCAGCGTTGTGTTTTGCTCACGAGTGCTTGCGTTCGACGGTCGAGAGAGACAGGGAGAGTTGTTTCCATGGCGTCCAGAGAGACCAGCATCCAGATGGCGGGGGTACTGGACGGCCAACCGGGGTGTGCTCTGTCCCCGGAGCCGCTTCTCGTTCGTGTCCCGTCGCGGGCAGCTGGGGCTAGTGAGCAAGCTCATGCCGCTGCCTTGATGGAGGCCGCCGTTGTAGTCGGCGGCAGCAGGACGCTGACCACCAAGGACGCGACCGTGGCTACTCAGGCTGAGTTGCCGTGCTTGCCAGGCTCCCCGTCGGGGCTCTACCTCTCACAGGCGCAGCTTGGCATGCCGCCGTCCATCCGCTCGTGCAACCCCGAAATGGGCACGGCTCCGGTGCTACCGAGCGATTCAAAGCTGGAAGATCACATTCCCGGCGAGCCGCGGCTGATGAAGAAGACCCATCACCACTCATGGCGATCCCTGGTAGGCGGCGGCGAGGCACCAGCGCTGCTGCAGAGCGACAGCACACGAGAGCTGGATCGCCGGTTTAACAACTTCAAGACCTTCTCAGGCCGCCTCGAGCGGCAGCTCTCCAGCCTCCGAGGTCTGCAGCATGTCCTGCCGCCGGTTGACATCGAGCATGGTGCGGCGCCCAATATCTCCAATGAGGACACCGACGAGGAAAACATAGTCCCTTCAGCCGACCGCTACTTCGCCGCCCTCGAAGGCCCCGAGCTCGAGACCCTTCGGGTAGGTATTCCACATTCCGACCAAAACTTTCACCTTCTTATAACAAGCATCATCGTCAGTCTCTAACAAGAGTGTGGGCATGCAGTCGACGGAGGTGGCAGTGCTGCCTGAGGATGAGCAATGGCCGTTCCTTCTCCGGTTCCCGATTAGCGCGTTCGGGATGTGCCTTGGCATGAGCACCCAAGCGATGCTGTGGAAGACGCTCGAGTCGGAGCCCTCAACGGCATTCCTGCAGGTGCACCCCGCCGTCAACCACGTCCTCTGGTGGGCCTCTGTTGCCCTCACTGCCATCGTCTCCATCACCTACCTCCTCAAGGTTATCTTCTACTTTGAGGCCGTTCGCCGGGAGTTCCACCACCCAGTGCGCGTCAACTTCTTCTTTGCGCCTTGGATCGCTTGCCTCTTTCTCGTCAAGGGCGTGCCACACCCGGTGTGGGAGATCCACCACATCGTGTGGTATCTCCTCATGGCTCCCATCCTCTGCCTCGACATTAAGATCTATGGCCAATGGATGTCGAGCGGCGAGCGCCGACTCTCCAAGGTAGCTAACCCGTCCAACCACCTCGCTATTGTCGGCAACTTTGTCGGCGCGCTTCTCGGCTCCAGGATGGGCCTCCGAGAGCTGCCCATTTTCTTCTTCGCTATCGGGCTAGCGCACTATGTTGTACTCTTTGTCACCCTCTACCAAAGGCTCCCCACCAACGTGCAACTACCCAAAGAGCTCCACCCGGTATTTTTCTTCTTCATCGCAGCGCCTAGCGTCGCCTCGATGGCTTGGAAAAGCATCTCCGGTGAGTTCAACGATGGCGCCAAGCTCCTTTATTTCATCTCGCTCTTCCTCTACATGTCGCTGGTGGTGCGCGTCAACCTCTTTCGGGGGTTCAGGTTTTCATTGTCGTGGTGGGCCTACACATTCCCGATCACGAGCGTAGCCGTGGCAACAGTGTTGTATGCGTCGGAGGTGGACAATGTGCTAATGCGGGCACTAGCGGTCGGGTTGTCAGGAATTGCCGCTGTCACGATCACCGGTGTGTTGGCCACTACCGTGTACCATGCTTTCGTGCGCAAAGATCTCTTCCCTAACGACGTCTCCATCGCCATCACGCAGCGCAGGCCAAAAGTCAGCAAGATCCTCACGCATCTCCGCTCTTCTAGCTCGGACATCAAGGAGATCGACCTCTCCATCCCCAATTCAAATTTCATTTCCAAGAACGACACCTACTCCAGTGACTTGTGCTCCAACTCCAGGACAAGCAGCAACAGCAACGAGTCTCCGGTGTCACACGGGCATGTATGAGCAGAGTGTTAGATGTCTGGTGCACAATAGGGGGCACGCATGCATATCTACCACATAGATATTTACTTCTTTTCTTCTTCATTCTTTTTCATCTTTATATATTTGTTGCACATAGTGGTGGATTAGCACCAATATCCTTGAGTAATTTGGATTGCCATGACGGTGATATTATTACAGATTTGCAGATAAATCTCACTTACTTTTATAAGTATGTATTGTCATTCACCGGAGGTGCATATTTATATATCATCAATGTGCAATGTATGGCTGAGTGTGCAAGATGCAAGATATATGCCTAGCGGTCTTATTTCCGGGGTTTTTTTAACAAAGGATGAATTTTATTGGCTCAAAATGAAACATTAAGAGGATACAAACACAACGAGCTCATCCAGCCTCTGCATAGCTAGGATGCACACACCCAAAACTAGCGCACGCATACAATAACACGCCAACAAATAGCAAAGTCATATAAGACCAAAGCTATGTGTAGGCAAGAAAAAAAACAATCAAATTCATTATCGGTAAACTATATCAATGACCATATTCGCACCAACCATCTCATGAGACCACATTAACGACAATGTTCTTCAACGGCAACGCCTTCAGGAAGGGAGCGACCCTCAATGGCCGCTGTCACCGAATCCAACCACTCAAGGTCAGAATCAAGGTTTTCACCATGAAGAACTAGTCTGAGCGTATCCGAGCAATGCCTTCAACAAGGTAACGACATAGAAATATCGTCATTGCTAGGTATAACCAACTCAGGTCACCTAGGTTTTCACCCCGGGGCTCGAGACCGGGTGCTCGAGTAGCACTGCCATCAGGTCACTCATGTGTTGTTGCCACAACTTTTCCGCGATCCCAGCAGCTACATGCGGTGTGTGACAGTCGCGCCGCACCACCATCCCTCTGCGTTAGGTCACCATCCATAGTTTGCATCTCACCACCGAAGTCAACCATCGGATCTGGAGGGAGACCCTGACGAAGACCTTTCGATAGCCACCGCAATTTACAGCAAGGATGCGGCTGGAACGAGATGACCCAGTCATCGGCAGGGCCCAGCAGGCAGCGGCGTGTTGGGTGTAGCAGCCACACCGGCGACGAGCGCCGCATCTTAGCATGAGAGGGGGCCCGAGACACCCAATTTGCAGCCAAAGAAGCGTGAAGTCCGACCAGATCGATACACATACGTCCAATAGTAAGATTCAACATTGTAATATTTCATTGCACCGAGAATTAATATGTCCAATAGATATGCACTACAAAACAAACAAGCAAGTAGAATTGTAATCTTATTAGTCATGTAGTTAAATGAATAAATTAAATAAAAGTTTCAATAAATTAACTTCCATTAATAAGAACTGGCAACTTAAGACTCAAAATATTAAGTTTCACTTTCTGTAACTTAAGAAGACTTTTTTAGATAGATAACCATATGTCTGGCAGTTCTATTCCCGTTGTAAGATTCAAGATCATAATATTTCATAGCAGATCGAATTAATATTTCAAACAGATAGGTACTACAAACTAATGAAGCAAGTAGAATAATACATACCAAAAACAAAAACATCAATGATCAGATTCAACTAATATTATAGATACAAGAACAAAAAGCTATGGACAAGAAATATACAAGAACAACAAACCTTGTTACCAAAATCGGATATAACTCTAGTAGTATTGTTGATATCGTTGACGTACTTCCGTTGATGCGAAGAACAACAAATCTTGCTCCAGGATGGTTGTTCACTGTTGTAGCATGAGAGTGGACTAGAAGAACAGAGTGCTCGTCCCTGCTACTTGTCTACGTTAGTTTCAGTAATTGTATGTTAGGCTACCCCACATGAATAGTTACACTACCCCACAAGGACAGGTTTAATGCTTCAATTTACAATGACATTACACAAATATACCAACTCTTATACAAGACCAAAATGCTGATCGATAGCCCACAATTTGCGTGTCCCCGTCCCTGTGTGCTACAAATCCACTTCTATACTGATGCCCAGCTTGATATATGCATAAATGCAAGGCATTTGTCTGAAAAAGAACATGCATTCAAGCCCTTAATATAGCGTGCATGCATGCACCCACGAGCACACACATGAACGAAGAAGGCAAATGAAACTGGAAAGCTCTCACAGCAATAGTAAGCAACATAAAATTTCAAAAGATTTTTTGTTGTCTGCATGGTCTGACATGAAACAGGATCACGATCTGCAAGCAACCTATCTAGAATTGAAGTGTTGCATTCCGAAAGAAAAATAAAGTTGAACATTGTGGATTAAAATTCAAACCCAATACCTTGTCGTGCAGTTGAACACTTGGGAAGGTATCACTCTACATAGTTAATCCATTATTGCCAGGAAGAGAAAACATCGTAAATATATGTGGAGGTAACTGCGGTACTTGGCACTTACACAGCCGATTTATTAAGAGCTACACACTTACACTTACACGATTGAGCATGCAATGCAACTAGGAGTAAAATATAAACAAGAGGGCAACTTGGACTAGCAACATATACGTAGAAGGCAAAGAGCAGTCGCAATTTGCAAGTAGTGCGTCACTCGCCGAGCTGCTTTCCGAGATTGTCCACATCCAACAGAAACCGGGCAAACGACGCCGGCGACGAGCCCCCTTCCTCCAGCGCGGCCTCGGCCTCTTCCCTGCGAGCAGCCGCCCGGGCCCTGAGCTGCCTCCCGTCCTCGCCCTCGATCACCAGCCTCACCTTGGCCTCCACCTCGTCTGCCTTGGCAAAACCTGCCATGTATCCCTCCAGCTCCACAGCGACGCCCATGTCCTCCGTCATGCACACCTTGTTCATCTTCTGCTCCGCCTCCAGCGGCAGGCACAGCATCGGCACCCCGGCCGCAACGGCCTCCAGCACCGAGTTCCATCCGCAGTGCGTCATGAATGCGCCTGTCGCCCGGTGACGGAGAACGTCTGCCTGCGGCGCCCATGACTTGACGACGAGCCCCATGCCCTTGGTACGCTCCAGGAACCCTTGAGGCAGCAGCGCGTCAAGGTCCGGCTCGGGGCGCACCTCCAAATATTTCTTCGGGCCGTCGCTTCCGGGAGGGTTGCGCACGGACCACAGGAACCGCTGCCCTGACCTCTCCAACCCAACGGCCATCTCCTTGAGCTGCTCCGCCGAGAGCGTGCCCATGCTCCCGAAACAGAGGAACACGACGCTGCGGTCGGGCTGCGCATCGAGCCACTCGAGGCACTCGTTCCTCTCTGCTTTGTCGTCGTCCTTGGCGCCCTTGCTGACCAACGGCCCGACGCAGTAGATCGGAGGCAGCTTCCTGCCGGGGAGGTCCATGAGAGACTGCACCGCCCCGCTCTCCAACGACTCGAACGTGTTCACCAGAACGCCCATGGTCTCCGTGTTGCGCTTCCAGACGTCTGTCATGGCCTTGCACATCTCATCCTCGGGGTGCTCCAGCAGCTCCTTGATGAGATGAGACGCGGGCATCGGGGGAACGCCGAGGAAATCGAGGGGCGTGTCCCCGAGCTCCTTCAAGCCCGTCTGCCTGCCGGCGATCAGTGCCGGGACCTGGGTTAGGACCGACAGGCACGAGGCGCCCCCGACGAAGAACGTGTAGACCGGGACGCCGAGCTTCACGCAGACGTCGGTGGCGTGGACGCAGAACATGTCGAGGATGACAGAGTGCAACTTTTTCCGGGGGATGCCGCGGAGGAACGCTTCCAACCGCTCGTTATAGTCGTGCAAGAGGTGGAGCATGAGTAGGAAAGGGTGCTTGCCGGAGGCGGCAAAGTCTGGTGCGGGGAGGGGCGGGAGGACATGGAAGGAGATGGACGGGTTCGAGGCGGCGATGCGCTCGATGGCGGTGGCGGCGGAGTCTGTCGACTTAAAGGGCGGCTCGACGAGCACCACGGTGACGTCGTAGCCGTGCTTGAGGAAGACGTTGGCTAGCTCCGTCATGGGGCCAACGTGGCCGACGCCGGCGCCGGGGTACATCACCACGGTCTGCTTCATCTCGAGCCTATGGAAGGTGGGTGGACTGCAATGTCTTGCGAATATGTAGCAGGTGGCGCTGGCACTGGCCAGGTGTAAATAGTTGTCGTTGCCCTTGCGAGAGAAGCAGTTTGGGCATGGAATCTCAGCACTCAAAGTCAAAGATATGCGGATATTATAACAGTTTCTAAATCTACCTCGGATAAGTAATTGATTTGTGGTGGTTCAAGTCTTCAAGATGATGTTTCCTGGTAGCTGCCTGGACAATCGGGGTACCTTGAGGAGGAAGCATATATATGCACGTGACAGACAGACAGAGGTTTGAATCAGTACGCTGCCAGGTAAAGTATCTTTTAGCCGGTCTCTAGTTAGTCTCGTTTGTAAAACAAGGAGGGTTGTTCTTAGATTTAGCTGAAGATTCATCTTGATGGAGCTACAGCGAGTCCACTGGTCAAGTGCTCTGTGATCAGGAAGAGGAAACTACCCTGCATCTGCTCGGTAATTCACTTCTGAGCCCAGGCTTAGCTGCACCCGCCCTGACGAAAAAACTCAAAAGAAATAATAGAAAAATTCAAAAAAAATTCAATTTTTTTGTGTGATAGATAATTTCATGCGTGAGGTTCACTCTAGTTTTCAAGTCACTTGAATATCTAAGAAGCTCTCGGCAAAAAAGACAAATTCATGATCTGTAAAAATGTTAACTGTTCACGCAGTGTTCTGATCTGATTTGTCTTTTTTGCTGAGAGCTGCTCAGATTTCAATTAATCTTAAAATTGGAGAGAACCTCACACATCAAATTATCTACCACACAAAAAATATTACGAATTTTTGAATTTTTCTAGTATTTCTTTTGATTTTTTTTCTAACCAGGTGCAGATGAGTCTGGGTACCGAAACGCCGCGCTCGCATCTGCTTCTCCAGTGCTCTTTTTCCCGGTCTATCTGGTACCTTGTTGCGCAGTGTCTAAACTGCAGCTCGCTGTGCACCTCAGCTGATCAGGCTGAATCCTTATTCTATTGGTGGAACTTCTCCGGCCTGCTAGACACTAAGAGCCTGTTCGACGGCTCTCCGCTCCTGGAGTGACGGAGTCGTGAGAGTGTCGGTCTGTGTGCTCCGGTATTTCACGGAGCTGGTAGATTGCCGAACAGGCTCTAAGGCTACCCCCGTGCAATTTACACATTATGGGACCTTTGGAAGGAGCGCAACCAGAGGTTTCTGAATCCTCGAACAAGAATGAAGAAAGCGTTTTCCACCTCATCAAGCAGGACATTCTACAGCCAACTGTCACTATGCATTGGATCTCAGATTGTGAGATTGAACCTCCACCTGGGCAAGACTAAGACCGCTCCTTCTTTGTTCTCAATTTTAATTTTATTTACTTGGCTGAAGCAATTGTTATTGCTTATAGCATTGATCTGTAACAGACTGTTTGCTGCTATTTGCTCCCTCTTAATATATCGCCAGAAAACTGCCATTTGCTTAAAAAAAACATGCATGGTCGATCGATAGAGTTCTCCCTCGCATCATCTCCCCACGTCGAGGTTGCATGCATGCATGCACGAGAACTCCGTCTCCTTCGATCGATCACCAGCTGAACGCCGGGTGAAGAAGACGGCGGCAACGGCAATCGGAGTAGTCAGCGGTGACGTCGCATTTTCGACGTGGATAAACAAACGGGGCACGGAAGAATCCGCCGCGACCGCTGCTACCGCTGGATGCGCTGACGGGGACGCGCGCTATAGGTAGACTACCCACGTGGGGAGTAACTTAGACTAATAACATAAATATGTTAGTGGTCTATATTACTGCCTCTATAGTGGAGAGTAATATATATGTGGTATCATACAATACTTCATTTATTAGGTTATATACTCATCTTGTCTTGGTATATGTGATGCTACCCATAGTATGAATAACTAGCTATGTTACTCAATTCAAGTATCTTCTGATTAAATTATTGGCACATATGTAAATTAACGGAGTTGAACCTTACTTACTGCTTAAATTACTCCCACTATGTACAGCCGCATATATAGCTTTTGGGGCTACGCGATGCCGCCTGTGCGCTGATGCGTGGAATCTTCGTGTTTCCTTCCGTGCCGGCGCCGCTGACGACTGACCCGGTCGATAGCAGTTCTTTTTTTTTTTAGAGCTCGGTCGACCGCTCTTGAAGATGGTAAACTAGTATCCGGCATGCAGCGCAACCGATACGTAGCGACATAATCTGTATTAGTTGAGATCTTGCAGATATCTCAAACTACTATGTAAATCTATGACGATGAGGCCGAAAGCAGAATTCACAGTTGTATCGTACTGTCCTTTTTTTTCTAGTATAATTTTTATTCAAATTGTACTCCCTCCGTCTTAAAATAAGTGACTCAACTTTGTAAAGCTAGTACAAAGCCGGGTCACTTATTTTGGGACGAAAGGAGTATCATACTATCATTTCTTCCCCCTTGAAACCGTATGATACTATCATCTAGATGATGGTGATATAAACCAATAAAAGTTTTCATTTACAAAGAAAAACTTCTCTGTTTATCAGATTAAGGAGCCCTTGCTGTGGATCTCTTTATTACATTATTAAAATAACAGGGAAACAAGCCATCACATCACAGAGTTTAATAACCAATCCCCACGATGCAGTTCGGTTTCTTAAGTGTACACATGAGACACTAAGCTTGCCCGCCAAAAGGTAAAATACTAAGACACTAAGCAGTCTGGTTCCATGCCGTTAAACAAAGTTATCTGATTCCTACGACTACGAGTCATGATGTAAGTTACGTGGCATGACATCTTTGCTTTTGTCAGCAATACGTGATTGATTTGTCTTCTTTGTTCCCTTCGCGTTTGCTTAATCCCGGTTGCACATTATGTTAGCATTTTATGGATTATACATAACATAGCAACTCTCTGCAATACTAGGTAAAGTCTACTTTAATAAATAGAGACAGATATTAAATCTATCTTAATCAAAACAAAATATAGGCAAACCTTAATTAGTATAGCAGTCAATCCTAGAACGTACAGTATTCGGTACAGTATTTCACAAAGGCTATTAATAGCGTAATTTTGGAATAATATTTATATGAGAACTCGAGTTCTAATTTATGTATGAATTAAACATGGTGGAATTAAAGCTAATATTGGATGTACCTCCGTGCAAAATATATGACGTTTTGGTTACCACCAAAATCTCATATATTTTGGCACGGACCAAAACGTCATATGTTTTGGCACGGAGGTCGTACATCTTAATTTCATTTTGTATCGACAATATATAGTCAAGAATGACCGATGTCAATGTAAAATGCCTTTGATCATCAACATGCATGGTTTACATAGATGCATCACCATGCATATATATCTGGTAGTACATTTTGTTTAGAAGATGAGTTGGACAGCGAGATGTGGAGGTATGTTTGAATTAGTATTCACTAGCGAAGTTCACAGCTGCTAAAAGTGGCAATGATACTGCATAGATGTCTTAACACATGCGTGGATCATTTAGATGTATCAACATGCATGTATTCAACACTAACAAAAAAATAGGTTTCGTTGTAAAAAAAGAGATCAAGTTATGACAAGTGTCCATGAAATGGGGCATTTTAGAAATCCATATGAACATTACATCAGTTATTACAAAACAAATGAAGGGGAACTGTAACATATACATTGATAGTTCAATAAATATAAATATAAAATTTAGCACGTCATGAATCTAGCAAACATCTTACAGCACCCCCACTGAATCTAGCAAGGAACATTTGAAGGAAAGATGATCGATGATCACAGTACATCCATCCATCTTTACCATTCCACTCTCCTCTTAACAGGTTGTCTTGAGTTAAAATACTATTATAAGCGGTTAACCAGATGAACACTCCAACTTTCAAAGAGGGTCAAACAAGCCACATATTTTTTATGAAACCAACTCACATGGCTCAACTTCTAAGCAAGGTACATAGGCTAAACACCAAATACTCCCGGCGCCAAGAAAAAGTAATACGGTGTGAATCTAACTTGCACTCAAGTTTGATGATAATAGTAGTATAAGGATACCAGCCGCCTCGGCAAATCAATCTTTTGACTGCCGGCCCGCCAGCGCGCTACTTATGATCATATCCGCGTGGCCGGGCGGTCCCTCTGTTGCTGGTCGTTTGTCCCGCTCGCGCCATGTGTGTACGTACATATAAGGTGGCCACGCTTCGGTGCAATTCAGGACCAACTACCTGCCCGTGTTGCCAACATTGCCTGCGTCTCCAGCAGTCCACGGTCGATCGAGTGAGAGAGGAGTTGAGCATCAGCCGGATAAACGAATGGCGGGGCTGGCCGGGGCGGGCGCCGGTGACCACCATGACGTTTCGACGGAGGCTACGGCTGCTGGTGGCGGCAGGATGAAGGAGGCGGCCGTGCGGGTGGTTCACGGTGAGTCGACATGCGGGGACACGCCGCCGTTGTCGGTCTCCATCAACGTGCCGGACTCGCGGTCAGCGCTCCACCCCGGCAGAATGCCCCGTACCAGGGACGCCGGCGCCGCACCACCAACTGAGACACCACTAAGTGAGGTTCAGCAGCCGCAGCTCCACGCACAGCCGTCCATGGTGCTCAGATGTGGCGGGGAGATGCCCGCGGTGCCGCGGAGCGACAGCACGCGGGAGCGTGACCGCCGGTTCGACCAGTTCAAAACCTTCTCTGGTCGCCTTGAGCGGCAGCTCTCCACCCTCCGAGGAGTTCCGCAGGATCCGCCGGCGCCTCACGTTGATGACGGCGCCTCGTCTAACTCTGATGACGATGACGCGCCCACCGCCGACCGCTACTTCGCCGCACTCGAAGGCCCCGAGCTCGACACCCTTCGGGTATGGAGTACCAACGAACATCCATTCCAAAATATTTCATTTTCTCTGCCAAAACCATGTGTAATCATCGTCTCTAACAACGGCGTGGATGTGCACAGTCGACGGAGGTCCCGGTGCTTCCCAAGGACGAGACGTGGCCATTCCTTCTCCGCTTCCCGATCAGCGCGTTCGGGATGTGCCTCGGGGTGAACAGCCAGGCCATGTTGTGGAAGACGCTCGAGACGGAGCCCTCCATGGCGTTCCTGCACGTGCACCCCACCGCCAACTATGTCTTCTGGTGGGTCTCCGTCGCCCTCACCGTTATCGTCTCCGTCACCTACCTCCTCAAGGTCATCTTCTACTTCGAGGCCGTCCGCCGTGAGTTCCACCATCCTGTGCGCGTCAACTTCTTCTTTGCGCCCTCGATCGCTTGTCTCTTCCTCGTCAAGGGTGAACCGCATCCGGTGTGGGAGATCCACCACATCGTTTATAACCTCCTCATGTTGCCCATCCTCTGCCTCGGCCTAAAGATCTATGGCCAGTGGATGTCTAGTGGAGAGCGGCGCCTCTCCAAAGTGGCCAACCCGTCGAACCACCTTGCAGTTGTTGGCAACTTTGTCGGTGCGCTGCTCGGTGCCAAGATGGGCCTCAGGGAGCTGCCCATCTTCTTCTTCGCCGTCGGGCTCGCGCACTACGGCGTGCTCTTTGTCACCCTCTACCAGAGGCTCCCCACCAACGTGCAGCTCCCCAAGGAGCTCCACCCAGTCTTCTTCCTCTTCGTCGCCGCGCCGAGCGTCGCGTCCATGGCATGGGCCAGGATCTCTGGCGAGTTCAATGACGGCGCCAAGCTCCTTTACTTCATCTCGCTCTTCCTCTACATGTCGCTAGTAGTGCGCATCAACCTCTTCACAGGGTTTAGATTCTCGCTGGCCTGGTGGGCCTACACATTCCCGATGACAAGTGTGGCCCTAGCGACGGCATTGTATGCATCAGAGGTGGACAACCTGCTGACGCGGGCACTGGCGGTGGGGCTGGCAGTGATCGCTGTCGTGACCGTGACCGCCGTGCTGGCCACGACCTTGTACCACGCCTTCGTGTGTGGAGATCTCTTCCCCAACGATGTGTCCATCGCCATCACGAGGAGGAAGCCCAAGTTCAGCAAGATGCTCACGCAAATTCGGTCGTCCAGCTCAGACGTCAAGGATCTCGTCCTCTCCATTCCCAATTTCAGTTCCGGTTCCAAGCACTCCAGCACCAACTCCAGGGCGAGCAACAGCGCCGGGGAGTGTCCGGTGATGACGCACATGCATGAAAGAGCAGAGCGGGCGTTTGATCGTCGGTGCACAACAGATTGCATGCACACACGTCTAGCTTATATTGACCAATAGAATTTACATGTATAAAGTTTTTTCTATTTTTTCTTTCTTTGTTCTTTTTCATCTTTGAGAACGCATTGGGAGCGTTATCCTTGAGCAATTTGTATTGCCATGGTAGTAAATAATTGCGGGAGTAAACCATTGGGTTTGTAAAATTGTTGATTATGATTGAGTTCTTCGTAAGTAAATTTATCGGTTATATTTGCATGTTATCGTGGCATCCATTGTTAGCAGTTTCAATATTGCAACTTGTTTTTTCCGTTAGTTATGTTGCAACTTGTTTGTTGGTGCATAGAGGCTGGACTTGTATAAAGACCACTCACTGGGCTCCGCGGCTGGTCGAGTGTGGCCGGACCGATGCTTGCATGCATGGACCGCGAACAGTTGAAAAACTCAAGTTTCTCCTTGTTAAATTTCCAGCCATACAAGCATGCACGTCATCCGAGGTTGCCAGCATGTGGTCATGACCGAGATACAAATCCATCTACGCTCTCCGTGTAGATGTGATAATTAACCAATAGAGAAGTGCTACACGCACGACACTCTTTGGACGATTTACGCACGATGAGTCAGCTCAGCCTTTGGTCAAGTTTGATGCGTGGATTAGCACCTTTGGACAGTCGTCGTGTAAGGGTCATGCAGACTGATTTCTCCTGGAATCAGCCGGGCTGATAGCCGTCCGATCCGTTATGATCTGGATGAAAACATAGCCATCTGATTCAGTCAACGGACAAACCCTACCTCGTTATGTCCCACGTCGGCGCAACGCACAGATGTGTGACACCATCGCCGCCCGACTCGCTCCGTAGTAGCAGTAGCCGATGCTTGCTCCCGTAAGAGATGGTCGTGCCACTCGACTCTCCCCGCAGCAGCAGCACCCGAGCAATGCTTGCTCGCTACTCTGGAAGGCCACCTGGTGCATTGCAACAACATCAAGCTGCTGAAGGAAATATGCCCTAGAGGCAAAAATAAAGTTATTATTTATTTCCTTATATAATGATAAATGTTTATTATTCATGCTAGAATTGTATTAACCGGAAACATGATACATGTGTGAATACATAGACAAACAGAGTGTCACTAGTATGCCTCTACTTGACTAGCTCGTTAATCAAAGATGGTTACATTTCCTAGCCATAGACATGAGTTGTCATTTGATTAATGAGATCACATCATTAGGAGAATGATGTGATTGACTTGACCCATTCTGTTAGCTTAGCACTTGATCATTTAGCATGTTGCTATTGCTTTCTTCATGACTTATAAATGTTCCTATGACTATGAGATTATGCAGCTCACGTTTGCCGAAGGAACACTGTCGGTGTCAAAACCGGCGGATCTCGGGTAGGGGGTCCCGAACTGTGCGTTAATGTCGGATGGTAACAGGAGACAAGGGACACTTTATTTTACCCAGGTTCGGGCCCTCTCGATGGAGGTAAAACCCTACTCCTGCTAGATTAATATTGATGATATGGGTAGTACAAGAGTAGATCTACCACGAGATCAAAGGAGGCTAAACCCTAGAAGCTAGCCTATGGTATGATTGTGTATGATGATGGTTGTATGGTTGTCCTACGGACTACAACCCTCCGGTTTATATAGACCGGATAGGGTTAGGGTTACACAGAGTCGGTTACAATGGTAGGAGATCTTGAATATCCGCACGCCTAGCTTGCCTTCCACGCCAAGAAAAGATCCTTCCGGACACGGGACAAAGTCTTCAATCTTGTATCTTCATAGTCCTGGAGTCCGGCTGAAGGTATAGTACGGCTATCCGAACACCCCCTAATCCAGGACTCCCTCGGTAGCCCCTGAACCAGGCTTCAATGACGACGAGTCCGGCGCGCAGATTGTCTTCGGCATTGCAAGGCGGGTTCCTCCTTCAAGTTCTTCAAGAAGATTACAAACACCAAAAATAGTGTCCGGCTCTGCAAAATAAGTTTCCACATATTACCATATAGAGAATAATATTAACACAAATTAAATCTGCTGACGTATTCCGCAGTGCGTCATAACACCGCGGTCAAGCTCTTTATATAAACTGTTTTCATTGTTCCACCTCAGCGCGTTTAGCGAGGCGGTTTCCTTGGCACGTCTTGTCAAAGCAGAGATCGTGTGCCCCTTTTAACGGGATTCTTATCAATACGGACGTGGGTAACCCAACCGCGCCATTTACAGCGGCGCTTGGGAGGCAAGTGAGTTTTATTAGGTAGGTGGGGACGCCTAACTGCACCCGCTTGTATAAAGGGATAAGGATTCACCTTTTTGACCTACGCCTTCTTCCTCCTTTGCCAATCCATCTCTCGCGCACTCAAGCTCCAGCGCCCAAGTTCGCCCTTCCTTCCTCAACCTTCTCCAACAATGTCCGAAGCGGGAGGCAAGTGGATGGCCTCCTCCGATACGGAGGCCCAAGTAAAAAAGCTAAGGAAAGCCGGATACTTGTCCAAGGACATCCCGCATCGGCTTCTTGAGAAGGGGCAGCTTCTTCCTACCCCAGGGCCCCATGAGAGGGTAGTTTTTCTTCCCCACTTCCTCCGCGGACTGGGCTTTCCACTTCACCCATTTGTCCGGGGGCTCATGTTCTACTACGGCCTGGATTTCCACGATCTGGCCCCGAACTTTGTCCTCAACATCTCGGCGTTTATCGTCGTGTGCGAGGCCTTTCTCCGCGTCCGCCCCCACTTCGGCCTCTGGCTCAAGACCTTCAACGTCAAGCCCAAGGTGGTGTCCGGCACCCAGGCAGAGTGCGGAGGCGCTATGGTCGGCAAGATGGCCAACGTCCTCTGGTTCGATGGCTCCTGTGTGGAGTCCCTAAAGGGGTGGCAGGCCGGGTGGTTTTACATCACCGAGCCACGCGATCCGAAATGGGTCGCAGCCCCTGAGTTCAGATCCGGACCCCCCACGCGGCTCATGTCCTGGACAGAGACGGGCCTGTCGTGGGGTAACGAGGAAGAAGTGACTGGGTTGCAAACGTGCATCCAGTCCCTGGTGGACAAGCCAATCCGGCTGATCAATGTGATCCAGGTCATGCTCGTTTGCCGGATACTCCCGTGTCAAAAACGGGATTTTACTTTGTGGGAATTCGACCCGGCGCAGCACCAAACCCTCAGTAGGCTCTTCGACACGACGTATGAAGACGTCTGGAAGGTGCTGACCAAAGGCGCCGAGTCCCCCACATCCGCTTCCGAGGACCGCGGATACAGCTCGCAGCATAATGCCAGCGAGGTGAGCTATCTATACCTTTGACAGGTTTGTTAAGCTCTTTTTCATAGATTAACTCTATGCGGGATCTAAACTCCCTTTACCTTTGACAGGCTTGGCTGGCTATATCCGGACTAATTAACTGTCCGGCTCCTCTGCCCGAATACCCAGCCCCAGCTCTCTTGGTGAAGCTGATGGCTCCGGCGCCTTATGTGGTGCCGGAGAAGAAGGCCAAAAAGAAGAAAACCACCGGGACTCGAAAAAGTTCCCGCAACGTGGTGGTGTCAGACTCGTCATCTAACGAGTCCGCGTCGCTCTCCTCTCGTGAAAACGAGGAGGAGTGAAAGTGCGTTATATCGACTAGAGGGGGGGTGAATAGGCGATTTTTATGAAATTCTTCACTGAGGAATTTGCTCATGAGGAAATTCCTTAGCGAAGAACTACTAGCAGCGGAATAAGTACTCAGAGGTAAACATAGAAGAATACATGCATGGTCATCATGATGAAATGAAGACAAACTCAGAGTACAGAAAGCGTAAACACAGGATAACACAAGATGAAGACAAACAGACTGAAGAAATTGAGAAAGTCTTCAGTCACAGTCTTCAAACACAGATATGATAAACAAACAGCACACGACTGAGGAAATGAAAGAGTTGAGGAAATAGAACCAGTAAGCTTGGTGAAGACAATCATTTGGTAGACCAGTTCCAACTGCTGTCTCAATTGTACATCTGGTTGGAGTGGCTGAGTATTTAAACTCGAGGACACACAGTCCCGGACACCCAGTCCTGAGCACGCAGCTCGGGACACCAAGTCCTCACCGTATTCTCCTTGAGCTAAGAACACACAGTCCTCACCCAATCACTCGTGGTAAGTCTTCAGGTGACTTCCAAACCTTCACAGACTTGGTCACTCGGCGATCCACAATTCCTCTTGGATGCTCTAGACCTTGACGCCTAACCGTCTGGAAGAAGCACAGTCTTCAAAGGTAACAAGCGTCGGATCCACGCAGGATCACTCTCTTCAGTGATGCTCAATCACTTTGGGTTTGTAGGTGTTTTGGGTTTGGGGTTTGGATTTTCCTCACTTGATGATTTTCGCTCAAAGTCCTCGGAGGATGGGTTGCTCTCAAATGACAAGTGTCAAGTTCTCGCGGAGCAGCAAACCAGCTAGTGGTTGTAGGGGGCGGCTATTTATAGCCTAGGGAGCAGCCCGACATGATAAGACATAAATGCCCTTCAATGATATGACCGTTAGGTGGACAAGATATTTTCGGACAGCTGGCGCGCAGCACAGCAACGGTCGGAAATTTGAGGTACAAATTCCTCAGGGCTATCATGTTCCTCACTGTGTAGGCAATTCGCACTGGCGAATTCCTAACTCCTCAGTCAGAGCAAAGTCCTCAGTGACCAGAAGAACTGTGTCTCTGTCACTGAAGAAATTGACTGAACTGTATGAGATTTCCAATGGCTTCACTCGAAGGGATTGGTAGGTCTAGGATTTGAGTTGAGCATCACATGGAAATTTTCTCTTAGTATTTCCTCGACCCCCTTTAACAGTACGGTGTTTCCTATGACTCAAGAAAGAGAAAATGAAACTACGAAAACAAAAGTCTTCACGCTTCATATTCCTCGAATGATAACCAAGTCTTCAAGGTCACACCAATTTCTTCACTTTCAAAGTCTTCAGAAAGTCTTCAGTATATCAAAGTCTTCAGTCGAAGAACTTCATTTTTAGGGGTCGACTTTCTCTGTAAATATCAAACTCCTCATAGACTTATAGACCTGTGTACACTCATAAACGCATTAGATACTTAACCTATAAGTCTTCAATACACCAAAATCACTAAGGGGCACTAGATGCACTTACAATCTCCCCCTTTTTGGTGACTGATGACAACATAGGTTAAGTTTTCAACGGGGATAAATATATGAAGTGTAGATACTGATATTGAGGAATTTGATTGCAAGATATAGAAGAACTCCCCCTGAAGATGTGCATAGTGAGGAATTTGCTTCTGTAGCAATGCACATTTGAAGAGTTGAATCATGGAGATCTCCCCCTATATCTTGTAATTCATACACGCATTTGATGTATAATATGAAGAATTTGAAATGCATGATGAAATATGGTGCCTGATGTAATGCGTGCAATAATATTAACGAGGAATAAGCATGCAGAATAGCGCATCAAAGTATCAAAGCAAAGTGCAACAAAAGTATCAGCGCACCATCGGACTTAAGATTACAACTCGATCCAATAAAAGTTTCGGAAGAACGAGAGTTGTAACTTAAAAAAACGAATAAACCCTTATTATAGACCCGCTTGAAGACTAACTCAGATTTCTCCCCCTTTGTCATCAAATGACCAAAAGAATCGAAACTGAGGACTAACGCCCCTGAAGACTTTCAAGTTGATGAAGGAGCGTCAGCGTTGTTGGGGTCGGTCGTTGAAGTAGGGCCTGCTGCAGTGTCGTCCAAGTCTTCATTTTCATCAGTCTCACGCGATGAAGAATATGAACTGGCCACCAAAGAAGGAACCTTGACCTTCTTGTATTTCTTCGGAGGAGGTGCAAACCAGTCAAAATCTTCTTTGAGACCCATTTTCTCCAAGTCTTCAACACTGTACACTTGAGATAGAACAGCCCAGGTGCGGTTGAGGGTTTCATGAAGGTAGTAGTGGTTTTTCTTCACTGCATTGTGTGTGGAAGTCATGTTGTGAAGAATTGAACCAAACTGACGCTTGACCCATTTGTGGTTGCGATCAACCTTTTGATGAAGACTGAGGAGTAACTCACGGTCAGTCATCACCCTGGGCGGTGTGGCTTGAGGATTTGGCTTGGCAGTGTTAGCAGCAGAGTCATATGTGGCAGAGTCATCATTGGTGGAGTAAGATGCAGCTTTGCGAAATTGGCCATCCAATGGACGAATGCCTTCATCTATCACAGCAGTGGCCTTGCCTTTTTCTTCAGCTGAGGAAAATGTCCGTTTGAGGACTTCAATGGGAGGCAAGTAGCTGCAGTGGTTGAGCGTTTCAGCTTTGTAGTTGAGTGAAGACCTTATCCTAATGAATTTCATTATCCAAGGTGCATAAGGCTTTAGCTCAAATGGTGACATAGCAATGTTGGCCAGAGTCCTCATGAAGAAATCATGGAAGTTGACGGGAATGCCATGGATGATGTTGAAAAGCAGATTCTTCATGATGCCAACGACTTCTTCATCAGTCGAGTCGTGGCCTTTGATGGGACTCATTGTCTTCGTCAGAATGCGATAGACAGTCCTTGGCACATACAACAATTCCTTGACGAGGAAATTGGTTCTAGGAGCCTGCCCTGGCTTCAAAGGCTTCATCAGCACTTGCATATAATGATTTGAAAGCTCAGGTTCGTTGTACACACAGCGAGCATCTTCAGTGGGTGGACTAAGAGGAAGGACCCGAAGCAATTCAGATGCAGGGGCCTTATGGTGGGTGTTGTCAGTCATCCAGTCCAAAACCCATGAATTGATATCTTCAGAGTTGCCGGTGATGTGCAACGTTGCATAGAATTGAAGAATAAGCTCTTCATTCCAATCGTATATATCTGTGCAGAAGTTGAGCAGCCCAGCGTCGTGAAGAACACTGAGCACTGGCGTGAAGCACGACAAAGACTCCATATCCACGTGAGGAATATGAGCATGGTCGAAGACTTTGTCTTTGTTGTAAAGCACTGAGGAATAGAAATTTGCTTGGCTAGCAGTCCAGAAACGCCTCTTCCTTATGCGAGCAGAGTCATATGGATTGTATTCAGTGAAGAACACGTGCTCGCCATAGAAATCTTCAGCCTTGAATTTCTGTTTTCGTGAGAATGGATCCTTTGTCCTTGGCAGAGGAGTGTCAGTGAGTTGCATCATGACATCAGGAATCACGATCTCAGGTTCTTCAGGCTGAGAAATTTCAGGATTTTCCTCAGGTGCAGTCACCTTGGCTGTTTCAGCAGCAGTTTCTTCAGTGCTAGTTGCTGGAATTTCTTCATTCACAGATGCAGTGGGATGAATTTCTTCAGAGCCCAATTGTACTGTTGGTGAAGGGGAGTGAGGAATTTGCTGCAGGGGAGTGAAGAGTGGGGAATTGGGATGCTGACTTTCCCAAAAGTCGCCATTCATCACTGGAGTGGTGCTTCCAATATCCACATCTTCATCAATTTCTTCAACACCAGCCTCTTCAGCATCAAACTGAGGCATTGGTGATGAGACCATTGGGGTTGAAGGGAGTGCATCCGCTTCAATTTCTTCATCAATCTGCTCTGACGAAGCAGCAGATTGAGTTTCTTCATCTGATCCACTAGGGATCTCATAATCTTCACCAAGAGGAACAAGGTCCTTTGATGGCACGGAGGAGATAGGAACGACATCAATGGGATTTGCAAAAGAGCTTGTCATCGGCTTCATCTTCTTGGGAGCTGAAGATTCTGAAGCATTTGATGCCTTCCTTTTCTTCACAGCAGCTCGTTCTGCAGCCTTTGTTTTCTTCACATCTAATGCAGATGGAAGAATTGGAGTTGGCGTAGGCGCAGGTGGAGCTGAGGAATCTAGTTGATTTTCTTCAGGCGCAACTGATGCAGTTACCCTGGTTTCTTCAACTTCTTCAGGCGCACCAATAGTGGATGCCCTGGCAATTTCATCAACGGCTGGAGCAGAGTCATCAGCCTTGGAACTAACATTTTCTTCAGCAGCCTGAACTTCATCAGCGGTGCTGGCATGTTCTTCAGTTTGCTGAACAGATGCTTCAGCTTGAGGAATTTGTGGCTTTGAGGCTGCACCCTTAGTGAAGGTATCAGTCAACCTCACGAATCTGACCTTGGCTCCTTGCCAATCAGCATAGTAGGAGTCAAATTTGTCGCTGAGGGCTTTGATCTCAGCCTGCATCTTGACAAGTTCCTCAGGTTTCATTGAGAGAACATTTTTCTTTAGTAGCTTCTCCTTGCGGTACTGTGATTTCTTGATCTCTCTGGCCTTATCATATTTCCACTTCTCCTCTTGGATGAAGTGAGTCAGCATGTGGCTTTGACCAGGTGTCAGCTTGAAATCAGGCATAGGTGTGTGAGGATCCTTATGCCAGAGATCAATATAATCTAGGATCGCCTTTGGATCCAATAGCAGGGGCACAGGTGTGCCTTTGGCTTTAGCAGCCCGTTCTTGTCGGTCCCTGATGATTTCAGTAAGTTCTTCTTCATCAGCTTCATCATCATCAGATGGCACAGTGAAGACTACCTGCTTCTTGTTGGGACTTGGGTGATTTCCGCGTCCAGCAGTAGCCTTTTTCTTCAGCAGAGAGGGTGCAGCTGAGGAATTTGGTGCAGCTGAAGAACTAGCTGAGACACCAGAGGCAATAGAGATGCCAGTCGTCCTTTGGCATGAGGCCAGATGCACAGGTGCTGAGGATTTTGGTGGAGCAGGAGCAGTATGAGGAATTTGCTTTGAAGATTTTGAAGATTCTGGCCGTGAGGGCGCAGCTGAGGAACTTGGCCGTGAGGGCATTGAAGATGAAGCACTTGGCTTACGAGCGGGCTTCTTTAGCATCGCTTTCTTCGGCTTGACCAAGGCCTCAGTGGCAGTAGCAGCAGCAGCAGCAGCAGAGTCTTCATTGAATTTCCTCACTGCTTCTCTGGCTTGCCTTGCCAGTTTAGCTTGGTGCTTGGCCCATTCTTCAGGAAAATCCTCACCGCGTTTGATGCTAGTGGGATCAGCCACTTGGCCAGGTGCCAATGGGGCTCTTGGGCATGGAGGGTTTAGTGCGAATTTCTTCATGTACTTTGGAGTAACATATCTGTACTCCCTCCATTCACGTGCCCATCTCCTTTCAATCCTCTGGATTCGCACCTTGCGCTGATTTTTATCTTCTTTGCCAAACTTGGCTTCATCAGGCGTGCAGTACTCATCATAGATATCCCCAGGTATTTCAAAAGCTGTCATCACCTCAGGCTTCTTTCCTCCTTTCTGTGGCCTTTTACCTTCAGCCATTTTCTTCAGATGAGGAATTTGAACAATTGAATTCTCTGAAGAAGTATGCAACCTTTCTTCGAGGAACGCTGCAAACGAGTTAAGTTGATGAGAACCTAAAGATTCAGCAGCGGACATGTGTACCTGTGAACAGAGTATAGTTGCGAGGAATTTGAAGAGGTCATATGCGTTCTCAGATGGTTTTTCATAAAGAACAAGTTTGAGGAATTTGACCAGATTCGTCTTGAGGAATTTCACTAAGCGCTTTATATCTTAGGTTCCAGAGTTGTATAGATCAAAGATCCACACAATTGAGGAATCTTTGAAGAAATTGAGGCTTAGGGAAATGAATCAAGAGCAGATAACATGTGAGGTGTTTTGTGTGTGAGGATTTGAAGAATAAAACACCTTTGAAGATTTTGTAGAAAAATTTCGAATCAACGAGGGCAGTAAAATTAGCTTTTAATTACCCTGAACGAAGAACACGACGAACTGGGAGTTGGAACAGTGAAGTTCGTCGATGCAGATCTTCCACGCCCTAACTTGGCGGAGGAAGACGTCTACGGCGGTGGCGGAGGTGAAGATTTCCGCGGTCGGCGCGAGTACGACGGCGATGAGGTCGAGGCAGTGAAGCTTTTCCTCACCGGCGACGATGGAGTAGCGACGGCGCTAGGGTTTGGAGAGCTCGAGCGAGGGAGTGAGATCGAGCGGGGTAAAAGAAGTGAGGATGGCGAAGGGGGGTATTTATAGCCGCGGTGAAAAACTGCTCGTCCGAAGATTTGGGACGAACGTGCCCCTGGCCGTTCTCCTTCTTGCGACATGTGTCACCCGCGTACTGTGTGGTTGAGATCGTGTAAGATCGTGCGTGGATAAAATAATCCATCGTGGGATGCGGAATGGTTTGAGCGGCAAAACTGAAAGTTTGGATAAGATTAGTTTTAGCTTTCCGTTCGCAATTTCTTCAGCTGACAAGGACACAGTGAAGAATTTGAACGAGTTTCAAATAGAACGCACATGAAGAATTTGTGAATAGATTGGATTGAGTATAGCATAGAGAGGAAGGGTCCGATCACATTCACTTAGCAGAAAAGTTCCAACTTGAATAAATAGCTATAAGTGAATGTTATATAGCCAATGAAGAAAAACGACGGCACAAGTGAAGACTTTGTAAAGTTTGAAGAATTTGAAAAACTGAAGAATTTCAAAAGTTGAGGAAAAACTCAAATTGAAGATTTTCAACTTTTGTGGTGGCGCGACCCACCGTGTAAGAATGATGATTTCAGACACCGCGTACAATTGTCGTAGGGTTCTGAGAATCAAATTCTTCATTAATTTCTTCACACTTAGAGTGTTTTTCTTCATTGATTGAAGAGAAACGTTTCTTCATGTGTTGCATATCTAAGTCATCAATTTTGCATAAGTGTTAGGATGAGTGCCTTTTCAAAGTACATTCGAAGATTCTAAGATATTTAGCTCACACCGCAACTTGCAAAATCTCTTCTCATCCAAGGGCTTAGTGAAGATATCGGCTAGCTGTTCTTCAGTCTTCACATGCACAATAGAAATGTCGCCCTTCAACACATGATCATGAAGAAAATGATGACGAATTTGAATGTGCTTTGTCTTCGAGTGCTGAACTGGGTTGTGAGCAATCTTGAGGGCACTCTCATTGTCACAGAGGAGAGGCACATTCTTCACGTTGATGCCATAGTCCTTGAGCGTTTGCTTCATCCATAGTAGTTGAGCACAGCAAGAACCAGCAGCAATGTACTCAGCTTCAGCAGTAGATAGTGATACGCAGTTCTGTTTCTTCGGGGACCAACAGAACAAGGATCGTCCGAGGAAATGACAAATACCGGAAGTTGACTTGCGATCCACACGGTCACCAGCTGTCAGAATCTGAATATCCAATGAGATCAAAATCCGAGCCCTTGGGATACCATAATCCTAGTGTTGGTGTGTGAGCTAGATATCGAAGAATATGCTTCACAGCCTTATGGTGTGATTCCTTCGGTGCAGCTTGAAATCGTGCACACATGCAAACACTAAGCATTATATCTGGCCTAGATGCACATAAGTACAATAAAGAACCAATCATTGAGCGGTATACCTTATGGTCGAAGTCAGTACCATTTTCATCAGTGCATAGTTGACCATTTGTGGGCATAGGAATTTTGATGCCTTTGCAATCTTGCATGCCGAATTTCTTCAGGACATCCTTGAGGTATTTCTCCTGAGATATGAATATGCCATTGCGCTGTTGACGAATTTGAAGGCCTAAGAAGAATTTCAACTCTCCCATCATAGATATTTGATATTCTTATCTCATCATATAGGCAAATTCATCACTATAACGTTGGTCAGTACATCCAAAGATAATATCATCAACATATATTTGGCACACAAATAGTTCACCATCATAAGATTTAGTAAAGAGAGTAGGATCGAGTGAACCGGGTGTGAAGCCTTTCTTCATGAAGAATTTCTTCAGTCTATCATACCACGCCCGTGGGGCCTGCTTGAGGCCATAGAGGGCCTTGTTAAGTCTGAAGACTTTGTCAGGATGCTTTGGATCTTCAAAACCTGGTGGTTGAGCAACATATACTTCTTCCTCAAGCTTGCCATTGAGGAATGCACTTTTCACATCCATTTGGTGTAAGATGATATCATGATGGTTAGCATAAGCAAGCAATATGCGAATAGCCTCAAGTCTAGCAACAGGTGCAAAAGTTTCATCGAAATCAATTCCTTCAACCTGTGTGTAGCCTTGAGCTACTAGTCGTGCCTTATTCCTCACCACAACACCATTTTCATCTTGCTTGTTGCGGTAGATCCACTTTGTGCCAATGATGTTATGCTTGCGAGGATCGGGACGATCGACTAGTTCCCATACGTTGTTGAGCTTGAACTGATGTAATTCTTCTTGCATGGCTTCAATCCACTCAGGCTCCAGAAATGCTTCATCTACCTTAGTGGGCTCTATGATAGAGACAAAAACAAAGTGCCCACAAAAGTTAGATAGATGTGAAGCTTTTGAGCATGTGAGAGGACCTGGTGCTCTAATGTCATCGATGATCTTCTCCACTTGCACTTCTTTTGCAACGCGAGGGTGAGTTGGTTGTCGTTGAGGAATTTGATCAGCATTTTCTTCACCATCAATTTCCTTAGCATTTTCTTCAGGTGCATCAGCTCGACGTTCTTCACGTTCTGGAATGAATTCTTCAGCAGATTCTTCAGTAGGAATGACATCTTCAGTAGCCTTGTGCTTGATTGAATCCTCAGGTGCAGGTTCATCTAACACATAAGGTAGGTGCTCTCTTTGCGAGCCATTAGTTTCATCGAACCGCACATCTACAGTTTCAACAATCTTGTGAAGAACATTGTTGAAGACTCTGTAGGTGTGCGAGTCCTTTCCGTAACCAAGCATAAAACCTTCATGTGCTTTCGGTGCAAATTTAGAGTTGTGATGAGGATCTCTAATCCAGCATTTAGCACCGAAGACTTTGAAATAACTTACATTAGGTTTCTTGTCAGTGAGGAGTTCATATGCAGTCTTCTTGAAGAATTTGTGAAGATATACTCTGTTGATGATATGGCACGCAGTATCAATTGCATCAACCCAGAAACGACGAGGGGTTTTGTACTCATCAAGCATAGGGCGAGCCATCTCAGCAAGAGTCCTGTTCTTGCGCTCCACAACGCCATTCTGTTGAGGAGTATAAGGAGCAGATAACTCATGAGTAATACCAAGTTCATCAAGGTAGTCATCGAGACCCGAATTCTTGAACTCAGTGCCGTTGTCACTTCTGATGTGCTTAATCTTCACACCAAAGTTGGTTGAAGCCCTCGAGGAAAATCGTTTGAAGACTTCCCGCACTTCAGTTTTGTAAGAGACAAGGTGTACCCATGTGTAACGAGAGTAATCATCAACAATAACAAAGCCATATTGAGATGCTTCATTTGAAACAGAGGAATAATGGTTAGGACCAAAGAGATCCATGTGAAGCAATTCAAATGGACGAGTAGTGGTCATGATAGTCTTCGCTGGATGCTTGGCCTTTGTCATCTTTCCAGCTTCACAGGCACCGCACAAGTGATCCTTGAGGAATTTGACATTCTCAATGCCAATGACATGTTTCTTCTTCGCAAGTGTGTTCAAATTCCTCATGCCTGCATGACCAAGTCGTCGATGCCATAGCCATCCTTCTGAAGCTTTTTCAAGTAGGCACACAGCTGGTTGTGAATCTGCAGAGAAATCAACAATATACAAGTCTCCTCTCCTAAAGCCTTCGAAGACTTTGGAATTGTCAGCTTCCATAATCAAAACACAACGATACTTGCCAAAGACAACAACCATATCAAGATCACAAAGCATTGAGACAGACATAAGATTATATCCTAAGGACTCAACAAGCATGACTTTGTCCATGTGTCGATCCTTTGTGATAGCAACCTTACCAAGACCCAATACCTGACTTTTACTTTTATCAGCGAAGATGATATGCTTCATGTGTGACGCTGATAAGGGAGCATCCATTAACAGATTCTTGTCACCAGTCATGTGATTTGTACATCCACTATCAAGTACCCATTCAGTGGCTTTGGGTTGATCATCCTGCAGATGAATTAGTGCAACTTACGACCTCATATACTTCAGCAGTGAAGAATATGATATCACAATTCATCAGATCAATTTCATCAAGTAGTAGACAGATAAAACAGAGGGAGGACGTGTAAAATGAAAGTTCATTTCATCATGGTTAGCCTGCGTCCTTTCAGGCACCTTTTGTCAGGTCCCCAGCAAATTCTTCAGACGTTATTTCACGTTTGGAGACCTAACCCTGCAGAAGGGATTAGTTCCTTTTCTTCACCACCCACATCTGAAGGGGTGGCAAAGAGTTCATCACTCTGCGAGCTCCATATGAGAATGGTGGCAAAGCAGCCAAACCATTTCGTTTCACATAAGAGGGGTTAGGGCAAGCATATGCATAAGCAGAGAAATTCTTCGAGGACTTATGAACATAATAATTTGAAGAATAATGCTCATATTCATAGCCCTTGGCTCTTCCCTGCGAAACAGAGTTGTTAGCACGATGATGTTCATATGAGGACTTTGATCCATGTGAGGAATTTGATCCCCTTGAGGAATTTGATCTGAGGTTCCTTTTCCTCACAGGTGGTGTCATGAGGACATTCACCTGAAGACTTTCAAGGCGCCTTTTGGGAACCCAGATTTTCTTCACAGGAGAACCGTTCCTGCAGTTAGTGCCAACATATCTAGCAAATACTTCACCATTCTGATTTTTGAACAGTTTATAGTTGGAGTCTAAAGACTTATCAGAAGAATGAGAAGATTCACACGTATAGGCAGATAAATTAGATGAATCAACTGGAGGTCCCTTTGCAGCAACCCATGAGGTTTTGGGGTACTGCTCAGGCTTCCAATATGTACCATCAGCATTGAGTTTCCTCTCAAAGGCAATACCCTCTTTCCTAGGGTTCCTGTTGAGGATCTGCTTTTTAAGGACATCACAAAGAGTCTGATGCCCTTTGAGGCTTTTGTACATGCCTGTTATGTACAATTCCTTCAGTCCTGCATCGTCAGTAATACTAGCAATGTCCTCATATGAGGAATTAGTGATAGCAGAGGCAGGTGAAGAATTTGTAACATTTGAAGCATTTGAACATTCAGGTGAGGAATTAGCAGATTCTCGTTCAATGCATTTTAAACATGGGGGAATAAATTCTTCCTGAGCTGCGCTGATTTGTTGAGCAAGTAATGAATCGCGCTCCTTCTAAAGATCTTCATTACTCTCTCTTAGCTTCTCAAGATCTTGCTTCTTTTGAAGATATTCATAAGAAAGCTTCTCATGGTCAGATAAGAGAGTGTTATGATGATTTTGAAGGTTGTCAAACCTGGTCTGAAGTCTCTGAAGATTTTCAGTTAAGGCCTTAGTGCGATCCAATTCTTCACCCAACATATCATCACTTTTGTCTAGCATGTTTTGAACCTTTTCAAAAGCGTTTTGTTGTTGCACAGCAATCTTAGCAAGTTTAGAGTAGCTAGGCTTAAGTTTTTCATCAGATTCGTCATCGCTAGATTCAGAGGAGGCGTATTTGAGTACCTTGGCACCCTTTGCCATGAAGCAATAGGTGGGAGCGTAGTCATCACTGCTTTCATCAGCCTTGTTGGTGAGTTCACTTTCTTCAGTGTTGAAGATGGATTTGCTGACGAATGCAGTAGCGAGGGCTAGGCTTGCCACACCAGACTCAGAATCTTCATATTGTTCCTCTTCCTCATTTTCTTCAGATTCAGCCTCAGAGTCCATTTCCTTGCCAATGAATGCCCGAGCCTTTTTGGAGCTGCTCTTCTTGTGAGACGAAGACTTTAAGAATTTTGATGATGAAGATTTTGAGGACTTCTTCTTTTTCTTCGCATCATCAGAACTGTAATCCTTGTATTTCTTCTTCTTTGATTCCTTTTCCCACTGAGGACAGTCTTGGATGTAATGTCCTGGTTTTATTGCACTTGTGACAAAGCCTCTTCTTATAGTCACTGGATGAGGAATCATTGCTCCTTGAGGGTTTTCTAAAGCGACCACGTCTTGAGAACTTCTGGAATTTCTTCACAAGCAGTGCTAGATCACGACTCAGTTCTTCAGGATCACCAAGGCTGCTACCAGAGTCTTCATCTTCGGACTCAGATACTACCTTGGCCTTCAGTGCACGTGATCTTCTATAGCTTGTACCGTAGAGATCTCTCTTCTCAGCAAGCTGGAACTCATGAGTGTTTAGCCTCTCGAGAATATCAGCGGGGTCAAGTGACTTGTAATCACCACACTCTTATATCATCAGTGCCAGAGTGTCAAATGAGGAATCAAGCGATCTCAGCAATTTCTTCACCACCTCATGGTCGGTGATGTCAGTGGCACCAAGTGCTTGAAGCTTATTTGAGATGTCAGTGAGGCGATCGAAGGTTTGCTGCACATTTTCATTGTCGAGTCTTTTGAAGCGATTGAAGAGATTACGAAGAACATCAACTCTTGAGTCACGCTGAGTTGAAACTCCTTCATTGACCTTGGATAGCCTATCCCAGATAAGCTTTGCAGTTTCCAAAGCACTCACTCTACCATACTGACCCTTACTCAGATGGCCACATATGATATACTTCGCTTGGGAGTCGAGTTGCTTGAATCTCTTCACATCGGTAGCGTTCAGTGAGGGAGTGACGGAGAGAACACCATTTTCCACAACGTACCAGAGATCGTTATCAATTGCCTCAAGATGCATTCGCATCTTATTCTTCCAGTAGGGGTAGTCCGTCCCATCGAAGGTAGGACACCCAGCAGAGACCTTGATCATACCTGCGGTCGACATAACTAAAACTCCAGGCGGTTAAACCAAAATCACACAGAACAAGGGAGTACCTTGCTCTGATACCAATTGAAAGTGCGTTATATCGACTAGAGGGGGGTGAATAGGCGATTTTTATGAAATTCTTCACTGAGGAATTTGCTCGTGAGAAAATTCCTTAGCGAAGAACTACTAGCAGCGGAATAAGTACTCAGAGGTAAACATAGCAGAATACATGCATGGTCATCATGATGAAATGAAGACAAACTCAGAGTACAGAAAGCGTAACCACAGGATAACACAAGATGAAGACAAACAGACTGAAGAAATTGAACTGAGGAAATTGAGAAAGTCTTCAGTCAAAGTCTTCAAACACAGATATGATAAACAAACAGCACACGACTGAGGAAATGAAAGAGTTGAGGAAATAGAACCAGTAAGCTTGGTGAAGACAATCATTTGGTAGACCAGTTCCAACTGCTGTCTCAGTTGTACATCTGGTTGGAGCGGCTGAGTATTTAAACTCGAGGACACACAGTCCCGGACACCCAGTCCTGAGCACGCAGCTCGGGACACCAAGTCCTCACCGTATTCTCCTTGAGCTAAGAACACACAGTCCTCGCCCAATCACTCGTGGTAAATCTTCAGGTGACTTCCAAACCTTCACAGACTTGGTCACTCGGCGATCCACAATTCCTCTTGGATGCTCTAGACCTTGACGCCTAACCGTCTGGAAGAAGCACGGTCTTCAAAGGTAACAAGCGTCGGATCCACGCAGGATCACTCTCTTCAGTGATGCTCAATCACTTTGGGTTTGTAGGTGTTTTGGGTTTGGGGTTTGGATTTTCCTCACTTGATGATTTTCGCTCAAAGTCCTCGGAGGATGGGTTGCTCTCAAATGACAAGTGTCAAGTTCTCGCGGAGCAGCCAACCAGCTAGTAGTTGTAGGGGGCGGCTATTTATATCCTAGGGAGCAGCCCGACATGATAAGACATAAATGCCCTTCAATGATATGACCGTTAGGTGGACAAGATATTTTCGGACAGCTGGCGCGCAGCACAGCAACGGTCGGAAATTTGAGGTACAAATTCCTCAGGGCTATCATGTTCCTCACTGTGTAGGCAATTCGCACTGGCGAATTCCTAACTCCTCAGTCAGAGCAAAGTCCTCAGTGACCAGAAGAACTGCGTCTTTGTCACTGAAGAAATTGACTGAACTGTATGAGATTTCCAATGGCTTCACTCGAAGGGATTGGTAGGTGTAGGATTTGAGTTGAGCATCACATGGAAATTTTCTCCTTAGTATTTCCTCGACCCCCTTTAACAGTACGGTGTTTCCTATGACTCAAGAAAGAGAAAATGAAACTACGAAAACAAAAGTCTTCACGCTTCATATTCCTCGAATGATAACCAAGTCTTCAAGGTCACACCAATTTCTTCACTTTCAAAGTCTTCAGAAAGTCTTCAGTATATCAAAGACTTCAGTCAAAGAACTTCATTTTTAGGGGTCGACTTTCTCTGTAAATATCAAACTCCTCATAGACTTATAGACCTGTGTACACTCATAAATGCATTAGATACTTAACCTATAAGTCTTCAATACACCAAAATCACTAAGGGGCACTAGATGCACTTACAAGGAGGAACAAGAAAGCTCTCCCCCCCAGCGAGGGGAGCTAAGAAGAAGAAGGCCACCCCAACGGGGGAGGCCGAGGGGTCGAGGAAAAGGAAGACCCCTCCGCCGGACTACTCCCACGACGCCAAAGAGGGCGGAGAGGAGTGGCAGGAATGAACCAAGCGTCCAGCGAAATCGTAAGTATTTATATACCAGAGTGACTCATGATATTCTTTTAATGCGCGGTTTTCCCTAATATCGCTTGTGATTTATGCAGCCCGCCCCGGGCCGAACTCGACGATTCGTCGAGCGGCTCCCTGGATTCTTCGGACGTGAACTCTGTTCCGCCCGCTATCTCCCCCTGCAGGGCGGAAGACGCCGAAGTGGCGTCCCGCCGAGCTCCAGGGCAGGAGGAGATGGTCCTGGAGGAGCCGCAAGGCAATCCTCCGGACCCCAGGAGTAAAGGGGATGAAACCCCCCAGGGCTCCAAGTCCGGCTTTGTGCCGGACACCGCGCCGGACTCGACAGTCCTGGTCCACGGTGGGCGAACTCCTTCCAAGAGGAGTAAGACGTCTGAGCCGGCGGCCTCCGTCCAACCGGAGGCGCCGGACAATCTGCTGGAGGTGCTTAAGGGCTCCGCCATCGATGAGGAGCACCGTACTGTTATGAGTACGATGATCCAAAGGGTTCAGTCCGCCAAGAGCGGACTGACTGAAGCTTGCGCTAGCCTTCTAACAGGCTTCGAGGTAAGTAAAAATATGTCAAATTATTTACCGCATAGACAGTAGCCCCTGATGCTCTGTTCGGTGTTCGGAAAGAAAAGCCGAATAGAGGATCTAGTAATATTCGCAGGAGTCTAACAACAAAAAGTCACATATGCGTATGCAGGCTTCGCTGCTGTCCACCGCCGCGCTGACTGCGCAGGTGGATGTCCTTAAAAAGGACCTCGGGCGGACCGAACAAGAGCTCGGCCTTGGCAGACGGCAGCTCGAGGAGAAAGAAGGTAAGAAATACCCTAAAAAAAGAAGAAAAAATGTGCCTATAGAGAGGCTTGATTGTAGAAAGAAATAACAGGATTGTACTGCTTATTGTAGGGGCCACAACCGAGGTGGCAACCCTGAAGCAGGCGCTGGATGAGGCCGGAAAGAAAACGGCCGAGGAGCGCGCCGAGCGAGAAAGGCTTGGGGTTCAGGTCGTCGAGGTGCAGCAAGAGCTGCAAGCTCTCATGAAAAAACATGAGAGTTTGGAGCTTGAGTCAAGAGCGCAAGCATCCGAGCTCGCGTCGGCCCTTGAGACCACCAAGGGTGCCAAGGCCGAAGCCCAAAAGGCCCTCCAAGAGTTGGAGGAGGTGAAAAACATAGCAACGGGTAAGGCATTCTTAATGCAAAGTAGGAATATAAAAGCAAACTACCTGTCACTTACCCGAATCCGGAGTTCTCCAGGGGCGTTCGTCGATCTTCCCCGCAGCATATCCGCCGCCGCCGCGTTCTACCGAGCTGAAGAGAGCAGCTCGACGGAGAGTGTGTTCTGGTCTCAGTATTCTGAGGCCGAACACCCTGTGCCTCTGAGTGATCAGCTGAAACAGCTGGTCGAGCTCCACAAGGCGGCCGAACAGGCCATGAAGGGCTTACTAGTTCGGCTGTGGCCTGGAGAGGCCCTGCCTGGGAGCTATTTCGGGCTAGTGCGGCGGCTGGTGGAGGCCTGTCCACGGCTTGAGGTCATCAATCGCTCCGCCTGTATTGAAGGTGCCCGGAGGGCCCTTGCCCGTGTAAGGGTACACTGGGGTAAGCTGGATGGAGAGAAACTGGTGAAGGACGGGCCGCCGTCGGGGAAGGAGCATCGCAAGCCGGAGAACTACTACAAGGAAGTGCTTGCCGGAGCCCGCCTTGTCGCAGATGAATGCACTAAAGATGTAGTATTTGAATGACCTCGCTCGTTTGTATCATGTGCGCTGAAAACTTGTTCATATGCGCTAAGCAATGCTTATTGAATTTAAAATATTATTTTCTGTGCGGCCGTTTATCAAAAATTGAGAGATGGCCAGCCGTCGGCTTCTGCCCCCATGCCACTAGTGCTGGGGTGTTCGGGATAGACCTGAGGGCTCTTTTTCCCATAGTTGGGTCCTTCGAGGGAGGCGCTCAGCACAACGAACCAGGCAATCAGACTATAATGCTTCAACACTCTCACTTAGCCATAGAACGTTATAATTTTAAATTTCGGTGAAGCCCCTAGTTTGGAAGGCCGAATTCGGGGCGCTATCCACGCCTTTGGCCGGACATAGCCAGCTCCTCGCTCGAAGCGGCATAAGTCTTTAAGGACTCGAAAAACCTCTCGAACAGCGACCGGTCTCACGCCTTATCATGACAGTCTGTTTTAGCTTTCTCCACTGAGGTGCTTAACCCACCTGAACTGGGGCACAATCGCAGTGGTTCTCCTAGTGCTGCCTTAGCCGATATAGCGGAACGTAAGGCACCAAAACATAGGAGCCGGGCAAACCCAACATGTGACCAAAATCATGACTCGGAGCCGATGCATATAGTGCTATAAGTTCGGGGTGCCGCACTTGTGAAAGTGTACGGACTTCTCACACCAGATAGAAGGGTAATGAAGCCCCTGGCGTGTTTTGCCGTACCATGGTGTACGGTTGCGATCATGTTTTTTGTAATGAACATATATAATAAAAGATAACAACGCAAAAAATAGGCGAAAAGCTATGCATTGTTTATAGAAAGGCTATTTATCAAAGCCGAACGATACAAGTAGTGCGATAAGAAAAAAGAGTATTAGACTATTTAACATGTCCTGACCAGGCGCAGGCCGCGAATTTAGGAACAGATGTATTGCTCGAAATAGAGACCACCTGAGGGTTCCGTAATGTGGCGTAGCTTTGTCTGCTTTTCTGGGTCTTGCATCGTCTGTGCGGCAGCAAAGCCGAACAGGTTATCCAGAGTGTGGAGTCCTGAAAGTAAAAAAAGAAAGTCCGGCAGCCCCTAGTACGTTTGACGCCGTATTGTGAGCATGCCGTTAATGTGCCCCTCCCCCTGTGCCCATGGAATTTCAAGGGCGTAATTGTGTACTCGAGGTACTAGCTCCGCTATGTTGCGATGGCTGGGGTTGGGGCCGTATTGCTACGCTTGCTCCGAACGTGCCAGGCGGTCTTGTTGCAGGTTACTCCGGGCGCGCTTTGCATTGTCCGGCTTTTTAACGGCCGGACTGGAGAGTTGCCTTGAAAGGCTGCTTTGTACTTCCGCTGCGAGGGCCGCCGTGTGCTCCTCCATACGGATGGAGCGTTCTGTGTTTCCGTTGACCGTAATTACTCCTCGAGGGCCTGGCATCTTGAGCTTGAGATATGCGTAGTGCGGCACTGCATTGAATTTAGCGAATGCGGTTCGTCCGAGCAGGGCGTGATAGCCACTGCGGAACGGGACTATATCGAAGATTAACTCCTCGCTTCGGAAGTTATCCGGAGATCCGAAGACCACATCAAGTGTTACCGAGCCTGTGCAATTGGCCTCTACACCTGGTATGACGCCTTTAAAGGTCATCCTTGTGGGCTTGATCCTTGATGTATCTATGCCCATTTTCCGCACTGTGTCCTGATAAAGTAGGTTCAGGCTACTGCCGCCGTCCATGAGGACTCTTGTGAGATAAAATCCGTCAATGATTGGGTCAAGAACCAATGCGGCAAAACCGCCATGACGGATGCTAGTGGGGTGGTCCCTTCGATCAAAAGTGATCGGGCAAGAGGACCATGGGTTGAACTTTGGGGCGACTGGCTCCATCGCGTATACGTCCCGTAGCGCATGCTTCCGCTCCCTCTTGGGAATGTGGGTCACGTATATCATGTTCACCGTCCGCACTTGTGGGGGAAACCCCTTCTGTCCATTGTTGTTCGGCGGCCTGGGCTCCTCCTCGTCGTCGCTATGCAGCCCCTTGTCTTTATGTTTGGCTCTTAACTTGCCTGCCTGCTTGAACACCCAACAATCCCTGTTGGTGTGATTGGCTGGCCTTTCGGGGGTGCCATGAATCTGGCACGAGCGGTCGAGTATCTGGTCTAAACTGGACGGGCCCTGGGTATTCTTTTTAAATGGCTTTTTCCACTGACCGGGTTTATAGCCTCTGAATCCGGCATTTACTGCCGTATCCTCATTGCTGTCGCTGCTAACGCGGCGCTTTTGCTTATTTTGACGTGTCCTGCCACTTTTGTCCTTGGTATCCGAATTACCAGGGTTCTTCGATAAGTTGTTGCTGCGAGCTAGCCAGCTATCTTCGCCCGCGCAAAAGCGGGTCATGAATGTCGTGAGGGCTGCCATAGATTTCGGCTTTTCCTGTCCCAGGTGCCGGGCAAGCCACTCGTCGCGGATGTTATGTTTGAAGGCTGCTAGGGCCTCTGCGTCCGGACAATCGACTATCTGATTTTTCTTTGTTAGGAACCGTGTCCAGAATTGCCTGGCTGATTCTTCTGGCTGCTGAATTATGTGGCTTAGGTCGTCGGCGTCCGGTGGCCGCACTAGGTCCCCTGAAAGTTGTCGAGGAATGCGGCTTCTAGGTCTTCCCAAGAACTGATTGAGTCCGCTGGTAGGCTGTTAAGCCAGTGCCGGGCTGGTCCCTTGAGCTTAAGGGGTAGATATTTGATGGCGTGTAGATCGTCGCCACGTGCCATGTGGATGTGAAGGAGATAATCCTCAATCCATACTGCCGGATCTGTCGTACCAGCGTACGACTCGATGTTGACGGGTTTGGAACCCTCTGGGATTTTATGATCCATCACTTCATCTGTGAAGCATAGTGGGTGTGCGGCGCCCCTGTACTGGGCTATGTCACGACGCAGCTCGGAAGAGCTATGCCTGTTATGTTCGGCCCGGCCGGATTTATTGTGTCCGGAGTGAAGATCATCACGTGTCGTCGGGCGTCTGCGTGATCCATAGATCGATCTTGTTTGCCTTGCTTTATCCTCCGGTACGTCTCGCAGGTCTATCTCATTTTCCCGTGCCTTAGTTGAGCGGCACCGGGGCAAGGCTTCTTTGGAGGTTCGACAGGCCTCTCTGTCGCGGCCGCGAGGTGGCCGGTCTGCCATGTCATCCATTGGTAATGTAGGTGTTCCCCCCTCTAATTGGGGTAGCGGCCTGCGCTTAGGATAATTTTTGGAGGGGCGCTCGAGTTCATACTCTTTGGCCGCAAGGACTTCAGTCCATCTGTCAGCTAGCAAATCTTGATCAGCTCTAAGCTGTTGCTGCTTTTTCTTTAGGCTATTCGCCGTGGCTAGAAGCCTGCGTTTAAAACGCTCTTGTTCGGCGGGGTCTGATGGTACGACGAATTCGTCGTCGTCGAGGCTTGCCTCGTCTTCGGAGGGACGCATGTAGTTATCATCCTCAGCCTCTCGCTCTGCCGCTCTCTCATGAGGGCTGGCTTCTCCATCTTCCTGCGCCGAATCTTGCTGGATTTGGTGTTCTTCGGCGCTATCCGGGGTAGTATTATCTCCCGTGCCGGAATCACCGTTTTTGCTGTGGCGGGATTTAGAGCGGCGCCGTTGACGCCGGCGTGTTGGCTGTTTTTTTGAGGTGTCATCCTCCGCTGTTCCATCGCCATCTCCATCCTTTGGAGCGTCCACCATATATATGTCATATGACGAGGTGGCGGTCCAGCGCCCTACAGGTGCTGGTTCTTGTTCGTCTCCTCCTTCGTCGTCCATACCGTCGAAGTCTTCGGAGCCGTAGTCAAGTATGTTGGTTAAATCATCGACAGTGGCTATTAAGTGGGTGGTGGGTGGGCTTTGAATTTCTTCGTCATCCGAATCCCAACCTCGCAGACCATAGTCCGGCCTGGGCTCTCCTGATAGAGAGAGAGAGAGAGAGAGACTTGAGAGAATTCAGGATATCACCGAAAGGTGAGTGCTGAAAGATGTCCGCGGCGGTGAAATCCATTATAGGCGCCCAATCGGATTCGATCGGCAGGGGCACGGGAGGCCCGGAGTTCGGAGAAGAGTCCGGCTCCTTGGAGTCATGGGCCGTGCGGAGTACGGGGCTGGTGTTTGGCTCGATCGCCTTCAAGATCGCAGCCCCCCGAGGTGACGTCCAACCGTTCATCCTCCAAGAATGCAGCGGGCTCCGAGTTGAGGATCGGGGCTGGTGCGTGTGCGGCCTCCAGGGCACTATTCGGAGGCAGAGCTATATCATGCCCCTCGAGGTAGTGCGGCGCGCTTGGCTGTGGCTCGAACCCGTCGAAGATCAAGTCTCCGCGGATATCTGCCGTGTAGTTTAAGCTTCCAAACCTGACTTGATGGCCAGGGGCATAGCTTTCGATCTGCTCCAGACGACCATGCGAATTGGCCCGCAGAGTGAAGCCGCCGAAGACGAAGATATGTTCGGGGAGGAAAGTCTCACCCTGGACCTCATCGTTGTTGATGATCAAAGGAGCCATCGGGCCTAAAAGCGACGACACAGAGGAACTCTCAATGAAAGCACCAATGTCATTGTCAAAACCGGCGGATCTCGGGTAGGGGTTCCCGAACTGTGCGTCAAGGTCGGATGGTAACAGGAGACCAGGGACACTTTATTTTACCCAGGTTCGGGCCCTCTCGATGGAGGTAAAACCCTACTCCTGCTAGATTAATATTGATGATATGGGTAGTACAAGAGTAGATCTACCACGAGATCAAAGGAGGCTAAACCCTAGAAGCTAGCCTATGGTATGATTGTGTATGATGATGGTTGTATGGTTGTCCTACGGACTACAACCCTCCGGTTTATATAGACACCGGATAGGGTTAGGGTTACACAGAGTCGGTTACAATGGTAGGAGATCTTGAATATCCGTATGCCTAGCTTGCCTTCCACGCCAAGAAAAGATCCTTCCGGACACGGGACGAAGTCTTCAATCTTGTATCTTCATAGTCCTGGAGTCCGGCTGAAGGTATAGTCCGGCTATCCAAACACCCCCTAATCCAGGACTCCCTCAAACACTTTGTGTGCTACCAAACGTCACAACTTAACTGGGTGATTATAAAGGTGCTCTACAGGTGTCTCCGAAGGTACTTGTTGGGTTGGTCTATTTCGAGATTAGGATTTGTCACTCCGATTGTCGGAGAGGTATCTCTGGGCCCACTCGGTAATGCACATCACTATAAGCCTTGCAAGCATTGTAACTAATGAGTTAGTTGCGAGATGATGTATTACGGAACGAGTAAAGAGACTTGCCGGTAACGAGATTGAACTAGGTATTGAGATACCGACGATCGAATCTCGGGCAAGTAACATACCGATGACAAAGGGAACAACGTATGTTGTTATGCGGTTTGACCGATAAAGATCTTCGTAGAATATGTAGGAGCCAGTATGAGCATCCAGGTTCCGCTATTGGTTATTGACCGGAGACATGTCTCGATCATGTCTACATAGTTCTCGAACCCGTAGGGTCCGCACGCTTAAAGTTTCGATGACGATTGTATTATGAGTTTTTGTGTTTTGATGTACCAAAGGTTGTTCGGAGTCCCGGATGTGATCACGGACATGACGAGGAGTCTCGAAATGGTCGAGACGTAAAGATTGATATATTGGATGACTATGTTCGGACACCGGAATGGTTTCGGAGAGTTTCAGACATATACCGGAGTACCGGGAGGTTACCGGAACCCCCCGGAGAGTTTAATGGGCCAAGATGGGTCTTAGTGGAGAAGAGGAGGGGCGGGTAGTGACGAGGATACGTACCTAGGGTAGGGTAATTTATCATACCTGAGGTACCCAATCAAGGACATGACTCCTACAACGAAAGACATTCTGAGAAGTATCGACAGGTCAGTCGACCTGGTCAGCCCAGTCGACGGACACAAGCGTACTCGACCAGAAGCACAAGCAGTCGACCATGAAGGCAACCACTCGACCATACGAAGACTTAAAGGCACTGCCTACAAACGGTCACCTCATAAGTAGCTTTTATGGCCTTCATGGTCCTTTATTATAGGCGTTACCAGTAACCCCCTCTCTTTATGAACATTAAACTCCTTGTAACGTGGGCTGGCTGGGGTCCTGGCGAACTCTATATAAGCCACCCCCCTCCACTAGGACAAGGGTTCGGAACTTTGTAACACACACATATATAATCCAGTCGACTGCCTCCGGGCTCCGAGACGTAGGGCTGTTACTTCCTCAGAGAAGGGCCCGAACTCGTAAAACTCCTTGCGCATACAACTACTCCATAGCTAGGATCTTACCTCTCCATACTTACCCCCTATTCTCACTGTCAGACTTAGAACCACGACAGTTGGCGCCCACCGTGGGGCAGGTGTTCTAGCGATTTGTTGGAGGAGTTGGGATTCTTTCAACCCACATCATGTTTTCGAGCGGAGTCATGGTCGAGAGCCGCAAGATCCGTCTCGGCGCTCTCTCCTTCGTCGTTGACAACTCTGCTTGGCTGCAGGAGGCTCCACTCGACGTGGACGCGCTTCCCGCCCGCGGAGCCACGCATTTCCGCGCATGCGTCCGCGGCGTCCTCCTGCGGCAACCGTCGACCCAGTACGGGTCGGCATTCGTTGCGCCGTCATCGTCATCATCGTCATCAGCTTCCCACCGGCGCAAGCGCACCGGTCGGTCGAGACTCCAGCGGTGGGTGAAGCACGCACTGGCCCGCCAGTCAGCCATCCCCCAAGTCGCGGCAATCGAGCCCGACGAGTCACTCTACGGCCTGTTCGACCTGTCGACTGGCTCCGTAGAGACTGCGTCCGAGTGCGACAGCAATGACCCAGCGGCGGAAGTGCTAATGGTCGACGGACCACGTAGCCCCCCGGATTCCCCCATACCGAAGAGGTTGCCGCAGGGGGGATTCCGGCGCGGGGCCACGAAGAGTACAGGCCCGAGCCCCTTACCTCAGTGCAGAGGGAGGAACTCCGTCGCCGGAACATGGACGCCCTTCACACTCCTATCGTTGGAGAAACCCCTGAGGCGCGAGCCCTGGAGGAGGCGCGCTTGGCCAATTTGGCTGAACGTACTCGATTGGAGAATCTCCAGAGAGCACTCGACGAGCGCGCACGACCGCCCGATCCCGAGTCCAGTCGTCGTCGCGTCTTCCAGCCGCCGACCCAGGTATACCGTACCCCGATTCAGAATTTGGCAGCTGCGGCTCGCATAGCGGAGTCGATCCAGCCTTCACAGTCAGAGGCAGGGAGAGGTCTGTTGCAGATCAGAGATTTGCTTCGTGCAGCGGGTGACCAGAATTCAGCCGTGTCTCAGTCGCGCAACAGGATTCACAGTGGATCCGTCACTGTGAATTCCATTCAGTCGGCTCATAGTCCGAGGTCGCCCCCGAGGCGTGAAGGACACAGAGGCCGGCACGAGGATCAGTACCAAGGGCACGAGCGATATGAGCACCGATTCGATCGCAACGATCAACGTCGAGTGCCTTCTCCTCCCCCAAGGGCCGGGTCGTACATCCCTCGACGGCAAGAAGACAGACGCCAGTTCAGTACTGGGCGAAAGGTCCCAGTCGACCCCAGGGGACCAGGCTTTGATGCGAGATCCATCATCGTTCAAGGTCTGGTCGACCGAAATAGAGCTCACCGAGAAGACCGTGACAGAGGCGCCCCGTCCAGTAGCCGAGTTCGCATCTCAGGTCCCGAGTGTTTCAGCAGAGCAATCAGAGCTGCAGTGATTCCTCCCAACTTCAGGTTGGCGGCTGGAGTCAGCAAGTTCACCGGAGAGTCCAAGCCAGACACATGGCTCGAGGATTACCGAGTGGCTGTTCAGATCGGAGGCGGCAATGACGAGGTGGCCATGAAGCATTTGCCCCTCATGTTGGAAGGATCAGCCAGAGCGTGGTTGAATCAGTTGGCTCCCAGCAGTATTTATACTTGGGAAGATCTAGCCCAGGTGTTTGTCAGGACATTCGAAGGGACTTGCAAGCGACCGGCGGGGTTGACAGAATTGCAGTCATGTGTTCAGAAGTCGAGTGAAACCCTGAGGGATTATATCCAGAGGTGGATCACTCTGAATCACACGGTCGAGAATGTATCCGATCATCAGGCAGTTTGCGCCTTCAAGGAAGGTGTCAGAAACAGGGAGTTAACTTTGAAGTTTGGTCGAACCGGAGATATGACCCTGAGTCGAATGATGGAAATCGCCACCAAGTACGCGAACGGAGAAGAAGAAGATAGACTCCGGAGTGGCAAGTATAAGGCAGCCGCTAATGAGGCCGGCGGAGGACACTCCAGTCGGAAACAGAAGCGCAAGGCCGAGCCAGTCGCCCCCGGGGAAGCCTTAGCTGTGACCCCAGGAAAGTTTAAGGGGAAACCCAAGGGTCCTTGGAACCCCAAGAAAGTGAAAGACCAGGACGGGAACGATGTGATGGACTTACCATGCCACATTCACACGAAGAAAGATGAAGAGGGAAATCTCATTTACCCTAAGCATACCACTCGACAATGTCGACTCCTGATGCAACAGTTCCAAGGGAAGCAAGCCAAGGACAAAGGGAAAGAGTCAGACAAAGTTGAAGACAGAGAAGACAGCGGTGAAGAATACCCCCAAATCAATTCCACTCTGATGATTTTCGCTGATGTCGAAAGTAAGAGTCGACTGAAGGTCATCAATCGCGAAGTAAACATGGTCGCTCCGGTGACACCCCATTACCTGAAGTGGTCCCAAACCGCCGTCACCTTCGACCAGTCCGATCATCCGACTCATATTGCCACCCCAGGGAGGCAAGCGTTGGTGGTCGACCCAATTGTTGAAGGCACTCGACTGACCAAGGTTCTGATGGACGGCGGCAGTGGGCTAAACTTGTTGTATGCAGAGACGTTGAAGGGGATGGGCATTCCGATGTCCCGGATCAGCCCCAGCAACATGAGCTTCCACGGAGTCATTCCTGGGAAGAAAGCTGAGTCACTCGGTCAAATCACTCTCGACGTCGTCTTTGGTGACTCGAAGAATTTCCGGAAAGAAAAATTAACCTTTGAGGTCGTGGATTTTCAGAGTGTGTACCACGCCATTCTTGGGAGGCCAGCCTATGCTCGCTTCATGGCTCGACCATGCTACGTATACCTCAAGATGAAGATGCCTGGCCCCAAAGGTGTAATCACCATCGTTGGCAATCGGAAGAAGGCAGAAGAGTGCTTCCAGAAAGGCGCCAAAATTGCTGACGCTCAGATGGCCAAGATAGAGATACAAGAGTACCAAAAGACTGCGGATCCGAGTGAGTTGTTACGAGCCAAGAAGCCCGCCACGGAGTCAGCATTTCAGTCGACCGGTGAGACCAAGCAAGTCCACATCCACCCGACCGATCCAAATGCGGTTCCGACCAACATCTCCACTACACTCGACTCCAAATAGGAAGAAGCGCTCGTCCAGTTCCTCCGTGAGAACTGGGACATCTTTGCATGGAAGCCTGCTGACATTCCAGGTGTGCCCAGGGGACTGGCCGAGCACCGCCTCCGAGTCGACCCAAAGGCCAAACCGGTCAAGGAGCATCTCCGACGGTCCGCTGTTCAGAAGAGAAAGGCCATTGGCGAAGAAGTGGCCCGACTCCTAGCAGCAGAATTCATTCGCGAGATATACCACTCCGAGTGGCTCGCTAATGTTGTGATGGTCCCTAAGAAGGACAGATCGTTGCGCATGTGCATCGATTTCAAGCATATCAATCGGGCCTGCCCGAAAGATCATTTTCCTCTTCCTCGCATCGACCAAATAGTCGACTCGACTGCAGGATGCGAGAGGTTATCTTTTTTAGATGCTTACTCTGGATACCATCAGATCCGTCTGTATGGACCCGATGAAATAAAAACAGCCTTCATCACCCCTTTTGGGTGTTTCTGCTATGTTACCATGCCTTTCGGTCTCAAGAACGCCGGAGCTACATTCATGAGAATGATTCAGAAGTGCTTAATCACTCAAATCAGTCGGAATGTAGAAGCATATATGGATGACATAGTGGTCAAGTCACGGAAAGGTTCCGACCTGCTGACTGACCTAGCTGAAACTTTTGCCAATCTCAGGAGTTATGATATCAAGCTCAATCCGTCGAAGTGCACATTTGGAGTCCCTGGAGGAAAGTTACTCGGTTTCCTTGTCTCCGAACGAGGAATCGACGCTAACCCTGAAAAAGTTGGCACCATACTCCGGATGAAACGCCCCGTGCGTGTGCACGACGTCCAGAAACTTACTGGATGCTTGGCCGCCCTAAGTCGATTCATCTCCAGGCTCGGTGAAAAGGCGCTGCCTCTTTACCGACTGATGAAGAAGTCAGACACGTTCGAATGGACTCCAGAAGCTGATGCAGCATTCGCAGAGCTAAAAGCTCTGCTCTCCACCCAGCCGGTGCTTGCTGCTCCTGTCAGCAAAGAGCCATTGTTGCTTTACATAGCAGCCACGGGACAAGTCGTTAGTACCGTTCTTACGGTCGAGCGGGAAGAGGAAGGAAAGACCTTCAAAGTTCAACGCCCAGTGTATTATCGCTCTGAAGTTCTGACCCCGTCGAAGCAAAGATATCCCCATTATCAGAAGCTCGTTTACGGGATTTACATGACCACGAAAAAGGTTGCTCATTATTTCTCCGATCACTCTATCACAGTCGTCAGCGACGCTCCATTATCAGAGATTCTTCATAACAGAGATGCAACCGGTCGAGTGGCGAAATGGGCAATTGAACTTCTTCCTCTTGATATCAAGTTCGAGGCAAAGAAAGCTATTAAGTCCCAAGCAATAGCTGATTTCCTCGCCGAGTGGACCGAGCAGGAGCTTCCGACTCAAGTTCACTCGGAGCACTGGACTATGTTTTTCGATGGCTCCAAGATGCTGAACGGATCCGGTGCGGGGGTTGTACTGGTTTCCCCCTGGGGAGATAAGCTCAAGTATGTCCTCCAGATTCACTTTGATTCCTCCAACAATGAGGCAGAGTATGAAGCGCTTCTATACGGATTACGTATGGCCATTTCACTCGGCGTCCGTCGCCTCATGGTCTACGGCGACTCAGATCTGGTTGTTAATCAAGTGATGAAGGAGTGGGACGTCCGAAGCCCATCCATGACGGGATATTGCAGCGCAGTGAGAAAGCTGGAGAAACGATTCGAGGGGTTGGAGCTCCATCATATACCCCGACTGAAAAATCAAGCTGCAGATGATCTGGCGAAGATAGGGTCCAAAAGGGAGGCCATCCCTAAAGATGTATGTTTAGAGCACATTCACACACCATCAGTGCAAGCAGATCCTTTCACAGAAGAGCCTCCACAACCAAAAAGCGCCTCTGACTCGACCGAAGTGGAGATACCAGCTGTGGTCGACTTGATTATGGAAGTCATGACCACCACTCCCGATTGGACAGTGCCGTACATTGCATATATCATAAGAAAAGAGCTCCCAGAAGATGAAGAAGAGGCTCGGCAGATCGTCCGTCGATCCAAAGCCTTTACAGTAATCAAAGGGCAGCTATACAGAGAAAGCGTGACTGGAGTTGGTCAGAAGTGCATCACGCCTGAAGAAGGACAGATAATTCTCGAGGACATCCACTCGGGGACCTGCGGCCATCACGCGTCCTCTCGGACCATCGTGGCTAAAGCATACCGAGCGGGTTTCTACTGGCCAAAGGCGAACGAAATGGCAAAGGATATAGTCGACAAATGCGAGGGGTGCCAGTTTTATTCCAACATGTCTCACAAGCCCGCCTCCGCCTTGAAGACCATTCCACTCGTCTGGCCTTTCGCTGTCTGGGGTCTAGATATGATCGGACCACTGAGAACTGGTAGGAGTGGCTTCACCCACTTGTTGGTCGCAGTCGACAAGTTCACGAAGTGGATAGAAGCCAAACCCATAAAGGACCTCGACGCAAGCACTGCCATCAGTTTTATCAGGGGATTGATATTCAGATATGGAGTTCCGCACAGCATCATCACAGATAACGGATCAAACTTTGATAATGACAGATTCAAAGCCTTCTGCGCCTCTCAGGGCACTCGAGTCGACTACGCTTCAGTCGCTCATCCTCAGTCGAATGGACAGGCCGAACGCGCGAATGGTCTCATCCTCAAAGGACTAAAACCCCGACTGATGCGTGATCTCAAACACGCAGCAGGCGCCTGGGTCGACAAACTTCCGTCAGTTCTATGGGGGTTGAGGACCACCCCTAACCGGTCGACTGGAAGAACGCCATTCTTTCTGGTCTATGGAGCCGAAGCGGTTTTGCCAAGCGACTTGCTCCACAACGCGCCTCGAGTCGAGTTATATTCCGAAGCAGAAGCAGAACAAGCCCGGCAAGATGCAGTCGACCTCTTAGAGGAGGAAAGAGAGATGGCTCTAATCCGCTCGACCATCTACCAGCAAGAGTTGCGTCGGTTTTACGCCAGAAATGTGAAGGGTCGAGCCTTTCAGGAAGGAGATTTGGTCCTCCGCGTAGATCAGCAGAAACCTCACAAACTTGCCCCGACCTGGGAAGGCCCCTTCATCATCACCAAAGTCCTGCACAACGGAGCGTATCACCTCTACAACATCGATCGACGGGTCGACGAGCCTCGAGCATGGAACGCGGACCTGCTCCGTCCTTTTTACACTTAAAAACTCACTCGACTGAGATGTAATAAAAGTACCTCTGTAATTCTTTTGTTCCAAGCAAAAGGCTGCTATTTCTTTTTCTGTCTGTCTAAATTTCCCCCAGTGGGTGACTTAGTTGCGAATCCGCTTCGCCTAAGTTTTCAGAAAATCCTACTACCGAGTGGAGAGCCAGCCTCCCACTCGGGGGCTTAGCTGCGAATCCGTTTCGCCTAAGTTTGAAAAAATCCTACCGAGTGGAGAGCAAACCTCCCACTCGGGGGCTTAGCTGCAGTCCAAGCACTCGCCTAAGTTTGAAAAAATCCTACCGAGTGGAGAGCAAACCTCCCACTCGGGGGCTTAGCTGCAGTCCAAGTACTCGCCTAAGTTTGAAAAAATCCTACCGAGTGGAGAGCAAACCTCCCACTCGGGGGCTTAGCTGCAGTCCAAGCACTCGCCTAAGTTTGAAAAAATCCTACCGAGTGGAGAGCAAACCTCCCACTCGGAGGCTTAGCTGCAGTCCAAGTACTCGCCTAAGTTTGAAAAAATCCTACCGAGTGGAGAGCAAACCTCCCACTCGGGGGCTTAGCTGCAGTCCAAGCACTCGCCTAAGTTTGAAAAAATCCTACCGAGTGGAGAGCAAACCTCCCACTCGGAGTCTTAGCTGCAGTCCAAGTACTCGCCTAAGTTTGAAAAAATCCTACCGAGTGGAGAGCAAACCTCCCACTCGGGGGCTTAGCTGCGAATCCGTTTCGCCTAAGTTTGAAAAAATCCTACCGAGCGGAGAGCAAACCTCCCACTCGGGGGCTTAGCTGCAGTCCAAGTACTCGCCTAAGTTTGAAAAAATCCTACCGAGTGGAGAGCAAACCTCCCACTCGGGGGCTTAGCTGCAGTCCAAGTACTCGCCTAAGTTTGAAAAAATCCTACCGAGTGGAGAGCAAACCTCCCACTCGGGGGCTTAGCTGCGAATCCGTTTCGCCTAAGTTTGAAAAAATCCTACCGAGTGAGAGCAAACCTCCCACTCGGGGGCTTAGCTGCAGTCCAAGTACTCGCCTAAGTTTGAAAAAATCCTACCGAGTGGAGAGCAAACCTCCCACTCGGGGGCTTAGCTGCAGTCCATGTACTCGCCTAAGTTTGAAAAATCCTACCGAGTGGAGAGCCAGCCTCCCACTCGGGGGCTTAGCTGCAGTCCATGCACTCGCCTAAGTTTGAAAAAATCCTACCGAGTGGGAGCAAACCTCCCACCCGGGGGCTTAGCTGCAGTCCAAGTACTCGCCTAAGTAATTGAAATCCTACCGAGTGGAGAGCGAACCTCCCACTCGGGGGCTTAGCTGCAGTCCAAGCACTCGACTAAGTAATTGGACTCCTACCGAGTGGAGAGCGAACCTCCCACTCGGGGGCTTAGCTGCAGCCCAATGCTCGCCTAAGCCAGGTTGACAGACACCATCGCGGCGATAAGCATCGTGCAAACCAGACAGCCTCTGAGGGAACAACGAATAGTAGATCGGCGGATCAAGTCACGAAGACATTCAACGTCGAGCCAAGTTCGGACAAAACCAAAAGATCCTAGATCGCAAATAAAAGTACTCGAGCTATAAGCTCGACGGAGTTTATCGGTTACATAAACCACTCGGCATTCCGAGGCAAATTTAAGGCAAAGAATATCAGTTTTTTACTCCTCCGGCGGAGGACTGGATGGTGCAACAAATTCGTCCAAATCGATCCCATCAGAAATCCGAGTGGCAGCAGCGATAAAGGTCTCCATGAAGTCCTGAAAGTTATGCTTCCTGGTGTTAGCAACCTGGAGAGCGGCCAGCTTCTCCTCGCGCGCCTCCTTGCAGTGGACGCGAACCAGTGACAGAGCCACGTCAGCACCGCACCTGGCAGAAGACTTCTTCCATTCTTGCACTCGACCTGGAACCTCACTTAGTCGAGTGACCAGGGATTCAAGGTCGTTCTGAAGCGTCTCCTTGGGCCAGAGTGCGGAGTCGATCCGTGACACTGCAGCTTTTAGCCGAGCCAGGTAGTCCACCACACCAGCGACACGGGATTCCAACCGGAAGACATTCATGGCCACTTCGTCCTTCACAGGAGAGTTGATAGGGTCCAAGCGGGTCTCCACTCGACTGGTCTCTTCCTCAAAGTTCCGGCAGAATTCTGAAAGAAGTTTCGACAGGTCAAAACTGGAACCAAATGGTGAGTCTACAACAACAAGATTAATCGCACAAAGAGGGTTACCTTCAAGCATGAGGTATAGCTTCTTGGCAAGACCCCCAAGATAATCCCCCAAGTCCTTGTGCTTCCCCGCCAGCTGGCCGAGCTTGTCGTTCAGAGTACTCTTGTCAGTCTTCAGTCGACTCGCTTCTTTGTTGGCCGAGTCAAGAGCAGACTTCAGCCTAGCGTTCTCGCTCTCAAGTTGGACGACTGAAGCAAGTTTCTCTTCAGCAAGCTTCAGCTTCTCCGCAGCCGCCTTTTGTGCCTCCGCAAGGTCAAGATCTTTCTTCTTCAGGGCCTTTTCCAGTTCGTTTGCGAAACAACAATGAGCACAGAGTTGAGAACAGGCAGGAGAACAGAGACAGCCGTCGAGTCCTCACCAGCCATACCTTTTGCTTCATCCTTCGCGTTCTGCACGTTTTCCTGAGCAAACTGTAAATCAAGATTAAGCTGATTTGCTTATTCTTCAGATCGGCGAGCTGAGCAACAAGCTCACAAGACTTCTGCAAAGAGTCAATCGACAAAGGGTATCAAAGATAAGTTACTCCCGAGTGACTGAAAGAAAGTGCTACTTCTAAGACTACAGCCGAATCAAAACATTCGACAGTAGCCTCGGGGACTACACCCAGTGGGTGCACTCAGCGTGCCCCCACTGGTTTTCAAAAAAAAAAAAAGGCGACTGCCAGCAGTCGACCGGATACAGTATCATCTGACATGGCCTGACCAAAACGTTCTCAGAAAACCCTACCGAGTGGAGAAGTACAACTACAGAAAGGCAGTATAAAGACCACAGTCGACTGCCAACAGTCGACCGTGGCCTCGGGGACTACACCCAGTGGGTGCACTCAGCGTGCCCCCACCAATGAGAAATTTCGGACCAACGGCACCCAGTGGGTGTACAACGCAAGTGAAGATCAACTAACCTGGACGTTCTGCTGCAACGCCGAGCTGATGTCATAGGCCGCTTGACTGGCATCCCGAGCCGCTTTGGTCTGCTCCATCACGAGCCCCGCCTGACGTATAGCCTCCTTGGCAGCACTCACTTGATCCTCCGGGGTCTGGTAGGCGGCGAAGAACGAGGGCGGGTCGACCAGTGGAGGGGCAGTCGACGACGAAGGCCGGGCAGTCGTCAGTGGCTCAGCAAAAGTCACAATAGTCCGGGCGGTATTGTCACCCCCTTGGGCCACCGCCTCGGCAGTCGACGCGGCCTGAGGAGCCTTGTCGACCGGGGCCCTCTGGCCTCTCCTCCCAAAAGGCCTGAGCGGCACTTCCGTCTCCTCCTCGTCATCCGGAAGGTCAATGACGTTGGTCGGAGCTACAAAAGTTCAGAAATGAATATCCAATCGACTCAGCAGTTAAACAGTCGAATCATGTCAAAGATTATACCTAAGTTGGAAGTGACGGCGTCCTCCATCGTCTCATCAGCATTCTGGATGGAAGTTTCGGAAGTAGCGGCGCTGCACGATTCCAAGCAAATAATTTGAAAGTGAATCGACTAAGAATCCGTTCTAGTCGACTCAAGAAAGGTGAAAACAGTCACTTACCCAGAGATGACCGGGATGGCGACCCTGATCTTGGGCAAGGCCTTGGGTGGCTTGGTCGGGATGGCTCTAGGCTGCTTGGGCGCCTTCTCAGTTGGGGCCGGCGACGCGGTCCGAGGGCGCTTGGATGACTGGCCCGCCGGAGCACTCGACTGACCGCGCTCCACGGCGGGATCCTGAGCGTTCTTGGAGCGTCTCTCGCGTCGAGGAAGGTCGACCTCCACCTCTTCATCTTCGTCGCCCGAGTCGTCGCCGGCCTCCCCCTCTACGTCGTCGTCAGATTCCCACTCCTCGACTTCACCCTCGACTTCAACTTCATTTTCACTCCCTTCGCCTCCACTTCCTCCTCCTTCAGATACGTGCTCCTGGTTCTCATTCGGCATCGAGTACATGTCGCTGATCTCCTGCGAAACAACAGGCAGAACGAGGATCAGTCGACTTATCGCGAGCCAGTTACTAGACGGAGTGAAAATTTCAGTCGGAAGAAGCAAAATGTACCTTGTCTGTCTGCATCATCCCATCAAGCGGAGCAATCCTCCTGGAACCCCTGGGGTTGTCCTTATTCCCGGTTATGCTGGTCAGCCAGCTCTCCAGCACAGAAGCCTCGACCCCCTCCGGGTGGATCCGAGTGGAGTCGTCGGGCCCGGAATACAACCACATCGGGTGATCCCGAGCCTGGAGAGGTTGGATTCGTCGCTGGAGAAAGACTTCGAGCAAATCCATGCCGGTCACGCCTTCCCGAACCAACTCAACCACTCGACTGACTAGTACCTTCACCTGAGCCCTCTCCTCTGGAACCACTTTCAAAGAAGCGGGTTTCCGCACTCGGTCCAAGGTAAAAGGAGGAAGGCCGGTCGAGTGTCCAGGAGTCGGCTGGTCCTTGCAGTAGAACCAAGTCGACTGCCACCCACGCACGGAATCGGGAAGTGTCATGGGAGGAAAACAACTCTTACCCCTCGTCTGGATCCCGAGGCCCCCGCACATCTGGATCACCTGCGTCCTCTCCCCGTCCGGGTTAAGCTTTTTAACCGACTGGGATCGGCAAGTGAAGATATGCTTGAAGAGGCCCCAGTGGGGTCGACAACCTAAGAAACACTCACACAGAGACACGAACGCAGCGAGATAGACTATGGAGTTGGGCGTGAAATGGTGGAGCTGCGCTCCGAAGAAGTTCAAGAAAGCCCTAAAGAAAGGACTCGGGGGCAGGGAAAACCCCCGGTCGACATGGGTGGCTATCAGGACGCGCTCACCCTCGCGAGGTCTCGGCTCTGTCTCCTTCCCAGGAAGGCGAGCGGCCTTGTGGGGAATGAGTCCCCCCTCCACCATGTCGTCGATATCCGCCTGAGTAAGGATGGAGGGCATCCAATCCCCCTGCAACCAGCCGGACGGCAGAGCGGCCCGCGAGGACGACCCACCTCGTCCGGATTTCTTCCCTTTGCCCTTCGCCGCGGCCTTCTTCGCCCGCTCCGCCGCCGCCGTCTTGTCCGTCCCCATTGTCTTAAACGAGGTCTTGACCGAGCGGCGGTGTCGAGGTTGCGGCGGAGAGCAAGGCGGAAGCTTACGGAGGAAGGGGGAGGAAGAACGAGGGCGCACAGTAAAAAATCAGAGTCATTGCTTTATATAAGGCCACACCCGAGTGGCTGATCAGTGGGCCTGCGCCTCCCAGTCAGATCCCGCAACAGGCGCGCGCGCAGTACGTGGCGAAAAAGGTGGCGCGGAGATCGAGGCGCCCTTGCCTTATCCAGCAGATTCGCACGATTTTCTCCGTCCGGTGCGCTTCTCAATTTTCAAATCCCGCAAGATCCGCGATCGACAGGACGGGTTGTCAGACAAAAAGATCCGTTTCCTTAAGTCTCCCAAGGGACTCGTCACGTAAACGCACTCGACGGTAATCCGAAACCACTCGACGGGCATCTGAATGGATCAAGGCAACTGAAGAATGAGGTCCCACCGTAACTTCCATTTATCCGAAGACAGATGCAACCGAAGCATGGAGGCTGAGTCGGAAGCGTAGGCTCGACCCCATTCTCACTTAACCCCTGACCCATTCGGGGGCTAATGACGAGGATACGTACCTAGGGTAGGGTAATTTATCATACCTGAGGTACCCAATCAAGGACATGACTCCTACAACGAAAGACATTCTGAGAAGTATCGACAGGTCAGTCGACCTGGTCAGCCCAGTCGACGGACACAAGCGTACTCGACCGGAAGCACAAGCAGTCGACCATGAAGGCAACCACTCGACCATACGAAGACTTAAAGGCACTGCCTACAAACGGTCACCTCATAAGTAGCTTTTATGGCCTTCATGGTCCTTTATTACAGGCGTTACCAGTAACCCCCTCTCTTTATGAACATTAAACTCCTTGTAACGTGGGCTGGCTGGGGTCCTGGCGAACTCTATATAAGCCACCCCCCTCCACTAGGACAAGGGTTCGGAACTTTGTAACACACACATATATAATCCAGTCGACTGCCTCCGGGCTCCGAGACGTAGGGCTGTTACTTCCTCAGAGAAGGGCCCGAACTCGTAAAACTCCTTGCGCATACAACTACTCCATAGCTAGGATCTTACCTCTCCATACTTACCCCCTATTCTCACTGTCAGACTTAGAACCACGACAGGTAGGGCTGGCCGCGCGCCCCCTCCTCCTCTAGTCCGAATTGGACAAGGAGGGGGGCGGCGCCCCCTTTCCTCCCCCTCTCTCCTTCGCTTCCTTTCCCCCTCCTACTCCAACTAGGAAAAGAGGGAGTCCTACTCCCGATGGAAGTAGGACTCCTCCCTGGCACGCCCTCCCCTGGTCGGCCGCCTCCTCCCCCTGGTTCTTTATATACGGGGGCAGGGGGGCACCTCTAGACACACCAATTGATCTCTTGATCTCTTAGCCGTGTGCGGTGCCCCCTCCACCATATTCCACCTCGATCATATCGTAGCCGTGCTTAGGAGAAGCCCTGCGTTGGTAGCACCATCATCACCGTCACCATGCCGTCGCGCTGACGAAACTCTCCCGCGAAGCTCTGCTGGATCGGAGTTCGCGAGACGTCATCGAGCTGAACGTGTGCTGAACTCGGAGGTGCCGTACGTTCGGTACTTCGATCAGTCGGATCGTGAAGACGTACGACTACATCAACCGCGTTGTCATAACGCTTCCGCTTTCGGTCTACGAGGATACGTGGACACACTCTCCCCTCTCATTGCTATGCATCACCATGATCCTGTGTGTGCGTAGGATTTTTTTTGAAATTACTACGTTCCCCAACAGCCGCATCGTCGGAGCCGCTATCGGAACCTAACGACACTCCTTGCAGCATCGACGGAGGGCCGTCGGCGAATTGCAGAATCAGCACCCTTCATAGCGGGCAACAAAAACCCATGTGTTGCATTGCCATGTCGCGCACCTCGCCATGAGAGCGCCGGTTGCGGCCACCATTCCAGCATCATGTGGAGCCACGGTGACGCGACGCGACGCAACATGCGGTGATGTCGGTAGATGCTGCGGTGCAGCGGATGGCCGCCCTGGTGGATGTTGCGACGGAGCGTGAGGTGACAACGACAGCTGTTGTGATGCAGCACGCAACAACGACAACACGCGGAGACACCAGTAGATGCCGCGACGCGGCGCACACCGACAACGGCGGATGCTACGATGCAGCATGCAACAACGATAGCACACGGCGTCACCAGCGGATGCTGCGACGGGTTGCTTGCCTGATAGTGTGAAGCAAAGATGGGGTCTTACCGTGGGTGGCTGCAATCGGAGAAGGGTTGTTGTGAACCTCCCGGGCCTCTCACTGGATTTGGTGGAGAAAGGAATTACCAGAGAGATAGAGGAGTCAACGTAATGCTACACCTACGTAAACCCAACTACGTGTTTAACGTAATAAGCCACGTGGACAACTTTAATTGCATATAGGAAAAGAAAGAGCCCACCTACGTGAAAATCAGGGGGGAAGAGAATTTGTTAGGAAGGTTACATAAAACTTACTTAACTTCTTGTAGATGCAGCATTATCGCGTGAGAAATGTGTGGCTTGCTTCACTCGTGCAATGGTAAGGAAGAAAGGAGAGCGACACCTGACCCCACTGTGACACATGGCACGCGCGAGACATTCTCGTCGAAATCAGTCAGACAAAAGTAAGCATTTTCCCAATCGGCAACTGGGTGGAACATTGGTAGATGAACCGCCACGCTCATACATGCATGCACAGTATATATACATGTTGTGGCACAGTTAACAAGTACTCCCTCTGTAAACTAATATAAGAGCGTTTAGATTACTACTTTAGTATTCTAAACGCTCTTATATTAGTTTACGGAGGGAGTAGCTCAACAACTACTCCTACGTAGCAAGATCTCCTTACCCAACCAAAGTCTCCTTACCTCATGCCGCAGGAACGAAGGGGCTTAGGGAACAGTTGAAAATATCGATAGATCAGTTGCGAAGAGAGTTTGGGGCCTCTTTAATCTACTATATCTAAATAGGAGCACCCCACTACTTGATTTCTCTTGACATGCAAACTATCCACATCAACTCTGCCACATCATCCGCTTTTCCCTGTATAATACCATGCCACTTCACCTGTTCCCTTACTGGCGTGACCGATTGAGCTAAAGGAATCAAAGAGAAGCCGAAGCGAACGGACCAAACAGAAGCTGAATAGACCAGCGAACGGAACGAGAAAAAAAAACGCTTTGCGCCCTCTCACAAATCATCCTATCGAGTGGTATGGCCCACAGAAGTTTTTCCCATATATCTTTAGTAGTACGCCCTGGCGGCCTGGCTTCCATGCCCGCGTGATGACGCTCATCCGACACGATCGCCGGTCCAGCTCGCCTCCGCAGATCTCAAAGGATTCCCCTTGCGGGTGTTTTTTTTCGAGAGTACGCCAATGGCGTACCTTACTTTTATAGAAGAGAAGAAAGAGTCAATTACAACAGATTTATGATGGAAGCGGACTTCCATCGAGGACGCACACCCTACCACACCCTAGAAATTACCCTATGCCTACACTCTCGCAAAACATAGCAAAATCTCTACCTCCCAAACCCGCCAACCTCCACTCTTTGATCTCCCCTAGAATCGCGAGGGCAAGATCCGACGCCGTCTTCTGCTGCTGGGTCCGGTGGAACACTCGAGCGTTGCGTTGCTTCTAGAGAGCCCAGGTAGTGGCAATGACGACCGTGTCAAAGCCACGCTTGGCGCCCTTCGACAAAAGAGCTCTCCTAGCCAACCACCAGTCCAACAAACAATCGCTCGGCTGCGGGATGGTGCCATGCACGTTCAAAGCTTCGAATATGTAGTGCCAAACCTCTCTAGCTTAGACGCATTGGACAAGGATATGTTCCGCGTTATCTTCCTCTTGAAGGCACGTATAGCAGGCGGAAGGAGAATCCTGAAGGCCATGCCTAGCCCTTCTATCAGACGTCCAGATCCTATGTTGAACTGCCAACCACACGAAAATTTTGCATTTGAGCAAAGCCCAGCTCTTCCAGATACAGACGCCAAACGGAGCCCTCTCGCCACCCATGCAGAGCCTGAAGTATGTAGATTTTGCAGTGTACTTGCCCGACGGGTCCGCCGGCCAAGAGAAGGAGTCGTCTTCAGATGGATGCCGATTGACCGTGCTAATTGCGAGATTAAGGTGCAATAGTTGCATGTGAGCACCAAAGTTTACATCGCCAATGATGTCAAGCAACCATCTTGCATTCTCCAATCCCTCCTCCACCGTGCGGCGATTGATCGTTCTAGTATCCACCAGAGCATGGATGCTTGGTGCAATGTCTTTAGCCGCAAAGCCGTGGATCCAACGATCTCTCCAGAATAAGACTTTGCTACCTCTCCCCACCTCAATGTGCACTAGACTATCAAAGACTTCACGAGCCTCCTTGCCCACGAACATGGGTAGGCCTTGCCAAGGTCTATTGGGATCTGTCCGTTTTAGCCATTCCCACCTCACTCTCAGCGCCAAACCTTGCATTTGGAGGTTGCGCAATCCCAGACCACCAAGCCAGGTGGGCTTACATACCGCGGACCAAGCCACTAAGCATTGACCACCGTTCACTTTATCTTTGCCCGCCCAGAAAAAGGAGCGCATCCACTTCTCAATCTCTTCGAACACCCAATTGGGGGCCTCCGAGACCATGAAGTGGTGGATGGGCTTGGCCGCGATCACGGACTTGACAAACACAAGGCGTCCTGGGCGGTGCATCAGCCCTCTTCGCCAAGCCGGGGCACATTTTTTAGCATGATCAATCATGGGCTGCCACTCGGCCCTCGTGAGTTGCCTAATAGCCAGTTGGAGGCCAAGGTACTTGCAAGGAAAATTGCCCAGCTGGCAATTCAAGATGGATTCAACCCGCTCCCGATCAGAGTTGTCACCGTGGATCATAATCGCGAGAGACTTCTGGTAATTGACCCTCAGGCCCGAGGCCACCCCAAAGGCATGCAACATAGCTCGGACGAAGGCTAGATCCGGCGCCCGAGGCTTGACGAACAAGGCAACATCATCCGCGTAAATCGAGACCGATTGGTGTGCCGTGATGCCTGTGAAACTGCTAACAACACCCAGGCTCTCGGTCTTGATCACAATTCTCGATAGCACGTCCATGGCGATCACAAAAAGTAAAGGCGAGACCGGGTCCCCCTGCCTGAGCCCTTTGGCGTGGATGAAGCTTCTACCAGGCACCCCATTCACAATCACCCTAGTATTAGCGGTTCTGAGCAGGATTGAGATCCAAGTGCACCACTTAAGACCGAACCCTTTTTTTCTCATCACCTCAAACAGAAAAGACCAGTTGAGCGAATCAAAAGCCCTAGAAATATCAAGCTTGAGAAACACGCTGGTCTCTTTGCGGGCGTGGATCTTTCTGGCCACCTGCCTAACCAGGAGAAAATTATCGTGCAAGTGTCTGCCACAAATGAAGGCAGATTGGTTTGCCGTGACAATTTCCTTCATTCTTCTTCGGGCTCTGTTCGCAAGAAGCTTGGCAAAGATCTTAGCAACGCTGTGAGGTAAACTGATAGGACGATAGTCTCCCACGACCTCAGCGTCCGGTTTTTTGGGGATCAGCACGATGTGTGCGCGATTAAGCTTCCCGAAACCTCGCCCATCTCCCACGTACAACTTGAGAAGCACTGCCAGCACATCTTTGTTTATCGTGGGCCAGGCTTTCTGGTAGAAGGCCGCGCTGAAACCATCCGGGCCTGCTGCCCGCTCCGGGTGCAGATCTTTAACAGTTTTCCACACCTCCTCCTTAGTAAAAATCGCATCAAGCTCCGATAGATCATGAGCGTTCATGTCTAGAAAGTCCAGGTCCACATCAATATCTCTAGCGACAGCGTGGCCCAGAAGCTGCTCATAAGTCTCGGTGAAGATCTCCTCCTTCTTGTCTTGCTGGGATATCAACTCTCCATTATGTCTGATATGCGGGATGAAATTGTTTGACCTTCTACCATTAGCCACCGCTTGAAAAAGCTTAGTGTTTGCATCACCCTCACGAATCCACCTCAATCGAGAGCGTTGTCTATCTATGGTGCGTTAGAGGGAGGCAAGACCAAGCACCGAGTGCTTGAGTGCTCTCCTCAACCAAATCTCTCTTCAATTGAGCGCCCGAATATCCATGGCTCTATCCAGCCTAAGGATGACATAGTTTGCTACCGCCATCAGCATTTTGATGTTGCCGGTCTTTCTTTGGCCCCAAGCTTGCAAAGCGGAAGCTGTATTCCTTAATAACATGTCTAGCCTCTTGAATGGATCCACAATGCCCTCCTCACACACCCACGCATCTTTGACAGCCTGCTCAAAACCCTCCAAGCGAGTCCAGAAGAGCTCAAAACGGAACCTACGCTTGGGACAAAAAGGTGCCGAAGTTGAAAGGTGCAGAGGTGCGTGGTCCGAAATGTTAGTGGACAAAGCTTGAAGCAGGACATCCGGGAAATTAAGTTCCCAATCGACAGAAACGAGGACCCGATCGATCTTTGTCAGCACCACCTGATCCCTTTCACTGGACCAAGTGAAGCGTCTCCCGTGCATATAAATTTCCTTGAGCTCATTGTTGTCAATGAAAGATTTGAACTTCCTCATCATGCCCCTGTTGAGATTCGAGTTGGACTTCTCATCCGCATTAATGATCATATTAAAGTCACCTAGCACCATCCAAGGCCCCGGAGCCGCATCTCTTCTAAGTTGAAGATCCATGAGGAACTGTGTTTTGAGCGCGTTCCCTTGGGGTCCATACACCGCCGAGAGCCACCATTCAAGACCCGAAAGGAAGTTAGTGTCTCGGGTGATGTTATCGATCTCCAAGAACGAGTTGTCCCATCCCAAGAGGATGCCCCCTCTCGTATCTAAAGCTGGCAAGTAAGCAAAACCATCAAAAGATGGCCCGATGCATTGCATTACCAGATAACGATCGAAAGCTTCAAGCTTAGTTTCTTGAAGGCATACAAGATTCACCTTAGCCGCGACTACGAACTCTCTAACCGCATTTCTTTTGGCGGGGTTATTAAGACCCCTCAGGTTCCAACATAGGATTTGCGGGTTCCAATCCATGAGAGAACAGGCGCACCCACACCGACTCACACCGTCTCGGCAAAATGGATCAAGCCGAGCTCATCAACACCGTGGTGCCGGAACTCATGACCGGCGCTGGTGGGACATCCTTGCCAAAGAGCGCCGCGATGACTCTCACATGCTGCTCCCTGAGCGGCGAGTCAAAAAGCTCAGCCAGCTCAGCTATAGTGTCGTCGTTCCCATCAAGGTCCTCCGGCACCAAACCGAGCGCTCTCATAAGAACGTTTTCTGTCTGGGTTGCCTTGGTCTTTCCAACCGGGGCTCGCTTGGCAATCTTCGTTGAGGCCAGAGGCCGAGCCATACACTCCCCTTGCGGGTGTGATGCCTGCTTCCTAAAGGCGGCGGCCTTTGTGCCCCGATCCTCATCTTTATTCTCTCTGTCCGTTCCGGCAAAGGTAGCTCTGGCGTCCCACTGGGTAGGTTGGCTCCCGTCAGTTCACTGTAATTGGACCAGTGGATCGGGTCCGGAGTTGTGTTTATTTCTGGCCTTGGAGGACAATATAGTAGCCACACCGGCGTCAACCATGAAGTGGACGTGACGTCGGGCAAGGATTCTTTATAACGTGGCAGGTTGGAACTTGGAACCTCAAGTCACTATGATTGAACACACGCACGAGATAGCCAAGAGATCTAATCATATTATTACGCAAGTCTGTCCGAGCTAGGATATTTGATACTAATAGCTAGCCTGTGTTACCTCTTCGAGCAATTTTTTCAAGAGAATTTTCAAGCGATTTTACTTATGTCCTCTTTCTACCGGCTTTCTTTTTATCTATTTTTCGAAATTCAGTTTATATTATTTATTTTTATTTTCCCTCTTCAAGAAAAATGTCAAATGCTATTTAATTGTTTTTACTTTTTTTGAAGCGTATTTACAAAATGTTAGACCTGTATTCAAAATTTATTGCGTAAAGTTATTCTTACAATTTTTGAAAATACTTTGGATATTTTGTTAATACAAGTTGAATAAATTTTAGGTAAAAACACCAAATGATTAGTAATCATTTTTAATACACATGAAAATTTTACTTAAATTTCCAAATGAAGATATGTAAATTTTTGTTGCATTTCTTTTTTGGAAATCCACAAAAAATTTAGAAAAAGTTTGTTTTTACCTCTTCAAGGTACACAATAATGCAAATAGAATTAATACTAAAAATACACAATAATTGTGTGCTCATAATTATTTTATTTTTTACTTGTTTTAAAAAAGGGTGAAAACATAAGACACGCTATGACTAGCCCATGCGTAGTCCTAAGCAGGAGGTCTCACAGGTTCGAAACCCTGCGCTCATATTGTTATTTTGCTATATTGTTTCTCTCTCTTGTACTCCCAAACTATTATTTCTCTAATCTCGCAAACAAAAGTTATTACTTCTCTAAAAAAATTATTTCTCTCTTAAAAACTGCCAAGTTGGGTCCACACTTCTACACTACGTTGACATGGCAATAGTCTCAGCATCCGGGGAAAGTATCAGGTGCTCCAAAGCTTGGTGTACTCCCAGTGCTCCAAATTCAAAAAACAATTCTTAAATATTTCAAAAAAATCAGAAAAAAATTGTGAATGTTCATAAGGAATGTGACTATAACTCCTAAAAATTTCAGATCTAAACTCGAAATGCACATTGAGAAACAAAAAGGTAAAATCCAGATGCGAATAGTATCAATGTTGCTTTTGTCTTTTTTACACTAATCATGCCGGATTTCACATTTTTGCTTCTCAATGTGTGTTTCGAGTATGGACTTGAAATTTTCAGGGGCTGTAGTCACATTCCTTGTGAACATTCACATTTTTTGTCGGATATGTTTGAAACATTTAAGAATGTTTTTTTTTAATTTGGAGCACCGGGAGCACCTGATACTTTCCCTCAGCATCTCGTGTTACACTCGTCTGTAGGCAGGACCTTATCTGTTACGTATTCACGTGTATCTGAACTGTATTGGAGCATTCTGTGAGGACGAGGATGATTGTGCTACAACCCAATGAGTATAAGGACAAAACATACAATTTACTCGGAAAAATACATTGAGCGGAGAGAGTGGGAACCATGGAACGTGTCATGGGCATAGAAGGAAGCATTGGTATCGGATGTTTCTTTTTTAAGCGGTATCGGTATCGGAAGTAGCGAGCTCCATCGCACGCGCCTATAGGTCTCCCTTAAAGGGTCGGCCCACTACACTATTTACACCGTGGTTTGTTTTGTGTGTTTTTGTTTTCTGGTTTCCAACGTTGATTTTCGCTAGCTTCTGTAGTGTTCCTGCAATTTTATAAATAATATTAATACCTTAAAAATTGTTACCACTCCAACAATTGTTCACACATTTCAAAAATAATATATGACATTTATAAAAAGGTTCACAGAAATAAAAAATGCTAATAATATTTAAAAAATTAATGACATCTAGAAAAATTCACCACGAGTTAAAAAATGATCATCGAGTATTAAATCTCTTTGTTGCATATTTAGAAAATTGTTATGTATTTTAATATGTTCACCTTGTATTCAAATAATATTCAACGTGCATTCAACAAATTTTCTACATATATCCAAAAAATAATTGTTAAACTAGTTATCTACATGTGAATTCTGTTTATGTATATCTAAAAATGTTTAATATGTATTCAAAAGAAGCTCAACTTGTATTTGTAAAAATTCCTATGCGTATCTTAATAATAAAAGGGAATAAAAAGATAAACAATGAAAAGGGAAAACAAATAGAAAAAAAAACGTTGCAAAATCTTAGAAAAAGGAAAAAAGAACTAATATTGGACGAAACCTTTCAAAAACTGCATAAATATTTCTAAAAACCGTAGCGTTAGGTCCTACTGGTCCACGGGCCGTAATGGATCCACAAAGGTGAAATAATAGCCTGAAAACAATAAACGCCTGAACAACCTAATCCCGATGCTAGCCTAGAGACACCTAAACTAAGTCCATCACGCTATGCTCCGGCCGACGCATAGTCACAGGCATGTACTCTCTCTGTACCAAAATATAAGACTTTTTTGCAGTTCAAATTGAACTACAAAAACGTCCTATATTATGGTACATAGGTAGTACGTATGTACTAAATATCCACATATGGCTTCAATTCAAATTTTGGAGAAGCCTGCGAGGGATCATCGCATTGGCTTGTTCCTCCTGAAAATCTATCCAAGATCAATGTTGATGCGGCCTTAACGAGGAATTGTTCCGTGAGGGCATTTGCTGTAGTATGCAGAATCTATCATAGGGCTTTCATGGAAGCTTCTGTTATAGTGGTGGCGAAAATCACTGACCCAACAACGCTCGAAGCTTTGGCAGTAAGGGAAGCGTTGGCTCTTGTGGGTTAACTATATATCGAGAGGATACATCTGATCAACCTGCAAGGTGGTGGTGAATGACATCAAACAGAGGACTGCTGCAAGTTATGGTGCTCTTATTCGAGAAATTATTGATTATTCTAGGTATTTTACTAGTTGCTATTTTATTCATGAGTTTAAGACCTCGAATATTGAGGCTCACAATCTAGTGAAACATGCTCTTACTTTAGGGGATGACTATCATGCCTGGTAAGCTAGCTCGGCGACCTTACATTCGTCCTTGTAAACATTGTGAAAATTAATAAAGCTCCGCGAGATTGTCTGAATAAAAATGTACGTATGCACTCATGAGCAATCCCTACCCCTAAAAAATACTTATGAGCAATTCCTAGACGACCCCCGCATGCGTTAAATAGATGACGACGCACTCACTCCCTGGGCCAATCCATGACATTCCTAACTATCAGAACAATTTTTATTTCTAGATTTTAGGTTTTTCTTCTTCTTTTTATCCGTTTTTAGATGCTTTATTTTTGTTTCCAATTTATGATTCTTTTATCTTTTTTCTTTGTTTTTTCGTTTTAATTCTGGTTAGATAGTTTTTACTTTCCCTTATTCTCTCTTTTTACGATTATTTTTTTGTTTTGTTTTTTTCTGGTTTTTCTTACTTTTGCATTTTTTATTTTTAATAGGTTTCCTATGCAATATTTTTCTCAATATATGGTGAATATTTATATAATATACACTAAAATGTTTTTAATAGAAAATGATCATTTTTTAATACCTGGTAATTTTTTTAAAATATATGTTGAAAAGTTTTAAAATATAAATTGATTTTTTCTAATATACAATGAACATTATTTTAATACATGGTGAATTTATTTTAATATATGACGAACAGTTTATAAATACACACTAATTTTTTTAACATAAACTAAACATTTTAGATATATTTTTGAGATTTAAAATAATTTAAAATATTTAACTCAATATTCAAATATGGAACATCCGTATTTTGTCGAGAAAATCAAATAAAACAAAGAAAAACAAAAGAAAAAGACCAACCAGGAATTGAACTGCCGATCAAGCGAGCTCGCCAAAGGGCCCGGTCCGTCGTGCTTGTGTGGGGCATGACTATATATCACTTAAAACAATCACTAAGGCCATGCGAGCTATATTTTGCTTATAGCAAGATGGAAGGAGGCCTTGGCTGAAGGAATTCCCTGTCCCCGGGTAAAACATATTGAATATTGAAATAGTTGGTCCCCTCAAATTTTTTTAAATATTCACCGTATGTTTCAGAATGTTCTAAATGTTCTAAAAAACGGTCGGCCACTCCTCCACTCGCGCATGTATGTATGTCTCACAAGCGATTCCTAGATGACGCATGTATGTATTCTTCAAAAGAAAAAAAAAGAGGTTTTTTTATTTTTATTTCCAATTTTACTTGGTTTTTCTAGTTTGTCCAGCTTTTAAATGTTTTATTTTTTACTTTTTATTTTTCGTTTTATTCTGCTTAGGTAGTTTTTACTTTACTTTACTTTTTTCTATCTTTTATTGATTTATTTTGTTTTTTCTGGTTTTATTTATTTTAAATTTATCCTTCCTATAGTTTCCTATATAGTAATAGATATTTTCTCAGCATACGATGATCATTTTTTAATATACAGTGAACATTTTTAATATTAAATGAACATTTTTTAATACATGATAAAAAAATTATGGTGATCATTTTAAAACTATACACTGTATATACGATGCATTATTTTCATACACGATGATTTTTTTAATATATGATGAATATTTTATAAATACACATGATGTTTCAAAAATATAAACTAAAGATGTTAAAAATATATTTCTGTTATTTAAATGTGTTTTCTGCACTGGTGCCTGGTGTAATATTGGTTGCTAGTCTTGCAATGGTCTGACCTCCCATGTTCGTTGGCATTGCAAACGCGATCGGAGGTAGCACATGCGTCTTTGCCAGTCCAACCTTGTGCTCGTAAGACTGTCAATAATGGTAGTATCATAGTTAGTAACATGCATGCCAACTTGACAATTTTAATGAGGTGACACGAAATTAAATAAGAAAAGAGATGGCTGAGTATCATATCATGACACCGTATCATAATAAATATTGTACTAAAACAATGCATTACAGAGGTAATATCATACACTAGTACCAAATGAATGACATTAACTTATGATACTACCCACTACGGGCAGCCTAATCCATTCGCCGCCAGTCTTTATTGATCAATCAGTGAGTGCTGCTTTGGAGCTTGTCTACCTAATGTCAAAATAAGTGATCTATGCACAAAAGGAGGTAAAAGGGACGCGAAGGTTCTTTTATGAAAAAGTAGGTGTTGACGTCAAGCTGTTTTATAAACTAGTTATGCTCCCAGGTGTATTATATGAGTATCACCATCAAAGATAAAAATTCTAGTCTCATCACCGCACAGTCGAACTAACTTTGCCAAAGCTTCAAAAAAAAAAAAACTTTGCCAACTAGGCCAGCAGACAAGGGCTTTTACCGGTGACCTTTTGACTCGGACTATGGCACTACGCACGCATGTATAGCTAACCATAAAAAACTTTTAAGGTTTGCGCACGATCAAGTAGTATATATACATTATTATTCCCACGGGCCACTCACATGTCATGCACTATTTTGCACATCACTCACATGCTATGCACATTACACTCTCGACTGGTAGGATCTGTGTCATATACACAAGTGCAACGATCAAAAGTTGGGCATTCATGGTCGGCCAGTAGTCCCACAGGTTACAAGCATGTGCCTAACACTCGACCAGTAGGATCTGCCTCATGTGCTCTTTTTTGTTAGCAAGTGTGTCATGTGCCCATGTAGAAGTGCAATGATCAAAAGTCTCTGGTCGATCGGGTCCGAGTCATTCACGGCATGATATCTCTCGTCATCATCACCATATAAGAGTATCACCAACTGCGCCCCCAACGGGCCCCCCGGGCCCCTTTTTTGTCGTTGCCGCAAAAATTTGGCCCCGCCGCGCCTCCAGAAGCCCAGTTTTCGCCGGCTCGGGGGAAACAGATTTTGGCGCGAACAGGAATGTGCCCGCCGAGTCAGCGATTCGCCGCTTTCATCATCCTCATCGCCTCGGTTCCCGTGGGAATCAAGGCCAAGGCTGCCGCGCCGGTCAACCTTCCATTGATGCCTTCAAGGAAATCGCCGCTCGGCGTCGCGGACGTCAGGAGGGCGGCGTGGCCGTCCTCGACAGCGACGACGAGGATGTGCCTGGGTCGTCCAACCCCCCACGCATCGGCGATGCCGGTCAGGGGTGCAGCAGGGACGGCAGTGGCACCCAGCACGACGACAATGGCGGCGGCGACTACACCCGATTCTACAGGCTCCTCGGCATGTAGAAGACGGGGCGGTGGCGGTTGCTAGGCGTAGTCGTTTTTAGTTTGCGTTTTCATTTGTGTCTTTTAAGTTTTTTGTAAAATATCAATGAAATCGCCTAGTTTGGACGTGTTTTGGCCGATTTCATGTTTCAAAAAACGGCGTCTGGGGGCAACCTGGGGGCGATGGCTGGGAACCAGACCGGCCCCATGCCGATGTTTATTGCCGGTTCGGCCCAGGCGGCGATATTTCAAGCGTCTGGAGGGCCGAACGGCTGGAGATGCTGTGGACACTTTTTTCGCCCAAAACTGTAAAACGCAAATTTTTTACGGTTTTGACCACTTATGCGGGGTCTGCTAGAAATGCTCTAAGTGCGTATTTGAAGAAAAAGGACCAAAAGGTAGGGAAGGAGGGAGAAAAGTGCATTTGCAGGCACATGTATGGACCGGCGGGTCATGCACGAACGAGGCAGGTCCAATTACACACACATGCTGGCTTGCATAAACTTTTCTACATAAAACCGGCGGCCATCGTCTATATACAAAACAACGGACAGAAAAGTTCTGTGCACGCGGATCACACGGAGGTATCTAGCTACTTGTCGTTCATAACTCGTTGCTTTATCAATTGGTTAGTGCTCTGAACGAGGCAGGTCCAATTACACACACATGCTGGCTTGCATAAACTTTTCTACATAAAACCGGCGGCCATCGTCTATATACAAAACAACGGACAGAAAAGTTCTGTGCACGCGGATCACACGGAGGTATCTAGCTACTTGTCGTTCATAACTCGTTGCTTTATCAATTGGTTAGTGCTCTGAAATTCTTTTTGGAGAGTAACTGATCACAAGAGTAGCTCTAAAAAACCCATAAAATGACATGATGGAAAAGAATTGTTGTTTTACGAAAGGTGAATTTGTTTATGGTTCTGCTTCGCTTTCATCATTTCAGCCTTTATATGTTAGTGCGGATAGTGGCTTGCACAAGTGCACACAAATTAAAGACTCACGGGGCATCATATTTTTAGTTGGATCTTCGCCAAGCAGCCGACGGCGCCTTTATCGATCGAAGGCAGCTGACAATGCAAGCAGCATAAACTGATCTTTTGACTCGGACTAAAGCACTGTGCATATTATTTTGTGAAAAATATTACACACACCAGCATGCAGCTGCATTCAACATCAGACAACCAGGAAAAAAAATACAATACACCAACTAAAAAAACACAATACACACCAGCATGCACAAGCACGACGGAGTAGTGTACACGTTAATCCCACTGCCCACTGGTCTCTCGCATGCATGCACCGTTTTGTACGTACCTCCTCACTAGGGTCTTCCTCATGTACAAGCGCGTACCATGACCATAAGTCTCTGGTCGATCACAGCCTGATGTCTCTCTCACTCTACACAACATTTGTGAAGAAAAAGGACCAAAGCTTATGGAAAGAAGGAAGGAGAAAAGTGCATGCAGATACACAAACATTCACACGTACGGAGAAAAATGCACGATATGAAGCAGCATCGAATTAGCTTGCTTGCATACGCCAAGACAAAAACTATAATTAATGTGATATATACATTTCCTCGTCTATATATTTCGGTTAACTAGCTGCGACCCATCCACCTAGCTCCCGCGACCTAGCTGCGACTCCGCCGCCGCGGCCGCCGCGGCTGCGGCTGCGGCTTAGCTCGCCTCCCGTCCTCCACCCCTGACCATGGCCTCCTCTCCCACCACCAACCGCATCCCCTCTGAGCCCTCCCCAGCCACCAACCCCACCACCCCTCCCCTCCGTCCTAGCTCCCCTGCCGATCCAGATCCAGAGTTGTTGTCTGCCGGTGCTGAGGATGAAGACGGGGACACTCTCGGGCGCGCCAAGGGTTGCCCTGGAATCCCTCCGCTCAAGCTGCCACCACCTCCAGATCAGCTCCCCCCGAATTTCACGCCACTGGTCGTGACCGACGCATCGCAGGCATCTACAGAGAAGGGGTGGGTGGAGGTCGGGAGCCAGCATCGCCGGAGGTTGGAGAAGCTAACTGCCCCGCCCTGCAAGAAGGAGACCGACCGCGTCCTTGCTTTCAAGCAGAGAGCTTATGGGCTCTGCTTCCGTTGCTTGGCGGAGGACCACTTCGTCGCCGACTGTCGTGGGCCTGTCACCTGCCTGGGCTGCGGCGGCTCTGGGCATCGCGAGCGTGGCTGTCCGGACCGCCTCCCTGCCAGCCATGGTCATCTCCGCAGCGTCATGTTGCCGCCGGCTGCTCCTCGCCTCCCCAACCACCCGTCGCCAGCTCCTTCACCGTGGTTGCAGAAGCGCTCGTGGGCCTCTGTTGTTGCCGCTCTGACTGGGCTCGTTCAAGGGGCCCCTTGTAGCAAATCCGGCGCCCCATGTTCGGGTCTGGCCGACCCCAACGAGTCGACCTTGGCTACTGATTTGGGGCTGCTGAAACCCCTCTTTGCAGCTCAGACCGAGGCACTCCGCGCAGAGTTGCAGGCTCTGGTTTCCGCTCGTGTGGAGGAGGTCGTTCAACCCCTCCGTGACATGGCCGTTGCTCTGCAAGGTTGGGCGGCCCAGGTCTCGGGCCTCTTGGAGCGGCTGGAGGCTATCAGTGGCAAAGCTGTTGATTTGCCGACCTTCAATCAGTCTCTTGAGGCGCGAGAGGAAGGGAATATGGGGAATGATGGTAAGGATGTCAGTGAGGCAGGAGTGGCCGGGTGCTTGTCTGAGGTTCTGGCAACTATGGCGCTACCTGCAGATGTTCTTCCTGCGGTGCATGTAGTTCTGCACGAGATGGTATTTCAACGTGAGGAAGAGCAAGCTGAGGTTGCTGAGATAGTCACATCAAGCATTGATATGGAGCATATTGAGGTGGCCTTGCCTGGTGGTTTGGCTGGCGAGGCACCTCCCTTTGTCTCATCTTCGGTGATGCTTGCTTCAGGGGACACTACCAATATGATGTCTTCTGGGTCCAAGGAGCCACTTGGTGATATTGGTGCGCCATCAACCATCTTGTTGGATGAGTTCCTAAGCGGTTTCAGTTGCGCAGCGCCGCGGTCCTTGCTCGAAGAACCGATTCATGTGCAAATTGACGGGGCATCTGCTTGTTTCGAGAGGCGTAGTGGACGTTTGGATAAGAAGAACAAAAACTGCAACATTCCTACTGCCAAGCGTGCTGAATATAGGTTGGCGGAGGCTTATGGAGAACTGCCAAAGGGGATGACATCTAAGAAAGGCTTCGAGGAGGATGTGCAACAGAAGATGAGCTCTTATCTTCGGATGTACAAGCAACCGCTTACGCCGACGGCGACCCAGGCAATTCGTGCATTGGTGGAGGCCAATGGTTGATCTCACTTTTCAAAAGGTTAGGTGCGAGTTCACATCTAGTTGCAGGCGTGTCCTTGAGGTTGCAGTGGTTGTCTTGGTCGGGTATGTTGTGTTGACGATGGTCTTGGGCCTCGGCACCCTTGTATCTGGCTCGGACCACGTCCCTTGAGTGATAGACTGGTGTGTGTGGTCTTTGCCGGTTTCCCTTAATTAACCGATGCCATGTATGGTTTTTGGGTCCGGTTTCCCTTATTAGCTGGACCAACTCTCTTCTTCTATATGCAATGCGGGAGCTCCCCGCCCTCTGACGAGGTTCCGTCAAAAAAATACATTTCCTCGTATGGAGGTAACATAAAAGTAGTCGCTCCTATTTCAACGCTTGATTCAATTCCGGCATGCTGCTGGCTTTTCTACACACATTTTGTTAGGACCCGGAGATAGTTAGAGCATCTCCAATGGATGATGTATATTTTGGTGCTCTAAACTGGTGATGTAAAAAATTAAAGCACCAAAAATGCTTTTTACATCTCTGAAAAAAGCTCAACTCCAACAGATGGTCCAAAATGAAGATGTAAATAAAATAGCAACTCCAACAGATGATCCAAAGTATAGTCGCACATCAACCATTTGTGTGCATCAATCCGTTCTCTCCGAATGAACGCACAACCATAAACGGAACCACCGTGCTTCGGCTTCTTCCCCTTGTGCATGGACAGTAGCATAGCAATGCCTTCTTCTTCATGTAAATCAAATTCCTTGTCCGATGATGAATCGTCCACGAATGAGGAGTCAACCGAGCTCATCTACAATGCAGATAACCACCGTCAAACATACTATCCAATCCGAATTGAAATCATCAACTTTCCTTTTTTTTTACCTTGGGGAATTCCATCAAACACCTTGTGCGCGGGGTGGAAGAAGATGGCCGGCGGTTGGATTGGTCGCTGCTGCAGATGGCGGCGCAGAGGAGAAGGGAGCTCGGCGGCCGGCGGAGAGTAGCTATACAGGCTGCCGGACTGCCGGAGTCGGCGAATCCAGCCGCGGCTGCTTCCCGAAACAGCGGCGCCGGGGCAGCTGCGAGACGCCCTCCGGCGGGGGAGGCGACGCGGGGTAGGACGGCGGAGGGGCGGCGTCAGTGATTTGGGGTGGTGGTGGCAACGATGACGGCAATTTGGGCGGTGCCGGCGGGGATTTCCGGCGGCTGGTGCTCGGGCAGGCGGGCGGTCACGAGCGGGAACACAAATGAACTAGCGGTTGGTCGTTTCGCGGGCAGCCATTTTACATCAAATGTATCTCGTGATGTAAATTTGCATCACGAAGTTTTCAATTTTACATTCCGGGAGGCGGTGATGTATTTTTTTTACAAATGGACCATCTGTTGGAGCAGCGTTTTCTGCTCTCGAAGATTCAAAAGTTAGGTATTTTTATATATGGACCGTCTATTGGAGATGCTCTTAGTGTGCGGTTTTTTTCTTTCATATTGGGATGAGATAGTGTGTATTCACACATGCTTGTGTAGCTGTGTAACCTTTTTCCACCCTGAAGTTCGGCATTGATTTATCTTTTCCACAGAAGCCAACAGTACTAAGTACGTACTTGATGTACGTCCATTGGTGTTACTCCCTCCGTTTTAAATTAAATGACTCAGCTTTGTACTAACTTTAGAAGTAGTTTTGAAGTATATCATGCACACTATTCATGGCAGATGGCACCAGGAAGTGATGTGCATATGTTGTGCCATGCTAATTTTTGGTCGGCCTGCTTCATTGATTGACTCTTCTCAGAGGTTCGTGTCAGCGATGAAGTCTCGGCAAACGAGGTGCTTTGATGGCTTTTACAGTTCTAGTTGATTTGCATAGTGCTCAGGGTCACACATTTGGTGATGGCCATCGGTTGTGAGGCCAATATGAGGTGCATCAATTATCTCGGTAGAACATCCCCTTTGGTTGCATCAGCGGATTTCTTCGTCACCACAAGGCCTCAGCGGTGGGACGCCCTTTGACTATGGTTGTGACTCTCCTAAATCTTCATGGTGAAGTGTGATCAAAGCAAGCGGGTGGCCTCTACCCCTTTGTTATCTTGACTTTGGGTGTGCTTTCCAGTGGCCCAGCCGCACTTGCTAAGTTTGTGGTTTTCGGTTCCCTTCTTTGTTCCCATGTACTTCCTCCGTCCCATAATATAAGAACGTTTTTGACACTACACTAGTATCAAAAACGTTTTTATATTATGGGACGGAGGGAGTACTTTTTTTTGGATTTGTCATGTGCTACGTCTAGTAGTCATTGTGTTGTATCCTGTTCTTGCTTTTAAAATGAAAAATGGTTCAGTCCAGCTTTCGCACGCCGTAACACGTTAAAAAATAACCTATTTGTGTAGGTATTTACACTCCTAGTCGAGTAGATAAAAGAAGAGCTCGCATTCAGTTGATCACCTATAACTACTTCGCCTTGATCTACTAAGAAGATCCGTGATGCTACTAGATGCAATACATCTATAGTTCTGTTACTTCTGTAGTACATGCATCTCGATCTGTACATGTACTTCCACGTCAACGCGAGTCAAAACGTAGTACGACTGGCTTGGATGCGCAGCCCATGGTCGGTACCAGTAATGCACGGGTGACTATGGTAATAATAGTTTTTTTTAACACAGTACAAACACAAACGCTTAACGTTATGAATGCACGCACACAACCCTACATTTGTCGGCATCTCCGAAATACTGAGCCCACATACATAGTTTTCTAAGAAAACAATGCTAAACTTTATACCCCTATTATTCCTTGACGATTTTCCGCCAAGTTCTCGATCACTACATAGATTATTAAATCAAGTACTCCCTAATTGATATTCTAAAGCAATCCAGCACATTGTGTAGATTTGTTCTTGACTGATAACCCCCGTGTAGTTTAGCTGGTCTTGCATGCATGCACGTAAGCATCTAGCCATGCAGGGGGTTCGTGGAAGGAACCTCTACGAAAAAGACTTGAAGACAAGGAACCAACCTCTACATGAGGCATGAGCATATGCTCTCTGAACCCGGCCGAACGATCGACCAAATGCAGAGACAAGTCACGGTCCACACCCGCGTCCACAAATGACTTGCAATTTCTACAGCTTTTCTTGGCATAGCGTGCAGTGTGGGCTCCTGGTGTGCACCACGGCACTGTGCATGCATGGTGGAGTATGTAGTGGCCGGGCTGCTAGCTGCTTGGCTCGCGTCAGTCAAGGTCAAGAGCCGGAGGATGAAGAAGACGGACACACGCTATCCATCGATCGAGACCGATCTTTCGGCTGGCACCACACCAGAGGCAGGCTCAACTTCTTGACTGCACTGCCGTCTCCGCGTACACGCCGCGTAGCTCACACCACGGTGTACATAGTTAGATTCCTCCTCCCGGAAGGAATGAACCGCATGCGTGCATGAAGCTTCCAAGGAGCTCGATCGATGTTACTCCAGATTAAATGTAATAACGTCTTATATTACGGAAGGAAGTAGTTTACAAAGCATGCAAAAGTTCATTCGTACCTTCGATTCCTTTTTGGAAAGGAATCAAAGGAATGAAGTAGTGAGTGTAACCATCAGAGTTAGGTATGTACCGACAAAGCTAATCATCTTCGGATTAAGTCTAAAGGTTTCTATCTGTCTCGCCGTGATCCAAGCGGGTTCAAGTGCTTGAAGAGCATATCTACCAAAACAAATACGATTGCCTCGGCAGGATTTTCTCCAGGGTTGTGATCCTCACATCCCGCAAAGTGTTCATGTAGTCCGTCCGTTCTGCCGGCAAAGATATGTGTCCACCAAGCAAAGGATCCGTGGAACAAGGTGGAGAAACATTATAATGCTATTAGGAGATAGTCTGGCATAAGGGCATCTTTAACGCCGACCTCTAAATTTTCTCCCACATCTGTCCACAGACAGGGGGACCAGCCAGTGAATATGCATGCCGAAGCCGGCCATCCAAGGTTATCTTGTATATGTCTATCAGTAAAGGGCATTATGAAATTCAAATAAAGTCTGATCCATAGCGTGTGCCGGATCACATGCCCGATCACAACTCAAAAGAGACAATTATGCTTAGGTTTTACGTGCCCGAACACAAAAGAATAACAGTCCAGCAGTTCGTGCAAAAAGTTAGATTTTCTGCCATGCCGAACCAGCAATCAAGCTCAAGGTGCCGTCGCCGCCGCGTAGGCAGCCTCCGCCTCCGGCTCGTTCTTCGCCGCCTCCATATCCTCCTTGTTCGGTGCCTCCAACTCATCTTTCCGCAACATCTTGTAGCGGAAGGCTTGCACGACATCCACCATCCAAAGATTCCAAATTCAAGGTTAGCATCATGGCGTCCTCCGCATCGGCTGTGATATTCACCTTCTTCTCTTCAAGCATCGTCTTCTTCTCATCGAGCATGACCCTTTTCTCTTCGAGCATGGCCTTCTTTTCCTCGAGCTTGAACTTCTTCTCGGTCGCCTCCATCATCAATTTGAACCTCTCCATCTTTTTCTCCTCCTTGATGCTGGAGCGCTTGATGTACGCCTCCTCCTTCTTCAATAAGATGTCCTCGAACCTCTCTGTCAACTTGGACGCCGCACCTTCTTGCTTTGCCCTCTCCTCCTCCCACTTCTTTCCCCGAAACCCTTTTCTAACCTTCTTGGGCGATTCTTTTGTTGGGTCGGTTGGGTCACCGGTTTCTTCCTCGATGGCTTGGGCAGCGGTCTTGGCAATGTACAGGTTCCACTTCGGTTGCCCATTCAATTTCAACCAGCAATGTATGACGGTGAAGTATTTCTTCTCCAATTTCTTGAATACCGTACACGCATAAGAAGCTAAAAAATAAAACATTGTCAATAATGCATATCTGTCTGCACAACTATGCATACATATCCGGTTACAAAACTATACATATCTGACAAGTGACCAACAAAACTATGCATATATGGCTATTGATGAACAAAACTATGCATATCCGGCTATGAACTAATCATATTCGGCCAAATGAACTTACTTGCTGGGTGATTTGCGCACCACTAGGCTACCGTGCGATGACATGCTGCAAATGGCCGCAATACTTGACATGGCCTCTTGGATGGTGTACCATCAATGGTTGAGGGACTTTGATTCACGGTTGCGAATGACCACGTCCGAGTAGAGCGCGGAATGCTTGTCTTCACGGAACCACGTCTACACGGTGCCCATGTTAACGACAAGCACGCCCACCGCCATGTCCGCCACCAGGACGCCCTCCGTTGGCCATGTGCTTCTTGAGTGTTTCCTCCTTTGCAGCCTTCACTTTGCCACGACGATTTTGCCGCATCATCGAGTTGATCTTCCAGGCAAGTGTAATGTTCGGATCCTCCAGGACCTTCACCACCTCCATCTTCGGTAGGTTATACTACGGCTCCATGCGTCGACAGAGGGAGGGAAGAAGAGAGTGGGGGAGAAAAGGGCGGGAATTGGGTGGAGAGCGACATAATGGAAGAAGAGAGTGGGAGATTAATTTTGACGCGGAAACAGTGTGGGCAGCTACAAAAGCGCGTACTCCGCCTCCCTTCGGACTCCAATAAAGCCCCCCCCCCCCCCCCCCCCCACGTTTGGTTCCGGTCTGCGAGAAAATCGTGGTCCGAACTGCTCCGCGGACCGAAGGTGGTCGGCGTTGGATGTCTTCTGGGGTCCGGACAGCTGCGTTTGGACGGATACTACCGGTTTAAGGGCCGACGTTGGAGATGCCCTAATTGAATAATCCTGGCATAATGCTGAGCAATCGCGGAGGCAAAGCTCACAGGCAATTGTATGATTGATGAGAGCTTTCATTATCTGAAAAAAAAAACTACTCCGTCCGTCCCACAATAAGATCATGAGGGAGTACTATATGACCACAATTCTATCATAGTTTTCTTTTTCAAACGTGTTACCCGTTTGAGCACGAGCATGGGCCCATACATGCACCATTTTATTCTTTGCACACACAAAAAAAGGGTCGTGCTTGCCACAATTTGGTTTAACATGGCATGCATAATCCTAGTATTGCTATTATTTCTACGTCAAATTAATACATGTATACTAGTATATTATTACTACCTTCCAACCCATGATATTATTACTACCTTCCAACCCATGAGACATGCTCGACCGATCGAGCTCTCCATCACAGCATCTGTCGAGGTCGAGGTCGCGTGCATGAACGCACAAGAGTTTCGTCTCCTTCGATCCATCGACCGCCGGGATGTGATAAAGACGACGATGACGGACATTGTCTCTTTGACATGGACACGGGCGACCGCTGGCTGCAGAGTGCCGATTGCTGACGGTGACTGCGTGACGCGCGCTATATCTGTCGCAATAGCTTTTTGGAAGTGCGGTGCGGCCTGTGCGGTGATGCGTGGAACCTTCGTGTGTTCTCCTCCACGCGCGTGCCTCATCCCACCCCGTGCCGGCGCCGGCGCCGCTGACCTGACCTGACCACCGGTCGCCGGTCGGTCGGTCGGTCGATCCATCAGCTGGCTAGCCGAGCGTGCGTCCTCCACTCGGGCCATGTGTCTATAAATAAGCTGCCCACGCCCACGATGCGATGCACATACATTCACTCGCCAGTCACCACCAACTCGCACGCGTCTTCAGGAGCTTTGCTGGCTTCAGCGGTGGAGCGAGAGAGTTGTTGCCATGGCATCCAGGGAGGTCAGCATCCAGATGGCGGGGGAACTGCACGGCCATCCGGGGTGTGCTCCGTCCCCGGAGCAGCTTCTCCTGCGTGTCCCGTCGCGGGCCGCCGGGGCTTCTTCGATGGAGGCTCCGGATGCCGTTGGTACCGGCGGCAGGATCACCATGGAAGCGGCCGCGGCTGCTTACGCTGAGATGCCGAGCTCTGTCTTGATCAACGTCCCGGGCTCGCCGTCGGGGCTCCACCTCGCGCAGCTCGGCATGCCACCGTTTGTCTGCGCCAACGAGGCCGACGTGGGCGCCCCTGCCGTCCCGCCGAGCGTGTCCAAGGTCGAGCGGGTTCACCACCTGGCCGTGCCACAGCTGCTGAAGCAGGCCCAGCACCACTCGCAGCCGTCCCTGCTGGTCAGAGTCGGCGGCGAGGTGCCGGCGGTGCTGCGGAGCGACAGCATGCGGGAGCGAGACCGGCGGTTTGACCATTTCAAGACGTTCTCTGGCCGCCTTCAGCGGCAGCTCTCCAGCCTCCGCGGAGTGCCACAGGACACCGACGTCGAGCAAGTTGCGGCGTCAAAGATCTCAGAGGAGGACATCGACAAGGACGATGAGATGCCCACTGCTGACCGCTACTTCGCCGCGCTCGAAGGACCCGAGCTGGAGACACTTCGGGTACGTACCACGTCACCGTGTAACATTCCAGCAAAAAGTTTACCATTCCTTGCTAACCCATCTTTGTGTCCATGCAGCCGACAGAGGTAGCCGTGTTGCCTAAGGACGAGACATGGCCGTTCCTGCTCCGGTTTCCCATCAGCGCCTTTGGGATGTGCCTTGGCGTGAGCAGCCAGGCAATGCTGTGGAAGACCCTCGAGTCGGAGCCCTCCACCAAGTTCCTTCATGTGCACCCTGCTGCCAACCACGTCCTCTGGTGGATCTCTGTCACACTCATGGTTGTTGTTTCCATCACATACTTTCTAAAGGCCGTCTTCTACTTCGAGGCTGTCCGCCGCGAGTTCCATCACCCGGTGCGCGTCAACTTCTTCTTTGCACCATCGATTGCTTGCCTCTTCCTTGTCAAGGGCGTGCCGCATCCGGTGTGGGAGATCCATCATGTTGTCTGGTACCTTCTCATGTTGCCCATCTTGTGCCTCGACCTCAAGATCTACGGCCAGTGGATGTCTAGCGGCGAGCGGCGCCTCTCAAAGGTGGCCAACCCATCCAACCACCTCGCTGTCGTTGGCAACTTCGTTGGTGCGCTGCTCGGTGCTAGGATGGGTCTCCGAGAGTTGCCAATCTTTTTCTTCGGCGTCGGGTTGGCCCACTATGCCGTGCTCTTCGTCACTCTGTATCAGCGGCTCCCCACAAATGTGCAACTCCCAAAGGAGCTCCATCCCGTGTTCTTCCTTTTCGTCGCCGCGCCTAGCGTCGCGTCCATGGCCTGGGCGAGGATCTCTGGCGAGTTCAACGATGGTGCGAAGCTACTTTACTTCATCTCACTATTCCTCTATGTGTCGTTGGTGGTACGCGTCAACCTCTTTCGAGGGTTCAGGTTCTCGCTGGCATGGTGGGCATACACATTCCCAATGACGAGTGTGGCCTTGGCGACGGTGTTGTATGCATCGGAGGTAGACAAGGTGCTGACGCGCTCACTGGCAGTCGGGTTGTCAGGAATTGCCGTTGTCACGGTCAGCGGCGTGCTAGCCACCACCATGTACCACGCCTTTGTGCGGAAGGACCTCTTCCCCAACGACGTATCCATAGCCATCACGCGACGAAGGCCCAAGTTTAGCAAGATCCTCGCGCACCTTCGGTCATCGAGCTCTGATGTCAAGGAGCTTGTTCTCTCCATCCCAAATTTCAGTTCCCATTCCAAGCAGGGCGCATATTGCGATGACGCCGGCTCAAGCTACAAGACGAGCGGCAGTTTCGGTGAGTCTACTGTGGCAAATGGGCACGCAAGAGCAAAGTGTTAGGAGGTCCATGCACGACATCCTGCATGTACACACGGCTAGCTTATGTTGATTAGTAGTGCTTTTATAGAGTTCTCTGTGTTTTTCTTCATTCTTTTTCTTCTTTGTGAACTTGCTGCACATAGTTGTAGATTAGGAGTGATATTGTGTGCAATTTACATTGTCATGATAATGATATAATTGTCGGACATAACGGTTGAGCTTGTAAATTTAGTGGTTATACTTTTTTCTTCAAAAGTAGAAAAATCTCAGTTACATTTCTTATCTCTATTCTCGTCTCAAGTAACTACATAGACCTGAAAATTGGAAGGACATTTCACCAAAGGTGTATCAATAAAATGGATGGCTTAGTGTGTTGCAACTTCAGAAGGGAGGTTTTCAAAGTTTTAAGACAAGAGGAGTATTCGCAAAATCATTTTTTATGTGTGACTGTGACATGCTTTCCACTCATTGCTCAAAACCAAGGTTACCGCTAACGGCGCCTCTCTCAGACTTAGCTTTGCTTACATTTTATTTTAATTAAAACATAACTTTACTTACATTTACTTTCAATTAAACATAGCTTTGCTTAGATTTTTCTTTGAGAGGTTAAACCAAACTTTATTACTCAAAGTTCACACGAAGTAGGGATTATGGGGTTCGGACAACCAAACGTGCCGCCCTTGATCCAAGGAATGTGAGAATCTTTGCTAACCTATCAGCATCGGTGTTCGTTGCTCCATAACTTCATCATAGCCTCCGCAAAAAGTCCTTTACAAATATTACTTGCTACCCGGATAAGAGACGGAATATGTTTCGTTCCACAAATCAAAACACTTGGTTACTTACATAGTTGAAGATATAGACCAATATACACCTTCCGCCGCGACCTTGACTCCAAAATACATGACGTTTTGCTTGGAGAAAGATGAACTAAAGTATGAATAAAGCGCAAGACTTTAATTCACTCGCAATCGTCTGCATTACTCCTGCTACGAGTCTACGACTGAGGGGGATGTTAGAAGTATAGTTGTGCTTAAGCTAGACATAAAGGTTAGAAATAGAATACACTAGAAGCAAGGACCCGCGCTTTGCCGCGCCATTTTTCTCCTTTATCATTTATATAAGGTTATTTTTGCTTGCTATATCTACTGTATTATGTCTCCTCTAATTTTTTTGATAGGTCAATGACATAAACATATATTGTAAAGTGTAAAATAACTTTGTTTTCTAAGAAAGAATGCAGTTTGACTGTCCTAAACTATAATTAATTTTCTTTTCATCTAAAACTGTAGAGGTACCAAAGTAACTTATAGAACTTGAAGAGCATAGATAAACATGATAAAAATGAGAGAAAGGTGACCTGATAACTTTACAGCTAAGAAGCTCGCAACACCCCATGTACAGCAGGAGCATCATCAATGATGGGCATCACAAACACTCAACCACTCAAAACATGATTCTACGGGTAGCAGCTATAGTGTAGCATGCACATAGAAACCAGTAGTCTCTAGAGAAAATAAACACCTCAAAGTCCTGACAAAGTGTAGTAGCATCTGTGCTATCAAAGCCAAATGTCATTGATAACTTTAGGGAGTTTTAAAGGCAAAAAATGTAACGGCAAAAAACACCCTCCAACATGAATAGGTTTGCACGTCATTGGCAATGTTCTTGGCCCTGGTAAGCTATGACACCGACATATACTCTTTCTAGTCCACCTCTTGCAATTCATTCTCCTCAAAGGCAGCCAAGCCCTCCTCCTTCTCTCGCATTGTCAGCTTATTCTTGTCAGAATTCTCTAGACATAGTCATTATACACCTCCTTCACAGTGGCTCATCTGCTTTTGTCTTCAACAAGTTCGACACATCCTCATCATGCGCGTTTGGTTGCCACCATATCCTAGTTGAGATCGATCATAGTGGAAGCCTCTGTCTTGCAAGAGAAGGCACGCAACAACCTTACCGAGTGACAACGAATAAAGGAACCGGATGCAGTGACAGGAGCTAGGGACAATGCAAGAGGGATGCAAGGACTTGGATTATTGGAGTTAGTGGTGCATGCTTGAACCACCTCCAATGCATGTTCCACATGTGTGTTCCTCTCCACTCCAATACATGTCTTAAATCCCATCCCTATATACACTTGTTGTAGTATGTTTTAGCAAAGGTCCCATAACTTACAATATACATGCAACCGCATTTTTAAACACTATACTAATGAATATATTTCTAGCGGCTCAATAAATGATATCAAACAAAATTTTACTATCTAATACTCCCTCTATCCCATATTAATCGTCGAAATAGATGTATCTCGACGTATTTCAGTGTTAGATATATCCGTTTGATCAACAATTAATATAGGACGAAGGGGGTACTATATCTAATTATTTCTATTTTTATAGGCATTTGGAAAAGAGCAGGAATGAGATTAGCTCATTCTTATACGTATAAATAAGATGCAACTATATAGTAAATTTTGTAGTAGCAAACTATATAACGTGTCATTTGTACACACAGACATCTAGTTTGAGATACTAATCAGTTTGTATAAGTTAGTGTACATGTTTCAAAGAGAGAGAAAAGGCATAGAGTACGCACACACCACACATGACCGAGAAATATTGATACACCATGTCTCCCGCGATCCCCTTCTGTTGTCTTCCAAGTTCCAAGCAAGAAAAAATTGTCCACCTCCAGGTTGATTTGATCTACTTTGTATTTGCAGTGATCTAGTCGAGACTAATCGGTGAGGTATCCTTGACCGCCCCTCGCGTCCCCTCCTCTCGCGACCCCCGCGTCGCCTCCCCCGGCGGCGGCGGGGGAACCCTAGCCGCGCCACCGCGGCCCCCTCCCCACCTCGTCCCACCTCCTCGCCGCCGCCTGAGGCAGCCGTCGGACAAGCCAGGGGTGCCAAGGATGGTGGCGGCGGGGCCTCGGTTGCCCTGTTTCTGCGTGGGGATCCTGGATCTGGAAGAGCGGCTCAATTGGCAAGGCACGGTCGGCTAGCAGTCATGCGGGCGGTGGATTTGGTGTCCCGGCCGCGCGGGCGCGGGCGGGGGGATCCGGTGGTCGTTGGCGGGCGGCGGCGGCTTCTACGGCGGCCGGTGCGCGCGATCTGGCGCCATCCTCTCCTCCCCTGTTCAGTGTGCGGGCCAGCCTGGTTGAGCCGCACTTCTTCTTGGTCGCCGGTTCTGTAAAGGAGGCGCTGCTTGTGGCGGAGATCTAGTTCGGGCAAAATCCCTGGCCGGCCATGACCGGCCGCGCCGACGGCGACGCCTGAGGGCGCCGTTCCCCTCCTTGGAGGCGTCGGTATGGACTGATCTCCTCACTTCACCTACCCCTAGGTCTCCCGGGCGAAAGCCCTAACTTTGTTGGGCGGCGGCGGCGCTCACGGCGCCGTTCCCTTCTTGAAGGCACCGCTTTGGGAATTTTGGGGTTGGGTGGCGCTTGTGGATGGTGGCGACGGCGGTGGTGCGGCCCTATCCTAGCATGGATTTACGTCCGTTGCTTGGAGATGGACTCGTGTAGGTGGAGGTCGTCGATTGGCGTCGTGGTGGCGTCAATGATGGAGGACCTGCCAAGGCTCGCAAAGGTGGAGGCCGTCGTTTGGCGTCGTGGTGACATCGATGGCGGAGGACCTGCCAATGTTGTCACCTCAATCTGCTCTGAAGATGGACCAGCGGAAGACGGCGGCGATGACACATGTGAGTGCGTTGGACCGGTTTGAGCCCCGGACCTGGTAGATGGCCCGGTCGGGGCCTCCGGCTTTAGATGTTAGACTTAGGTGAGAGGTCTGAGTATGTGGCCCAGCTTGCACCCCTTCATCATTTGGATAGGAGTAGCGGCAGATGTTGCCAAGATGGCAGATTCAGGCATATTATTGTTCTGCTTTGTATGGTATTCGAGAATAATTAATAAAATGATCGCATGCATCTCCCAAATGCAGAGGCCGGGGGTCATCCTCCTTTTCGAAAAAAAAAACCTCCAAATTGATTCGTATCGATCGAAATACTCGCAGCAGATGGTGTTGTTGTCGTCCCACCGGACCTCCGTCGAGCTACCTTGACATCGCCCCTCGTCCACTACAACACAATATGTGACCCCGCCCCTATCCAGATCGAGGTGGCTGAGCGTGGCTGCATGGCCTGTTTGGTAGTCCTCAACTCCTTGATCGGGATAGCCAAACCGAGTGCAAGTTATGGTGCTTGTTTTTGTGGAAAAAACTATAAGTTTCAAAAATATTGTGGCAGCTTGTATGTGTTCACTACAGATCCATGAAAATTTGTTTGAAAACATATAACTTGTAAGCTGTACAAAAAATATCCAGCCCAACAAAAAATAGGAACACATTAAAAAAATGCATTTTTGTCTTTTTTACGCCAGGTATAAAGGTAAAATGGTATCAAATTTGGCACATACATTGTATACATGTGTGTGTGTGCTTAGAATTTTTTTTTACATTGTACAAAATGTTTTTGGAAAACCATAAGCAATTTTCGTCAGCCAACTGCTCTTCTTGTTAAAAATACAAGAGTCGACGAATCGTTCCGCAATCGCAAAAGAAAAAAAAAAGAGTCATTCCGCTGGACAACTCTCGTTGGTTAGCATTGGCCTGGGGTGGCAACCCATTTGGCTTGGATGCATTCTAGCCCAACTATGCTTTCTCTCTGCACCCTAAAGCTGATATATAGTTGCTCTCACATAGGGAGATTAAGGTCGTGATTTGCCTCAACTTAAACATGTAATTTGTTGCCTACTTTGGCGCGAACCCATTCCATAAAATAGCACACACTATTACTCAGTAATGGAAGAGATCGAAGTGCGAGCGCAATGCCTCGCAGAACTGCGAGAAAAATCATGGCAAACGGCGCGAAAATGGCCTCCTCTCGCCTCTCGGAGGCGCAAGAACAAGTATGGAGGCACATAGAGAGCCTTGTATCGGCGGCAGGCTAAAGATCTAGTCCAGCCTCGCCATTCTCGGCTAGGTCTTTGCGACACCACGACCACGTGCCTTCACTAATGAGAACACCACGCGCAAGGAGGGAAACTGGAGAGGGAGAGGAGGTGCTTCCTTACGCGTGCTCAAGGTTGGAATGGTGCAGGGAGCGCTCGGCGGCGGGTCCCATCGGGGTTGTCTGTTGATGGGGGATGAAGAGATGGTGTGAGGAGAGAGATGATGTCAAGGAAAGAGATATTAGTCGAACCAGTACGTGGGGAGGTCACTTGGCGGTGGCATTTCTTCGTTATTTTGTTAAACTCTCATGCCCCTGCGGAGACCCGGTGAAAATCAACGTTGATTCCATAGCCCAATTGATTCTCAGCCAATTTACCCCTAAGGAGCTTAGTGATATAGGTGATTTAAATCATGTATGAGTTGTCTTGTACTTTATATCTGACCCGCGTTGTATTTTGTACATACCCCTATAACAGCCAATATTCACATCTGCAATGTTTGTGTAGTAACCTTTTTCCACCCTCAAGTTCGCCATGGATTTACCTTTTCCACACAAACTAATAGTACTAAGTATGTACATGATGTACGTACATCGTTGTTGGTTGATTTGCATTTACATATGCTTGTGTAACAGTATCACTAGTTTGGTCCCTCAAATGCCCACGAACACGCCCGGTCAATTTTAACTCCTTATATTTTGGAAAATAACTACACCTCTTAAATTATCCTCCTCATCTTTTCAGGCATTTCAGTGAATACCTTATGTGCAATCTCCCAGAACACGCACGCAGCCAGCGGCTAGCACGCACGCACGCTAGCGGCTGTCTGGCAAGCGGCTGCGGCTAGCACGCATGTCTGAAGCATGCACGCACGCAGCCGTGGCTGCATGCCGCTCCAGCTGCACGTCTACGTGGGCAGGGGCGGATCCAGAATAAAAATGTCTCGGTGTCCATATGCACATCATATATACAAGGATAGACACCAAGCAATAGTATATACTCCATTCCTTTATATAAGCTGTTTTTTTTAAGTCAAACGAGTACATGTTTACCGTGTTTTTGGAAAATATATCAATATCCGCAGTACGAAATTTATATCATTTGATCCTTCAAGAAATATAGTTTAATAATTTATCTATTAGGTTTTGCAGATGTTGTTATTTTATTCTATAATCTTGGTCAAACATTCGAATGGTTGACTTGCACGGAAATCAGTACACCTTATATTATGGAACAAAAAATAACATACCCAACAACACAAATCATATGGCAGTAAGATTTCTTACTAAAATGAACTGGTTCATGTGATGGGCTAGCTATATCATCTTGTGCCGAGGACTTCATTTTTTAAGAAACCTTTCCATAAATTCTCTTGTTAATAGTCATTATTATGTTAGCAAAAATGTATGAGTTACATTATTTGTGTTTGCATATGCAAGAATAGAAACAATAAACAAAACATATTGATTGAACAATACGATGATTAGGGAGTTAAACTTACTCGACATTGTGCTTTGCCGTTCTCGCTGGAATAATCCTCCCCTGTTAGATGTGAATCGCAGTGAATGTTCTCAATTATAATACCTTTATATTTTAAAACCCTAGCCATACAATTAAAAAATAGAAATTAAAAAAAATTAAAATTCCTACACACATTTGAGATTTTAGATTTGAGAGAGATAGGCAATTACCAAGTGCGAAGTTGAGACGTACCTCAAATTTCCAACAATCTCTCGGTGGGCGAGGGTTGAGGCGGCCAGCTAGCGATGCTTGAACATTTCTATGGACAACCAGGACGGACCAGCGACTGCCCGCGCGACTGGCCGCACCGGCGACTGGCAGCACGGTGGCGGAGAAGGGCGATGGGCGGAGAAGCCGAGCGAACGAGCAATAGGATAGGCGCACGTACACGCGTATTGGGATCAATTAGTTTGATCGATAGCTTTTTTTCAACGGGCGCACATACAGGGATCTATTAATGGATCGATCACGAGTGGGCATTTACCTAGATGGGCTGCTACACTGGCTTGTGTTTTGTATCGGTGGGCTGGCCGGTGTCCAGGTCAAAAAGTTACCGGTGTCCAGCCCACAAATATGTACCACGTATAAGGTATACACGAGTGTTACCCGGTGCCAGTGACACCGGAAGAGATAACGTGGCTCCGCCCGACGTGGGCATGCGAGCACGTCGGCCAGCATGCACGGCTGTGGCGGCCAGCGCGAGCATACCGGGGGGCACGACTACATACCGCTTAACACAATTGCTAAGGGCGTTAGAGGTTCCATCACTAGTAGAAAACCGGCCTTTTGTCCCGGTTTGTAAGGGCCTTTAGTCCCGGTTCTAAAGGATCGTTACTAATACCCTCACCCTTTAGTCCCGGTTCAAACCAAAACCGAGACAGATGAGCCTCCACGTGGCCTGTGCGCCGAGCCCAGGCAGGAGGGCCTTTGGTCCCGGTTGGTGGCACCAACCGGGACCAATAGACCTCCATGCGTCAGCATTTCTGTGGCTGGGGTTTTCTGGTTTTTTTGAAAGGGGGGGGGGGGTTTGGGGTTTTGAGGGGTTAATTTAGGTATTTCATATATTGTGTTAGATAGCTAATTAATAGAGAGAAGTGTCCTCTCTTATGTCCGTGCTTGGTCGACGGTACGTACTATACATAAGTATAGAGAGGACTAGGCACGCTAACTAGCTAGTAAGCAAACGAAGGAAAAAGAAGATCGTCATGAACATATATGCATACAGAGAGAAGTGATATCGACCACCTCTCCTTCTCCAAGAGATTGGTTGAACAACAAGTTCTCGTATATCTATCGTCCGACACTCATAGTTGCCTTTCGTCGGAGACTTGGGTGGTTTTTGCCAGGACAGCCAGAGTGCGCTTCACTTTCACCTGATCTACCTTCTCCTTTGGAGGTGGATGTCTCTGTGCTTTCAATCCTTGAAACCAGTCATCCTTCTCGGTTCGCGCGATCCTCGCGTTCTCCTCCGGGGTTCTCTCGTATGGTAACTTCTCTGGAGTCTTCAGAGAAGGACCGAATCTGTATTTCCTTCCGCCTCTGTCTGTACTGCTCGACGCCGGCAGAGCAGACGAAGCGGCAGTCTTCTTGACTTGCTTACGAGGCAAAGGAGAAGGACTACGACACGCCGGAGCAGCTGCCGGAGCGGCGGCGGGTCTCTTCCGCCCTTGCTGACGAGGCGGAGAAGGAGTAGGCTGGCTGCTCGGGCGCGCCGGCACAGGCGGAGAAGGAGGCGGAGAGCCGCCACGCGCCGGAGAAGGGGCCGGCCGAGGGCCCTGATCGTCACTCGCCGGAGGAGGAGGCAGTGGAGGAGGCGGAGTGCCCTGACTCGCCGAAGGAGGAGGCAGTGGCGGAGGCGTCCAGTTTGGAAGGTTGATGAGCTCCTTCCGCCATAGGCATGGAGTCTTCAGAGCAGAACCCAGCCGAGTCTCCCCTTCTCCGGTAGGGTGGTCAAGCGGGAGGTCCTCAAACCCCTCCGTTATTTCATCCACCATCACCTTAGCATATCCTTCTGGAATCGGCTGGTAGTGAAAAGTTGCGTCGGGTTCATTAGAAAAAACAGAGCCAACAGTCGCCTTGACCTTCATATTCATCCATTGTGTCATAAGGTGGCAATTTTGAGACTCCGTGATAGCATCCACGGGATAGCTGGCAGGAGCCGTCAAGACAAGCTCTGGCTGAAGCAGCTCGGTGGAAGCCACGCTGCTTCTCCGCTGAGATGGCGGGGTAGCTTCAGGGGAAGCTTCGGCAGTTTGTTGGCTGCGATTTTCTTCTCGTTTCTCTATTCTGAGTACCCTTTCTTTAAGCGCCTGCAGTTCGGACTGCTGCACTTTCTTCCTCCTCTCCTGGCTTTTGTAACCGCCTACGTCCGGAAACCCAGCCTTCCACGGAATGGAGCCTAGCGTGCCTCGTGTCCGTCCAGGGTGCTCAGGATTCCCGAGGTCCTTTGTGAGCTCGTCGTTCTCTCTGTCTGGAAGGAACGTCCCTTGCTGCGCTGCATTGATATAGTACCGAAGCTTCTTCAAGGGTATGTCAAGTTGCTCGTCCGTCCAAATGCACTTCCCTGTTACAGGGTCCAAGGTTTTGCCAACCCCGAAGAACCAAGTCCGGCAATGGTCTGGCCAGCTCATTGTCTCTGGTTCGATCCCTTTTTCAACCAGATCATTCTCAGCCTTGGCCCACTTAGGCCGGGCTACGAGGTAGCCACCTAACCCCGTGCGATGGTGAAGCTTCTTCTTCGCAACATTTTTTTTGTTTGTCTCCGACATCTTCTTACTCTTTTCCGATGTCTTGTGGGCCACAAATGCAGCCCAGTCATCTCTGATCTTCTCATATATGCCCTTGAATTCTGGTGTCTCTTTTTTCTCGACAAACCTGTTCAGGTCTTTCTTCCACCTCCTGAATAGGTCTGCCATCCTCTTAAGAGCAAAAGACTTGATTAATTGCTCTTTAACTGGCTTCTCCGGATCATCCTCTGGCGGTAGGGTGAAATTTGTCTTCAGCTCAGTCCAAAGATCATTTTTCTACATATCATTGACGTAAGACACCTCAGGGTCTTCTGTAGCCGGCTTCAACCATTGCTGGATGTTGATCGGGATCTTGTCCCTAACCAGAACCCCGCACTGAGCAACAAATGCCTTCTTTGTTCGGATGGGTTCAATAGGTTGGCCGTCGGGCGCGATTTCTATGATCTCAAACCTCTCATCCGAGCTCAACTTTTTCTTCGGGCCTCGTCTCTTTACCTCAGTTGTGCTCGATCCGGAGGGCTAGAAAAAAGAACAAAGACTTAATTAATATGTGTACATACCAAAACAATGAATGCATCAATTAGCTACTCAGCATAGGCTTAACTAATATATATACCTGGCCGGACTCGGTTCGGTCACCGGACCCATCATCACGTTCTTCTTCTTGCACCGGCATTAGGTCACCGGAGCCAGCTTCTTCAACCTCTCCTTCCAGACCATCGGTGTCGTTGAGAAACAACGAGACGGCATCACTTCCTTCTGCCATTATGTGCCTCAACAACACTTCTTTTTCTTCGTCTCGGGCGGTGTCCATAGTTTCTACAAATATTTACAACATGGCAATTATTATTCAAACATGACAAATGGATATATTAGTGGCAAACGTAGAACTAGCTAGCTAATCATAGTAAGGAATCATATATATTAATTAGTGGCCTCGACGCTGCTTCTCTAGGGTTTGGGGTGGCCTCGACGCTGCTTCTCTAGGGTTTGGGGTGGCCTCGACAACGCTTCAAGGGTTTGGGGTGGCCTCGAGAGAGTTTGTCGGGTTGGGGCGCGGCGGGAGTGGGTAGGAGACCGACATCGTTTTTTTTCTAGGGTTTGGGTGTCCTCGAGAGTTTTGGTCGAGCGAGAGAGTCGGGGGGTGCTCCTGCGGTATAAGTTATCACAGTCGAGAGGGGGTATATCGACCCCCCCCCCACGTGTTGAAATTATCGGGAGGGGGTTATATCGACAACGACGACATACGTACATGAGAAAATAATATTATCGGGGAGGGGGTATATCGACCCCCCTCGTGTTGAAGTTATCGGGAGGGGTATTTCGACGACGACAGACCCGATAAAATATAAGAAAACAAAGAAGAAATAAAAAGAGGAGAAGAAGAAAGGAGAAGATCGAAGAAAAAAAAGAAGAAAAAAAATAGGAGAATAAGAAAGGAATAGAGGAGAAGAAGAAAAAATAGAATTATTCTATTTTTTCTTCATCTCCTCTATTCCTTTCTTCTTCTCCTCTTCTTTTTCTTCTTTTTCCCTCTTCTTTCTCCTCTTCTTTCTCCTCTTCTTCTCCTTTCTTCATCTTCTTATTTTCCTTTTTCCACTCATTCTTTTTCTTCTTCTTCCTTTAGCTAGATATATAAAACTTTTCTAAAAATGTAACTTTTGCATATATAAAACCTTTTCTTCCTTTCGAACCTTCTATTCCTTCTTCCTAAATATATAAAACTAACCTAAAATGTACTAAATCAGAGAACATATATAGATAAAACTTTTCTAATTAAAAATCTAACTTTTGCATATATGTATTTTTTTAAACATCATTACAATTGAAAAAAATACATACATACATACATACAAAAAACATGTAAAAAATACATACATACATATATGAACATACATAAAAAATACATACATATATATATATATATATATATATATATATATATGAAAATGTAAAAACATGTAAAAAATAGCATGTATATAAATAAAAAAAATTGCACGGCAGCGGCGGTGGCAGCAGACGCGCGGTGCTCACAGAGGCGGCGACGCGTCGGGGCAGGGGACGGCGGCACGGCGACGGCGACGGGGCAGGGGCGGGGTGCATCTGGGCAGGGGACGGCGGCGCGCGGCGAGGGCGCGGGCGCGGGCGATGGCGTCGGGCGAGGGCGCGGCGACGGCGTTGGGCGAGGGCGCGGGCGACGGACGGCGAGGGCCCGGGCGATGGCGACGACGGGGGCGGCGGGCGGCGGCGGGGCAGCCTAGAGGCGTCGATGTGCTCGGCGTCGTCAGGGGCAACTGCAAGGGAAATGTGAAAATTTCCTAAGTCTTTACTTATATAGCAAAGCCATTGGTCCCGGTTCGTGGCACAAACCGGTACCAATGCCCCCCTTTAGTCCCGTTTTGTGTCACCAATCGGGACCAAAGGCGTCTTTTCAGCAGCCCAAAGGGCGGGAAGCGGCGGCCTTTGCTCCCGGTTGGTGGCACCAACCGGGACTAAAGGGCGGCATTGGTACCGGTTTGTGCCACGAACCGGGACGAATGCCCCCCTTTGGTCCCGGTTCGTCCCACCAACCGGGACCAAAGGCCTTATGCTGCCCCGCGCCCAAAAGTTTAGTCCCACCTCGCTAGTTGAGAGGGCTCGGGAGTGGTTTATAAGCGCTGCTGCGCCCACCCTCTCGAGCTCCTCTCAACTGCAGGATTTCGGGCCTAATCGTCACTATGTGCCTGTGGGCCTACTGGGCCTCCTGCGGGCCTGAATCCTGGCCCATGGTAGGGTTTCTAGTCGTATTCAGGCCGTGGTGGCCCATTAGGTGGCATTTTTTTTAATTTTTGCTATTTATTTTTTCCTTTCTACTTAGAACTAAATACTTATAGTTTTTTAGTGATTTCTTTTTTCTTTTAGGTCACAAAAATTATAAACTTTCTGTTAGTGCCATTAGTTTTAAAATTTGAATAGTTTAAATTTGAATTTTTTAAAATTTGTGTGAATCACTAGTTTATGAATAACTTTACTATAAAAATTGATTTTTGAGTCATTCTTTTTCCTGCTATTTAATATTACTGTATTTTATCATTATACTCAATTTGGTAATCTTAGTTAGTCATAACAAATATTATAGGCATTTGTTTCCAGTTTTTTGTTTTGTTTTCTGTATTATTTATTTTCTTTTGTTTCTTGCTTTTTTTTAATTCTTTTAGTTTTAGAAAAATTATAAACTTTCTGTTAGTGCCATTAGTTTTCAAATTTGAAAACACTTTTTTAGTTTTTTTTGTTTTCTTTGTTGCTTTATTTATTTTATTTTGTTTTTGCTATATTTTTTAATTCTTTTTGCTTTTAGGTCAGCAAAATTATAAACTTTCTGTTAGTGCCATTAGTTTTCAAATTTGAATAGTTAAAATTTGAATTCTTTGAAATTTGTATGAATCACAAGTTTGTGATTAACTTTACTAAAAAAAGAACATAGATGCACCTACTCGTCTGTTTTCAAATAAACTCTGAAAAAGTTGGCATAGCATACTCGTCTGTTACAAATTTGGCATGGTATCATCATAATAGTTGCGGGAGAAAGTCTTCACTTTTTCTTCGCTTGTGTCATTTGCTTATTGCGCCGTAACCATGGATAATCTTCATCGTTTATCATGATGCTTGGGTCATCCTTGACATTGAAGGGAGGAATTTCATGAAACCTTTCATAATCTTCAGACATGTCTGTCTTGCCCTCCATTCCCAGTATGTCCCTAATTCCTGAAAGAACTATGTGGCGCTTTGGCTCATCGTATGATGTATTCGTTTCCTTATCTTTTCTTTTTCTCGGTCTGGTAGACATGTCCTTCACATAGATAACCTGTGCCACATCATTGGCTAGGACGAACGGTTCGTCAGTGTACCCAAGATTTTTCAGATCGACTGTTGCCATTCCGTACTGTGGTTCTACATGTACCCTGCCTCCTGACAGATTGAACCATTTGCACTTAAACAAAGGGACCTTAAAATCTTGGCCATAGTCAAGTTCCCATATGTCCACTATGTAACCATAATATGTGTCCTTTCCCTTCTCGGTTGTTGCATCAAAGCGGACACCGCTGTTTCGGTTGGTGCTCTTTTGATCTTGGTCAATCGTGTAAAATGTATTCCCATTTATCTCGTATTCTTTGTAAATCAATACAGTCAAAGATGGTCCCCTGGACAACAAGTACAACTCATCACAAACAGTGTTGTCACCTCTGAGACGTGCTTCCAACCAACTGCTGAAAGTCCTAATGTGTTCACATGTAATCCAGTCGTCGCACTGCTCCGGGTGTTTGGAGCGCAGACTGTTCTTGTGTTCATCGACATACGACGTCACCAAGGTAGAGTTCTGTAGAACTGTGTAGTGTGCTTGAGACCAACAATGCCCGTCCCTGCATATTATTGAGTCCGCTCCTAGCGTGCCTTTACTAGTCAGTCTCCCCTCATACCGCGATTTAGGGAGACCTATCTTCTTAAGGCCAGGAATGAAGTCAACACAAAACCCGATGACATCCTCTGTTTGATGGCCCATGGAGATGCTTCCTTCTGGCCTAGCGCGATTACGGACATATTTCTTTAGGACTCCCATGAACCTCTCAAAGGGGAACATATTGTGTAGGAATACGGTATGATTTTTGGATCGATCACCTTTTGAGAGATTGCATTGAGGAATGCACATAGCTTCACAATGGCTAATCGGACGTTTTCCGGTAGAAGCCCCCTCAATGCAACCGGAAGCAGTTTCGTCATAATCACGTGGCAGTCATGAGACTTTAGGTTCTGGAACTTTTTCTCTGGGATATCTATTATTCCCTTTATATTCGACGAGAAGCCAGTCGGGACCTTCATACTGAGCAGGCATTCAAAGAAGATTTCTTTCTCTTCTTTCGTAAGAGCGTAGCTGGCAGGACCTTCATACTTCTTCGGAGGCATGCCGTCTTTTTCGTGGAAACGTTGCAGGTCCTCCCGTGCCTCAGGTGCATCTTTTGTCTTTCCATACACGCCCAAGAAGCCTAGCAGGTTCACGCAAAGGTTCTTCGTCACGTGCATCACGTCGATTGAAGAGCGGACCTCTAGCTCTTTCCAGTAGGGTAGGTCCCAAAATATAGATTTCTTCTTCCACATGGGTGCGTTGTTGGGGAACGTTGCAGAAAATTAAAATTTTTCCTACGGTTTCACCAAGATCCATCTATGAGTTCATCTAGCAACGAGTATTCAGATTAGATAGCATCTACATACCACTTTGTAGATCGCAACGGAAGCGTTCGAGTGAACGTGGATGAGGTAGTCGTACTTGCCGTGATCCAATTCACCGATGATCTAGTACCGAACGGACGGCACCTCCGCGTTCAACACACGTACGGGACGGGAGACGTCTCCTCCTTCTTGATCCAGCAAGGGGGAAGAAGAGGTTGAGGAAGATCCAGCACGACGGTGTGGTGGTGGATGCAGCAGAACTCCGGCAGGGCTTCGCTAAGCAACTACGGGAGGAGGAGGAGGTGTTGCAGGGAGGAGGGAGTGCCAGGGCAATAGGGTTGGTTTGTTCCTCCTTTTCCCCACTATATATAGGTCCAAGGGAGAGGGGGAGGCGCAGCCCTTGCCCCTTCCTCCAAGGAAGGGTGCGGCCAAGGGTGGGGAGGAGTCCATCCTCCCCAAGGCACCTCGGAGGTGCCTTCCCCCCTTTGGACTCTCCCCTCTCCAAGTTTCCTTGGCGCATGGGCCCTTGGGGCTGGTTCCCCTTGGCCCAAGCAGGCCAAGGCACATCCCCTAAGGCCCATGTGGCCCACCAAGGCAGGTGGCCCCACCTGGTGGACCCCGGGACCCCTCCGGTGGTCCCGGTACAATACCGATAACACCGAAACTTGTCCCGATGGCCAAAATAGCACTTCCTATATATAATTCTTTACCTCCGGACCATTCCGGAACTCCTCGTGACGTCCGGGATCTCATCCGGGACTCCAAACAACATTCGGGTTACTGCACATACATATCTTCACAACCCTAGCGTCACCGAACCTTAAGTGTGTAGACCCTACGGGTTCGGGAGACATGCAGACATGACCGAGACGGCTCTCGGGCAATAACCAACAGCGGGATCTGGATACCCATGTTGGCTCCCACATGCTCCACGATGATCTCATCGGATGAACCACGATGTCAAGGATTCAATTAATCCCATATACGATTCCCTTCGTCAATCGGTATTTTACTTGCCCGAGACTCGATCGTCGGTATCCCAATACCTCGTTCAATCTCGTTATCGGCAAGTCACTTTTCTCGTTCCGTAATGCATGATCCCGTGATCAAACACTTTGATCACATTGAGCTCATTGTGATGATGCATTATCGAGAGGGCCCGGTGATACCTCTCCGTCAAGCGGAGTGACAAATCCCAGTCTCGATCCATGTCAACCCAACAGACACTTTCAGAGATACCCGTAGCATACCTTTATAGTCACCCAGTTACGTTGTGACGTTTGGCACACCCAAAGCACTCCTACGGTATCCGGGAGTTACACGATCTCATGGTCTAAGGAAAGGATACTTGACATTGGAAAACTCTAGCAAACGAACTATGCGATCTTATGCTATGTTTAGGATTGGGTCTTGTCCATCACATCATTCTCCTAATGATGTGATCCCGTTATCGATGACATCCAATGTCCATAGTCAGGAAACCATGACTATCTGTCGATCAACGAGCTAGTCAACTAGAGGCTCACTAGGGACATGTTTGTTGTCTGTTATTCACACATGTATTACGGTTTCCGGTTAACACAATTACAGCACGAATAAAGACAATTATCATGAATAAGGAAATATAATAATAATGCTTTTATTATTGCCTCTAGGGCATATTTCCAACAGTCTCCCACTTGCACTAGAGTCAATAATCTAGTTACATTGTGATGAATCGAACACCCATAGAGTTCTGGTGCTGATCATGTTTTGCCTTAGGGAGAGGTTTAGTCAACGGATCTGCGACATTCAGATCTGTGTGCACTTTACAAATTTCTATGTCTCCATCTTGAACATTTTCACGAATGGAGTTGAAGCGACGCTTGATGTGCCTAGTCTTCTTGTGAAACCTGGGCTCCTTTGCAAGTGCAATAGCTCCAGTGTTGTCACAGAAGAGCTTGATTGGCCCCGACGCATTGGGTATGACTCCGAGGTCGGTGATGAACTCCTTCACCCAAATTGCTTCATGTGCTGCCTCTGAGGCTGCCATGTACTCCGCTTCACATGTAGATCCCGCCACGACGCTTTGCTTGCAACTGCACCAGCTTACTGCCCCACCATTCAAAATATACACGTGTCCGGTTTGTGACTTAGAGTCATCCAGATCTGTGTCGAAGCTAGCGTCGACGTAACCTTTTACGACGAGCTCTTCGTCACCTCCATAAACGAGAAACATTTCCTTGGTCCTTTTCAGGTACTTCAGGATATTCTTGACCGCTGTCCAGTGTTCCTTGCCGGGATTACTTTGGTACCTTCCTACCAAACTTACGGCAAGGTTTACATCGGGTCTCGTACACAGCATGGCATACATAATAGAACCTATGGCTGAGGCATAGGGGATGACACTCATCTCTTCTATATCTTCTGCCGTGGTCGGACATTGAGCTGAGCTCAATTTCACACCTTGTAATACAGGTAAGAACCCTTTCTTAGATTGATCCATATTGAATTTCTTCAATATCTTATCAAGGTATGTGCTTTGTGAAAGACCTATGAGGCGTCTCGATCTATCTCTATAGATCTTGATGCCTAATATATATGCAGCTTCTCCAAGGTCCTTCATTGAAAAACTCTTATTCAAGTAGGCCTTGATGTTGTCCAAGATTTCTATATCATTTCCCATCAAAAGTATGTCGTCTACATATAATATGATAAATGCTACAGAGCTCCCACTCACTTTCTTGTAAACACAGGCTTCTCCATAAGTCTGTGTAAACCCAAACGCTTTGATCATCTCATCAAAGCGAATGTTCCAACTCCGAGATGCTTGCACCAGCCCATAAATCGAGTGTTGGAGCTTGCACACCTTGTTAGCATTCTTAGGATCGACAAAACCTTCCGGCTGCATCATATACAATTCTTCCTTAAGGAAACCATTAAGGAATGCCGTTTTGACGTCCATTTGCCATATCTCATAATCATAGTATGCGGCAATTGCTAACATGATTCGGACGGACTTCAGCTTCGCTACCGGTGAGAAAGTCTCATCGTAGTCAATTCCTTGAACTTGTCGATAACCCTTAGCGACAAGCCGAGCTTTATAGATGGTCACATTTCCATCCGCGTCTGTCTTCTTCTTAAAGATCCATTTATTTTCTATGGCTCGCCGTTCAACGGGCAAGTCAGTCAAAGTCCATACTTCGTTTTCATACATGGATCCTATCTCGGATTTCATGGCTTCCAGCCATTTGTCGGAATCCGGGCCCACCATTGCTTCCTCATAGTTCGAAGGTTCACCGTTGTCTAACAACATGATTTCCAAGACAGGGTTGCCGTACCACTCTGGTGCGGAACGTGTCCTTGTGGACCTTCGAATTTCAGTAGGAGCTTGATTAGAAGCATCTTGATCATCATCATTAATTTCCTCTCTAGTCGGTGTAGGCACCTCAGAAACGTTTTCTTGAGTTTCGCCATTTTCCGGTTCAAGAGGTAACACTTCATCAAGTTCTACTTTCCTCCCACTTACTTCTTTCGAGAGAAACTCTTTCTCTAGAAAGGATCCATTCTTGGCAACAAAGATCTTGCCTTCGGATCTGAGGTAGAAGGTATACCCAACAGTTTCTTTAGGGTATCCTATGAAGACGCATTTTCCGACTTGGGTTCGAGCTTTTCAGGTTGAAGTTTCTTCACATAAGCATCGCATCCCCAAACTTTTAGAAACGACAGCTTAGGTTTCTTCCCAAACCATAATTCATACGGTGTCGTCTCAACGGATTTCGACGGAGCCCTATTTAAAGTGAATGCGGCAGTCTCTAAAGGATAGCCCCAAAAAGATAGCGGTAAGTCGGTAAGAGACATCATAGATCGCACCATATCTAATAGAGTGCGATTACGACGTTCGGACACACCATTACGCTGAGGTGTTCCAGGCGGCGTGAGTTGTGAAACTATTCCACATTTTCTTAAGTGTGTGCCAAATTCGTGACTCAAGTATTCTCCTCCACGATCTGATCGTAGAAACTTGATCTTTTTCTCACGTTGATTTTCAACCTCATTCTGAAATTCCTTGAACTTTTGGAAGGTTTCAGACTTGTGTTTCATTAAGTAGATATACCCATATCTACTCAAGTCATCAGTGAGGGTGAGAACATAACGATAGCCTCCGCGAGCCTCAACACTCATTGGACCGCACACATCGGTATGTATGATTTCCAATAAGTTGGTTGCTCGCTCCATTGTTCCTGAGAACGGAGTCTTGGTCATTTTACCCATGAGGCATGGTTCGCACGTGTCAAATGATTCATAATCAAGAGACTCTCAAAGTCCATCTGCATGGAGCTTCTTCATGCGTTTGACACCTATGTGACCAAGGCGGCAGTGCCACAAATATGTGGGACTATTGTTATCAACTTTAACTCTTTTGGTACTCACACTATGAATATGTGTATCATCACGTACGAGATTCATTAAGAATAAACCATCAACCATCGGAGCATGACCATAAAACATATCTCTCATATAAATAGAACAACCATTATTCTCGGATTTAAATGAGTAGCCATCTCGAATTAAGCGAGATCCAGATACAATGTTCATGCTCAAACTTGGTACTAAATAACAATTATTGAGGTTTAAAACTAATCCCGTAGGTAAATGTAGAGGTAGCGTGCCGACGGCGATCACATCGACCTTGGAACCATTCCCGACGCGCACCGTCACCTCGTCCTTCGCCAGTCTCCGTTTATTCCGCAGCTCCTGCTTTGAGTTACAAATATGAGCTACTGCACCGGTATCAAATACCCAAGAGCTACTACGAGTACTGGTTAGGTACACATCAATTACATGTATATCACATATACCTTTGGTTTTGCCGGCCTTCTTGTCCGCTAAGTATTTGGGGCAGTTCCGCTTCCAGTGACCACTTCCCTTGCAATAAAAGCAGTCAGTTTCGGGCTTGGGTCCAATCTTTGGCTTCTTCCTGGCAACTTGCTTACCGGGCGCGGAAATATCCTTGCCGTCCTTCTTGAAGTTCTTTTTACCCTTGCCCTTCTTGAACTTAGTGGTTTTATTCACCATCAACACTTGATGCTCCTTCTTGATTTCTACCTCTGCTGATTTCAGCATAGCATATACCTCAGGAATGGTCTTTACCATCCCCTGCATATTGTAGTTCATCACAAAGCTCTTGTAGCTAGGTGGAAGCGACTGGAGGATTCTGTCAATGACCACTTCATCCGGGAGATTAACTTCAAGTTGAGTCAAGCGGTTGTGCAACCCAGACATTTTGAGTATGTGCTCACTGACAGAGCCATTTTCCTCCATCTTACAGCTAAAGAATTTGTCGGAGACTTCATATCTCTCGACCCGGGCATGAGCTTGGAAAACCATTTTCAGCTCTTCGAACATCTCATATGCTCCATGTCTCTCAAAACGTTTTTGGAGCCCCGGCTCTAAGCTGTAAAGCATGCCGCACTGAACGAGGGAGTAATCATTGCAGCGTGACTGCCAAGCGTTCATAACGTCTTGTTCTGCAGGGAGAATAGGTGCGTCACCCAGCGGTGCTCTTAGGACATAATCTTTCTTGGCAGCTATGAGGATAATCCTCAGGTTCCGGACCCAGTCCGTATAGTTGCTACCATCGTCTTTCAGCTTGGTTTTCTCTAGGAACGCGTTGAAGTTGAGGACTACGTTGGCCATTTGATCTACAAGACATATTGTAAATATTTAGACTAAGTTCATGATAATAAAGTTCATTTAATCAAATTTAATGAACTCACACTTAGATAGACATCCCTCTTCTAGTCATCTAAGTATTACATGATCCGAGTCAACTAGGCCGTGTCCGATCATCACGTGAGACGGACTAGTCAACATCGGTGAACATCTTCATGTTGATCGTATCTTCTATACGACTCATGCTCGACCTTTTGGTCTTCTGTGTTCCGAGGCCATGTCTGTACATGCTAGGCTCGTCAAGTCAACCTAAGTGTTTTGCGTGTGTAAATCTGGCTTACACCCGTTGTATGCGAACGTAAGGACCTATCACACCCGATCATCACGTGGTGCTTCGGAACGACGAACCTTAGCAACGGTGCACAGTTAGGGTGAACACTTTCTTGAAATTATTATGAGGGATCATCTTATTTACTACCGTCGTTCTAAGTAAACAAGATGCAAAACATGATAAACATCACATGCAATCAAATAATAAACGTGACATGATATGGCCAATATCACATAGCTCCTTCGATCTCCATCTTGGGGCTCCATGATCATCTTGTCACCGGCTTGACACCATGATCTTCATCATCATGATCTTCATCATCGTGTCTCCATGAAGTTGCTCGCCAACACTTACTTCTACTACTATGGCTAACGCGTTTAGCAATAAAGTAAAGTAACTTACATGGCGATTCTCAATGACACGCAGGTCATACAAAAATAAAGACAACTCCTATGGCTCCTGCCGGTTGTCATACTCATCGACATGCAAGTCGTGATTCCTATTACAATAGCATGAACATCTCATACATCACATATAGATCATTCATCATACATCACAACTTTGGCCATATCATATCACAAAGCACTTGCTGCAAAAACAAGTTAGACGTCCTCTAATTGTTGTTGCAAGTTTTACGTGGCTGAATTAGGGTTCTAGCAAGAACGTTTTCTTACCTACGTTCAAACCACAACGTGATTTGTCAATCTCTATTTACCCTTCATAAGGACCCTGTTCATCGAATCCGATCCAACTAAAGTAGGAGAGACAAACACCCGCCAGCCACCTTATGCAACTAGTGCATGTTAGTCGGTGGAACCGGTCTCACGTAAGCGTACGTGTAAAGTTGGTCCGGGCCGCTTCATCCCACAATACCGCTGAATCAAGATTGACTAGTAACGGCAAGAAGAATTGACAACATCTACGCCCACAACAAATTGTGTTCTACTCGCGCAAGAAGAACTACGCATAGACCTAGCTCATGATGCCACTGTTGGGGAACGTTGCAGAAAATTAAAATTTTTCCTACGGTTTCACCAAGATCCATCTATGAGTTCATCTAGCAATGAGTATTCAGATTAGATAGCATCTACATACCACTTTGTAGATCGCAACGGAAGCGTTCGAGTGAACGTGGATGAGGTAGTCGTACTTGCCGTGATCCAATTCACCGATGATCTAGTACCGAACGGACGGCACCTCCGCGTTCAACACACGTACGGGACGGGAGACGTCTCCTCCTTCTTGATCCAGCAAGGGGGAAGAAGAGGTTGAGGAAGATCCAGCACGACGGTGTGGTGGTGGATGCAGCAGAACTCCGGCAGGGCTTCGCTAAGCAACTACGGGAGGAGGAGGAGGTGTTGCAGGGAGGAGGGAGTGCCAGGGCAATAGGGTTGGTTTGTTCCTCCTTTTCCCCACTATATATAGGTCCAAGGGAGAGGGGGAGGCGCAGCCCTTGCCCCTTCCTCCAAGGAAGGGTGCGGCCAAGGGTGGGGAGGAGTCCATCCTCCCCAAGGCACCTCGGAGGTGCCTTCCCCCCTTTGGACTCTCCCCTCTCCAAGTTTCCTTGGCGCATGGGCCCTTGGGGCTGGTTCCCCTTGGCCCAAGCAGGCCAAGCCACACCCCCTAAGGCCCATGTGGCCCACAAAGGCAGGTGGCCCCACCTGGTGGACCCCGGGACCCCTCCGGTGGTCCCGGTACAATACCGATAACACCGAAACTTGTCCCGATGGCCAAAATAGCACTTCCTATATATAATTCTTTACCTCCGGACCATTCCGGAACTCCTCGTGACGTCCGGGATCTCATCCGGGACTTCAAACAACATTCGGGTTACTGCACATACATATCTTCACAACCCTAGCGTCACCGAACCTTAAGTGTGTAGACCCTACGGGTTCGGGAGACATGCAGACATGACCGAGACGGCTCTCGGGCAATAACCAACAGCAGGATCTGGATACCCATGTTGGCTCCCACATGCTCCATGATGATCTCATCGGATGAACCACGATGTCAAGGATTCAATTAATCCCGTATACGATTCCCTTCGTCAATCGGTATTTTACTTGCCCGAGACTCGATCGTCGGTATCCCAATACCTCGTTCAATCTCGTTATCGGCAAGTCACTTTTCTCGTTCCGTAATGCATGATCCCGTGATCAAACACTTTGATCACATTGAGCTCATTGTGATGATGCATTATCGAGAGGGCCCGGTGATACCTCTCCGTCAAGCGGAGTGACAAATCCCAGTCTCGATCCATGTCAACCCAACAGACACTTTCAGAGATACCCGTAGCATACCTTTATAGTCACCCAGTTACGTTGTGACGTTTGGCACACCCAAAGCACTCCTACGGTATCCGGGAGTTACACGATCTCATGGTCTAAGGAAAGGATACTTGACATTGGAAAACTCTAGCAAACGAACTATGCGATCTTATGCTATGTTTAGGATTGGGTCTTGTCCATCACATCATTCTCCTAATGATGTGATCCCGTTATCGATGACATCCAATGTCCATAGTCAGGAAACCATGACTATCTATCGATCAACGAGCTAGTCAACTAGAGGCTCACTAGGGACATGTTTGTTGTCTGTTATTCACACATGTATTACGATTTCCGGTTAACACAATTACAGCACGAATAAAGACAATTATCATGAATAAGGAAATATAATAATAATGCTTTTATTATTGCCTCTAGGGCATATTTCCAACATGCGTGTCCCTCAGCGTCATTCCGAACAGCTAGTGCGCCGGGACCCTTTCCAAAGATTACGTGTAAATCATTGGCCATAGCAAGTACGTGATCATCGGTACACATGGCGGGCTTCTTCCGGTGATCTGCCTCGCCTTTGAAATGCTTGCCTTTCTTTCGACATTGATGGTTGGTCGGAAGAAATCGACGATGGCCCAGGTACACATTCTTCCTGCATTTGTCCAGGTATATACTTTCAGTGTCATCTAAACAGTGTGTGCATGCGTGGTATCCTTTGTTTGTCTGTCCTGAAAGGTTACTGAGAGCGGGCCAATCGTTGATGGTCACGAACAACAACGCCTTTGGTTTAAATTCCTCTTGTCTGTGCTCATCCCACGTACGTACACCGTTTCCATTCCACAACTGTAAAAGATATTCAACTAATGGCCTTAGGTACACATCAATGTCGTTGCCGGGTTGCTTAGGGCCTTGGATGAGAAGTGGCATCATAATGAACTTCCGCTTCATGCACATCCAAGGAGGAAGGTTATACATACATAGAGTCACAGGCCAGGTGCTGTGATTGCTTCTCTGCTCCCCGAAAGGATTAATGCCATCCGCGCTTAAAGCAAACCATACGTTCCTTGGGTCCTTTGCAAACTCATCCCAGTACTTTCTCACGATTTTTCTCCACTTCGACCCGTCAATGGGTGCTCTCAACTTCCCGTCTTTCTTACGGTCCTCACTGTGCCATCGCATCGACTTGGCATGCTCTCCGTTTCTGAACAGACGTTTCAACCGTGGTATTATAGGAGCATACCACATCACCTTCGCAGGAACATCACCAGGGTCATCCCGTCTGATCTTATACCACAATGCACCGCATAGCGGGCATGCGTTCAGATCCTTGTATGCACCGCGGTATAGGATGCAGTCATTAGGGCATGCATGTATCTTCTCCACCTCCAATCCTAGAGGGCATACGACCTTCTTTGCTGCGTATGTGTTGGGGAACGTAGTAATTTCAAAAAAAATCCTACGCACACGGAAGATCATGGTGATGCATAGCAACGAGAGGGGAGAGTGTTGTCTACGTACCCTCGTAGACCGAAGCGGAAGCGTTGACGCAACGTAGTGGAAGTATTCGTACGTCTTCCCGGTCCGACCGATCCAAGCACCGTTACTCCGGCACCTCCAAGTTCTTAGCACAGGTTCAGCTCGATGACGCTCCCCGGGCTCCGATCCAGCAAAGCTTCGGGGATGAGTTCCGTCAGCATGACGGCGTGATGACGATGATGATGTTCTACCGACGCAGGGCTTCGCCTAACCACTGCAACGATATGACCGAGGTGGAATATGGTGGAGGGGGGCACCGCACACGGCTAAGGAACGATCACGAAGATCAACTTGTGTGTCCTAGGGTGCCCCCCTGCCCCCGTATATAAAGGAGGGGAGGGGTGGGCACGGCCGGCCCCAAAGGGGTGCGCCAGGAGGAGTCCTACTCCCACCGGGAGTAGGACTCCTCTCCCTTGCCTTGTAGGAGAAGGAAGGAGAGAGGGGGAAAGGAAAAAGGGGGGGGGGTGCCGCCCCCCTTCCTTGTCCTATTCGGACTAGGGGGGGAGGGGGCGCGTGGCCTGCCCTGGCCGCCCCTCCTCTTTTCCCTTAAGGCCCACATGGGCCCATTAACCCCCGGGGGGGTTCCGGTAACCCCCCGGTACTCCAGTAAAATGCCGATTTCACTCGGAACCATTCCGATGTCCAAATATAGGCTTCCAATATATCGATCTTTATGTCTCGACCATTTCGAGACTCCTCGTCATGTCCGTGATCACATCCGGGACTCCGAACTAACGTCGGTACATCAAAATGCATAAACTCATAATAACTGTCATCGTAACTTTAAGCGTGCGGACCCTACGGTTCGAGAACAATGTAGACATGACCGAGACACGTCTCCGGTCAATAACCAATAGCGGGACCTGGATGCCCATATTGGCTCCTACATATTCTACGAAGATCTTTATCGGTCAGACCGCATAACAATATACGTTGTTCCGTTTGCCATCGGTATGTTACTTGCCCGAGATTCGATCGTCGGTATCTCAATACCTAGTTCAATCTCGTTATCGGCAAGTATCTTTACTCGTTCCGCAATACATCATCTCGATCACAACTAACTTATTAGTTGCAATGCTTGCAAGGCTTAAGTGATGTGCATTACCGAGAGGGCCCAGAGATACCTCTCCGACAATCGGAGTGACAAATCCTAATCTCGAAATACGCCAACCCAACATCTACCTTTGGAGACACCTGTAGAGCTCCTTTATAATCACCGAGTTACGTTGTGACGTTTGGTAGCACACAAAGTGTTCCTCCGGCAGACGGGAGTTGCATAATCTCATAGTCATAGGAACATGTATAAGTCATGAAGAAAGCAATAGCAACATACTAAACGATCGGGTGCTAAGCTAATGGAATGGGTCATGTCAATCAGATCATTCACCTAATGATGTGATCCCGTTAATCAAATAACAACTCTTTGTTCATGGTTACGAAACATAACCATCTTTGATTAACGAGCTAGTCAAGTAGAGGCATACTAGTGACACTCTGTTTGTCTATGTATTCACACATGTATTATGTTTCCGATTAATACAATTCTAGCATGAATAATAAACATTTATCATGAAATAAGGAAATAAATAATAACTTTATTATTGCCTCTAGGGCATATTTCCTTCAGTCTCCCACTTGCGCTAGAGTCAATAATCTAGATCACATCGTCATGTGATTTAACATCAATAGTTCACATCATTATGTGATTAACACCCATAGTTCACATCATCATGTGACCAACATTCAAAGGGTTTACTAGATTCAGTAATCTAGTTCACATCTCTATGTGATTAACACCCAAAGAGTACTAAGGTGTGATCATGTTTTGCTTGTGAGAGAAGCTTAGTCAACGAGTCTGCCAAAATTCAGATCCGTATGTATTTTGCAAATTTCTATGTCTACAATGCTCTGCACGGAGGTACTTTAGCTAATTGCTCCCACTTTCAATATGTATCTAGATTGAGACTTAGAGTCATCTAGATTAGTGTCAAAACTTGCATCGACGTAACCTTTTACGACGAACCTTTTGGTCACGTCCATAATCGAGAAACATATCCTTATTTCACTAAGGATAATTTTGACTGATGTCCAGTGATCTACTTCCTAGATCACTATTGTACTCCCTCGCTTATCACAGTGTAGGGTATACAATATATCTGGTACATAGCATGGCATATTTTATAGAATCTATGACTGAGGCATAGGGAATGACTTTCATTCTATTTCTATCATCTGCCATGGTCGGGCTTTGAGTCTTACTCAATTTCACACCTTGTAACACAGACAAGAACCTTTTCTTTGACTGTTCCATTTTGAACTACTTCAAAATCTTGTCAAGGTATGTACTCATTGAAAAAACTTATCAAGCATTTTTGATCTATCTCTATAGACCTTGATGCTCAATATGTAAGCAGCTTCGCCGAGGTCCTTCTTCGAAAAACTCCTTTCAAATACTCCTTTATGCGTTGCAGAATAATTCTACATTATTTCTGATCAACAATATGTCATTTACATATACTTATCAGAAATGTTGTAGTGCTCCCACTCACCTTTTTGTAAATACAGGCTTCACCGTAAGTCTGTATAAAACTATATGCTTTAATCAACTTATCAAAGCGTGTATTCCAACTCCGAGATACTTGCACCAGTCCATAGATGGATCGCTGGAGCTTGCATATTTTGTTAGCATCTTTAGGATTGACAAAACCTTCTGGTTGCATCATATACAACTCTTATTTAATAAATCCATTAAGGAATGCAGTTTTGTTTATCCATTTGCCGGATTTCATAAAATGCGGCAATTGCTAACATGATTCGGACAGACTTAAGCATAGATACGAGTGAGAAACTCTCATCGTAGTCAACACTTTGAAGTTGTCGAAAACCTTTTGCGACAATTCTAGCTTTGTAGATAGTAACACTACTATCAGTGTCTGTCTTCCTCTTGAAGATCCATTTATTTTCTATGGCTTGCCGATCATCGGGCAAATCCATCAAAGTCCAGACTTTGTTCTCATACATGGACCATATCTCAGATTTCATGGCCTCAAACCATTTCGCGGAATCTGGGCTCATCATCACTTCCTCATAGTTCGTAGGTTTGTCATGGTCAAGTAATATGACCTCCAGAATAGGATTACCGTACCACTCTGGTGCGGATCTCACTCTGGTTGACCTACGAGGTTCGGTAGTAATTTGATCCGAAGTTACATGATCATCATCATTATCTTCCTCACTAATTGGTGTAGTAGTCACAGGAACATATTTCTGTGATGAACTACTTTCCAATAAGGGATCAGGTACAATTACCTTGTCAAGTTCTACTTTCCTCCCACTCACTTCTTTTGAGAGAAAATCCTTCTCTAGAAAGTATCCATTCTCAGCAACGAATGTCTTGACTTCGGATCTGTGATAGAAGGTGTACCCAACTGTCTTCTTTGGGTATCCTATGAAGACATATTTCTCCGATTTGGGTTTGAGCTTATCAGGATGAAATTTTTCCACATAAGCATCACAACCCCAAACTTTAAGAAACGGCAACTTTGGTTTCTTGCTAAACCACAGTTCATATAGTGTCGTCTCAACGGATTTAGATGGTGCCCTATTTAACGTGAATGCAGCTGTCTCTAATGCATAACCCCAAAACGATAGTGGTAAATCGGTAAGAAACATCATAGATTGCACTATATCCAATAAAGTACGATTATGATGTTCGGACACACCATTATGCTATGGTGTTCCAGGTGGCATGAGTTTGTGAAACTATTCCACATTGTTTTAATTGAAGGCCAAACTCGTAACTCAAATATTTTACCTCTGCGATCATATCGTAGAAATTTTTATTTTTGTTATGATGATTTTCCAGTTCACTCTAAAATTCTTCGAACTTTTCAAATGTTTCAGACTAGTGTTTCATCAAGTAGATATACCCATATCTGCTCAAATCATCTGTGAAGGTCAGAAAATAATGATACCCGCCGCGAGCCTTAACACTCATCGGATCGCATACATCAGTATGTCTTATTTCCAACAAGTTAGTTTCTCGCTCCATTGTTCCGGAGAACGGAGTTTTAGTCATCTTGCCCATAAGGCATGGTACGCAAGCATCAAGTGATTCATAATCAAGTGATTGCAAAATCCCATCAGCATCGAGTTTCTTCATGCGCTTTACACCAATATGACCTAAACGACAGTGCCACAAATAAGTTGCACTATCATTATTAACTTTGCATCTTTTGGCTTCAATATTATGAATATGTGTATCACTATGATCGAGATCCAACGAACTATTTTCATTGGGTGTATGACCATTGAAGGTTCTATTCATGTAAGCAGAACAACAATTGTTCTCTAACTTAAATGAATAACCGTATTGCAATAAACATGATCAAATCATATTCATGCTCAACACCAAATAACACTTATTTAGGTTCCACACTAATCCCGAAAGTATAGGGAGTGTGCGATGATGATCCTATCAATCTTGGAACTACTTCCAACACACATCGTCACTTCACCCTTAACTAGTCTCTGTTTATTCTGCAACTCCCGTTTCAAGTTACTAATCATAGCAACTGAACTAGTATCAAATACTTAGGGGTTGCTATAAACACTAGTAAAGTACACATCAATAACATGTATATCAAATATACCTTTGTTTACTTTGCCATCCTTTCTTATCCGCCAAATAATTGGGGCAGTTTTGCTTCCAGTGACCAGTCCCTTTGCAGTAGAAGCACTTACACTACTAGAAAAAAGGATATAGATGAAGTTGACACTAATGGCGCACCAGACAAGAGGTGCGCCATTAGTATATACTAATGGCGCACCACCTTCTGATACGCCATTAGTGTTGAAACTACTAATGACGCACCTAGCCGAGGGTGCGCCATTAGTATCAATTTTTTTTTGAACTAGTGCGCCTGTCCAAACATTCTAATGGCGCATCCACACACAATGCGCCATTACTAGTTGTAACTAGTAATGGCGCACCAGTCCCAGCGTGCGCCACTAATGTTGTTTTTTTAATTATATTTTTTATTCCTTTTGTTGCAAAACTACTAATGGCGCACTCTTCCTCCGTGCGCCATTACCAGTTCAAACTAGTAATGGCGCACTGTGGAGCAGTGCGCCATTAGTATGTTTTTTTTGCCAAACTACTAATGGCGCATCAGACGTAGGTGCTCCATTAGTAACCTGGATTACTAATGGCGCATTTATTGTTGGTGCGCCATTAGTAAGTGGGCAGCAACAAGATATTTTGGGCAGCCTCTCCTACCCACACTCACTTTCTCCCCACTTCATTCTCTCCACCTCCTCCTTGTCTCGGGTGCCTCCTCTTTTTCACCTCATTTCCACCATAGATTCATTCAATTAAGTGGTTACATTACCTTGTTTTGATAGGTAAGTAAGGGGGAAAGCTATATTTATGTTGTTCTCCCAACAACAATGTGCACATGCACTTTTTATGGCCTAGCTAGATCTATGTATGTTCGTGGTGTTGCATATGTTTGTGGTGTTGCATATGTGTTTGTGTTTGGAGGTGTACCGGTATTTGAAATGCGATAGTTGCCAATATTTTGCCGGAATGTTGATTCATTTCCGTTTCGGCGATAATTTTGGCATTAAGCATTTTTTGGGTCCTTTTTTTAGGGAAAGTCATGCCAAAAATTTTCTTGGTTCTAAAATATCGTCTTGCTCTACCCCGCAGGCGACCATGGTTCGCACGATGACCGAAGGCATCGTGAATAGGTTTTTGAGGTCCGCGAAGGCCGAGATGCTTTAAAAGAACGAGACGGAGATAAGATGTCCGTGTCGAAGATGCAAGCTGGAGAGCCTTAATGCGGACCCGGATTCCGGGCAGGTGCGGGACCACCTGCTCTTGCGTGGTTTCATGGATGGCTATCGGTGGCAAGGTGATGAAGATGACTACGAAGTCGTCCATGGGGGCCGGGCAAGAAATGAGGAAGGGCAGCAAGACAACCACCGCGGCTCGGGCGGGCGAGAAGACGAAGAACCCAGGAGATGATCACGGCGGTGATGCTGTACACAGTCATCATGTAGAAGATGCAGGACATGATGATGAGGAAGATGCTGGAGCAGACGACGGGCATGATCATGAAGATGATGATGCCGGCGGAGCAGACGACGGTGGACCATCGATGGGCTGGGTGCAGGACCCTTATATTCAAGAGCTGCTTCTCAAGCAGACGGATAATGCAAGAGCTGCCGCCCGAGAGAAAGCCAAGGTGGATCAACTTGAGTTAGACGCGGTTACTCCATTGTATGAAGGATGCAGGCCCGAGGATACCCGCCTGAAAGTAACGCTCATGGCTCTGGAGATGAAGGTAAAACACAAAATGACCGACGCATGCTTCGACGAGAACATGTCATTCTGGCACGAACGTCTTCCAAAGGGGAACAAGTGCCCGACCAGTTTGGAGGAGGCGAAGAAAATCGTGTGTCCTCTAGATTTACCGCACGTGAAATACCATGTGTGCATGAACAATTGCATCATTTATCGGGACGAGCACGCGGAGTCTACCATATGTCCGGTGTGTGGCGTCACTCGATACAAGAAGAGGAAGAAAGCTCCTCGAAAAGTGGTGTGGTACTTTCCGATCACTCCTCATCTGCAGCGGTATTTCGCGGATCCTAAGGTAGCAAAGCTCCTGCGTTGGCACGCGGATAGGGAGGAGAAGAAGCGAGAAGATGACGCAAATGATCCAGAGATAGATAAAAAAGACAAGATGCTGAGTCACCCTAAGGATGCGAGCCAGTGGCAAGCGTTGAACTTCGAATACCCAGAATTTGGGAAGGATCCAAGGAACATCGTGCTGGGCGCGAGCACCGATGGAGTTAATCCGTTTGGCAGCCAGAGAAGCACACATAGCACCTGGCCTGTGTTTTTGTGGATGTACAACCTTCCCCCCTGGTTGTGCATGAAGAGGAAGTACATTCACATGAGTATGCTAATTGAAGGTCCAAAACAACCAGGGAACGACATCAATCTGTATCTGGGGCTGCTGAAGGAGGAGCTAGACACGCTGTGGAAAACGCCAGCCAATACGTGGGACGCCGCAGAGAAAGAATATTTCCCTATGAGAGCCGCACTGCTCACGACGGTGCACGACTATCTCGGTTACGGATATCTCGCGGGGCAGGTAGTCCACGGATTTGCTGGATGCGTAAGGTGCATGGATGACACAATGTATCGCCAGCTTGATAGAGATCCCGGGTCTTCAAAAACCGTGTTCATGGGACATCGAAGGTGGCTTCGCGACGATGACCCGTGGAGGAAACGCAAGGATCTGTTCGATGGTGAAACCGAACCCCGAAAACGCCCGTGTACGAGGAGCGGCGAGGAAATAGACAAGCTGTTGAAAAATTGGGAAGACTGCCCACTGCCGGGAAAGAAGCAAAAGGCGCCAAAGCCGGGAAAGAAGCGAAAGGCGCCGGAGCCGCTGCTGAAGGTATGGAAAACGAGGTCTCTTTTCTGGGACTTGCCGTACTGGAAGATCCATTGTGTGCCTCACAGCCTTGATGTCATGCATATCACAAAGAACGTGTGCGAGAGTCTGCTTGGTACCCTGCTCAACATGCCAGAGAGGACCAAAGATGGGCCGAAAGCAAGGGCAGACTTGAAATCAATGGGCATCAGGCAGGAGCTTCACGCTATATATGATGATGATGATGATGATGATGATGATGATGATGATGATGATGATGATGATGATGATGATGATGATGATGATGATGAGGCGAAGCAGGACATAGAAAGTCGTCGCAAAGGCAAAAAGGCCAAGAAGACCGGAAATGACTACCCTCCCGCGTGCTTCACTCTAAGTCAGGAGGAGATCGAGCAGTTTTTCACCTGCCTCCTACTAGTAAAACTTCCTTACGGTTACGCGGGGAAGATAAGCAGATACTTAGACCCAGCGAAGCAGAAGTTCAGCGGGATGAAGTCTCACGACTGTCACGTGCTGGTGACGCAGATACTTCCAGTTGCAATCCGTGGGATCATGGACGCGCACGTCCGTGAAACGCTATTTGGCCTATGCAACTTCTTCGACGTCATCTCTCGGAAGTCGATCGGCAGGAGGCAACTCAGAAGGCTACAGGAAGAGATCGTGGTGATACTATGCGAGCTTGAGATGTACTTCCCGCCCGCATTCTTCGACGTTATGGTGCATCTGCTGGTACACATAGTGGAGGATATCATCCAACTCGGGCCGACGTTCCTGCACAGCATGATGCCGTTCGAAAGGATGAATGGTGTCATCAAAGGATATGTTCGCAACATGTCACGTCCAGAGGGAAGCATAGCCAGGGGCTTTCTGACCGAAGAGTGCATCTCCTACTACACGAATTATCTAGGCATCGAGAACCCTGTTGGTCTGCCCGTCAACAGGCACCTCGGCAGGCTCGCTGGATGGGGTCACTGTGAGGGTCGCCGCGAAATGCATGTCGACTTCGAGGGTCAACTCGCCGACTTTGAAAGAGCAAACCTAGTCGCGCTACAACACAGACGTGGTCGATCCTTGGGTGGTAGAGCACAAAACCTTTATTAAGAAGACGTACAATGACCAAGGCCAACAGAGGACGGACGGAGATATACTCAAAGAGCACAACTCATGTTTCACGTGTTGGTTCAAGCAGAAGCTTCTGTCGTACCCTTTACATGAGGATTCTTCCGCGGAAGAACAACTCATATTGGCCTTGTCACAGGGCGCCGAGCACAACCTTATGACCTATGAGGCGTACGATATCAACGGCTACACATTCTACACCGAGGCCAATGACATGAAGAGCGATGGTTATCAGAACTCCGGGGTAACGATGGAATCCTACACCGGTAACAACAAGGACAGATACTACGGAAGGATCGAGGAGATCTGGGAGCTGAGCTACGCTGGAGAGAAGGTCCCGATGTTCCGTGTCAGATGGGCCAAAAACGTCATAAAAGAAGACCGGTATTTCACGACCATGGTTATACCCGAAGCCAAATCCAAGACCGCGTGCGCAAACGTCACCGCGAAAAATGAGCCATGGGTACTGGCTTCCCAAGTGGACCAATGCTTCTTCATTACCGACCCGCCAAAGCCCAGTCGTGTTGTCGTGAGGAGAGGCAAAAGGAAGATCATCAGAATGGATGGAGTAGCCAATGAGCAAGACTTCGACAAGTACGGCGACCCGAGGATCAAACATGAAGACGATGATGAAGTAGCAGCATACACCACAAGAAGAAGCAGGACCACCCTACCTAAAGGACGTCCGTTCCACAGAAGAACTCCATTTGTGAAAAAGAAGGGCAAGAAGATTGTGAACAGATAGCTAGCTAAGATCGATTGTATTTAAATCGTAGCCTTCATTTCTCGATTGTATTTCATGGGCACTTTTTGAACTATCATGAATATTTTTAAATTTCATGGACACTCGATCTTGATCCCCCTCCATCTCGATCGCTATCCCACCTCGCCAGATCCGGTCCCACTCACTGCCGAGCACCCTCCGGTCCAACGGCCGCCGCCGCCGACCCCCCGCACCCTCGATTCCCCTACAAAACCGCCGCCGCCGCCCCCCCGCACCCCTCCCCTACTCAATCGCCGCCGCCGACCCCCCGCACCCCTCCCCTACTCAACCGCCGCCGCCGACCCCCCCCCCCCCCCCCGCACCCTCCCCCGCTCCACCGGCATTACTGTTTGATGATATTTTTAAAAAAATTATTACTGTCTTATAAAAAAATATTACTGTTATGATTTAAACAAGTTCGAACATATTTAAACACAAGTAAGTATCAAACAGCATTTTAAATGCATAAAAAAAATTTGTGGAGCCTGGGAATCGAACCCAAGACCTCCTGGTGTGAGAACTGGCTGCTGACCAGTCAAGCTAGTAGAGGAACTTGATGTGGATCAGGTTAGGTGGGAGATAAACCTGTTGGCTCAAGCAGAAATAAAAAAAAGTACTAATGGCGCACCAGGGTGAGGTGCGCCATTAGTATGGATGTACTTATGGCGCACCGAGGGGTGGTGCGCCATTAGTATTGTTAGGCCCCCATCCATACTTCCTCCCGGGCCCTCTCTCTCTCCCTCGCCCTCGCCCTCGATCCCCTTCCCGTCTCCTCTCCCGACGCCGCTGCCCCGCCGCCTCGACGCCCCGACGCCCCGCCGCCGCTGCCCCGCCGCCCCGACGCCTCGACGCCCCGACGCCTCGCCGCTGCCCTGCCGCTGCCCCGTCGCCTCGACGCCCCGCCGCCCCGACGCCCCGACGGCCCGCCGCCCCGCCGCTGCCCCGCCGCCCCGACGCCCCGACGCCGCCTCGACGCCCCGCCTCCCTCCTCTGCTCCTTCTCCTCCCAGGTAACCCCCGCTTCCCCGCCCCTCTTTCACGTGCCGTTCCTCTGCCTCGCCGCGCCGTTTCTCTGATCGGTGCTGTTGGCTGGAATGAGCAGGGGAGGCTGAGGAGGTCCAAGAACGGCCGCTCGTCGCAGCTGGTGGTGCGTGCGCTCCAGGCCGGCGTCGAGAAGCTCGCCAACGCCGGCGGCGTCACCCCCGCCTTCGCCCCCATCCGCCCCCGTAAGCTAACCCCCCACCCGATCCCCTTCTGTTGCTTTCTCCTGCAGTCGGAGTAGATCGGTGCTGTTGGGGAAAGAATGATGTTGGACTACTAAAATCAAAGAAAATATTCCATGAATTTTTCACTAGAATGGCTTGTAAAATGGTGCAGTGCCATCTTGTCTCTAGAACAACTTATAAGTGGTGTGCAGAGGTTTCTTAGTTCTTGTGATGCACCCCATTTTTTAGAAATTGAAACTACTCCAGTGTCCAGTTCTTGAGATGAGTACAAGAATTTTCTATAGAGATTGTTGCACGAATTCTGCTGTATATGCCTTCCCAAGGTCATTAACTTGTGAATCACAAACATATCTTATCCCAAATATGAGTAGTGTTGTATTCAGCTCTGAATTCCAGACAGCAGAGCACACGCACATGACACATGTATCTATCAGTAGAGTAATTTGTACAGTCATACCAACTGTTTGTAAAATTGCAGTATTGAAGATGTGTATTTTCCATTTTGAAGCTGCAAATAAACTGCCAAAACTGAAAGAAATTGGAGTGTTGAAGATCTGCTAGTGCTGAATTTTAGGAGTAGACTAAAATAAATTTTAGAATGACTGAATGTATGCAGCCTGCAGTAGTGTAGCTGTACCAAAATCACATCTGCCCTAATGTATGCAGTCATGTTTTTATGCCATTCTGACCTGTCCACTGGGACTTCTCTCCTGTGATGTCTGTTTTGGTTCTGCAAAAACCCATTCAGTAGTGTGGGACTGTGGATCATCAGCAAGGAAACCGTGCTTTAGTTCAGACTTCAGAGATATTTGCCTTTGCTTCAATAGGTAGTTTGCTCACAGTCAACATATAATAGCATAATTTGTTGTCCTGCATTGGAATACATCACACTAATACTGTATACGAATTATGGTCCTTACGTTATGTTCTATTCCATGCAGCAAAGGCAATTTTCATCTAAGTTGAGCTGATTTTGATTTCCGTATGTTATGGGGGGACAACAGATATTGCTATATGTTCATTCTTGAGGGTACTTGCGACTATATGAAAGCAGAGGACCATATGGTCTGTGGCCTTTTCATCCATATGAAAGTAGAGGCACATTGTGGTGCTAGTTTGCTGGGTTTTGTTTCCGACCATCGTGTCGTGATGATTTTGCAGGTACCCCGAGAGGCCCTTGAGTTTGCCGGAATGTCGATTAACTTTCGTTCCGGCAAATTCGGGTACTCCATATGTCCTATTTTCAGCAAAGGTCATGCTGAAATTTTCCGTGAATTTTAGCATGACTTTGCTAAAAATAGGACATATGGGGTACTTGCGACTAATGCATGGGCCGGGGTATCTTAGTACTTAATTAAGTAGGATCAACCAACGCTCTTTTCCTAGGCACTCGAGTAGGCGGTGTTGCCGATGCGATCTGCCATTTAGAGTACCCATATATATCAGTCAACCTAGGGTGCCTCGGCATCGATAAACCCTAAATGATGAAAACTTAACTTAGCATTTAGGGTGCCTCAGCGTCGACAAACCCTAAATGATAAAACCTTGGCTTTTAGGGTGCCTCGGTGTCGATAAAAACCAAAATGATGAAAGCTTAGGCTTTTAGGATGCCTCGGCGTCGACAAAACCCTCAATGATAAAAGCTTAGATTTTAGGATGCCTCGGTGTCGACAAACCCTAAATGATGAGACCATGATCTTGTTCCTTAACAATAACCAACTTTTTGACCAAACTTTGTTTCTATTTAGAGAGAAACATGGCCCACAACGATGAGGCCAGGGGTTCGGGCAGCAAGGCATTCTGGGAGCTGTCCCAGGAGATGGAGCAACAACCTCACTTGTATGAGGACGCCGCCTTCCCCACCGATCCTGAGACCACTGATGGTGCCACCGAGGATGACCCCACTGATGCCACCACTGATGGTGCCGCCGAGGATGCCACCACTGATGATGGCGGCGCACGCACAGATGGCAGCCAGAAGAGGCAACGGAAGGACCGGCGCCCGACCGTGCTCCGCACCCTCAAGGAGGAAGTTACTGAAGTGGACTCCGACGGGAATCTAACGGCGCCCGAACGAATAGTCAAGGGGTACTCGCTTCAGTTCGGGTGCATTCTACGGAGCACCGTCTCGATCAACACCGAGAACCTGAGGCATCCTGACCGAGGGAATTTGCGCAACCTCCTCTTCACGAAGCTGCACGAACGATACAAGTTCCCCGCTGAATTTGAAAACACAAGCCTCAAAGGGAATAAAGTGAATAATGCTGCCCTCACGAAGATGAGCAAGGCCCTGTCTACTTGGAAAAGCAATGTGAAGAGAATGATCGAGAAAGGTGAGAGTTATGAGAAGATCAAGGAGAAAAATCCTTCGATCACCGAAGATGACTACAACGACTTCAAGATCAATTGCTCGAGCACCGCACACTCCGAATCAAGTAAGTGGGGGAAAGAAATGCAGGAGCTGAACTTAGGGGAACACACACTCGGTCCCGGCGGTTACAGAGTGGCGGAGCCTATATGGGACAAGGAGGAGGCGGACCGTGCCGAGCAAGGCCTACCGCCCCTCTTCGATAAATACGGTGACAAGCAGACCAGGAACTATGTCAGGGCCCGGTACAAGAAGGACCCAAAAACAAAGGAGCTTACCACGGATCCGAAAACCTGGGCGCTTGAGCTTGTTCTGGTAAGGAATACACCCCCGCGTAATTAGCTCCATATGGTTGCATTCTAATTAATGAAGCCAAATTTCTAAATGGTTCACATTCCTTCCGCAGGCGACTGAAAGCAGTAGCGCGGGGTCGACTAAGAGCAACCCTTGGGACACCACTCTAAATAGGGCGTTGAATGTAATGAAGAACAAGGATAAGCTCAGTAAGCCGACGTCAGCTGGTCGTGTGGCCGGCAAAGGCTTGTCGACAAAATGGGGGTCATACTATAACACTGGTGGGCGAAAGGAGAAAAAGACCAGCTCGGAAAGCCAGGCGCGCGAGGTTCAAGAACTCAAGGCACAGGTGGCGCGGATTCCGGAGATTGTCCAAGAGCAAGTGCAACAACAACTCGGAGCGACGATCACCGCCATTGTGCCTACCTTGATCCAGGGGTTGAGTGCGTGGATTGCAGGCGGCCAACAGGAGCCGCCCCCGATTCCTAGCTTCACGGCCAGCAACTCGCAGAACGCGATGGCGGGGCCATTGGTGTCTCCGGCGGAGGCGGCATTGGTGTCTCCGACGCCGGCACGGGAGCTTAATGCACCCGGGTGTACGCCGGCCGGCACCTCTGCAGCAAGCGGCCCCTCCGTCAACTGCACGCCCGCCTTTGGCGGTGCCTCGACATTAGCCGAGCTCGACGCCATCATCACGGTAACTAATTAAGCCTCTATCGGCCGAGGACTTCATCTCCTTGCCTTTGACTGGGCATCCCTGACGCCCTACATGTTTTCGCAGGGCGCCGCCGACGTTTCGTGCACTCTCCTGCACTTCATGAACAACGAGTTGGTCGATGTCGCCAAGGGCAAAATCGTTCAACCGGGCAACCCCTTGTTCCACAGTACCCAGATGCCACCCAACTTGTTTAGGGTTCAACTGGTTCAGGTGCTGCTAGGCTGCGACGAGTTGTTACCTCCGATTAGACCCGTCGGGCCAATGATGATGACATAATGACCCTCAGCGCCTGCCTGAGCTGGCCCCTGCTTTTGCCGAAGAGCCAGATTTGTTTGGGGGCGGGGGACACCACCCCAAAGACAACACCGCCAGTCGTGCCAGCGCCAAGTCGGCCCCATGGCAAGACCGCCGCAACGGTGCCGGACATCCCTATGCCACTGGATCCAAACATGCATATGGCACAGGATCAGAACGATGATGACGACGATACATTTGCCAACGTCGATCGGTACTTTGCCGATCATGGGTACGATGGCGACTTCATGGGGCCTCCTTCTCAAGAACCCAACCCAACAAAAGACGTGCGCGATCTAGCTGGTACCGCGGAGAAGCCAAGTTGCAACAGGCGTCGTCTGCCGTTCAGCTCTCAGGAGACGCCTCCAGCTGCCGACTTCACCGAGCCTTAGATAGGCGAGGTGCGAAATATTCTCAGCCCCAACACACTCAAGAAGGCGGTCTGTGAGCAGAACTCGTTCCCATTACAGGAGAAGAAGAAGGCACGCAAAAGAAAGACTAACAAGGGTGCGGGCCAGCCGGCACCGAGTACGATCCGTGCTCAGGACGGGCCACCTTCACCTGAGGATTTAATGAGGAGGGTGCATGTGGCGGGTAGGCCGATGCTACCGAGAAATATGCTCGATGTTGCAGCCGGTGCTATGCGGAGTCTGCATGACAGTGTTCTTTCTTTGGAGAAGCGGCGTCTCAGAGAGAAGGATGTGGCATACCCGGTTTTCGTGGCCAAGGTGCCAGAGGGCAAGGGCTTTGTGGATAACTCCATCGGGGGTACGATCGTCCTGCGGTTTGATGACATCCACGCTATGTTGAACCTTCATCCGCTGCACTACACGTTCGTTCGGCTATTTTCGCTGAGTATGGAGATGCGGATCATTCGCGACAATACCCCGGACATCGTGATAGTCGACCCCTTCTACATGCGTGCCAAGATCTTGGGCAACGCTGGGGACCGGCAAGTCGCGAGTTCTTACCTCGAAGGCGTCATTCTGGCAAACCCAGATAAGGATAACTTCCTCGTGCCTTACTTTCCCGAGTAAGTCATCCCCTCAACCGCCCCGTAACATACGAATTCTTAGATTTCGATCGTTTTTCTTTTAACATTCCGTGTTTTCTGCAGTGACACACATTGCACGCTCATCCTCCTAAGCCCCAAATATTCCATGGCCATGTATTTCGACCCGGACCGTCAGTCGAACGTAGACTACACAAATGTCAAGAAGGTTCTTGATGATGTTCTCCCCGGCTACGCCATATCTGGAGGCACCTTCAACAGGCCTATTCGTAAGTACGGCAAGCACGTGTTCTCCCACAATACGACGTTCTGCTGCGTCAAGCAGCCGCCTGGCGGTCAGAAGGGTGCCTACTACGCCATCCATCACATGCGGGCGATCGTACGGGACCATCATCAACTTCTGCTACCGAGTAAACTCAAAGATTGGGCCGCGAGCGTGTCAGCAATCCAGGACGCGGACATCAGACAAGAATTCTTTCGCATCCAGTCGGAGTTTGCGGAAATCATCCATCAAGATGTCCTTCGTACCTCGGGGCAGTTCTACCTCAGAAATCAACCGTCCAATAGTGAGATAGACGGAATGCTACAAATGCAGGCTGACAACTCCCGTAATTTCATGACTCCCACGATAGACGGCGGCTTCATCCACGCTCCGGTCCCTTGAGTCGAGTCGAAAGCAGTGATGCTGTGTCTAGTTCTGAAACATCGATTGGCTCATGTTGTAATTAAACTTTAATGAACTTGTAGTATGTCTCTTTGGTTTTGAGAGTCGTTCAACTTAGATGTAATCGATGCTATTAATGTCTTGCTTTTCTGTTCCGATCGTTCTGTTGCATACTTATATATTACTTATGTATTGTCTGTGAATTGGTAATAACGTTTCGTTTGGCTAGTGCATAGCGATGCCGTCGTATGTCGTGTACAAGGGTAAGGTTCCCGGAGTCTACGACGACTGGGAGGAGTGTCGGAGACAGGTTCACCGATTCAGCGGTAACAGTTACAAAGGGTACACCACTAGGGCCGAGGCCGAATCTAGATACGCCCCCTATCTAGCGGGAGAGGGGAGGGAGTGTTGGAGGAACCGGATGAAGACGAGTTTCATCGTGATGATGCTCATCGTGATGACCGCAGCTCTCTTCTATGTGATGGTAGTTTAGATGATCGATATCGACTTGTAATGTGAAGACAAACTCGCTACTCGCGGTCTCGAGACTTGTAATATAATGTTCTATCTTTGTTCGGTCTTTTCAATTCGGAGACTAATATGATGAATTGTATTCAGAAACTAATATGATGAATTGTATTCAGAGACTAATCTTCTATTGTATTCGATGAATCTGTTGTTGATGTGTCTTGTCTATATTTTGTCCGATTATACATTTTGTAACCTGTGCAAAAAAACAGAAAATTAAAAAATTAAAAAAAACCTAATATTCATACTAATGGCGCTGTTGGGGAACGTAGTAATTTCAAAATTTTCCTACGCACACGCAAGATCATGGTGATGCATAGCAACGAGAGGGGAGAGTGTTGTCTACGTACCCTCGTAGACCGAAGCGGAAGCGCTGACGCAACGTAGAGGAAGTAGTCGTACGTCTTCCCGATCCGACCGATCCAAGCGCCGTTACTCCGGCGCCTCCGAGTTCTTAACACACGTACAACTCGATGATGTTCCCCGGGCTCCGATCCAGCAAAGCTTTGGGGACGAGTTCCGCCAGCACAACGGCGTGGTGACGATCTTGATGTACTACCGACGCAGGGCTTCACCTAAGCACTGCAACAATATGACCGAGGTGGAATATGGTGGAGGGGGGCACCGCACACGGCTAAGGAACGATCACGAAGATCAACTTGTGTGTCCTAGGGTGCCCCCCTGCCCCCGTATATAAAGGAGCAAGGGGGGAGGCCGGCCGGCCCTTGTGGCGCGCGCCAGGAGGAGGAGTCCTCCTCCTAGCAGTAGGAGTAGGACTCCCCTCTTTCCTACTCCTACTAGGAGGGGGAAAGGAAGGGGGAGAGGGAGAGGGAAAGGGGGGCGCCGCACCCCTCTCCTAGTCCAATTCGGACCAGAGGGGGAGGGGGTGCGCGGCCCACCCTGGCCGCCCCTCTCTCTCTCCACTAAGGCCCATGTGGCCCAATACTTCTCCCGGGGGGGTTCCGGTAATCCTCCGGCACTCCGGTTTTCTCCGAAACCACTCGGAACCATTCCGATGTCCGAATATAGTCGTCCAATATATCAATCTTTACGTCTCGACCATTTCGAGACTCCTCGTCATGTCCGTGATCTCATCCGGGACTCCGAACTAACTTCGGTACATCAAAATGCATAAACTCATAATAACTGTCATCGTAACCTTAAGCGTGCGGACCCTACGGTTCGTGAACAGTGTATACATGACTGAGACAAATCTCTGGTCAATAACCAATAGCGGGACCTGGATTCCCATATTGGCTCCTACACATTCTACGAAGATCTTTATCGGTCAGACCGCATAACAACATACATTGTTCCCTTTGTCATCGGTATGTTACTTGCCCGAGATTCGATCGTCGGTAACCAATACCTAGTTCAATCTCGTCACCGGCAAGTCTCTTTACTCGTTCTGTAATACATCATCTCGCAACTAACTTATTGGTTGCAATGCTTGCAAGGCTTATGTGATGTGCATTACCGAGAAGGCCCTGAGATACCTCTCCGACATTCGGAGTGACAAATCCTAATCTCGAAATACGCCAACCCAACAAATACTTTCGGAGACACCTGTAGAGCACCTTTATAATCACCCAGTTACGTTGTGACGTTTGGTAGCACACAAAGTGTTCCTACGGTAAACGGGAGTTGCATAATCTCATAGTCATAGGAACATGTATAAGTCATGGAGAAAGCAATAGCAACATACTAAACGATCGGGTGCTATGCTAATGGAATGGGTCATGTCAATCAGATCATTCAACTAATGATGTGACCTTGTTAATCAAATGACAACTCCTTTGTCTATGGTTAGGCAACTTAACCATCTTTGATTAACAAGCTAGTCAAGTAGAGGCATACTAGTGACACTCTGTTTGTCTATGTATTCACACATGTATTATGTTTCCGGTTAATACAATTCTAGCATGAATAATAAACATTTATCGTGATATATAAGGAAATAAATAATAACTATATTATTGCCTCTAGGGCATATTTCCTTCAGTCTCCCACTTGCACTAGAGTCAATAATCTAGATTACACAGTAATAAATCTAACACCCATGGAGTCTTGGTGCCGATCATGTTTTGCTCGTGGAAGAGGCTTAGTCAACGGGTCTGCTACATTCAGATCCGTATGTATCTTGCAAATCTCTATGTCTCCCACCTGGACTAAATCCCGGATGGAATTGAAGCGTCTTTTGATGTGCTTGGTTCTCTTGTGAAATCTGGATTCCTTTGCTAAGACAATTGCACCAGTATTGTCACAAAAGATTTTCATTGGACCCGATGCACTAGGTATGACACCTAGATCGGATATGAACTCCTTCATCCAGACTCCTTCATTCGCTGCTTCCGAAGCAGCTATGTACTCCGCTTCACATGTAGATCCCGCCACGACGCTTTGTTTAGAACTGCACCAACTGTCAGCTCCACCGTTTAATGTAAATACGTATCCAGTTTGCGATTCAGAATCGTCCGGATCAGTTTCAAAGCTTGCATCAACGTAACCGTTTACGATGAGCTCTTTGTCACCTCCATACACAAGAAACATCTCCTTAGTCCTTTTCAGGTACTTCAGGATATTCTTGACCGCTGTCCAGTGATCCACTCCTGGATTACTTTGGTACCTCCCTGCCAAACTTATAGCAAGGCACACATCGGGTCTGGTACACAACATTGCATACACGATAGAGCCTATGGCTGAAGCATAGGGAACATCTTTCATCTTCTCTCTATCTTCTGCAGTGGTCAGGCATTGAGTCTTACTCAACTTCACACCTTGCAACACAGGCAAGAAACCTTTCTTTGCTTGATCCATTTTGAACTTCTTCAAAACTTTGTCAAGGTATGTGCTTTGTGAAAGTCCAATTAAGCGTCTTGATTTATCTCTATAGATCTTAATGCCCAATATGTAAGCAGCTTCACCGAGGTCTTTCATTGAAAAACTTTTATTCAAGTATCCCTTTATGCTATCCAGAAATTCTATATCATTTCCAATCAGTAATATGTCATCTACATATAATATCAGAAATGCTACAGAGCTCCCACTCACTTTCTTGTAAATACAGGCTTCTCCAAAAGTCTGTACAAACCCAAATGCTTTGATCACACTATCAAAGCGTTTATTCCAACTCCGAGAGGCTTGCACCAGTCCATAAATGGATCGCTGGAGTTTGCACACTTTGTTAGCTCCCTTTGGATCGATAAAGCCCTCTGGTTGCATCATATACAACTCTTCTTCCAGAAATCCATTCAGGAATGCAGTCTTTACATCCATTTGCCAAATTTCATAATCATAAAATGCGGCAATTGCTAACATGATTCGGACAGACTTAAGCATCGCTACGGGTGAGAAGGTCTCATCGTAGTCAATCCCTTGAACTTGTCGAAAACCTTTTGCGACAAGTCGAGCTTTGTAGACAGTAACATTACCATCAGCGTCAGTCTTCCTCTTGAAGATCCATTTATTCTCTATTGCTTGCCGACCATCGGGCAAGTCAACCAAAGTCCATACTTTGTTCTCATACATGGATCCCATCTCAGATTTCATGGCTTCAAGCCATTTTGCGGAATCTGGGCTCACCATCGCTTCTTCATAGTTCGTAGGTTCACCATGATCTAGTAGCATGATTTCCAGAACAGGATTGCCGTACCACTCTGGTGCGGATCTTACTCTGGTTGATCTACGAGGTTCTGTAGTAACTTGATCTGAAGTTGCATGATCATCATCATTAACTTCCTCACTAATTGGTGTAGGTGCTACAGAAACAGATTTCTGTGACGTACTATTTTCCAATAAGGGAGCAGGTACAGTTACCTCATCAAGATCTACTTTCCTCCCACTCACTTCTTTCGAGAGAAACTCCTTCTCTAGAAAGGATCTGTTTTTAGCAACAAATGTCTTGCCTTCGGATCTGTGATAGAAGGTGTACCCAACAGTTTCTTTTGGGTATCCTATGAAGACACATTTCTCCGATTTGGGTTCGAGCTTATCAGGTTGAAGCTTCTTCACATAAGCATCGCAGCCCCAAAGTTTAAGAAACGACAACTTTGGTTTCTTGCTAAACCATAGTTCATAAGGCGTCGTCTCAACGGATTTCGATGGTGTGCTATTTAACGTGAATGCGGCCGTCTCTAGAGCATAACCCCAAAACGATAGCGGTAAATCTGTAAGAGACATCATAGATCGCACCATATCAAGTAAAGTACGATTACGACGTTCGGACACACTATTGCGTTGTGGTGTTCCGGGTGGCGTGAGTTGCGAAACTATTCCGCATTGTTTCAAATGTAGACCAAACTCGTAACTCAAATATTCTCCTCCACGATCAGATCGTAGAAACTTTATTTTCTTGTTACGATGATTTTCAACTTCACTCTGAAATTCTTTGAACTTTTCAAATGTTTCAGACTTGTGTTTCATTAAGTAGATATACCCATATCTGCTTAAATCATCTGTGAAGGTGAGAAAATAACGATATCCGCCACGAGCTTCAATATTCATCGGACCACATACATCTGTATGTATGATTTCCAACAAATCTGTTGCTCTCTCCATAGTACCGGAGAACGGTGTTTTAGTCATCTTGCCCATGAGGCACGGTTCGCAAGTACCAAGTGATTCATAATCAAGTGGTTCCAAAAGTCCATCAGTATGGAGTTTCTTCATGCGCTTTATACCGATATGACCTAAACGGCAGTGCCACAAATAAGTTGCACTATCATTATCAACTCTGCATCTTTTGGCTTCAACATTATGAATATGTGTATCACTACTATCGAGATTTAATAAGAATAGACAATTCTTCAGAGGTGCATGACCATAAAAGATATTACTCATATAAATAGAACAACCATTATTCTCTGATTTAAATGAATAACCGTCTCGCATCAAACAAGATCCAGATATAATGTTCATGCTCAACGCTGGCACCAAATAACAATTATTTAGGTCTAATACTAATCCCGAAGGTAGATGTAGAGGTAGCGTGCCGACCGCGATCACATCGACTTTGGAACCATTTCCCACGCGCATCGTCACCTCGTCCTTTGCCAGTGTTCGCTTAATCCGTAGTCCCTGTTTCGAGTTGCAAATATTAGCAACAGAACCAGTATCAAATACCCAGGTGCTACTGCAAGCTCTAGTAAGGTACACATCAATAACATGTATATCACATATACCTTTGTTCACCTTGCCATCCTTCTTATCCGCCAAATACTTGGGGCAGTTCCGCTTCCAGTGACCAGCCTGCTTGCAGTAGAAGCACTCAGTTTCAGGCTTAGGTCCAGACTTGGGTTTCTTCTCTTGAGCATCAACTTGTTTGCTGTTCTTCTTGAAGTTCCCCTTCTTCTTCCCTTTGCCCTTTTTCTTGAAACTAGTGGTCTTGTTGACCATCAACACTTGATGCTCCTTCTTGATTTCTACCTCCGCAGCCTTTAGCATTGCGAAGAGCTCGGGAATTGTCTTGTCCATCCCTTGCATGTTATAGTTCATCACGAAGCCTTTGTAGCTTGGTGGAAGTGATTGGAGAATTCTGTTAATGCACAATCATCCGGAAGATTAACTCCCAGTTGAATCAAGTGATTATAATACCCAGACATTTTGAGTATATGTTCACTGACAGAACCATTCTCCTCCATCTTGCAGCTATAGAACTTATTGGAGACTTCATATCTCTCAATCCGGGCATTCTGTTGGAATATTAACTTCAACTCCTGGAACATCTCATATGATCCATGATGTTCAAAACGTCGTTGAAGTCCCGGTTCTAAGCCGTAAAGCATGGCACACTGAACTATCGAGTAATCGTCAGCTTTGCTCTGCCAGATGTTCACAACATCTGGCGTTGCTCCAGCAGCAGGCCTGGCACCCAGCGGTGCTTCCAGGACGTAACTCTTCTGTGCAGCAATGAGGATAATCCTCAAGTTACGGACCCAGTCCGTGTAATTGCTACCATCATCTTTCAACTTTGCTTTCTCAAGGAACGCATTAAAATTCAACGGAACAACAGCACGAGCCATCTATCTACAATCAACATAAACAAGCAAGATACTATCAGGGACTAAGTTCATGATAAATTTAAGTTCAATTAACCATATTACATAAGAACTCCCACTTAGATAGACATCCCTCTAATCTTCTAAGTGATCACGTGATCCAAATCAAACTAAACCATAACCGATCATCACGTGAAATGGATTAGTTCTCAATGGTGAACATCATTATGTTGATCATATCTACTATATGATTCACGCTCGACCTTTCGGTCTCCGTGTTCCGAGGCCATATCTGCATATGCTAGGCTCGTCACGTATAACCCGAGTATTCTGCGTGTGCAAAAACTGGCTTGCACCCGTTGTAGATGGACATAGAGCTTATCACACCCGATCATCACGTGGTGTCTGGGCACGACGAACTTTGGCAACGGTGCATACTCGGGGAGAACACTTCTTGATAATTTAGTGAGAGATCATCTTATAATGCTACCGTCAATCAAAGCAAGATAAGATGCATAAAAAGATAACCATCACATGCAATCAATATAAGTGATATGATATGGCCATCATCATCTTGTGCTTGTGATCTCCATCTCTGAAGCACCGTCATGATCACCATCGTCACCGGCGCGACACCTTGATCTCCATCGTAGCATCGTTGTCGTCTCGCCAATCTTATGCTTCTACGACTATCGCTACCGCTTAGTGATAAAGTAAAGCATTACAGGGCGATTGCATTGCATACAATAAAGCGACAACCATACGGCTCCTGCCGGTTGCCGATAACTCGGTTACAAAACATGATCATCTCATACAATAAAATTTAGCATCATGTCTTGACCATATCACATCACAACATGCCCTGCAAAAACAAGTTAGACGTCCTCTACTTTGTTTGTTGCAAGTTTTACGTGGCTGCTACGGGCTGAAACAAGAACCAATCTCACCTACGCATCAAAACCACAACGATAGTTTGTCAAATAGACTCCGTTTTAACCTTCGCAAGGACCGGGCGTAGCCATACTCGCTTCAACTAAAGTTGGAGAAACTGACACCCGCCAGCCACCTGTGTGCAAAGCATGGCGGTAGAACCAGTCTCGCGTAAGCGTATGCGTAATGTCGGTCCGGGCCGCTTGATCCAACAATACCACCGAACCAAAGTATGACATGCTGGTAGGCAGTATGACTTGTATCGTCCACAACTCACTTGTGTTCTACTCGTGCAAAACATCAAACCATAAAAACCTGGGCTCGGATGCCACTGTTGGGGAACGTAGTAATTTCAAAATTTTCCTACGCACACGCAAGATCATGGTGATGAATAGCAACGAGAGGGGAGAGTGTTGTCTACGTACCCTCGTAGACCGAAGCGGAAGCGTTGACGCAACATAGAGGAAGTAGTTGTACGTCTTCCCGATCCGACCGATCCAAGCGCCGTTACTCCGGCGCCTCCGAATTCTTAACACACGTACAGCTCGATGATGTTCCCCGGGCTCCGATCCAGCAAAGCTTCGGGGAAGAGTTCCGTCAGCACGATGGCGTGGTGACGATCTTGAAGTACTACCGACGCAGGGCTTCGCCTAAGCACTGCAACAATATGACCGAGGTGGAATATGGTGGAGGGGGGCACCGCACATGGCTAAGGAACGATCACGAAGATCAACTTGTGTGTCCTAGGGTGCCCCCCTGCCCCCGTATATAAAGGAGCAAGGGGGGAGGCCGGCCGGCCCTTGTGGCGCGCGCCAGGAGTAGGACTCCCCTCTTTCCTACTCCTACTAGGAGGGGGAAAGGAAGGGGGAGAGGGAGAGGGAAAGGGGGGCGCCGCCCCCCCTCTCCTAGTCCAATTCGGACCAGAGGGGGAGGGGGCGCGCAGCCCACCCTGGACGCCCCTCTCTCTCTCCACTAAGGCCCATGTGGCCCAATACTTCTCCCGGGGGGTTCCGGTAACCCTCCGGCACTCCGGTTTTCTCCGAAACCACTCGGAACCATTCCGATGTCCGAATATAGTCGTCCAATATATAAATCTTTACATCTCGACCATTTCGAGACTCCTCGGCATGTCCGTGATCTCATCCGGGACTCCGAACTAACTTCGGTACGTCAAAATGCATAAACTCATAATAATTGTCATCGTAACCTTAAGCGTGCGGACCCTACGGTTCGAGAACAGTGTAGACATGACTGAGACAAATCTCTGGTCAATAACCAATAGCGGGACCTGGATGCCCATATTGGCTCCTACACATTCTACGAAGATCTTTATCGGTCAGACCGCATAACAACATACGTTGTTCCCTTTGTCATCGGTATGTTACTTGCCCGAGATTCGATCGTCGGTAACCAATACCTAGTTCAATCTCGTTACCGGCAAGTCTCTTTACTCGTTCTGTAATACATCATCTCGCAACTAACTTATTGGTTGCAATGCTTGCAAGGCTTATGTGATGTGCATTACCGAGAAGGCCCTGAGATACCTCTCCGACATTCGGAGTGACAAATCCTAATCTCGAAATACGCCAACCCAACAAATACTTTCGGAGACACCTGTAGAGCACCTTTATAATCACCCAGTTACGTTGTGACGTTTGGTAGCACACAAAGTGTTCCTACGGTAAACGGGAGTTGCATAATCTCATAGTCATAGGAACATGTATAAGTCATGGAGAAAGCAATAGCAACATACTAAACGATCGGGTGCTATGCTAATGGAATGGGTCATGTCAATCAGATCATTCAACTAATGATGTGACCTTGTTAATAAAATGACAACTCCTTTGTCTATGGTTAGGAAACTTAACCATCTTTGATTTACAAGCTAGTCAAGTAGAGGCATACTAGTGACACTCTGTTTGTCTATGTATTCACACATGTATTATGTTTCTGGTTAATACAATTCTAGCATGAATAATAAACATTTATCATGATATATAAGGAAATAAATAATAACTATATTATTGCCTCTAGGGCATATTTCCTTCAGGCGCATCACATCACAGTGCGCCATTAGTATGCCAGAGGATACTAATGGCGCATCTTTAAGCAGTGCGCCATTAGTATGCCGTGGTTACTAATGGCGCATCCTGTTGTCGTGCGCCATTAGTATGCCAAAGCACCTGGCTATACATGGCCCCTGGGAGGCATACTAATGGCGCACCGTGCCCTGTACTAATGGCGCACCGGTGGTGCGCCATTAGTATACCAGATACTAATGGCGCACCGCTGGCGTGCTAGTAATGGCGCACCACTAATGCGCCATTAATGGCCAAATTAGGTGCGCCATTAGTAGCCCTTTTTCTAGTAGTGTTAGTCTCAGGCTTAGGTCCAGATTTGGGCTTTTCACTTGAGCAGCAACTTGCTTGTCGTTCTTCTTGAAGTTCCCCTTCTTTCCCTTTGCCCTTTTCTTGAAACTAGTGATCTTGTTAACCATCAACACTTGATGTTTTACTTGATTTCTACCTTCGTCGATTTTAGCATCACGAAGAGCTTGGGAATTACTTTCGTCATCCCTTGCATATTATAGTTTATCACGAAGTTCTACTAACTTGGTGATGGTGACTAGAGAATTCTGTCAATCACTATCTTATCTGGAAGATTAACTCCCACTTGATTCAAGCGATTGTAGTACCCAGACAATCTGAGCACATGCTCACTAGTTGAGCGATTCTCCTCCATCTTTTAGCTATAGAACTTGTTAGAGACTTCATATCTCTCAACTCGGGTATTTGCTTGAAATATTAACTTCAACTCCTGGAACATCTCATATGGTCCATGACGTTCAAAACGTCTTTGAAGTCCCGATTCTAAGCCGTTAAGCATGGTGCACTAAACTATCATGTAGTCATCATATTGAGCTAGCCAAACATTCATAATGTCTGCATCCGCTCCTGTAATAGGTCTGTCACCTAGCGGTGCATCAAGGACATAATTCTTCTGTGCAGCAATGAGGATAAACCTCAGATCACGGACCCAATCCGCATCATTGCTACTAACATCTTTCAACACAATTTTCTCTAGGAACATATGAAAGCAACAATGTGAGCTATTGATCTACAACATAGATATGCTAATACTACCAGGACTAAGTTCATGATAGATTAAAGTTCAATTAATCACATTACTTAAGAACTCCCACTTAGATAGACATCCCTCTAATCTTCTAAGTGATCACGTGATCCAAATCAACTAAACCATAACCGATCATCACGTGAAATGGATTAGTCTTCAATGGTGAACATCACTATGTTAATCATATCTACTATATGATTCACGCTCGACCTTTCAGTCTCCGTGTTCCGAGGCCATATCTGCATATGCTAGGCTCGTCAGGTATAACCGAGTATTCTGCGTGTGCAAAACTGGCTTGCACCCGTTGTAGATGGACGTAGAGCTTATCACACCCGATCATCACGTGGTGTCTGGGCACGACGAACTTTGGCAACGGTGCATACTCAGGGAGAACACTTCTTGATAATTTAGTGAGAGATCATCTTATAATGCTACCGTCAATCAAAACAAGATAAGATGCATAAAAAAGATAAACATCACATGCAATCAATATAAGTGATATGATATGGTCATCATCATCTTGTGCTTGTGATCTCCATCTCCGAAGCACCGTCATGATCACCATCGTCACCGGCGCGACACCTTGATCTCCATCGTAGCATCGTTGTCGTCTCGCCTATCTTATGCTTCTACGACTATCGCTACCGCTTAGTGATAAAGTAAAGCATTACAGGGCGATTGCATTGCATACAATAAAGCGACAACCATATGGCTCCTGCCAGTTGCCGAAAACTCGGTTACAAAACATGATCATCTCATACAATAAAATTTAGCATCATGTCTTGACCATATCACATCACAACATGCCCTGCAAAAACAAGTTAGACGTCCTCTACTTTGTTTATTGCAAGTTTTACGTGGCTGCTACGGGCTTAAGCAAGAACCAATCTTACCTACGCATCAAAAACCACAATGATAGTTTGTCAAATAGACTCCGTTTTAACCTTCGCAAGGACCGGGCGTAGCCATACTCGGTTTAACTAAAGTTGGAGAAACTGACACCCGCCAGCTACCTGTGTGCAAAGCACGGCGGTAGAACCAGTCTCGCGTAAGCGTACGCGTAATGTCGGTCCGGGCCGCTTCATCCAACAATACCGCCGAACCAAAGTATGACATGCTGGTAGGCAGTATGACTTATATCTCCCACAACTCACTTGTGTTCTACTCGTGCATATAACATCAAACCATAAAAACCTAGGCTCTGATCCCACTGTTGGGGAACGTAGTAATTTCAAAAAAATTCCTACGCACACGCAAGATCATGGTGATGCATAGCAACGAGACGGGAGAGTGTTGTGTACGTACCCTCGTAGACCGAAGCGGAAGCGTTGACGCAACGTAGTGGAAGTAGTCGTACGTCTTCCCGGTCCGACCGATCCAAGCACCGTTACTCCGGCACCTCCGAGTTCTTAGCACACGTTCAGCTCGATGACGCTCCCCGGGCTCCGATCCAGCAAAGCTTCGGGGATGAGTTCCGTCAGCACGACGGCGTGATGACGATGATGATGTTCTACCGACGCAGGGCTTCGCCTAACCACTGCAACGATATGACCGAGGTGGAATATAGTGGAGGGGGGCACCGCACACGGCTAAGGAACGATCCCGAAGATCAACTTGTGTGTCCTAGGGTGCCCCCCTGCCCCCGTATATAAAGGAGGGGAGAGGAGGCCGCGGCCGGCCCCAAAGGGGTGCGCCAGGAGGAGTCCTACTCCCACCGGGAGTAGGACTCCTCTCCCTTGCCTTGTAGGAGAAGGAAGGAGAGAGGGGGAAAGGAAAAAGGGGGGCGCCGCCCCCTTCCTTTTCCTATTCGGACTAGGGGGGAGGGGGCGCGCGGCCTGCCCTGGCCGCCCCTCCTCTTTTCAATTAAGGCCCATATGGGCCCATTAACCCCCGGGGGGTTCCGGTAACCCCCCGGTACTCCAGTAAAATGCCGATTTCACTCGGAACCATTCCGACGTCCAAATATAGGCTTCCAATATATCGATCTTTATGTCTCGACCATTTCGAGACTCCTCGTCATGTCCGTGATCACATCCGGGACTCCGAACTAACTTCGGTACATCAAAATGCATAAACTCATAATAACTGTCATCGTAACTTTAAGCGTGCGGACCCTACGGTTCGAGAACAATGTAGACATGACCGAGACACGTCTCCGGTGAATAACCAATAGTGGGACCTGGATGCCCATATTGGCTCCTACACATTCTACGAAGATCTTTATCGGTCAGACCGCATAACAATATACGTTGTTCCCTTTGCCATCGGTATGTTACTTGCCCGAGATTCGATCGCCGGTATCTCAATACCTAGTTCAATCTCGTTACCGGCAAGTCTCTTTACTCGTTCCATAATACATCATCTCACAACTAACTTATTAGTTGCAATGCTTGCAAGGATTAAGTGATGTGCATTACCGAGAGGGCCCAGAGATACCTCTCCGACAATCGGAGTGACAAATCCTAATCTCGAAATACGCCAACCCAACATCTACCTTTGGAGACACCTGTAGAGCTCCTTTATAATCACCCAGTTATGTTGTGACATTTGGTAGCACACAAAGTGTTCCTCCGGCAAACGGGAGTTGCATAATCTCATAGTCATAGGAACATGTATAAGTCATGAAGAAAGCAATAGCAACATACTAAACGATCGGGTGCTAAGCTAATGGAATGGGTCATGTCAATCAGATCATTCACCTAATGATGTGATCCCGTTAATCAAATAACAACTCTTTGTCCATGGTTAGGAAACATAACCATCTTTGATTAACGAGCTAGTCAAGTAGAGGCATACTAGTGACACTCTGTTTGTCTATGTATTCACACATGTATTATGTTTCTGGTTAATACAATTCTAGCATGAATAATAAACATTTATCATGAAATAAGGAAATAAATAATAACTTTATTATTGCCTCTAGGGCATATTTCCTTCAGTATGTACTGTCGGGCAATTCGTTATCCTTTGGAAGCTTCTTCTTCAATATTTTCAGTAGTTTCTCAAATCCTTTGTCAGGCACAGCATTCTCTGCCTTCCACTACAGCAATTCCAGTATGGTACCGAGCTTTGTGTTGCCATCTTCGCAATTGGGGTACAACCCTTTTTGTGATCCTCTAACATGCGATCGAACTTCAGCTTCTCCTTTTGACTTTCGCATTGCGTCCTTGCATCGACAATGACCCGGCGGAGATCATCATCATCGGGCACATCGTCTGGTTCCTCTTGAGCTTCAGCAGCTTCACCCGTTGCAGCATCATTGGGCACATCGTCTGGTTCCTCTTCATCTTCACCAGCTCCCCCCGTTCCAGCATCACGGTATTCAGGGGGCACGTAGTTGTCATCGTAATCTTCTTCTTCGTCGTCTTCCATCATAACCCCTATTTCTCCGTTCCTCGTCCAAACATTATAGTGTGGCATGAAACCCTTGTAAAGCAGGTGGGTGTGAAGGATTTTCCGGTCAGAGTAAGACTTCGTATTCCTACAATCAGGGCATGGACAACACATAAAACCATTCTGCTTGTTTGCCTCAGCCGCATCGAGAAACTCATGCACGCCCTTAATGTACTCGGAGGTGTGTGTGTCACCGTACATCCATTGCCGGTTCATCTGCGTGCATTATATATAATTAAGTGTCCAAATTAATAGAAGTTCATCATCACATTCAAACCAAAGTACATACATAGTTCTCATCTAACAACATATAGCTCTCCAGAGCATCTAATTAATTAAACCATACATTGATACTATGTAAAACATTTAAATGCGAAAACAAAGGCGATCATAATCGCAACCAAGGTAACAATTGATCCAACGGCATAATGATACCAAGCCTCGGTATGAATGGCATATTTTCTAATCTTTCTAATCTTCAAGCGCATTGCATCCATCTTGATCTTGTGATCATCGACGACATCCGCAACATGCAACTCCAATATCATCTTCTCCTCCTCAATTTTTTTTATTTTTTCCTTCAAGAAATTGTTTTCTTCTTCAACTAAATTTAACCTCTCGACAATAGGGTCGGTTGGAATTTCCGGTTCACATACATCCTAGATAAATAAAATATATGTCACGTTGGTCCGCATAATTTTCATAAACAATAAATGAACCAATAGTTATAAAGATTAATATATATACCACATCCGAATCATAGACAGGACGAGGGCCGACGGGGGTGGATACCAAAACCATCGCACTATATAAGATGCAATAATAAAAGTAAGAAAATGATACAAGTATCTATCTAAACATACAAGTAAGAATATTTTTCCTTTCAGAAAAAAGATAAGAACAAGAGGCTCACCACGGTGGTGTCGGTGATGAGATCGGCGCGGGTGATCGACGGCGGTGAAGACGGGGGTGGGGCGTGACGGACCGCTAAATCTAGACAAATCTCGAGAAAAATGGAGTTTTGAGGTCGAGCTTCGAGAGGAGAAAGCTTAACTAGTGTGGCTCGGGCATTTCATCGAACACCTCATGTGCATAGGAGGTGAGCTAGAGCACCACAAACCCCTCCCCTCGCCGGCCCAGAAAAACAGAGCACTGGAGTGCTCTGCTCTGGCGCGAGGGGTATATATAGGCAGCACCACTGGTCCCGGTTCGTGGCATGAACCGAGACTAAATGGGAGCCTTTGGTCCCGGTTCATGCCACGAACCGGGACCAATGGTGGTGGCCCAGGAGCCAGGCCCATTGGTCCCGGTTCGTCCCACCAACCGGGACCAAAAGGTCCAGACGAACCGAAACCAATGGCCCACGTGGCCCGGCCGGCCCCCTGGGCTCACGAACCGGGTCCAATACCCCCATTGGTCCCGGTTCAAGATTGAACCGGGACTAATGGGCTGACCCGGCCTGGACCGTTGCCCTCTTTTCTACTAGTGCACTCAAAAAAAAAGGGCGTTAGAGGTATATTGTCTCGCCTGAAGGATTTCCTTGTCCCCTCATGCAACATGTATTAAATATTCAAATAGTTGATGCCCACAATCCTTTTAAAATATTCACCGTATATTTAGGAATGTACAGAATGTATTTAAAAAATGGCCGGCCACTCCCACACTCACGCATATAAGATCTCACGAGCGATTCCTACATGACGCATGTACGTATTTTTATACATGATGTTTTTTTTTAATATATGATGAATATTTTATAAATACACACTTACCTTTTTAATATAAACTAAACATGTTAAAATTTATTTCTACTATATTTAACAGCATTTCTGCAATGGTGTCTAGCGTAATCATGGTTGCTGGTCCTACAATGGCCTGACCTCCCATGTATGTTGGCGTTGCCAACTCGGTCTGAGGCAACACATGCGTCTTTGCCATTTCAACCTCGTGCTTGTAAGGCTGCCCGTAATGGTAGTATCATAGCTAGGATCATGCACGCCAACTAGATAATTTTAACAAGGTGACATAAAATTAAAAAAAGTTTGAGTATTATATCATGACACCGTATCATAATAAATATTGTACTAGTATATGTATTATATGGGAATAAATAAGGTCATCTAAGATACTAATTTATAATACTCCCTCAATCCATATACATAGGGGTTTGACACTGCCTTTGACTATTGATAAGATTAATATTATATAAGATGTATAATGGGAAAATTATATCATTGAAAGCTTCTTTCACGTATGAATTTGACGGTATACTTTGTGTAACTTCCATGTCATATATTATTGCTCTAATATGTGATCAAAACATAAACTTCAAAAACTCATTAGGCCCTGTATATATGGATACAAGGAGTATTATGCATTACGGAGGTAGTATCATGCAATAATATCATTTGACATGACATTAACTTATGATACTATCCACTATGGGTAGCTTATTAATGCACTTGTCGCTAGTCTTTATAGATCGATTAGTCAGTGCTGCTTTTGAGCTTGTCTAACTAATGTCAAAATAAGTGATCCATTCACGAAAGGGCGTAAAAGGGATGTGAAGGTTGTTTTGCGAAAAAGGTTGGTGTTGATGTCAAGCTGTTTTATAAACTAGTTATGCTCCCGGGTGTATTATATGGGTATCATCATCAAAGATAAAAATTCTTGTCTCGTCACCGCACAGTCGAACGAACATTGCCAACTAGGCCAGCAGACAAGGCCTTTACCGGTGACCTTTTGACTCGGACTATGGCACAACACACGCATGTATAGCTAGCCATAAAAAACTTTTAAGGGTTGCGCACGATCAAGTAGTACATATACATTATTATTCCCACTGATCACTCACATGCTATGCACATTACACTCACGACCGGTAGGATCTGCGTCATGTACAACAAGTGCAACGATCAAAAGTTGGGCATGAATGGCCGACTACTATATACATTAGAGCATCTCCAGCCCCCCCCCCCCCCCCCCCCCCCCGCGTGAGTGCCACCGCCAGGCGCCTTTTCTTCTACCGGCGAGCTAAAAATAACAAAAAAAAGGCCCAGCCATGCCCCCAAGCCCCCCCCCCCCCCCAAGACCTCAAAAAGGTGCCGGCGAACCCAGACCAAACCCAACGCGCTCGGGGGCTGCTTGGGGCGCCGGCGGAAGCAACAGCCAATCATATTCCTCCATGTATCATTTTTTCTAGCCCACTAATTCATTTTTTGCCTGGCGACTGTCCTGGGGGGCACCAATGGCTGGGAAACCGTCCTCGCGTTTCATCCGGCGAAGGTGTTTTGCCCCCCAGAACGTGCTATTTTTGGCCCGGCGATTGTCCTAGGGGGCTCCAACGGCTGGAGATGCTCTTAGTCCCATAGGTTACAAGCATGCGCCTAACACTCTCGACCAGTAGAATCTGCCTCATGTCCTCTTTTTTGTTAGTAAGTGCGTCATGTGCCCATGTAGAAGTGCAATGATCAAAAGTCTCTGGTCGATCGGGTCCGAGTCATTCATGACACGAGCTCCCCACCATCACCATGTAAGTGCATATGTGAAGAAAAAGGACCAAAAGGTAGGGAAGGAGGGAGAAAAGTGCATTTTTTTTAGTGAAAAAAGTGCATTTGCAGGCACATGTACGGACCGACGGGTCATGCACGCGGCAGGTCCAATTAAGGCTTCACAGACACTCCCTTTCAAATTAGTCACGTCGGTCTGATTCAATCCTGACGTGCAAATGCACATGGATGCCAAGATGGGTCATGACTCATGAGTCGCTGCGTGCAAGCTGCTGATTTCCTTCATGGAGAGTGGAGATGGTGGGCAGTCACACACACATGCTGGTTTGCATAAAATTTTCTACATAGAAATAAAACCGGCGGCCATCTATACGAAACAACACGGAAAAGTTTTGTGCGCGCGAGGTATCTAGTAACCGTCCTTGTCAATGATAACTCGTTGCTCTATCGATTGGTTAGTGCTTAGAAATTCTTTTTCAAGAGTAACTCATCACAAGAGTGGCCCTAAAGAACCCAGAAATTGAGATAATGGAGTCTTTTTTTTGTTTTAGGAAAGGTGAATTTTTCTATGGCTGTGCTTCGCTTTTGTCATTTCAGCCTTTATACATGTTAGTGTGGATAGTGGCTTGCACGAGTGCTTCCAAATTAAAGGTTAATAGATCACAGGCTCACTGGGCATAGTTGGATCTGTTATAGAGTGAAAGTAAAAGAGACATATGAAGAGTCCAAATGATCCACTCATTTCATTGCAATGTGGGAGACCCATTTATATACATGGTGAAGGGGTGTGTTGGGGAGACACCTCTTCCCCAACAGACACCTCCTGGAAGGCATCCCTCCCATACAATTGATCACATGTTTTTATTTCTAAACACTCCCCCTTGATTAATTCGTCATATGTATATTGCAAACTGAAACTCCTCCAAAAACCCTGTGGGAAAAATTGAGGAGAAACCTTATAATAATATGCCATCGAAAACTCCTTAAAACCCAGTGGAAAAAGTATAAGGAGAAACCAATATGGCATATCTCCGCACTTGTATTTATATTGTCTCGTTAAAAACCTTATATGAGAAACCATCATGGAAAACTCATAAAGGGGAAAAGAGTACAATATGAGTGATTTAAGGATCACCAACGGGTTATAACTTGGGATTTTACTCCCCTTGAAATTAGCAAACCTCAAGAATATCTCATACCAATTGCACGAACCTAGTTCTGGAATGTAAACCTTGATAGAGATACTCTCACTAGTAGAAAAAGGGTCAAACGTGAAGCACATTAGTGCCGGTTTGTATTTGAGCCGGCACTAATGTATACATTAGTGCCGGTTCCAACGGCTAGCCGGGCCGCTTTCATTAGTACCGGTTCGTGGCGAACCTTTAGCACCGGTTCGTGCCACGAACCGGTACTAATGAGAGTGGTGGCAGGATGTTGTCAGTCTGGGCCCCCTCCAGCACCTTTAGTATCGGTTCTTGGCACGAACCGGTACTAAAGGTCGTCCTACATAAACCCTTCGTCCACCCGAGCTCGCTCTATTCTTCCCCTTTCCCCTCTCCTCTCTGTTCTTCCCCTCTTCCTCTCGAGCTCATCACACATTTTGCCCAAATTTTGTCAAGATTTGAAGGCCCCCATCCATTGAAATGATCACAAAGGTTAGCAACTTTGTCCTTTCATCTCTCATTGCTAGATTTACTCTTGCAATGCTTTATATAGTGATTAATTTGTGAGTTTAGTAATTTGGGAGGAAATATATATATGTGCTAGTATTTGATTTATATGCAATTTGAGGTCAAAAATAACATTTAGTTTGCATATGTAGGTGTGGTTTACTTAGTGCCTTCTAAATCTCCGTCGTAACCACCGTCGATCGCCCGCACCGTCCCGTCGCCGGCACCACCTTGTGGTGAGCCTCTTTGTTCATGAAATTTTATATAAAAATTGATGTTTGTGTGATTTGGATATATAGCTAGTTACTCGTATAATTATCTTACCCGCACGTTGTTTGTTATACATATAGTGCCATGGTTTTGATATCCGTCCCCGTCGGCCCTCGTCCTTGTTATGATTCGGATGTGGTATATATATTCTCTTTTAAAACTAGTTGCATTTCGTGTTTATGACAAATTATGCCCATCAAGTTGACATAGAAATTTTTTCTAGGAGGTATGTGAACCGGAAATTCCAACCGACCCTATTGTCGAGAGGTTAAATTTAGTTGAAAGAGAAAACGAGTATTTGAAAGAAAAATTGAAAATAATTGAGGGGGAGAAGATGGAATTGGAGTTGCATGTTGCCGATGTCGTCGATGATCACAAGATCAAGATGGAGAAAATGCGCTTGAAGATTAGAAAGATTAGAAAATATGCCATCGATAGTGAGGCTTGGTATCATTATGCTGTTGGATCCATTGTTACCTTAGTTGCGATCTTGATCGCATTTGTTGTTGCATTTAAATGCTTTAGCTAGAGAGTTATTTGTTTGTTGCATTTAAGTGTTGTATGAACTTTATGTATGAACTTGTATTAATTTGGTCTATTCGGTATTGTGTAATGAAGATGAGCCGGCAATGGATGTACGATGACCGATGCTCTCCCGAGTTCATTAATGGCGTGCAAACTTTTCTGCTTGCGGCTGAGGCAAACAAGCGGGCGGATGGTTTTATGCCTTGTTCATGTGCTGTCTGTAAGAATGGTCAAAATTACTCTAAGTCAAGAACCATTCACTTCCACCTGTTCAAGTCCGGTTTCGTGCCCCACTATAATGTTTGGACCAAGCACGGAGAAAGAGGGGCTATGATGAAAGACAATGAAGAAGAAGAGGACGACGACAGCTATCCTGGCCATGGGTTCCCTGAATACGATGATACAACAATGGGGGAAGAAGCTGAGCCGGTAATGCGGGAAGAAGCTGAGCCGGCAATGCGGGAAGAAGCTGCAGAAGAGGCATCAGATGAGCCCGTTGATGATCTAGGTCGGGCCATTGTCGATGCAAAGAGAAACTGCGCAAGTGATTTGGAGAAGAAGAAGTTGCAGCAAATGTTAGAGGATCACAAAAAATTGTTGTACCCGAATTGCGTAGGTGACAAGAAAAAGCTAGGCAACACACTGGAATTGCTGCAATGGAAGACAGAGAATGGTGTATCTGACAAGGGATTTGGAAAGTTGCTGGTAATGATAAAGGATATGCTTCCAAAGGACAACGAATTGCCCGAGAGTACGTACGAAGCAAAGAAGGCTATCTGCCCTCTAGGGTTAGAGGTGCAGAAGATACATGCATGCCCTAATTATTGCATCCTCTACCGCGGTGAGTACGAGGATTTGAACGCTTGCCCGGTATGTGGTGCATTGCGCTATAAGATCAGCCGTGATGACCCTGGTGATGTCGAGGGCCAGCGCCCCAGGAAGAAGATTCCTGCCAAGGTGATGTGGTATGCTCCTATAATACCATGGTTGAAACGTTTGTTCCAAAACAAAGAGTATGCTAAGGCGATGTGATGGCACAAAGAAGACCGTAAGAAAGACGGAAAGTTGAGAGTACCCGCTGACGGGTCGCAGTGGAGAAAAATCGTAAGAAAGTACGGGAAGGAGTTTGCAGATGACGCAAGGAGCATATGGTTTGGTCTAAGTGCAGATGGCATTAATCCTTTTGGGGAGCAGAGCAGCAACCATAGCACCTGGCCTGTGACTCTATGTTTGTATAACCTTCCTCCTAGGTTGTGCATGAAGCGGAAGTTCATTATGGTGCCAGTGCTCATCCAAGTCCCTAAGCAACCCGGCAACGACATTGATGTGTACCTAAGGCCATTAGTTGAAGAACTCTTACAACTGTGGAATGAAACAGGTGTACGTGCGTGGGATGAGCACATGGGGGAAGAATTTGACCTAAAGGCGTTGCTGTTCGTGACCATCAATGATTGGCCTGCTCTCAGTAACCTTTCAGGACAGACAAACAAGGGATACCGCGCATGCACGCACTGTTTGGACGATACCGACAGTATATATTTGGCTAATAAGAATGTGTACCTGGGACATCGTCGATTTCTTCCGAGCAGGCATCCCGTAAGAAAGAAAGGCAAGCATTTCAAAGGTGAGGCGGATAATCGGACGAAGCCTGGCCACCGTACTGGTGCTGATGTACATGATATGGTCAAGGATTTGAAGGTGGTCTTTGGAAAGGGTCCTGGTGGACAACCTGTTCCGAATAACGCTGACAGACACGCACCCATGTGGAAGAAGAAATCTATATTTTGGGACCTGCCCTATTGGAAAGACCTCGAGGTCCGCTCCGCAATCGACGTGATGCACGTGACGAAGAATCTTTGTGTGACCCTGCTTGGCTTCTTGGGCGTGTATGGGAAGACAAAAGATACACCTGAGGCACGGGAGGACCAGCAACGTATGCATGGAAAAGACGGCATACATCAGGGTCATGCAAGCTACGCTCTTACCAAAGAAGAGAAGGAAATCTTCTTTGAATGCCTGCTCAGTATTAAGGTACCGTCTGGCTTCTCGTCAAATATAAAGGGAATAATAAACATGGCAGAGAAAAAGTTCCAGAACCTAAAGTCTCATGACTGCCACGTGATTATGACGCAACTGCTTCCGGTTGCATTGAGGGGGCTTCTACCGGAAAACGTTCGATTAGCCATTGTGAAGCTATGTGCATTTCTCAATGCAATCTCTCAGAAGGTAATCGATCCAGAAATCGTACCAAGGTTACAGAATGATTTGGTGCAATGTCTTGTCAGTTTCGAGTTGGTGTTCCCACCATCCTTCTTCAACATCATGACGCACGTTCTAGTTCACCTATGCGAAGAGATTAACGTTTTGGGTCCTGTATTTTTACACAATATGTTCCCCTTTGAGAGGTTCATGGGAGTTTTAAAGAAATATGTTCATAACCGTGCTAGGCCAGAAGGAAGCATCTCCAAGGGCCGTCAAAATGAGGAGGTCATTGAGTTTTGTATTGACTTTATTCCTGACCTTAAGCCGATTGGTGTTCCTGAATCGCGGCATAAGGGCAGACTGGATGGAAAAGGCACGCTAGGAGGGGAACAAATAATATGTATGGACGGACATTCTCTCACTGAAGCACACTACACAGTTCTACATAATTCCGCCTTGGTGGCTCCGTATATGGATGAACACAAGAATTTTCTACGCTCCAAACACCCGGAGCGGTCTGATGACTGGATTACACGTGAACAAACCAGGAGTTTCGCCAGCTGGTTGCAAGCACGTACCATGCATGACACCTCTATTGAAGATGACCTGTACTTGCTGTCCCAGTTACCATCTTCGAATATAATGACTTTCAAAGGGTACCAGATAAATGGTAATACATTTTACACGATCGCCCAAGATAAGAAGAGCACCAACCAAAACAGTGGTGTCCGCTTTGATGCAGAAACCAAGACGGGAAAGGAAACATATTATGGTTATATACAGGACATATGGGAACTTGACTATCGACGTGGTTTGAAGGTCCCTTTGTTTCGGTGCAAATGGGTCAATATGACACAAGGCGGGGTAACGGAAGACCCGCAGTACGGAATGACAACAGTGGATCTCAACAATCTTGCGTATGCAGACGAACCATTCGTCCTAGCCAATGATGTGGCACAGGTTTTCTATGTGAAGGACATGTCTACCAAGCCAAGAAAAAGAAAAGATAAGGAAGCGAATGCATCGTACGATGAGCCAAAGCGGCACATAGTTTTTTCTGGGAAGAGAAACATCGTGGGAGTGGATGACAAGACAGACAAGTCAGAAGATTATGAAAATTTGGATGAAATTGCTCCATTCACAGTGAATATTGACCCGAGCATCCCGTTAAATGATGAAGATTTTCCATGGCTACGACGCAAATGGACACACGCGAAGAAAAAGTTTCACACCCAAAGATCTGGGATGTGATCGGCTTAACTATCATCACTTTCTTCTGTGTTTCACACCCAGGAGGGATCTCTGTAATAGTTAGGGTAGCTAGTTATGTGTTTTGGCATTTGAAACGCGAAGAAATTTTATGTGCAAGCAAATTCTTTCATGCATTTACTGATTTTTTTCAGCTAAATGACCCTGAAATTGAAAAGCATTTCAAATGAACTCAGAAAAAGTTGAAAGTTGGCATGGTATCATAATTTCACCCACATAGCATGTGCAAAAAAGTAGAGAGGGTTACCACAAAAACTGAATGCACTTCATGTACAAAATGGACAATCTGTTTCGAAGTATCAGGGTTTCGGACGAAAACTCATCCGTTACAAAGGCATTTCATTTTTGAAATAACCTAAGCATTACCAAATTGAATATAATGATAAAACACACTAATATTAAACATAAGAAAAAAGAATCACTGAAAAATCTATTTTCAAAGTTAAGTTATTCACAAAAATAAATAAAGCAAAAAAATAAGAAAAAAAACCCACCTACTGGGCCACAGTGGCCTGCATACGACTAGAAATCCAAATTCAAGTTGGGCCAGGATGCAGGCCCGCTAGCCCAATAGGCCCAACAGGGCATCGCAGAAGAGGTAGGCCCAGAAGGCCTGCTTAAGAGAGGAGCTCGAGACAGCAGCGACGGCGGGGCTTATAAGCAGGTGCGAGTGCCCCTCGGCTAGCTAGGTGGGACTAAACTTTTGTGCCCCTCGCCTGACAGCGCACACCCTTTAGTACCGGTTCGTGGCACCAACCGGTACTAAAGGGTGGGCCTTTAGTACCGGTTGGAGCCACCAACCGGTACTAAAGGGGGTCGCTTCCCGCCGCTTGGCCTGGCCAAAACAGGCCTTTAGTACCGGTTGGTGGCTCCAACCGGTACTAAAGGTGTGTTCTATATAAGAAAACCCTTCAAAAAATTTCAACAATTTCGTTCTCCTTCTGCTTCTTCTCCTCTGCACACCGCCGCCCGCCACGCGCCCCCGCCATCTCCACATCCATCGTCGCCGCCCCCGTCGCCAGCCCCGCCGCCGCCCCGTCCCCGTCGTCGCCGCCCCGTCGTCCCGTCCCCATCGTCCCGCGCTTCGTCACCGCCGCCCCGTCCCGGCCCGTCCCACGCGCGTCGTCACCGTCCCCGTACGTCGTCGTCGCCGCCCCGGCCCGTACATCCCCTTCCCCGTCGTCGCCGCGCCCGTCGCCGTCCCCGTCGCCGCGCGCCCCCCGTCGCCGCCACCCGTCGCCTCTCGCCTCGCCGGCCGGTGAGCGTGCACACACACACATACATTTTGTTAGAATTGTTAGACATTTTTCTGTTTTTTAGAAATATTTAGAAATGTTAGAATTGTTAGAATACTTAGAAATGTTAGAATTGTTAGAAATGTTAGAATTGTTAGAAATTTTTCTGTTTTTAGTTATAGAAATAGTTATAAAAAAGTTAGAATTGTTAGAGATTTTTCTGTCTTTTAGTTATAGAAATAGTTATAAAAAAGTTAGAATTGTTAGAAAATTTTCTGTTTTTTAGTTATAGAAATAGTTATAAAAAAGTTAGAATTGTTAGAAATTTTTCTGTTTTTTAGTTATAGAAATAGTTATAAAAAAGTTAGAATTGTTAGAAATTTTTTTGTTTTTTAGTTATAGAAATAGTTATAAAAAGTTAGAATTGTTAGAAATTTTTCTGTTTTTTTCAATACCTGGCAGTTTCTTCAGGGATCTCACTTCAGCTATGATCCTGTGATGGTTCCTTCTCTTTGGGTGTCCACCGCCCGCGCCGCAGGAACCGCGAGTGTCCTAGATTTTTCTATAGTATTCGATCTTTAATTAGCTACCTAGCCAGTGATTTACTATTCAATATTATATATTATTCGAGACGATGTATTCGAGATTAAATCTATTATTCGAGACGAAGTATTCGAGATTATATCTATTATTCGAGACGATGTATTCGAGATTATATCTATTATTCGAGATTATACTAAATTGTTTTATATTTCTTTTGGCATAGTTAAATAAAAGATATGGCGGATAATACCGACAGAGAGAGAGAACAGACCATGTTCGATATGATACGCGGGCCAGATGATGATCAGAATGAAGAAGATTTTGATGGCTCCAAATTTCTAAACAACACCGGAGAGGGTGATATGATATGCGATCGCGACGACCGAATTGATGAAGTCATGAACTACGATTATGACGATGACGAAGAACATGTTGATCCTGAAACAACAAACACCGGCGAGGTATATATATTTATATAAGCAGGAATCTGGTGATCATCGCATGTTTTAAATGAGTTGAAGATATATTAACGAATCGATCTTTTTTCTTTCAGCCATCCGGATCAAGCAAATCTTCAGGCAAAAGAACGAAACGAGGCCCGAACAAAAAGTTGAAGGAGGGCGTAAAGTACAATATCGAGGCATTCAGACCTAATGGCGAACCATTAGCGCTTAAGAAGATTGCGGACAAGTTCGTTCGTCAGTGCGGAGTTCTTGTGAAGGACCAACTCCCGATCTCCCTTCAAGAATGGAGAAAGCCAGCAAAGCCACGTCCAGATGTTACTTTTGTCGACGAGAATAAAAAAACTGCTTTGGGATACTCTCATGGAACATTTCACCCTACCAGATCATTTCACAGAAGCAGATGTGCAGAAAGTCAAGGACGCTGCTCTTAGGAAGATGGCGGTTGCATTCAAGAACCACAAGAGAACGACGTGGGAGAAGTACGTCGAGGGAGGAACGAAGATTCAAGTATTCGAGGGGATACTAGAGAATCAAAGTGCTCATTGGGACGATTTCGTGAAATTCAAGGATTCAGAATTAGCTAAGGAACGGTCGAGAATAAACAAGCAGAATGCCGAAAAAAGGATAAGTTCCATAAGCTGGGGCCAGGTGGCTACGCGGTGGCAATGCCTAAGTGGGATAAGTCTGAGAAAGAGATGGAGGATGCAGGTGTCACTCCGGTTACTAAGAGCTGGCCCCCTCAGGTGCAGGACTTGGTTCTATGCGCATGGGGGGGAGTTGGACCCGAAGACAGGCAATGTTTCGACGAAGGCATGTCTGAACAGAGCCAACGATGCGATACTTGTTGCAATAGAAGAGGCTCGATCGGGGGTGTTCCAGCCCAACAGACAGAACGACGAGCTTACACGTGCCCTGGGAAATCCTGAACACCCGGGAAGAACACGAGGCAAGGGCGCTATTCCGTGGTATGAGGGGTTTTCGGACTGGAACGTCGACTACAGAACCCGTGCGAGAAAGAAGATTGCGGAGGAGAAGAAGAGGAAGATGGAGGAGGAGCAGAGGAAGCGGGACTATGAACGCCTTCAAGGCCTAGAAGCAAGTCAAGCGGAATTGGCAGTTAAATTCCAGCGGCAGCAGGAGCAGATCGACTCACTTAGCCAGCAAAGGGGGTCTCAGCAGCTGCAGCAGCTAGCGGATGATCCAGCATTGGATACCACCGCCCCATCCATGCCGAGAAGCAGTGTGGGCTCCGCCCCGTTTGATGCAATGCTGGATAGATACCCCGTGGATGACATCACGGAGAACACTAACTGCGAGCTACACTTCAAAATGAAGAACATATCCATGAAGGTGGCGGACGGCGTTGCTTATACAAATCCCCCCGATGCAACCTTCCATTGCAACCCGATTCCAGCAGGCTATGCTAGTGTCGTGGTTGATGAGGTGGTGGACCAATATTCGAAGCTACAGCTTGACATTCCTGGAGGTGACGAGGAGCACACACTCGGAGATGCCAAACATCGTATCATCCTATGGAGAAAGGATTGCATCATCTTTCGAAGGCCACCGACACCGCGTCACCCGACTCCTCGTCGAAATCCGCCACCGAGTCAGCAGACTCCCGCTCCACCAAGTCCACCAACGCATGAGGCCACTCCTCCTCCTCCAAGTCCGGCAAAGTGTAAAGGCCACTCCTCCTCCAAGTCCGACACAGCGTCAGACGTCCACTCCTCCTCCAAGTCCGGCAAAGTGTCAGGCCACTCCTCCTCCAAGTCCGGCATAGCTTCAGGCCACTCCTCCTCGTCCAACTCAGCCCCGTCAGCCGTCTCCGCCGCCTCAGCAATCCACGAAGAGACACCCCGCAGCTATGGTGCGTAGCGGTACCAGTCGAGGTCATACTACAGGAAGTACAGGCGGAGGCAAGCGATATAAATATGGTCCAAACCTCAGTACTCCTCTTCCTCAGAGGGCTTACGACAGGACCAAGGAGCAAACCAATGCCATAGTGCGGGCAGAAGTCGACGCCCATTTTGGACCGAAACCGCCACCGCCGCCAAGGGAGAAAGTGCCTGTGGTAGTTCTTGACCACTTCGTTCGTATGGCTGAACCACCAGCTCCTAAGCCTGTTGACTCAGACTATGAGCACCACATCAGGAAGTTACATCGACAACGTCTACAGAAGGAGGCGAGCTCGAGCTCGAGCAAACAACAAGCAGCTGTCAAAAAATGCGGGAGAACCGTTGCCCAGCTGGGAGAACAGTGGGCGCAACCGATCCCCCCGCTTGTTGTGCCTCCAACAACACGTGACAGTACGCGCGGCCAATATTATTGTGGGCAAACAGTTTACGTTTCCCAGGTGGGCGATCTGATAATAACCCAGGAGCATATAACGCAGGCTGAAGAACTCAACATTACTGTTGGACAACTCCTCGAGATCGAGGACATGCCTGTGCTTACAGAGGAGGAAATAAAACGGAAATATGTCCGGGGCCAACCTTTGGTCAAGCCAGAAGATGTCAAGAAGCTCCCAACGAGAGTGTATGAATTGCATCAATGGTACATGGACATTACCAAGAGATCCGATCGACAGTCCCTCATGGTGCAAGTCAACAAGGATCATTACTACCATGATAAACCTGGGACCGTTGAGTATTCTGAACTGTTTCAGTTATACAATCAAGACGCACTCGACAAATCTATCGTCAGTTGCTATTGTGTGTAAGTGATTTTTTTCTGTAATTTAAGTCTCAAGCTAACTGTATTGATCCTTTTGATGAATCATTACCTGTAATTATCCTCACTATATTCTTTTCTGTGGTATTATGCAGGATGAAGATGTATGAAATGAAAAAAGGTGGACGCTATGGCATTGGGTTCATTGACCCAAACACCGTTAATGAATACACATGGAATATAAGCGACTATTATAAAAAGCAGGTAGAGGACAGCATGTTCGAGTTCTTGAAGCGCCTCAAATACAATGAAGATATACTATTTCCTTACAACTTCAAGTGAGTCACACTTTCTTGTACTACAAATTCTCTGTTTTTGCCTACTAGCTAGCTAGCTACATGTTTTTGCTTACATATATATGCCCGCTTAATTAAGACATGCAAACGGGTGTACATGCAGATTTCACTGGATCTTGTGTATCATTAAAGTGGACGAAGGAACAGTTGAAATACTGGACTCACTACTCTCAGAAAATAAAGACTATAACATCTTGTTTGGGATAGTCAACAGGTAATTTCAATCATTATTAACTATATATCTCGGCCTATTTAGTTCGTCATTTCATGATATGAACTATTTAATAATCCCTTTATTCATTTTCTTTGTCGACGGGCAGGGCTTGGGCAAGGTTCATCAGCATAACGGAAGGCGAATGGAAACGACAGCTGAGATGGCTTCGACCCAGGGTAAGTAATTAAGTAGTGTGGTAGCTAGCTGCTATCTTTTTAATATTATCATGCTTGATTAATTATTATCTGATCAAATTAAATTCCATTCTCGTAAAGGCCATAAAGCAAGCGCAGGGGACTGATCTGTGTGCATACTGCGTTTGCGAGAACATTCGCATGATGACGTCCGAAAGGAGCAGATCTCAAAGACAGGAATGGGTACGCTTGTCAGAACACTATTCACAATTTGTGCATCATTATCGATATCTAGTCACACAACTAATACACATGCATATTGATCTCCTTCTTAACAGTTCACAGAGGTGCGGGACAAGCTCATAGATATGGAGCGCGTACAAGCACTTCAAGAGGAAATAGCGGGATTTTTGCTCGACCAGGTCATAAATCCGAAGGGAGGATACTATTACCCGCTACCGCCTTCATCGACCAGGTCATGAACCACTTCCAATTTGTCATCGTGCTCCGAAGGCACCAATTAGGCTAATGCAAATTGGCTCCGAAGGTAACATGCATATGTACGAGCAATTGTATATATAGCTATACATGTGTGTATGTGTGAATTAATATGATGGTTTGTGACACATTGATGATCTATATATATATATATATATATGATTGGTTCTACTAGCTACCATATATATGCATAACGTGTATAATGTGTAGTATTGTAAAATAACAGCAAACGAAAAAAGATTAAAATGGAAAACACAAAATTAAATGAAAAAGAAATCATAAAACCAAAAACCCTCCAAACATTTTAGTACCGGTTGGTGTTACCAACCGGTACTAAAGGGCTCCCGGCCCCCGGAGCTGGCTCGTGCCACGTGGTTGCACTTTAGCACCGGTTCGTGCTGGACCGGTACTAAAGGGGAGGGGGGCCTTTAGTGCCCAAACTTTAGTGCCGGTTATGAAACCGGCACTAAAGGGCCTTACGAACCGGTGCTATTGCCCGATTCTGCACTAGTGTGTGAACCAAAAGTATAGGCCTCATAATGGCTATGTCATAAGTTTTGTGTCTTCACTTTTACTTTGAAGACATGGAGATAATCACTAAGTAGTGTATACCTCACTCTTATGGAGCTTCTCACAACCTTGTGTGGATTAAAAACACATTGAAGGTAATCACCACATGGTGGTGTAGACCTCACAGTTGTGAACGATATTAATTCATTGTCATAATGCAAACCATAAGTTGTGTGTGAAATTGAAGGTAATCATTATGTCAAAATGACATAATATAGACTTCACAATAACATTGGATAATCTGCAATTAAGCAGCAGGTGCCATTTGTCGATTCTTTGTGACAAATGAAAATTTGACATAGTCAGGCAGTGTCATATACTTCACTACCTCATGTTTCCAAACTTACAAGCAAATTCCATATTCTATGCGAATAATGGAATCAACATATTGCTTTGCAATCGTATTACTCATGTAATACAAATAAATGCAGAAGTATAAACATACTTATGCAACACATATGAGGACTTGGGGGCCTCAAACGGTCATTCTACATGATATAAAATTATGCATAATCGTTATTATGCAATTTACCAATGGTCTACCCTGCATATTTGCTCTGAAGCCCATGGCTTAACATGCAAATGACAATAATCTTATTGTCAAAGTGCTAAAGCCGAGGGGCTAAAACGCAAGATCCGATAAGCATATGCCTTAAATCAGAGAAAGCAGGGACTTTTCCAGGATTAACAAATAATCCAATGGTTGATTTGCAAAATCGCCAAAGACATTGGATTTTCTCCCTTCTCTTTCTCGTGCGGTTACTAATTCCCTGGGGGAATTAACCGCCGTCTAGAGCCGCGGGTTCCCATTCGCCGCTGTGGTCGGGGGGTCGTCGCCGGCCGGGATTTACCTCGGGCCGACCTTCTTGTCTCGCGACGCCTACGCTACCTCTGGGCCAAGGACCAGGCAGTCCCGCACGTACAGCCGGTGGCCGCTACCGCCTTTGGTGACAGTGCCTCTCGAAGACGGGAGCAGAGACACTGGTCTACCATCGTCCCTTGCCTGGAGAGGCACCCCACCCCGCCAATCTTTCGGACCGCCGACGCTGGGAACACTAGCAATGGGGTCGAGGCCGCTGCGTCCCGCAACCATGCAGCGTTTAAGAAGCCTCGCCGAGACGCCTCCGTTTGCTGCATCTCGGGCTGTAATCGCCGCGCCAAGTCATCCAGCAACACCGCCGCGCGTGGACGACGAGCGATTGGAGAGACTGTGCATCGCGCTGCTAGAGGTCTAGACCGCGAGCCTGTGCGTCGGGAGTCGACGAAGCGACGTTGTCATGCAGGCTAGGAACTTCCCCTGCGGCCGCTGCGGACTGGAGCACCGGGTCTCGTCCGCTGCGTGATGCGGCCGCCCGCAGGAAGCAGGGCCGGAGGCCGTCGCCTCGCTGCGCGCTGGTTGTGGTGCAATCCTTAATTAGTTGTTTGTTACTAAGAAAGGAGAAAAAATGAAATTCAAACCAGGCTAGTCCAGTTTTCTTCTGATTGTTTTCTTGTACGGAAGCATTCATGCGCTCGTGGACTGCGCCTCTGCGTTCAGTCTCCCGGTGCGCCGCGGCGGCGTCGTCGTTGCCGCGTCTTGCGGTTCTCCGTGGTACGTGTGCGTTGCTGCCGACCTTTCGCATCGCCGGCTACCGCGTCAACCACGGCGTTCGCCCATATGCAGCATGAAGAATACAACCAATCAGTAGATGATTTGTTCTACTCTCAATCACGGAAAGGACAAAAACTAAATCATATAAATGTTCCTGATCTGTTTTCCCTCGGGAGAATTAAAGTCCAATGGCGAGAATGCTATCAGGAAGCGTCATCATAACCGCAGTCATGGCCGTGGCCTTTTTCCTCTCAGCGGGGAGCGGACCACGCGTTAGTGCCGGAGGTTTCCCCGCCGGTGTTGTTTCCGCCTCGCGCCCATGCGGTCCTGTGTCGTTGCTCCATGGCCGTGGTCATTCATAACCGCCACGCCAGGGATGGCCTAGTCGCTCTCTACGGAGAAACTACAGTGCTGATAACGTATTATAGAGTGAAAGTAAAAGAGACACATGAAGAGTTCAAATGATTCACTCGTTCCATTATAATGTGGAAGACCCACTTATATACATGGTGAAGGGGTGTGTTGAGGAGACACCTCTTCCCCAACAGACACCTCCTGAGAGGCATCCCATCCATACAATTGATCACATGTTTTTATTTCTAAACATGATCTTCGCCAAGCAGCCGACGACGCCTTTATGGACCAAAGGCAGCTGACGATACAAGCATCCACCGATCTTTTGACTAGGACTAAAACATTGTGCACATTTTTTCTGAAAAATATTATACACACAAGCATGCAGCTGCATTCAACTTCAGATAACAATTTTTTTAATACACCAACTAAAAAAACACAATACACACCAACATGCACCAGCACGACCGAGTAGTGTACACGTTAATCCCACCTGGTCTCTCACATGCATGCACTGCATTGTACGTACCTGCTCAGTAGGGTCTTCCTCATGTACAAGTGCGTACCATGACCATAAGTCTCTGGTCGATCGAGTCCGAGTCGTTGACGGCCTGATGTCCCTCTCACTCTACACTACATTTGTGTACATTTGTGAAGAAAAAGGACCAAAGCTTATGGAAAGAAGAAGGAAGGAGAAAAATACGTGCAGACATTCAAACACTCGCACATACGGGGCCGGTGAAGCACGATATGAAGCAGCGGGGAATTAGCTTGCTTGCATACGCCAAAACAAAAACTATAATTAATGTACGATATATCTATTTCCTCGTCTGGGGATAACATAAAATTAGTCGCACCTATTTCAACGCTTGATTCAATTCCGGCGTGCTGCTCGCTTTTCTACAAACAGTTTGTTAGGAACTGGAGATAGTTAGTGTGCATTTTTTTTTCTTTTATACAGCGAAGAGATTGTGTGCATTCACACATGCTTGTGCGACCTTTTTCCACGCTGAAGTTCGGCACGGATTTATCTTTTCCACAAAAAGCCAATAGTACTAATAAGTATACGTACATTCGAATTCACAAAGTTAGAAAAAAAAACACAATACACACCAGCATGCATCTGCACGAGCAGGTAGTACATACATTATCCCACTGATCTCTTGCATGCATGCACCGCTTTCTTTGTACGTACGTCACATACCTCGTCTATGCTCTCGATGATCAGTAGTCTAGAATAGGATGTTCCTTTATAAGCATGCACGATGACCAAAAGTCTCCGGCGAATGGAGTCCTCCGGGTCATTCACGGCATGATGCGTCGGTCTAGTCTCTACTGCATAGTAATATATACGTATATATGAAGAAAAAGAAAGGACTGATAGTTAGGTAAAGAAGGAAAAAAAATGCATGCAGACACGTAAACATTCGCTCATACTGGGCTGGTCATAAACATTCGACCTGACCTGCTTGCATGCGCCAAAACAAAAATTATAATTAATGTACTCTACATTCCCTCGTGTGGAGATAAAAGTAGTCGCTCCCGTTTCAGAGCTTGATTCAATTCCGGCGAGCTGCTGGTTTTTTTTACACCAATTTTATTCAGCATTCACGCCTGCATGCTTGTGTGGCAACCCTTTTCCAGCCTCAGCTTCGGCAATGGATTTACCTTTTCCACACAAGCTCATAGTACCAAGTACGTACATGATGTAAACGTCCACAGGTGTTAGTTGACGTGCATTCAGACATGCTTCTATGACCTTTTTCCACCCTCAAGTCAAGTTCGGCATTGATTTACCTTTTCCACAAAAGCTACTAGTACAAAGTACGTGCTTGATGTACCTCCACTGGTGTTAGCATTGAAAGTGCTGGCTCTGCACGTACATGGACGTCATTATAGAATGTGCAACAAACTTATTCGCAAAAAAAGAACAAAATGTGCAACAAACTCACGAACACACGAGGAGGGAGGCAGAGATCAAAACTATCAGGCAAGATCCATCATGTCATGTCACTCTCGTGGGCGACCCAGGAGGAAACCCTATCCGGTGGCTGCAAGTCTTTCTCAACCCTTCCCCTGGTACTGTTTGGGGGTGTCGCTGTGCAAAGCCCGTGCTGCGGTGGCGGGGCCGGTTATCTCTCTTCCTCTCGCTTCGGATGGGCAATGCGGGACCCTAGACCGGCGGAGGCTCACGCGGCGGCATGGTGTGCACGCTGGTGTCAAACGTGGGCTTAGGAGGGATGTGTGGTGCATGCGCAGGTCCATGTGGAGGCAGTGGCCTCAGCAGGGGCCGCAGCTATGTCTTGCCATGGCAGCAACTAGAGGATTGGAGGTGGTTGCGGCTTCAAGAAGATGGTGGAAGGTAGGGTGGAGAGCATTTGTCGGCGGGGCTTCCTACCGAGACTTGCGACTCTGGTGGCGGAGGTTGGTGGTGCTCCTCCCTTAAGCGAGTCTCAACGCCTCATATGCATCCCGATGCATGCAAGTGGGCCTCTTTGGTCCGTACGCGTGACATGCCACTTGTCTGCTCGCACAGCTCTGCGCTTGGCGGCGTGGTCTGGCCAGCTGTGGCTACTCTCATAAAACGCTCATATACTCACCGCTACGAATGCACGCACGGACACGCTACCTTTATGGGCATCCGCAAAATACTGAGCTGGCAGACATAATTTTCTAAGAAAACAATGTTAAACTTTATACCCCTATTATTCCTTGACGATTTTTCGCCAAGTTCTCGATCACTACATAGATTATTAAATCTAGTACTAGTTAATTGATATTCTAAAGCAACCCAGCACATCGTGTAGCTTTGTTCATGACTGATACCTCCGTGTACTTTGACTGGTCTTGCATGCATGCATGCACGTAGGCATGTAGCCACGTAGGCGGATTCGTGGAAGCAACCTCTACAAAAAAAAATTAAGACAAGGAAGAAACATCAACATGAGGCATGAGCATATGCTCTGTGAACCCGACCGAGCGATGGACCAGATGCAGGGACGAGTCTCGGTCCACACCCGCGTCCACAAACGACTTGCAATTTCTACTGCAATGGGCTATGGTGGATATGTAGTGACCGGGCTGCTAGCTGCATGGCTCGTTCGGTCAAGGTCACGAGGCGGAGAACGAAGAAGACGGCCACGCAATCGATCGAGACCGATCTTTCGGCTGGCATCACGCCAGAGGCAGGCTCAACTTCTTGACTGCACTGCACTGCCGTCTGGTGCACTCCCCGCGTACACGCCGCGTATCACGCACCACAGTGCGCATAGATAGATTCCTCCTCCCCAAAGGAATGAACCGCATGATGCAGCTTCATAGGAGCTCGATCGATGTGCTTTTCCCCCGTTAGTTTACAAAGCATGCAAAGGTTCATTCGTACCTTCGATTTTCTTTGAAAAAGGAATCAAGTAGTGAGTGTAACCATCACAGTTAGGTACGTACGGACAAAGCTAGTTACGTTCCGGTCAAGTCTAAGGTTCATCTCCGAGGGTTGTGATCCTCACCTCCCGCAAAGTGTAAGTGTTCATGCAGTCGATCCGTCCTGCCGGTAAAGATATGTGCCCACCAAGCAAAGAATCCGCGGTACAAGGTGGGGAAATATTATAATGCTAGGAGATAGTGGCATAGTTGAATATATAATCCTGGCATAATGCCGAGCAATCACGGAGGCAAAGCTCACATACGCCGGGTCAATTGTACGATTGATGAGAGCATTATCTGAAAAAAAGACTACTATATGGCCACAATTCTATCAAAAGAAATGAATGTGTATTATCATAGTTTTCTTTTTCAAACGTGTTACTCGTTGGAGCACGAGCATGTGCCCATACATGAGTGTTTGACAAAAAATACCACATTTGGGGTTGCCGTCCCACTGAACTACCACGTTCAAAAAAATGACCAAAAACTACCAAAAAATTCTAATTTTGTTACTAAAAACTATCACTTTCATAAAATGGTCACTTTAGACGGTTTAAACACATTTATGACAGGAGAGCCCCGGTTGTCAGGGCTGACGTGGCGAAAATCGTCAGCTCTGTTTATTTTGACTGTCATGTTGACCGTTATGACAGGCGGGGCCCACACGTCAGCATCAACCTTCTTCTTCCTCCTCTTCTCCTTCTTGTTAGCATTTCCGCGAACACCTGATGAGCAGCAGAGCAGCACACCGTCGTCAGCTCTTTTGACCGCAGCACACCGGCAAGGACAAGTAGAACTCTGGCCCCATGCTCGGCAGGGGGCGTGCAGCACCACCGACTGGCACCACTTGTTGGGGAAGGTAGTAATTTCAAAAAATTTCATATGCACACGCAAGATCATGGTGATGCATAGCAACGAGAGGGGAGAGTGTTGTCTACATACCCTTGTAGACCGAAGCGGAAGCGTTGACGCAACGTAGAGGAAGTAGTCGTACGTCTTCCCGGTCCAACCGATCCAAGCACCGTTACTCCGGCACCTCCGAGTTCTTAGCACACGTTCAGCTCGATGACGCTCCCCGGGCTCAGATCCAGCAAAGCTTCGGGGATGAGTTCCGTCAGCACGACGGCGTGGTGACGATCTTGATGTTCTACCGTCGCAGGGCTTTGCCTAAGCGCTGCTACAATATGACCGAGGTGGAATATGGTGGAGGGGGGCACCGCACACGGCTAAGGAACGATCACGATGATCAACTTGTGTGTTCTAGGGTGCCCCCTGCCCCCGTATATAAAGGAGGGAGGGGTAGGTGCGGCCGGCCCCTTCGGGGTGCGCCTGGAGGAGTCCTACTCCCACCGGGAGTAGGACTCCCCCCCTCTTGCCTTGTTGGAGAAGGAAAGGGGGAAGGGGAAGAGGAAAGGGGGGCGCCGCCCCCCCCCCCTTCCTTGTCCTATTCGGACTAGGGGGGAGGGGGCGCGCGGCCTGCCCTGGCCGGCCCTCCTCTTCTCCCTTATGGCCCATGTAGGCCCAATAACCCCCGGGGGGGTTCCGGTAACCCCCCGGTACTCCGGTAAAATCCCGATTTCACCCGGAACCATTCCGATGTCCAAATATAGGCTTCCAATATAACGATCTTTATGTCTCGACCATTTCGAGACTCCTCGTCAAGTCCATGATCACATCCGGGACTCCGAACAACCTTCGGTACATCAAAATACATAAACTCATAATGACTGTCATCGTAACGTTAAGCGTGCGGACCCTACGGTTAGAGAACAATGTAGACATGACCGTGACACGTCTCCGGTCAATAACCAATAGCGGGACCTGGATGCCAATATTGGCTTCTACATATTCTACGAAGATCTTTATCGGTCAGACCGCATAACAACATACGTTGTTCCCTTTGTCTTCGGTATGTTACTTGCCCGAGATTCGATCGTCGGTATCTCAATACCTAGTTCAATCTCATTACCGGCAAGTCTCTTTACTCGTTCCGTAATACATCATATCGCGACTAACTCATTAGTTGCAATGCTTGCAAGGCTTATGTGATGTGCATTACCGAGAGGGCCCAGAGATACCTCTCCGAGAATCAGAGTGACAAATTCTAATCTCGAAATACGCTAACCCAAAATGTACCTTTGGAGACACCTGTAGAGCTCCTTTATAATCACCCAGTTATGTTGTGACGTTTGGTAGCACACAAAGTGTTCCTTCGGCAAACGGGAGTTGCATAATCTCATAGTCATAGGAACATGTATAAGTCATGAAGAAAGCAATAGCAACATACTAAACGATCGGGTGCTAAGATAATGGAATGGGTCATGTCAATCAGATCATTCATCTAATGATGTGATCCCGTTAATCAAATAACAACTCTTTTTCCATGGTTAGGAAACATAACCATCTTTGATTAACGAGCTAGTCAAGTAGAGGCATACTAGTAACACTCTGTTTGTCTATGTATTCACACATGTATTATGGTTCCGGTTAATACAATTCTAGCATGAATAATAAACATTTATCATGAAATAAGGAAATAAATAATAACTTTATTATTGCGTCTAGGGCATATTTCCTTCACCACTCGCACGCGCAAGTGCATCAGTGCATGGAGACCACCGACGGTGACGAACTCGTGCGCCAGTGCCACTGATGTTGGAAGGTCGTCCTCGCCTTCTACGACGACTACCCGTCGCCTGACCCTTACCCGCGCCACCCTCTCGGCTACCGTTGACGCCGCGGGGGCCAGGCACACCCTCCTCTCACGCGGCCCCTCCTCCTCCCTCTCCTTCGCCTCCTGCCGCCTAGCGCCCGCGGGGCCCCTCCGCGCCGAGCTGCCGCCCCGCGCGGTGACGCGAGCCCTCTCCGTGACCGCACCCGACCATCGTGATGCGCACGTGGAAGGAGAGCCTGAGCGTCGGCGACGAGGTGATGCTGCTCTCGGACAGCAGCGGGGAGCTGACGCGCACCATGGGCGTGTAGCTGGACCTGTCGGACAAGCCGGTGGGCTCGGCGTGCGGTCACGCCGCTCGGCCGTGAGGCTAGCAACGAAGGCTCCTGTTGGCGTGCTTCAGCGAGCCTAGAGCTTCACAGGATTCCCACTTGACACGGAGCAAGGAGCAAGAGGAGGAGGAAGAAGGTCGCCGGCGCCATGGGTTGTTGTTGCTCTCCGGCGCCACGGACTGCCGCTGCTCGCCGGCGTCCATGCGTTGGCACCCGTGCCCGATGCACATAAGGTGCTTGTTGAAATGTCAAAATGTCAAACAGAGAAAAGAGGGGGGGAAGAAGGAGGTGCCATGTTAGCCCCGCTGTCATAACGGTCAAAATAAACAGAGTTGACTATATCGCCACGTCAGCCCTGACAAGCGGGCCCCTCCTGTCATAAACAGGTTTAAAATCATAAAGAAGGTCATCAACTCAATTTGGTAGTTTTTGTCACAAAATTAGGACTAATCTGGAGTTTTCGGTCACTTTTTAAAAAGTGATAGTTCAGTTGGACGGATACCTCTAATGTGGTAGTTTTTTGTCAAACACTCGCCCATACATTCACCATTTTATTCTTTGGACCCATTTAATATGTCATCGTCCTAGTACTATTACTATTATTTGTACGTCAAATTAATACTGGTATATAGTACTCCCTCCGTTTGTAAATATAAACCATTTTAGAGGATTCAATAATTTAAAATGTAAATTCACTTATTTTGCTTCGTATGCAGTTCATATTTGAATCTCTATAAAAGATTTTCTACTTAGTAACGGAGAGAGTATTATTACTACCCACCAACCCATGCATGAGACATGCTCTGTCGAGCTCTACATCACAATTCACACCATCTGTCCAAGTCGAGGCCGTGTGCGTGCAAGAACTTCGTCCCCTTCGATCCATCGACCGACGGGGACGTTACAAGGACGACGATGGCGGACGTTGTCTCTTTGACATGGACACGGGCAAGAGGCTTGGAAGAATCCGGCGCGACCGCTGGCTGCACAGTGCTATATCTGTAGCAATAGCCTTTTGGAGGTGCGGTGCGGTGCGGCCTGTGCGGTGATGCGTGGAACCTTCCTGTGTTCTCCTCCACGTGCGTCCCTCATCCCCACCCTGTGGCGGCGCCGCTGACCTGACCACCCCGCCCGCCGGCGGGCCACTAGCACCGGTCGGTCGGTCGGTCGATCCATCAGCTGGCTAGCCGCGCGTGCGTCCTCCACTCGGGCCATATGTCTATAAATAAGCTGGCCACACCCACGATGCGATGCATATACATTCACTCGCCATTCACCACCATCTCGCACGCGTCTTCAGGAGCTTTGCTGGCTTCAGCGGTGGAGACGAAGAAAGATAGAGTTGTTGCCATGGCGACGAGCGAGGTCAGCATCCAGATGGCGGGGGTACTGGACGGCCAGCCGGGGTGTGCTTCGTCCCCGGAGCCGCTTCTCCTGCGTGTCCCGTCGCAGGCCGCCGGCGTTTCTTCGATGGAGGCTGCGGATGCCGTCGTTTCCGGCGGCAGGACCACCAAGAAAGCGGCCGCGGCTGCTTACGCTGAGACGCCGAGCTCTGTCTTGATGAACGTCCCGGGTTCGCCGTCGGGACTCCACCTCGCGCAGATCGGCATGCCGCCGTCCGTCCGCGACAACAAGGCCGACGTGGGCGCGCCTGCCGTGCCGCTGAGCGAGTCGAAGGTCGAGCGGGTTCACCACCCGGCCGTGCCACCGAGCGGGTCGAAGGTCGAGCGGGTTCACCACCCGGCCGTGCCGCAGCTGCTGAAGCAGGCCCGTCACCACTCGCAGCCGTCCTTGGTGGTCAGAGGCGGCGGCGAGGTGCCGGCGGTGCTGCGGAGCGACAGCATGCGGGAACGAGACCGGCGGTTTGACCAGTTCAAGACGTTTTCTGGCCGCCTTGAACGGCAGCTCTCCAGCCTCCGTGGGGTGCCACAGGATATCGACGTCGAAAAAGGTGCGGCATCAAAGATCTCAGAGGACACCGACGAGGACGATGAAGTGCCCACCGCCGACCGCTACTTCGCCGCGCTCGAAGGCCCCGAGCTTGAGACCCTTCGTGTACGTACCACGTAACCGTGTAGCATTCTATAAAAAAGTTTCACCATTACAATCTTTGTGTCTAATGACCACATGAACATGCAGTCGACCGAGGTGGCGGTGTTGCCTAAGGACGAGACATGGCCGTTCCTGCTCCGGTTCCCCATCAGCGCCTTTGGGATGTGCCTTGGCGTAAGCAGCCAGGCCATGCTGTGGAAGACCCTCGAGTCGGAGCTCTCCACCAAGTTTCTTCACGTGCACCCTGCTACCAACCACGTCCTCTGGTGGATCTCTGTCGCCCTCATGGTCGTCGTCTCCATCACCTACCTTCTAAAGGTCGTTTTCTACTTCGAGGCCGTCCGCCGCGAGTTCCACCACCCTGTGCGCGTCAACTTCTTCTTTGCACCATGGATTGCCTGCCTTTTTCTTGTCAAGGGCGTGCCGCATCCGGTGTGGGAGATCCACCACGCCGTCTGGTACTTGCTCATGGCGCCCATCCTGTGCCTCGACCTCAAGATCTATGGCCAGTGGATGTCTAGTGGCGAGCGGCGCCTCTCTAAGGTAGCCAACCCATCCAACCACCTCGCGATCGTCGGCAACTTTGTCGGCGCGCTTCTCGGTGCTAGGATGGGCCTCCGTGAGCTGCCCATCTTCTTCTTTGCCATCGGGTTGGCCCACTATGTCGTGCTATTCGTCACTCTCTATCAGCGGCTCCCCACCAACGTGCAACTCCCCAAGGAGCTCCACCCAGTGTTCTTCCTTTTCGTCGCCGCACCTAGCGTTGCTTCCATGGCCTGGACGAGGATCTCTGGAGAGTTCAACGATGGTTCGAAGCTCCTTTACTTCGTCTCACTATTCCTCTACGTGTCTCTGGTGGTGCGCATCAACCTCTTTAGGGGGTTCAAGTTCTCGCTGGCATGGTGGGCATACACATTCCCGATGACGAGTGTGGCCTTGGCGACGGTGTTATATGCATCAGAGGTAGACAACGTGTTCACACGGGCACTGGCTGTCGGGTTGTCAGGAATTGCCGTTGTCACGGTCACCGGCGTGCTAGCCACCACCATGTACCACGCCTTCGTGCGGAAGGACCTCTTCCCCAATGACGTATCCATAGCCATCACGCGACGAAGGCCCAAGTTTAGCAAGATCCTCGCGCACCTTAGGTCGTCGAGCTCTGATGTCAAGGAGCTTGTCCTCTCCATCCCAAATTTCAGTTCCAATTCCAAGCAGGGCGCATACTGCGATGACGCCGGCTCCAGCTACAAGACGAGCAGCAGTGTCGGCGAGTCTCATGTGGCACACGGGCACGGAAGAGCAAAGTGTTAGAAGGTCCATGCACGACATGGTGCTTGTAGGCACGGCTAGCTTATGTTGATTACTAGTTCTTGTATAGAGTTCTTTGTGTTTTTTCTTCATTCTTTTTCTTCTTTATGTACTTGCCGCACATAGTTGCAGATTAGGAGTGGTATCCGTGAGCAATTTACATTGCCATGATAGTGATATAATTGTCGGGCTTAACTTTAGTAGTTATGCTTTTTTCTTCAGAAGTAGAAAAATCTCAGTTACATTTCTTAACTCTATTTTCGTCTCAAGTAACTACACAGACCTGAAAATTGAAAGGACATTTCACCAAAGGTGTATCAATAAAATGGATGGCTTAGTGTGTTGCAACTTGCAACTTTGGAAGGGAGGTTTTCAAAGTTTTAAGACAGAGGAGTATTTGCAAAATCATTTTTTATGTGTGACCGTGACATGCGTTCCACATATTGCTCAAAACCAAGGTTACCGCTGACGGCGCTCTCTCAGACTTAGCTTTGCTTACATTTTATTTTAACTAAAACATAACTTTACTTACATCTCCTTTTAATTAAAGATAGCTTTGCTTAGATTTTTCTTTGAGGGGTGAAATCAAACTTTATTACTCAAAGTCTACATAAACTGGGATACAGAAGGGATCATGGGGTTCGGACAACCAAACATGCCGCCCTTGATCCAAGGAATGTGAGAACTTTGCTAACCTATCAGTATCGGTGTTCGTTGCTCCATAACTTCATCATAGCCTCTGATTCGAAGCAGGTGGAAATGACATGCACAATGAGAGATTTTTCTTTCAATTAAAACATAGCTTTGCTTACATAGCAAAGAGCCCTAATTCCATCTCCTCTTTTGGGCTTTAGGCTCACCGGATAGTAGGTTTTGGTGTGCCGTGTCTATTAGTTCTGCCATTCTCGCTACCATACAGTTACTATCTGGACCGTATGGCTCGGAACTAACTCTACAAAAATAGAAAAAGAATCTACAAATTCTTTCTTGTTGCTGACTGAAAGCCTCATACGTTCTAACTTAATTGGACAGGACCTACTAGGTGTAGTTTCTGCGATCGGGATGAGACTATCAACCACCTCTTTTTTAATTGCCCGTTGGCCAAGGTACTTTGGCAGACAGTCCACATTGCTTTTAATATCAATCCACCGAATTCTGTTAATGCGTTATTTGGGACTTGGCTTAATGGGATTGAGCCTGGCTTAGCGAGACATATTCGGGTTGGAGTTTGTGCTTTGTTGTGGACTATCTGGACTTGCAGAAATGATTTGGTCTTTAACAGAATATCATGTATACATTTTTTGCAGGTCATATTCCGATCTACGGCACTGATCCGTTCGTGGTCGCTACTCACCCAGACGGAGGCCAGGGAGCATTTATGTCTAATATCTTGCACAGTATGTACATTATCCCACTGGTCTCTCACATGCATGAACCACTTTATATGTCACTCACCTATGTTGTGCTCTCGATGGTCAGTAGGAATAGAATGTTCCACTTGTATAAGCGGGCACGATGACTAAAAGTCTCGGTGGATGGAGTCCTCCGGGTCATTCACGGCATGATGTCTCGCTCTTGTCTGACTCCCTGCCATATATGTAGTGTACATATGCGAAGAAAAAGGACCGATGGTTAGGGAAACAAGGAGAAAAATGCATGTAGACACCAAAAACATTCGTACTCCCTTCATTTCTAAATATTTTTTAAAAAAAATTCAAATGGACTATCACATACGGATGTATATAGATATATTTTAAAATGTAGATATATTCATTTTGTTCAGTATGTAGTCATTTATTGAAATATTTAGAATGACAAATATTTAGGAACGAAAGGAGTACTGCGTGTACGAAGCAGCATCGAATTAGCTGGCGCGGGAATGCTTGCATGCGCCAGGAAAAAATATTATAGTTTGTGTCCTATACATTTCCTCGTGTGGAGATAAAAGCAGTCGCTCCTGTTTCAAAGCTTGATTCAATTCCGGCGTGCTGCTGGCAAATTTGGTTAGGACCTGGAGACAGGGGCGGACCCAGCCCAAGAATTCAGTGGGGGCCCAAGTGACTGGGGGCCCAAATGTTTGGCTAACTGGGGGCCCAACTAGTAAAATGTTGGAACTCAAAGCAGTAAAAATATAAATTGACTGGGGGCCTGGGACCCCACTCAGCTCAACGTGGGTCCGCCCCTGCCTGTAGATGGTGCATATTCAGACCTGCAATGCTTGTGTAGTAACCCTTTTCCACCCTCAAGTTCGCCATGGATTTAGCTGTTCTACACAAGTTAATCTATACCTACTATTAAAGGATTAGGTATTCTTGGTTTGGTTAGTCATTTTTATTGATTTTCGTTTGTTTTTTAGGTGAGGATTTTCCTTTGGTACCAGCACTAAAGTTTCGTTACGGTTCGCTCGTACACATGGTAAGCTATCTGGGCCAGGTACTTGTACGTTGATGGACCTTCTATAGGCTTTCGTAGAGACCGCGAAAAATAATTGGATCAAAATAAATCAACATTGCGGGAATAGACGCAACACCTCATGTCTGACTCTTTGATGTAACAACCAATGAGTTATGCATCTTTCACGTTTACTAATCCTACCTCGCTCTTTTACAATGGTTCCCAGCAGTAAATATACAAGCAGGAAGTGGCCTCAGGAATCAACCAACAGACTGTTAAAACAAAGGAGAGCAGCTCTCATGTTTAGGACGAGCTAATTAAGCGAGTGAGCTAACTAAAGGAAGGATTGTGGACTTAAATAGGATATTTAAATGAATGTGGCTAATTAAAGAAGGACGCCGATAACGCTCACACGTGTAGTGGGAGCAACACCCGCCCACACACCATGTGTGGTGTAAGCAGGAGGCAGTCCACACGAATCATGTGTGGGCGAACATTAGAACTGCCCACACGTGTTGGTGCACCTACTTCGTGCCACACGCCCAATAAATATTACTCATCCTCATCCCGCGCGTGTGGCACGAAGAAAATATGCCCACACGTCCTGGCGCAGCTACGTTAGTTACACGTGGAATGACGCTTTAATTACCCCGGGATGGCTACTTTAATTATCCGAGATGGCAAATGTAGTTGTAAAAGCATGGCAACTCTCTCTGGTTTGGTTAACTATAGTTGTTGTGCCTAATTTATGGTAGTTGCCGCGTGTAATCAAACCATAGTTGCCGTACGTGTGTGATTAACTAGTTGTCACATGTGGTCAAACAATAGTTGCCATGCGTGTTTACCTAGTTGCCACGTGTGGTTCAACCATAGTTGCCATGTATGGTTAACCATAGTTGCCATGTGTGCTTATATGGTTGTCACGTATGCGCAACTGCAGTTGCCATCGGCTAACGAATATTAGTTGCCACGAACGCGCAACTGCAGTTGCCATCTAACAACGTACGAGCGTCGTGTGGGCGAAGAGCAGTTCGCCCACACACACGTGGACTAGGTGGTGATTGTGTGGGTAGAAACTGGTTCGCCCACACAGCGCAGCTGGCAACCGCGTGTTGCGAGTCATGTGGACGAACTCTCCAACGCCCACACACACAATGATGCCCACGCGGCACTGAAAATCTAACAGATTCATTTAGAATTCGTGCAAAACAGAATCAATGTGTATCTACGAGTGTGGGCGAAGTATAAACATATCATACGTGTGGGCGTTATCATTTGGATTAAAGAAAGGATTGTAAGTAAACCGGTGGAATACTTAAAAGAATGATTGTAGGCTTAATAAATAGAATATTCAAATAGATGGGGCTAATTAAAGGAAGGATTTAAGGTAAAAAGGTAGGATAATTAAAAGGAAGAATCCATAGGCTTCATTGTGGTGTGGCTAGCTACTAAATTATAAAAAGGAAGGATTTGATTCTCGACTAAAAAGGGTGAGGACGTCATGGTAATTAAAGGAAAGATTATACTTAAAATGGAATTAGCGTGAGATTCTGCCGGCAAAAGAAATATGGATACAGATGAATTGCATTCTATTTTTTATGTTCATTCTGTAAAAGGATGTTGCATTGCAACATGTCTTCCGTAGTGAATCCGGTGCTACGAGACATTATGCTTGAACAAAACATCATTTTTCCGTTACAACGCACGGGCATAGTGCTAGTATAATATTAAGTATGTACATGATATACGTCCACAGTTGTTAGTTGATTTGCATTTACATATGCTTGTGTAAGGGCATCTTCAAGGCGGACCCGCGAATCTCCAGTAACCGTTTGGACGGCGCTGTTCGAAGCCATCCAACGCCGATCTGCATCGGTCCGTGGAACGGTCCGGACGCGATTTCTCCTGCAAACCGAAGACAAAAGTGGGGGAGGTTTGCGGGAGTCCGGACCGCTCCCAAGCCTGCTTCTGACCGCCCCGGCCCGCCAAAAACCCGTCAGCCGCCCCTCCCGCGCTTTTATTCTGATGCTTGCGCTGCTAACCGTGCCGCATTCATGTTGACCCAGAGCACGCGGACGCCGACATTGATGCCGCGATGTGACCGGAAGGAGGGAGGGCGGCGCTGATCGACGTGACGTCTCAGCAGCTGCGCTTCAATGCGGATGCAGGTTCCCGAGGAGCCAACTCTGGCTGTTGCGCCACATTGAAGCGGCTGACCGGCCCTTCGCATGGCCTGGCTGCGGCTATTTAAGCCGCACTCCGGCGACGTCCACATCGCATCCTCCTCCTTCCTCCTCCTCCTCCTCCTCCTCCTGGCCGCACCCCCTTCCACATCTTCGGCGATGGGCAAGTCCTTGGCGCCGGCGCCGGCAAGTGCGATCTGACGGCTCGTGGAGATGCCGCTCTCGGACTCCAGGGCTGTTGTCCTCGTCGGCTGGCAGTGACTCGGAGCAGGCGGAGATCGTCATCTCCTTGGTGACGAGGAGGACCAGCGGCCGTCGTCGGCTGGCGGTGACTCGACGCAGGCGGAAATCGTCATCTCCTTGGTGACGAGGAGGACCAGCAGCCGCCGCCGTCGCAGTCCGCGCTAGCGGTGCTGGGCCAGGTCTACGCCGGCACTAATGTGGAGTTCGAGGAGCAGATGGAGCTCTCGCTCCGTCGTCCACACCAATGGCCCGGCTCCACCACCGGGGGTGCTCCTCCCCATGAAGCAGGAGCCGGTATCCCCTCCATGCTCTCCCCCACCGCGCAGCAGTGGCCTCCCAATTGGATGCCGTGTCAAGGAAGAGCAGCTCTCCACGCCGCCCCGGCGCGCCATGGAGGAAGAGAGGCACTAGCCGCCGCCTCGCCGCGTCGTCAAGGACGAGCGCTGCTCACCACCCCACTGCCCAAGTCGAGCGGGCGCATTCTGCACTCCCTCCGTGGCGGCTCCTCGTCGTCGTCATCGTCCCGGAGCGCCATGACGGCGTAGGAGTACGCCGACCGGGAGCAGGGCTGGCGGGAATCCGACGTCCCGTGCATCGATCCCAGTTCACGGACTCCAACGTCCCGCCACCGCACATCATAGCGGAGCCAGACCTGGCGTACGCCTGCGCCCTGGACCAGTGATGACGTCGTAGACGGGTAAGCACCGTCTCCGCCTCCTCGATGGGAAGATGACCAGTTACGGCGAGGAATTGTCCATTGCCGATATCGACGCCTCCTCCGATAATCGCCGCCCTCTCCTTCGGCCCACATCCTCGGTTGCCACGGCCACACTGCGCAGGAGAAGGTGGAGAGGATCATCCGCGAGCGTCACACGGCCGTCAGAAAGACCTGTCGCGGCGCCACCACCTTCCGCCGCCCCAAGCCTGACGACGACGACTCCAATGACGGGCCAGGCGACGATGACAGAGGAGGAGGAGCAGCCGGCCAGCCCGGCATTGGCTACGAGGTCACTGTGAAGTACATGATAGTTTAGGGTTTTAGTCTTAGGTTTTGACTTTACGGGATGAAATACTGTCATGTTTTATGTACAAATTATCCTACTTTAAATGAAATTCGTCGTCTTTATATCAATATTCACCGTGTTTGAATTTCATCCGGTTGATTTGAGTTGTTGTAAAAATGTATGTGACTAGCGTTGGATGTGGACCTCCGCATCTGTGTCCACAGACTAGTCTCCTCTATCCGCGGACAGATACGAGAGGTTTTTTGCGGGTTCCGATTAGAGATGCCCTAGGAGCATCTCTAGCTGGACATCACTAATTTGGCCCCTCAAAGGCCCACGGACAGGCATGGTCCATTTCTACTGCTTATATTTTGGGCCCAATAACTACACCACTTAAATTAGAGTCAATTACACTAGTGGTGTCACAACTTGCCATGAATGTGCACTTTGGTGCTACAAGTTGTGAGATACATCAAAGTGGTGAAGAAACTTGGCTCTATCGTGCACATACGGTGCTTTTCTCGGTTTCGTACGAATCTAGCGCTGACTAAGCAAGCCAGCGTGGCATGGGTCCCACTGGCAGCCACCAGAGGGTGCGGGCCGGCGCGTGTGGAGAGAGATTTTATTAAAATCCCCTTGGAATTTTTATTTTTTTTTGCAAAAAAGGCCCGCGTTGGCTGTACGTACAGAGGTGGCCAAATCCCTAACCCTCGTTCCCCATTTTGCAGAGCACGGCGGCAGCGTTCTTGTGCTTTGAGCACGGCGGCGGCGGTCTTCTGCGTCGAGCAAGGCGGCGGCCGTCATCTGCGTCGAGCACGGCAGCGGCCGTCATCTGCGTCGAGCACGGCAGCGGTCGTCTTCTGCGTTGAGGACGGCGACGAAGGAGCAGAAGTGAGCACGACAGCGAAGGTGCAGAAGTGAGCACGGCGGCGAGCCATTGAACCTGAGGTTAGCTCACGCGGTCTCTCTCATCCTCTCTACTCTCTGACCCTCTCTGTCCTCTGACCCCTCTCTGTCGTGCAATTTTTGTCATGCAGTACATTGTGGTGTTGATAATTACTCTTGATAACATAACCCTTGTTTACTAAACAGGATACTAGGACTTCTGGTTATGTCAAATGGATTGACGAACCATGGCAGGGGAGGGAAAGAAGTGTCATAGCTGAATTAGCAAAGAAGAAGGAGGTGCTAGAGATGAAGCTGGTGGAGATAGTTGGTGAGATAGAAGCAGAGAAGGAGAAGCACAAGATGGAGAAGATGACTGGAAGGATGCATAGAGATCAGCTTCAATCTAGAGATAGGATGATTATGTTTGTTGTGTGCATGTACTTTGGAGAGGAGTTATGTGAACAGAATGTAGTGTTTGGTATTTAAGAAGTGTGGTTTCATGTCAAATTCTTATCTAATTCTTGCAGTTGACAGTACTGTTTGTTGTGGAAGAGAAATGTGAAACTTAAAAACCACCTCACACAAAACCAAAATTTTGTTTTAGAGAAGAGAGCTTACAAACTTGAATCAGTTCATATGAGAAACTGTACAGCAAGGTTTCTATACTATTAAAATTGTTGTAACTTGAAGAGTTAGTATGAGAAACTGTAGAGCAAGGTTTCTGTCAGAAACTCCACAATAAGCATTTTAATATGAAATGAATCAAAATGTCAGGAAAAAAATACTGTACAACAAGGTTTATGTCAGAAACTCCAGAACAAGCATTTTAATATGAAATGAAGTAAAATTTCAGCAAAAAAAAAACTGTACGGCAAGGTTTATGTCAGAAACTCCAGAACAAGCATTTTAGTAGGAAATGAAGTTAAATTTCAGGAAAAATAGACTGTATAGCAAGGTTTATGTCAGAAACTCAAGAACAAGCATTTTAGTACGAAATGAAGTAAGATTTCAGGAAAAATAGACTGTACGGCAAGGTTTATGTCAGAAACTCCAGAACAAGCATTTTAGTACGAAATGAAGTAAGATTTAAGGAAAAATAGACTGTACAACAAGGTTTCTGTCAAAAACTCTACAACAAGCATTTTAATATGAAATGAAGTAAAATTTCAGGAAAAATAGTATCACAAAAATCATATAGCACAGGATAGCATCATATAATCTTCACATAAGTCATACATATTGATTTAAGCATGGTAGAAAAAGACATGTTCACTGACATAGTTCAACTTTAGTTCTAACAATCTAGAGCACAAAAGTTCATACATGAACTTGATTGCATTTTTGTCCAGTTCATTCATGAACTCAATTTGATATGCAGCTTGCTCTATAAGGTCTGGAAATCATCAGGCCACTCCTCTTGTGGTGCATTTTGTGTCACTGGGACCTCCTCTGCTTGCACATATGAAGTGGGTGGATCTGGTGGAAACATGATGTTCCACAACCCAGCTCCTGATCCTGTCCTTCCTCCTGTGTGACCTCTCCCAATCCCTCCTCGGCTACCTGTCCCAGTCCCTCTGCCACTACTGCTGCAATGAGACCCTGCAAATCACATACAAGATTGATTATCAGATCATTATATGGTTTACACAATTGAAAGTGAATATAGTACATGTAAAGTGAATGAACTAAGGAGCATACCTTCTGCTTGTCACTCATTATTTTGTATGGAGAGGTGTTACATATGTTTAGATCATCCTTTAGGCTGGCCAGAAACCACTCCCAGCTGCTAGTAGACTCAACTTCCACAATCCCAAATGCTAGGGGTTAGATGCAATCATTAGGGTCGATACCCACTCTGTTAGCAAATTCCCTTTGTACCTTGTCTTAATGTGGCACCCGTCTATAAATATGATGGGTCTGCCTCCCAATAGCCATCCTCTCTTGCAAGCATCCAATGACCAATATAGCGTCGAAAAGTGTTCCCTTGTCTGCTTAGTCTTTTCATCAAAAATTTCCTTTGTGCATAGGTAAAACTTGCTGCCAGGGTTTGTGGTCCTCAACTCCTCTCCATAATCCCACAAGTGCTTGTACTGATCATCATCGTCACCTCTGATCTGCTTCACAGATTCTCTTCTAGCTCTTCCCAATTTGGTCCTGGTTGGTATGAGATTGTATTCTTGCTGAACCTTCTCCTCAAATTTCTTCAAAGGCATCTTCTCATTGTCCCTGAACTCATCTCTGAATTTTTTGGTTAAAAATGGAGTAGTTAGACCTTTAAGGTTCCATGACTTAGGGCAAGTGTGGTCATCACAATACTTTTTTATAATGAAGCTGTTTTTTCTGCTGTCCTTCACTGCTTTCAGGTACCATGGGCAATCATCAATGCATCTGGCTACCGAACACCATTCCTAACTTAAATACAGGAGCATTAAGATCTGTCTCGGGATTGAACCCTTTGAAGTGGTACTTCAACTTGTCCCTCTCTTCTTTAGATAACATGATGTGAGGGTCATCTAGAGCATCTTCTGCTAGCTCTGTTTCATAGTCACATGTTGTAACTCTTTCTCTGTGATCATCCACTTCTTTGTCTACATGATCTTCAAATAAATCATCATCCCCATCCTCTACATCATAGTCGCTGTCAAAAAATCCTCATCAGTCTCAGAATCTAATGCAGCTTCTACATCTTGTTCCTCAACATCATCACCAGCACGTTGTGAAGATGATCCTTTAGAAAACAATTCCCTTGCCCTGTTGTTACTCCTCTTACTTCTCACAGTAGCAGCTTTAGGTGAGGTAGCTTGTTCTTTGCCCTTGTTGTCTTTCCTTGGAGTTATGACCTTTGGCAATTCAGGAACCCCTTGAACTACAACATTGTTGGGGAACGTAGTAATTTCAAAAAAATTCCTACGCACACGCAAGATCATGGTGATGCATAGCAACGAGAGGGGAGAGTGTTGTCTACGTACCCTCGTAGACCGAAGCGGAAGCGTTGACACAACGTAGAGGAAGTAGTCGTACGTCTTCCCGATCCGACCGATCCAAGCACCGTTACTCCGGCACCTCCGAGTTCTTGGCACACGTTCAGCTCGATGACGCTCCCCGGGCTCCGATCCAGCAAAGCTTCGGGGAGGAGTTCCGTCAGCACGACGGCGTGGTGACGATCTTGATGTACTACCGACGCAGGCCTTCGCCTAAGCACTGCAACGATATGACCGAGGTGGAATATGGTGGAGGGGGGCACCGCACACGGCTAAGGAACGATCACGAAGATCAACTTGTGTGTCCATGGGGTGCCCCCTGCCCCCGTATATAAGGGAGCAAGGGAGGCAGGAGGCCGGCCCTAGGTTTGGGCGCGCCAGGGGAGTCCTACTCCCACCGGGAGTAGGATTCCACCTTTCCTAGTCCAACTAGGTCAAGGGGGGAAAGAGGGGAAGAGGGGAAGGAAGGGAGAGAGGGGCCACGCCCCAAACCCCTTGTCCAATTCGGACTGGGCTTGGGAGGGGCGCGCGCCACCTCCTGGTCCTTCCCACTAAGGCCCATCAAGGCCCATTGCTTCTTCCTCGTATTCCCGTAACTCCCCGGTACCTCCGAAAATACCCGAACCACTCAGAACCCTTCCGATGTCCGAATATAGTCGTCCAATATATCGATTTTTACGTCTCGACCATTTCAAGACTCCTCGTCATGTCCCCGATCTCATCCGGGACTCCGAACTCCTTTGGTACATCAAAACTCATAAACTCATTATATAACTGTCATCGAAACCTTAAGCGTGCGGACCCTACGGTTCGAGAACAATGTAGACATGACCGAGACACGTCTCCGGTCAATAACCAATAGCGGGACCTGGATGCCCATATTGGCTCCTACATATTCTATGAAGATCTTTATCGGTCAGACCGCATAACAACATACGTTGTTCCCTTTGTCCATCGGTATGTTACTTGCCCGAGATTCGATCATCGGTATCCAATACCTAGTTCAATCTCGTTACCGGCAAGTCTCTTTACTCGTTCCGTAATACATCATCCCGTAACTAACTCATTAGTTGCAATGCTTGCAAGGCTTAAGTGATGTGCATTACCGAGAGGGCCCAGAGATACCTCTCCGACCATCGGAGTGACAAATCCTAATCTCGAAATACGCCAACCCAACATCTACCTTTGGTGACACCTGTAGTACTCCTTTATAATCACCCAGTTACGTTGTGACGTTTGGTAGCACCCAAAGTGTTCCTCCGGCAAACGGGAGTTGCATAATCTCATAGTCAAAGGAACATGTATAAGTCATGGATAAAAGCAACAGCAACATAATAAACGATCGGGTGCTATGCTAATGGAATGGGTCATGTCAATCAGATCATTCAACTAATGATGTGACCTTGTTAATCAAATGACAACTCCTTTGTCCATGGTTAGGAAACTTAACCATCTTTGATTAACAAGCTAGTCAAGTAGAGGCATACTAGTGACACTCTGTTTGTCTATGTATCCACACATGTATTATGTTTCCAGTTAATACAATTCTAGCATGAATAATAAACATTTATCATGATATGTAAGGAAATAAATAATAACTTTATTATTGCCTCTAGGGCATATTTCCTTCAGTCTCCCACTTGCACTAGAGTCAATAATCTAGGTCACATCACCATGTGATTAACTCACATCACCATGTGATTAACTCGATAGTTCACATCATCATGTGATTAACACCCATGGTTCACATCGCCATGTGACCAACACCCAAAGGGTTTGCTACATTCAGTAATCTAGTTCACATCGCTATGTGATTAACACCCAAAGAGTACTACGGTGCGATCATGTTTTGCTTGTGAGAGAATTTTAGTCAACGGGTCTGCCACATTCAGATCCGTTATGTATTTTGCAATTTTCTATGTCTACAATGCTCTGCACGGAGCTACTCTAGCTAATTGCTCCCACTTTCAATATGTATCTAGATCGAGACTTAGAGTCATCCAGATCGGTGTCAAAACTTGCATCGACGTAACCCTTTACGACGAACCTTTTGTCACTTCCATAATCGAGAAACATATCCTTATTCCACTAAGGATAATTTTGACCGCTGTCCAGTGATCTACTCCTAGATCACTATTGTACTCCCTTGCCAAACTCAGTGTAGGGTATACAATAGATCTGGTACGCAGCATGGCATACTTTATAGAACCTATGGCCAAGGCATAGGGAATGACTTTCATTCTCTTTCTATCTTTTGCCGTGGTCGAGTTTTGAGTCTTTACTCAACTTCATACTTTGTAACACAGGAAAGAACTCTTTCTTTGACTGTTCCATTTTGAACTACTTCAAAATCTTGTCAAGGTATGCACTCATTGAAAACTTATCAAGCGTCTTGATCTATCTCTATAGATCTTGATGCTCAATATGTAAGCAGCTTTACCGAGGTCCTTCTTCGAAAAACTTCTTTCAAACACTCCTTTATGCTTTGCAGAATAATTCTACATTATTTCTGATCAACAATATGTCATTTACATATACTTATCAGAAATACTGTAGTGCTCCCACTCACGTTCTTGTAAATACAGGCTTCACCGCAAGTCTGTATAAAACTATATGCTTTGATCAACTCATCAAAGCGTATATTCCAACTCCGAGATGCTTGCACCAGTCCATAGATGGATCGCTAGAGCTTGCACATTTTGTTAGCACCTTTAGGATTGACAAAACCTTCTGGTTGCATCATATACAACTCTTCTTTAATAAATCCATTAAGGAATGCAGTTTTGTTTTATCCATTTGCCAGATTTCATAAAATGCGGCAATTGCTAACATGATTCGAACAGACTTAAGCATGGATACGAGTGAGAAACTCTCATCGTAGTCAACACCTTGAACTTGTCGAAAACCTTTTGCGACAATTCTAGCTTTGTAGATAGTAACACTACTATCAGCTTCTGTCTTCCTCTTGAAGATCCATTTATTTTCTATGGCTTGCCGATCATCGGGAAAATCCATCAAAGTCCATACTTTGTTCTCATACATGGATCCCATCTCAGATTTCATGGCTTTAAGCCATTTTGCGGAATCTGGGCTCACCGTCGCTTCTTCATAGTTCGTAGGTTCATCATGATCTAGTAGCATGACTTCCAGAACAGGATTGCCGTACCACTCTGTTGCGGATCTTACTCTGGTTGATCTACGAGGTTCTGTAGTAACTTGTTCTATAGTTCTATGATCATCATCATCAACCTCCTCACTAGTTGGTTTTGACGTCACAGAAACTGGTTCCTGTGATGTACTGGTTTCCAACAAGGGAATAGGTACAGTTACCTCATCAAGTTCTACTTTCCTCCCACTCACTTCTTTCGAGAGAAACTCCTTCTCTAGAAAGGATCCATTCTTAGCAACGAATGTCTTGCCTTCGGATCTGTGATAGAAGGTGTACCCAACTGTCTCCTTTGGGTATCCTATGAAGACATATTTCTCCGATTTGGGTTTGAGCTTATCAGGATGAAACTTTTTTCACATAAGCATCACAACCCCAAACTTTAAGAAACGCAACTTTGGTTTCTTGCTAAACCACAGTTCATATAGTGTCGTCTCAACGGATTTAGATGGTGCCCTATTTAACGTGAATGCAGCTGTCTCTAATGCATAACCCCAAAACGATAGTGGTAAATCGGTAAGAAACATCATAGATTGCACTATATCAATAAAGTACGGTTATGACGTTCGGACACACCATTATGTTGTGGTGTTCCAGGTGGCGTGAGTAGTGAAACTATTTCACATTGTTTAACTGAAGGCCAAACTCGTAACTCAAATGTTTTACCTCTGCGATCATATCGTAGTAACTTTTATTTTCTTGTTACGATGATTCTCTACTTCACTCTGAAATTCTTTGAACTTTTCAAACGTTTCAGACTTATGTTTCATCAAGTAGATATACCCATATCTGCTCAAATCATCTGTGAAGGTTAGAAAATAATGATACTTGTCGCGAGCCTTAATATTCATCGGACCACATACATCAGTATGTATGATTTCCAACAAATCTGTTGCTTGCTCCATTGTTCCGGAGAACGGCGTTTTAGTCATCTTGCCCAAGAGGCATGGTTCGCAAGCATCAAGTGATTCATAATCAAGTAATTCCAAAATCCAATCAGCATGGAGTTTCTTCGTGCGCTTTACACCAATATGACCTAAACGGCAGTGCCACAAATAGGTTGCACTATCATTATTAACTTCGCATCTTTTGGTTTCAATATTATGAATATGTGTATCACTACGATCGAGATCCAATGAACTATTTTCATTGGGTGTGTATGTCCATAAAAGGTTCTATTCATGTAAACAGAACAACAATTGTTCTCTAACTTAAATAAATAATCGTATTGCAATAAACATTTTCAAATCATATTTATGCTCAACGCAAACACCAAATAACACTTATTTAGGTTCATCACTAATCCCGAAAGTATAGGGAGTGTGCGATGATGATCATATCAATCTTGGAACTACTTCCAACTTTCATCGTCACTTCACCCTTAACTAGTCTTTGTTCATTCTGCAACTCCCGTTTCGAGTTACTACTCTTAGCAACTGAACCAGTATCAAATACCGAGGGGTTGCTATGAACACTAGTAAAATACATATCAATAATCTGTATATCAAATATACCTTTGTTCACTTCGCCATCCTTCTTATCCGCCAAATACTTGGGGCAGTACCGCTTCCAGTGACCAGTCCCTTTGCAGTAAACGCACTCAGTCTCAGGCTTAGGTCCAGACTTGGGCTTCTTCACTTGAGCAGCAACTTGCTTGCCGTTCTTCTTGAAGTTACCCTTCTTCCCTTTGCCCTTTACTTGAAACTAGTGATCTTGTCAACCATCAACGCTTGATGCTCTTTCTTGATTTCTACCTCCATCGATTTCATCATTATGAAAAAGTTCGGGAGTCATTTTTGTCATCCCTTGCATACTATAGTTCATCACGAAGTTCTACTAACTTGGTGATGGTGACTAGAGAATTCTGTCAATCACTATCTTATCTGGAAGATTAACTCCCACTTGATTCAAGCGATTGTAGTACCCAGACAATCTGAGAACATGCTCACTAGTTTGAGCGATTCTCCTCCATCTTTTAGCTATAGAACTTGTTGGAGACTTCATATCCCTCAACTCGGGTAGTTGCTTGAAATATTAACTTCAACTACTGGAACATCTCATATGGTCCATGACGTTCAAAACGTCTTTGAAGTCCCGATTCTAAGCCGTTAAGCATGGTGCACTAAACTATCAAGTAGTCATCATACTGAGCTAGCCAAACGTTCATAACGTCTGCATCTGCTCCTGCAATAGGTCTGTCACCTAGCGGTGCATCAAGGACATAATTCTTATGTGCAGCAATGAGGATCAACCTCAGATCACGGATCCAATCCGCATCATTGCTACTAACATCTTTCAACACAATTTTCTCTAGGAACATATCAAAATAAACACATGAAAGCAACAACACGAGCTATTGATCTACAACATAGATATGCTAATACTACCAGGACTAAGTTCATGATAAATTTAAGTTCAATTAATCATATTACTTAAGAACTCCCACTTAGATAGATATCTCTCTAATCCTCTAAGTGATCACGTGATCCAAATCAACTAAACCATGTCCGATCATCACGTGAGATGGAGTAGTTTCAATGGTGAACATCATTATGTTGATCATATCTACTATATGATTCACGTTCGACCTTTCGGTCTCCGTGTTCCGAGGTCATATCTTATATGCATAGCTCGTCAAGTATAACCTGAGTATTCCGCGTGTGCAACTGTTTTGCACCCGTTGTATTTGAACGTAGAGCCTATCACACCCGATCATCACGTGGTGTCTCAGCACGAAGAACTTTCGCAACGGTGCATACTCAGGGAGAACACTTCTTGATAATTAGTGAGAGATCATCTTATAATGCTACCGTCAATCAAAGCAAGATAAGATGCATAAAAGATAAACATCACATGCAATCAATATAAGTGATATGATATGGCCATCATCATCTTGTGCTTGTGATCTCCATCTCCGCAGCACTGTCATGATCACCATCGTCACCGGCGCGACACCTTGATCTCCATCGTAGCATCGTTGTCGTCTCGCCAATCTTATGCTTCTACGACTATCGCTACCGCTTAGTGATAAAGTAAAGCGTTACAGGGCGATTGCATTGCATACAATAAAGCGACAACCATACGGCTCCTGCCGGTTGCCGATAGCTCGGTTACAAAACATGATCATCTCATACAATAAAATTTAGCATCATGTCTTGACCATATCACATCACAACATGCCCTGCAAAAACAAGTTAGACGTCCTCTACTTTGTTTGTTGCAAATTTTACGTGGCTGCTATGGGCTGAAGCAAGAACCAATCTCACCTACACATCAAAACCACAACGATACTTCGTCAAATAAACTCCGTTTTAACCTTCTCAAGGACCGGGCGTAGCCATACTCGGTTCGACTAAAGTTGGTGAGACAGTCTCCCGCAAGCCATCTGTGTGCAAAGCACGTCGAGGGAACTGGTCTCGCGTAAGCGTACGCGTAAGGTTGGTCCGGGTCGTCTCATCCAACAATACCGCTGACCCAAAGTATGACATGCTGGTAGGTAGTATGACTTGTATCGTCCACAACTCACTTGTGTTCTACTCGTGCAAATAACATCAAACCATAAAAACCTAGGCTCGGATGCCACTGTTGGGGAACGTAGTGATTTCAAAAAATTTCCTACGCACACGCAAGATCATGGTGATGCATAGCAACGAGAGGGGAGAGTGTTGTCTACGTACCGTCGTAGACCAAAGCGGAAGCGTTGACACAACATAGAGGAAGTAGTCATACGTCTTCCCGATCCGACCGATCCAAGCACCGTTACTCCGGCACCTCCGAGTTCTTGGCACACGTTCAGCTCGATGACGCTCCCCGGGCTCCGATCCAGCAAAGCTTCGGGGAGGAGTTCCGTCAGCACGACGGCGTGGTGACGATCTTGATGTACTACCGACGCAGGGCTTCGCCTAAGCACTGCAACGATATGACCGAGGTGGAATATGGTGGAGGGGGGCACCGCACACGGCTAAGGAACGATCACGAAGATCAACTTGTGTGTCCATGGGGTGCCCCCTGCCCCCGTATATAAAGGAGCAAGGGAGGGAGGAGGCCGGCCCTAGGTTTGGGCGCGCCAGGGGAGTCCTACTCCCACCGGGAGTAGGATTCCACCTTTCCTAGTCCAACTAGGTCAAGGGGGGAAAGAGGGGAAGAGGGGAAGGAAGGGAGAGAGGGGCCGCGCCCCAAACCCCTTGTCCAATTCGTACTGGGCTTGGGAGGGGCGCGCGCCACCTCCTGGTCCTTCCCACTAAGGCCCATCAAGGCCCATTGCTTCTTCCTCGTATTCCCGTAACTCCCCGGTACCTCCGAAAATACCCGAACCACTCAGAACCCTTCCGATGTCCGAATATAGTCGTCCAATATATTGATTTTTACGTCTCGGCCATTTCGAGACTCCTCGTCATGTCCCCGATCTCATCCGGGACTCCGAACTCCTTAGGTACATCAAAACTCATAAACTCATTATATAACTGTCATCGAAACCTTAAGCGTGCGGACCCTACGGTTCGAGAACAATGTAGACATGACCGAGACACGTCTCCGGTCAATAACCAATAGCGGGACCTGGATGCCCATATTGGCTCCTACATATTCTATGAAGATCTTTATCGGTCAGACCGCATAACAACATACGTTGTTCCCTTTGTCCATCGGTATGTTACTTGCCCGAGATTCGATCGTCGGTATCCAATACCTAGTTCAATCTCGTTACCGGCAAGTCTCTTTACTCGTTCCGTAATACATCATCCCGTAACTAACTCATTAGTTGCAATGCTTGCAAGGCTTAAGTGATGTGCATTACCGAGAGGGCCCAGAGATACCTCTCCGACGATCGAGTGACAAATTCTAATCTCGAAATACGCCAATCCAACATCTACCTTTGGTGACACCTGTAGTACTCCTTTATAATCACCCAGTTACGTTGTGACGTTTGGTAGCACCCAAAGTGTTCCTCCGGCAAACGGGAGTTGTATAATCTCATAGTCAAAGGAACATGTATAAGTCATGGATAAAAGCAACAGCAACATACTAAACGATCGGGTGCTATGCTAATGGAATGGGTCATGTCAATCAGATCATGCAACTAATGATGTGACCTTGTTAATCAAATGACAACTCCTTTGTCCATGGTTAGGAAACTTAACCATCTTTGATTAACAAGCTAGTCAAGTAGAGGCATACTAGTGAAACTCTGTTTGTCTATGTATCCACACATGTATTATGTTTCCAGTTAATACAATTCTAGCATGAATAATAAACATTTATCATGATATGTAAGGAAATAAATAATAACTTTATTATTGCCTCTAGGGCATATTTCCTTCAAACATCATCTCTTACTAAATTGTTCAATGTATCTCCATGGTCTATGTGAAGGAAATATGCCCTAGAGGCAATAATAAAGTTATTATTTATTTCCTTACATATCATGATAAATGTTTATTATTCATGCTAGAATTGTATTAACCGGAAACATAATACATGTGTGAATACATAGACAAACAGAGTGTCACTAGTATGCCTCTACTTGACTAGCTCGTTAATCAAAGATGGTTATGTTTCCTAACCATGAACAAAGAGTTGTTATTTGATCAACGGGATCACATCATTAGTTGAATGATCTGATTGACATGACCCATTCCATTAGCTTAGCACCCGATCGTTTAGTATGTTGCTATTGCTTTTATCCATGACTTATACATGTTCCTTTGACTATGAGATTATGCAACTCCCGTTTACCGTAGGAACACTTTGTGTGCTACCAAACGTCACAACGTAACTGGGTGATTATAAAGGTGCTCTACAGGTGTCTCCGAAAGTATTTGTTGGGTTGGCGTATTTCGAGATTAGGATTTGTCACTCCGAATGTCGGGGAGGTATCTCAGGGCCTTCTCGGTAATGCACATCACATAAGCCTTGCAAGCATTGCAACCAATGAGTTGGTTGCGGGATGATGTATTACGGAACGAGTAAAGGGACTTCCCGGTAACGAGATTGAACTAGGTATTGGATACCGACGATCGAATCTCGGGCAAGTAACATACCGATGACAAAGGGAACACCGTATGTTGTTATGCGGTCTGACCGATAAAGATCTTCGTAGAATATGTAGGAGCCAATATGGGCATCCAGGTCCCGCTATTGGTTATTGACCGGAGACGTGTCTCGGTCATGTCTACATTGTTCTCGAACCGTAGGGTCCGCACGCTTAAGGTTTCGATGACAATTATATAATGAGTTTATGAGTTTTGATGTACCGAAGGAGTTCGGAGTCCCGGATGGGATCGGGGACATGACGAGGAGTCTCGAAATGGTCGAGATGTAAAGATCGATATATTGGACGACTATATTCGGACATCGGAAGGGTTCTGAGTGGTTCGGGTATTTTCGGAGGTACCGGGGAGTTACGAGAATACGGGGAAGAGTATTGGGCCTTACTGGGCCTTAGTGGGAAGGAGCCAGGAGGTGGCGCGCGCCCCTCCCAAGCCCAGTCCGAATTGGACAAGGGGTTTGGGGGCGCGGCCCCCTCTCCCTTCCTTCTCCTCTCCCCTCCTTTCCCCCCTTCTCCTAGTTGGACTAGGAAAGGTGGAATCCTACTCCCGGTGGGAGTAGGACTCCCCTTGGCGCGCCCAAACCAGGCCGGCCGCCCCTCCCCCTTGACTCCTTTATATACGGGGGCAGGGGGCACCCCAGGGACACACAAGTTGATCTTCGTGATCGTTCCTTAGCCGTGTGCGGTGCCCCCCTCCACCGTATTCCACCTCGGTCATATCGTTGCAGTGCTTAAGCGAAGCCCTGCGCCGGTAGTACATCATGATCGTCACCACGCCATCGTGCTGACGGAATATTCGGACATCGGAAGGGTTCTAAGTGGTTCGGGTATTTTCGGAGGTACCGGGGAGTTACGGGAATACGGGGAAGAGTATTGGGCCTTACTGGGCCTCAGTGGGAAGGAGCCAGGAGTTGGCGCGCGCCCCTCCCAAGCCCAGTCCGAATTGGACAAGGGGTTTGGGGGCGCGGCCCCCTCTCCCTTCCTTCTCCTCTCCCCTCCTTCCCCCCCCCTTCTCCTAGTTGGACTAGGAAAGGTGGAATCCTACTCCCGGTGGGAGTAGAACTCCCCTTGGCGCGCCCAAACCAGGCCGGCCGCCCCTCCCCCTTGGCTCCTTTATATACGGGGGCAGGGGGCACCCCAGGGACACATAAGTTGATCTTCGTGATCGTTCCTTAGCCGTGTGCGGTGCCCCCCTCCACCATATTCCACCTCAGTCATATCGTTGCAGTGCTTAGGCGAAGCCCTGCGCCGGTAGTACATCAAGATCGTCACCACGCCGTCGTGCTGACGGAACTCTTCCCCGAAGCTTTGCTGGATCGGAGCCCGGGTATCGTCATCGAGCTGAACGTGTTCCAAGAACTCGGAGGTACCGGGGTAACGGTGCTTGGATCGGTCGGATCGTGAAGACGTACGACTACATCAACCGCGTTGTTATAACGCTTCCGCTTTCGGTCTACGAGGGTACGTAGACAACACTCTCCCTCTCGTTGCTATGCATCACCATGATCTTGCGTGTGCGTAGGGAAATTTTTGAAATTACTACGTTCCCCAACAGTGGCATCCGAGCCTAGGTTTTTATGGTTTGATGTTATTTGCACGAGTAGAACACAAGTGAGTTGTGGACGATACAAGTCATACTGCCTACCAGCATGTCATACTTTGGGTCAGCGGTATTGTTGGATGAGACGACCCGGACCAACCTTACGCGTACGCTTACGCGAGACCGGTTCCCTCGACGTGCTTTGCACACAGATGGCTTGCGGGAGACTGTCTCACCAACTTTAGTTGAACCGAGTATGGCTACGCCCGGTCCTTGAGAAGGTTAAAACGGAGTCTATTTGACAAACTATCGTTGTGGTTTTGATGCGTAGGTGAGATTGGTTCTTGCTTAAAGCCCGTAGCAGCCACGTAAAATTTGCAACAAACAAAGTAGAGGACGTCTAACTTGTTTTTCCAGGGCATGTTGTGATGTGATATGGTCAAGACATGATGCTAAATTTTATTGTATGAGATGATCATGTTTTGTAACCGAGTTATCGGCAACCGGCAGGAGCCGTATGGTTGTCGCTTTATTGTATGCAATGCAATCGCCCTGTAATGCTTTACTTTATCACTAAGCGGTAGCGATAGTCGTAGAAGCATAAGATTGGCGAGATGACAACGATGCTACGATGGAGATCAAGGTGTCGCGCCAGTGACGATGGTGATCATGACGGTGCTGCGGAGATGGAGATCACAAGCACGAGATGATGATGGCCATATCATATCACTTATATTGATTGCATGTGATGTTTATCTTTTATGCATCTTATCTTGCTTTGATTGACGGTAGCATTATAAGATGATCTCTCACTAATTATCAAGAAGTGTTCTCCCTGAGTATGCACCGTTGCGAAAGTTCTTCGTGCTGAGACACCACGTGATGATCGGGTGTGATAGGCTCTACGTTCAAATACAACGGGTGCAAAACAGTTGCACACGCGGAATACTCAGGTTATACTTGACGAGCTATGCATATAAGATATGACCTCGGAACACGGAGACCGAAAGGTCGAGCGTGAATCATATAGTAGATATGATCAACATAATGATGTTCACCATTGAAACTACTCCATCTCACGTGATGATCGGACATGGTTTAGTTGATTTGGATCACGTGATTACTTAGAGGATTAGAGAGATATCTATCTAAGTGGGAGTTCTTAAGTAATATGATTAATTGAACTTAAATTTATCATGAACTTAGTCCTGGTAGTATTAGCATATCTATGTTGTAGATCAATAGCTCGCGTTGTTGCTTTCATGTGTTTATTTTGATATGTTCCTAGAGAAAATTGTGTTGAAAGATGTTAGTAGCAATGATGCGGATTGGATCCGTGATCTGAGGTTGATCCTCATTGCTGGACATAAGAATTATGTCCTTGATGCACCGCTAGGTGACGGACCTATTGCAGGAGCAGATGCAGACGTTATGAACGTTTTTGCTAGCTCAGTATGATGACTACTTAACAGCTTAGAATCGGGACTTCAAAGACGTTTTGAACGTCATGGACCATATGAGATGTTCCAGGAGTTGAAGTTAATATTTCAAGCAAATACCCGTGTTGAGAGATATGAAGTCTCCAACAAGTTCCATAGCTAAAAGATGGAGGAGAATCGCTCAACTAGTGAGCATGTGCTCAGATTGACTGAGTACTACAATCGCTTGAATCAAGTGGGAGTTAATCTTCCAGATAAGATAGTGATTGACAGAATTCTCTAGTCACCATCACCAAGTTAGTAGAACTTCGTGATGAACTATAATATGCAAGGGATAACGGAAACTATTCCCAAGCTCTTCGCGATGCTGAAATCGGCGAAAGTAGAAATCAAAGAAAAACATCAAGTGTTGATGGTTGACAAGATCACTAGTTTCAAGAAAAGGGCAAAGGGCAGATAGGGAACTTCAAGAAGAACGGCAAGCAAGTTGCTGCTCAAGTGAAAAAGCCCAAGTCTGGTCCTAAGCCTGAGACTAAGTGCTTCTACTGCAAAGGGACTGGTCACCGGAAGCGGAACTACCCCAAGTGATTGGCAGATAAGAAGGATGGCAAAGTGAACAAAGGTATATTGGATATACAGATTATTGATGTGTATTTTACTAGTGTTTATAGCAACCCCTCAGTATTTTATACTAGTTCAGTTGCTAAGATTAGTAACTCGAAATGGGAGTTGCAGAATAAACAGAGGCTGGTTAAGGATGAAGTGATGATGTGTGTTGGAAGTGGTTCCAAGATTGATATGATCATCATCGCACACTCCCTATACTTTCGGGATTAGTGTTGAAACTAAATAAGTGTTATTTGGTGTTTGCGTTGTGCATGAATATGATTTGATCATGTCCATTGCAATACGATTATTCATTTAAGTTAGAGAACAATTGTTGTTCTGTTTACATGAATAAAACCTTCTATGGTTATACACACCAACAAAATGGTTTGTTGGATCTCGATCGTAGTGATATACATATTCATAATATTAAAGCCAAAAGATGCAAAGTTAATAGTGATAGTGCAACTTATTTGTGGCACTGCCGTTTAGGTCATATTGGTGTAAATCGCATGAAGAAACTCTATGCTGATGGAATTTTGGAATCACTTGATTGTGAATCACTTGATGCTTGCGAACCATGCCTCATGGGCAAGATGACTAAGACTCCGTTATCCGGAGCGAGCAACTGACTTATTGGAAATAATACATACTGATGTATGCGGTCCGATGAGTGTTAAGCTCACGGCAAGTATCATTATTTTCTGACCTTCACAAATGATTTGAGCAGATATGGGTATATCTACTTGATGAAACATAAGTCTGAAACATTTGAAAAGTTCAAAGAGTTTCAGAGTGAAGTGGAGAATCATCGTAACAAGAAAATAAAAGTTTCTATGATATGATCGTGGAGGAGAATATTTGAGTTACGAATTTGGTCTTCAATTAAAACAATGTGGAATAGTTTCACAAACTCATGCCACCTAGAACACCACAACATAATGGTGTGTCTAAACGTCATAACCGTACTTTATTGGATATAGTGCAATCTATGATGTTTCTTACCGATTTACCACTATCGTTTTGGGGTTATGCATTAGAGACAGCTGCATTCACGTTAAATAGGGCACCATCTAAATCCGTTGAGACGACACTATATGAACTGTGGTTTAGCAAGAAACCAAAGTTGTCGTTTCTTAAAGTTTGGGGTTGTGATGCTTATGTGAAAAAGTTTCATCCTGATAAGCTCAAACCCAAATCGGAGAAATATGTCTTCATAAGATACCCAAAGGAGACAGTTGGGTACACCTTCTATCACAGATCCGAAGGCAAGACATTCGTTGCTAAGAATGGATCCTTTCTAGAGAAGGAGTTTCTCTCGAAAGAAGTGAGTGGGAGGAAAGTAGAAAGACTGGATAAGGTAATTGTACCATCTCCCTTATTGGAAAGTAGTTCATCACAGAAATCTGTTCTTGTGACTTCTACACCAATTAGTGAGGAAGATAATGATGATGATCATGTAACTTTAGATCAAGTTACTACCGAATCTCGTAGGTAATCCAGAGTGAGATCCGCACCATAGTAGTACGGTAATCCTGTTCTGGAAGTCATGTTACTAGACCATGATGAACTTGCAAACTATGAGGAAGCGATGATGAGCCCAGATTCCACGAAATGGTTTGAGGCCATGAAATCTGAGATATGATCCATGTATGAGAACAAAGTATGGACTTTGATGGATTTGCCCGATGATCGGCAAGCCATAGAAAATAAATGGATCTTCAAGAGGAAGACGGACGCTGATAGTAGTGTTACTATCTACAAAGCTAGAATTGTCGCAAAAGGTTTTCGACAAGTTCAAGGTGTTGACTACGATGAGAGTTTCTCACTCGTATCTATGCTTAAGTCTGTCCGAATCATGTTAGCAATTGCCGCATTTTATGAAATCTGGCAAATGGATAAACAAAACTGCATTCCTTAATGGATTTATTAAAGAAGAGTTGTATATGATGCAACCAGAAAGGTTTTGTAAATCCTAAAGGTGTTAACAAAATATGCAAAGCTCCATCGATCCATCTGTGGACTGGTGCAAGCATCTCGGAGTTGGAATACACGCTTTGATAAGTTGATCAAAGCATATAGTTTTATACAGACTTGCGGTGAAGCCCGATCCGACCGATCCAAGCACCGTTACTCCGGCACCTCCGAGTTCTTGGCACACGTTCAGCTCGATGACGCTCCCCGGGCTCCGATCCAGCAAAGCTTCAGGGAGGAGTTCCGTCAGCACGACGGCGTGGTGACGATCTTGATGTACTACCGACGCAGGGCTTCGCCTAAGCACTGCAACGATATGACCGAGGTGGAATATGGTGGAGGGGGGCACCGCACACGGCTAAGGAACGATCACGAAGATCAACTTGAGTGTCCATGGGGTGCCCCCTGCCCCCGTATATAAAGGAGCAAGGGAGGGAGGAGGCCGGCCCTAGGTTTGGGCGCGCCAGGGGAGTCCTACTCCCACCGGGAGTAGGATTCCACCTTTCCTAGTCCAACTAGGTCAAGGGGGGAAAGAGGGGAAGAGGGGAAGGAAGGGAGAGAGGGGCCGCGCCCCAAACCCCTTGTCCAATTCGGACTGGGCTTGGGAGGGGCGCGCGCCACCTACTGGTCCTTCCCAATAAGGCCCATCAAGGCCCATTGCTTCTTCCTCGTATTCCCGTAACTCCTCGGTACCTCCGAAAATACCCGAACCACTCAGAACCCTTCCGATGTCCGAATATAGTCGTCCAATATATCGATTTTTACGTCTCGACCATTTCGAGACTCCTCGTCATGTCCCCGATCTCATCCGGGACTCCGAACTCCTTCGGTACATCAAAACTCATAAACTCATTATATAACTGTCATCGAAACCTTAAGCGTGCGGACCCTACGGTTCGAGAACAATGTAGACATGACCGAGACACGTCTCCGGTCAATAACCAATAGCGGGACCTGGATGCCCATATTGGCTCCTACATATTCTACGAAGATCTTTATCGGTCAGACAGCATAACAACATACGTTGTTCCCTTTGTCCATCGGTATGTTACTTGCCCGAGATTCGATCGTCAGTATCCAATACCTAGTTCAATCTCGTTACCGGCAAGTCTCTTTACTCGTTCCGTAATACATCATCCCGTAACTAACTCATTAGTTGCAATGCTTGCAAGGCTTAAGTGATGTGCATTACCGAGAGGGCCCAGAGATACCTCTCCGATGATCGGAGTGACAAATCCTAATCTCGAAATACGCCAACCCAACATCTACCTTTGGTGACACCTGTAGTACTCCTTTATAATCACCCAGTTACGTTGTGACGTTTGGTAGCACCCAAAGTGTTCCTCCGGCAAACGGGAGTTGCATAATCTCATAGTCAAAGGAACATGTATAAGTCATGGATAAAAGCAACAGCAGCATACTAAACGATCGGGTGCTAAGCTAATGGAATGGGTCATGTCAATCAGATCATTCAACTAATGATGTGATCCCGTTGATCAAATAACAACTCTTTGTTCATGGTTAGGAAACATAACCATCTTTGATTAACGAGCTAGTCAAGTAGAGGCATACTAGTGACACTTTGTTTGTCTATGTATTCACACATGTATTATGTTTCCGGTTAATACAATTCTAGCATGAATAATAAACATTTATCATGATATGTAAGGAAATAAATAATAACTTTATTATTGCCTCTAGGGCATATTTCCTTCAAACATCATCTCTTAGAGGCAATAATAAAGTTATTATTTATTTCCTTACATATCATGATAAATGTTTATTATTCATGCTAGAATTCTATTAACCGGAAACATAATACATGTGTGAATACATAGACAAACAGAGTGTCACTAGTATGCCTCTACTTGACTAGCTCGTTAATCAAAGATGGTTATGTTTCCTAACCATGAACAAAGAGTTGTTATTTGATCAACGGGATCACATCATTAGTTGAATGATCTGATTGACATGCCCCATTACATTAGCTTAGCACCCGATCGTTTAGTATGTTGCTATTGCTTTTATCCATGACTTATACATGTTCCTTTGACTATGAGATTATGCAACTCCCGTTTACCGTAGGAACACTTTGTGTGCTACCAAACGTCACAACATAACTGGGTGATTATAAAGGTGCTCTACAGGTGTCTCCGAAAGTATTTGTTGGGTTGGCATATTTCGAGATTAGGATTTGTCACTCCGAATGTCGGGGAGGTATCTCAGGGCCTTCTCGGTAATGCACATCACATAAGCCTTGCAAGCATTGCAACCAATGAGTTGGTTGCGGGATGATGTATTACGGAACGAGTAAAGAGACTTGCCGGTAACGAGATTGAACTAGGTATTGGATACCGACGATCGAATCTCGGGCAAGTAACATACCGATGACAAAGGGAACACCGTATGTTGTTACGCGGTCTGACCGATAAAGATCTTCGTAGAATATGTAGGAACCAATATGGGCATCCAGGTCCCGCTATTGGTTATTGACCGGAGACGTGTCTCGGTCATGTCTACATTGTTCTCGAACCGTAGGGTCCGCACGCTTAAGGTTTCGATGACAGTTATATAATGAGTTTATGAGTTTTTATGTACCGAAGGATTTTGGAGTCCCGGATGGGATCGGGGACATGACGAGGAGTCTCGAAATGGTCGAGACGTAAAGATCGATATATTGGACGACTATATTCGGACATCGGAAGGGTTCTGAGTGGTTTGGGTATTTTCGGAGGTACCGGGGAGTTACGGGAATACGGGGAAGAGTATTGGGCCTTACTGGGCCTTAGTGGGAAGGAGCCAGGAGGTGGCGCGCGCCCCTCCCAAGCCCAGTCCGAATTGGACAAGGGGTTTTGGGGCGCGGCCCCCTCTCCCTTCCTTCTCCTCTCCCCTCCTTTCCCCCCTTCTCCTAGTTGGACTAGGAAAGGTGGAATCCTACTCCCGGTGGGAGTAGGACTCCCCATGGCGCGCCCAAACCAGGCCGGCCGCCCCTCCCCCTTGGCTCCTTTATATACGGGGGCAGGGGGCACCCCAGGGACACACAAGTTGATCTTCGTGATCGTTCCTTAGCCATATGCGGTGCCCCCCTCCACCATATTCCACCTCGGTCATATCGTTGCAGTGCTTAGGCGAAGCCCTGCGCCGGTAGTACATCAAGATCGTCACCACGCCGTCGTGCTGACGGAACTCTTCCCCGAAGCTTTGCTGGATCGGAGCCCGGGGATCGTCATCGAGCTGAACGTGTGCCAAGAACTCGGAGGTGCCGGAGTAACGGTGCTTGGATCGGTTGGATCGTGAAGACGTGCGACTACATCAACCGCGTTGTTATAACGCTTCCGCTTTCGGTCTACGAGGGTACGTAGACAACACTCTCCCTCTCGTTGCTATGCATCACCATGATCTTGCGTGTGCGTAGGGAAATTTTTGAAATTACTACGTTCCCCAACACTATGATCAGCAACAAATTCTTGTGTTGTGTACTAGCTGCTATCATTGCAAGGCTGTCAACATCAGATTTCATTTCTTTCATTCCTTCACAAGGTGTTCTTCCAGGCTGACACCAAAATACTTCACGTTTTCCACTATCTTTGTCATAACCCAGCTGCTTAAGAAAATCCTCAATCCACAGTATAGACCATGTGTCACTATCACAACCATCAAACCAATCAACTTGATAGTCCATGTATGTCCTGCTGCTGCCAGTTCCACAGAAAAATCCCTTGTGATGAATCTCAACGGTGAACAGTCCATCAAAATCACCTACATTGCATACAGTGCCAAAGTAATTCAGATTACAATGCACAAACATATTCAGTTAACAACGAATAGTACATTACATAAATTTCGGAAAACAACAATTAACTACATAAATTTCTGAACATTCTATTAACAATGTACATTTTATTTGCAGTTAACTTGTTCAAATATTCAGTTAAACAGTGTTCAAAAAATCAGTTAACAACTGCGCAAAATTTCAGTAAAGAAGTGTCCAAGAATTCAGATAAGTAACACATATACTGTTTTGACTGCAGCACTTACATTGTAACACGTATCTGCTTTGTTCATGTACAAAATAAGGGCCCTTCTAAACCCGTGCTAAACCCTAGAGACGAACGACACTACGGATGAATGCGAGGGTGGATTTTAACCTCACGCCATCTAAAAAGCATCTGCAGATGAAATCAACACGAAACTCAACGCTTCTCGCCGGCGAACCAACCGATGAAAACCCTACCAAAATCACGGGCTGCGGAGGAGGGAAGTCCAGCCGTGCTCACCATATACAGGGGCTGCCTCGCCAGGAGCTCGTCGGCGGGGCTCCATCATCGTCAACACCGCCGATCAATGATGTCGTCCAGATCACCGCCGCCTCCGCCTCCAAACGATCGAGAGAAGAGAGATACGAGGAAAGCCCGAGATGAGGGAGCCAAACAGGCAAGTCATAAACGCATAAAGGAAAGGCCACCTCTGTACGTACAGCCAACGCGGGCCTTCTTTGCAAAAAATAAAAAATTCCAAGGGGATTTTAGTAAAATCTCTCACCACATGCGCCGGCCCGCACCCTCTAGTCGCTGCCAGTGGGACCCATGCCACGCTGGCTTGCTTAGTCAGCGCTAGATTCGTACGAAACCGAGAAAAGCACCGTATGTGCACGATAGAGCCAAGTTGCTTCACCATTTTGATGTATCTTACAACTTGTAGCATCAAAGTGCACATTCATAGCAAGTTGTGACACCACTAGTGTAATTGACTCCTTAAATTACCCTCCTCGTCTTTTCAAGCATTTCACCGAGTACCGTGTGTGTAGCACGCGGCGGCCAGCAGCCAGTGGCACCCCCGCAAGCGGCTATGTGGCAAGCGGCTGCGGCTAGCACGCAAGTCTGAAGCACGGCTGTGGATTCTCTGCCTTGGGGTGGCAAAGGCAGAGGTGAACAGTAACCTCTACCTTTGATCAGTTTCATCCGTTGGATTGAAAACCAGTGTCCCAGATTGGATGCTACAAGGGGTCCCCAGCAGTACTTGCTACAGTACAAACAAACAGTGATTTCATGTGAACAATACTCGGGACAGTACTTGCAGTGATCTCAATCTTCCATTCTTGATCCTATGGAATAGTCACCGGTGCCTTCACCACAGCAAGGTAGAGAATCCGCGCCCGCCCGCACCCAGCCGTGGCTGCCCTGCATGCGGCTGCAGTTGCACGGCTGCGTGGGCATGGGAGCACGTCGGCCAGCACACACCGCTGCGGCGGCCAGCGCGAGCATGGGGTATAGCAAGATAGAAGGAGATCTCGCCTGAATGATTTCCCTGTCCCCTCGTTAAACATATTGAATATTCGAATAGTAGATGCCCTCAATTTTTTTTAAATATTCATCGTATATTTGGGAATGTACGTTTATCTTGTACTTTTTATTTTTCAGTTTATTCTGGTTAGGTAGCTTTTACTTTACTTTACTTTTTTCTATCTTTTTTCGATTCTTTTTCTTTTCTGGTTTTCATTCTTTTCCGTTTCTCCTTTTTTAAAGTTCCCTATATAATAAAAAAATCCTCGACATACGGTGATAATTTTCTAATATACTGTGAAACATTTTTTAATTTTAAATGAACATTTTTGTAATATGTGCTAAACTTTTTTAAATATATACTGGACATTTTAAAACTGTACACTGAAATATACGATGCATTATTTCCATATACATGATGATGTTTTTGTAATATATGATGAATATTTTATATTAATACACACTGACCTTTTTTTAATATCAAATAAACATGTTAAAATATACTCCCTCCGTCCCATAATATAAAAACGTTTTTGACACTAGTGTAGTGCCAAAAACGTTCTTATATTATGGGACAGAGGGAGTATTTCTATTATTTAGTAGCATTTTCTGCACTGGTGTCTGGTGTAATAATGGATGCTAGTCTTGCAATGGTCTTACCTCCCATGTGTTGTTGGTGTTGCCAACTCGGTTGGAGGCAGCACATGCGTCTTTGCTAGTCCAACCTTGTGCTTGTAAGGTTGTCCATAATTGTAGTATCATACCTAGTATCATGCATACCAACTAGATAATTTTGATGAGGTGACATATAATTAAATAAAGAAAAAGAGGTTGAGTATCATATCATTACACCATAACATAATAAATATTGTACTAGTATATGTCTTGCATGGGACTAAATGAGGTCATCTAAGATACTAATTTATAATACTATCTCCATCCATATAAATCGGGCCTAATGCGTTTTTTGAGACTGACTTTAACTATTGATAAGATTAATAGTATATAAGATGTATAATGTGAAAATTATATCAGTGAAAGCTCATTTCACGTATGAATTTGATGGTATGCTTTGTGTAACTTGCATGTCATATATTATGCTCTAACATGTGGTCAAACTTAGACTCAAAAGGCGCATTAGGCCCTATATATATATGGATAGAGGGTGCATCACCGAGGTAGTATCATACACTAGTATCATATGTATGACATTAACTTATAATACTAACCACTACCGGCAGCCTAATCCGTTCGTCGCCAGTCTCTATCGATTGATCAGTTAGTGCTGCTTCGAAGCTTGTCTAACTAATTTCAAAATAAGTGATCCATTCACAAAATGTTGGTGTTGATGTGAAGCTGTTTTATAAACTAGTTATGCTTCCAGAGTGTAACATATGAGTATCATCATCTAATATAAACATTCTAGTCTCATCACTGTATAGTCGAACGAACTTCGCCAACTAGGCCAGCAGACAAGGCCTTTACCAGTGACATTTTGACTCGGACTATGGCACTACGCTCTCATGTATAGCTAACCATAAAAAACTTTTAAGGTTTGCACACGATCAAGTAGTATATATGCATTATTTTTCTCACTGGTCACTCACATGTGGTGCACATTACACTCTCCACCGGTAGGATCTGCGTCATGTGCTCTATTTTGTTAGCAAGTGTGTCATGTGCCCATGTAGAAGGGCAATGACCAAAAGTCGCTGGTCGATCGAGTCCGAGTCATTCACGGCATGATGTCTCTCGCCACGATCACCATGTAACTACATATGCGAAGAAAGTGGACCAATGGTAGGGAAGGAGGGAGAAAATTGCATTTGCAGACACATGCATGTACGGACTGGTGGGTCATGCACGTACGTGGCGGGTCCAAGCAAGACTTATTCACAGACTCTCCCTTTCAAAGTAGTCGCGCCCTGCGTTGAAGTCTGATTCAATTGGGGCGTGCAGATGCACATGGATGCCAGGATGGGTCATGAGACGCTGCTTGCAAGGTGCAGATTTTCTCCATGGAGAGTGGAGATCGTGGGCGGTCACGCACACATAGTGGCTTGCATAAACTTTTCTACATAGAAAACCGGTATGTGCACGCGGATCACAGAGGTATCTGGCTAATAACCGTCCTTCTCGTTGATAGCTCGTTCGACTGGTTAGTGCTTCGGAATTCTTTTTCAAGAATAAGGCTGTGTTTGATAGGAAAGTATTATATAAACCAAAGTATCAAAAACTACAGTAATTTTGCCTGTAGGTGTAAGATACCATAGTTTTATCAAAACAGAGTATTTTGCAGTATTCACAATACATAGAACCTGTTTGGTTGTTGCCGCATAACGCTGTAAATTTTGCTGTTTAGCCGTTGTGTTTAAGCACTCAGCAGCTCTGTTTTTAAAAAAGAGGTTTGAGGTTCTTTTTTTTATGCAGAGAAAAAACTGCAGTTTGCCCAATACTACAATATTAAAAGCACAGTTGTTAGGGGCAATCAAACAACTCATTGTAAATAAAACGGTGGTAATCTCAAAAACTGCAGTACTCTTAAAATACTTAGAAATTACTTTGCTATCAAACAGGGCCTAACTGGTCACAAGAGTAGCTATAAAAAAAACCCAGAAAATGACACAAAGGAGAAACATTGCTGTTTTACCAAAGATGGATTTGTTTATGGCTCTGCTTCGCTTTTTTTATTTCAGCCTTTATATGTTAGTGTGGATAGCCAACAGCAACAAAATAATTGTTAGTGCGGACAGTGGCTTGCACGAGTGCACACAAATTAAAGACTCACGAGGCACAGTTGGATCATCGCCAAACAGCCGACGGTGCCTTTATGTCGATCCAAGGCAGCTGACGATACAAGCATCGACCGATCTTTTGACTAGCTAGGACTATAGCATTGTGCACATTTTTTTCTGAAAAATATTATACACACCAGCATGCAGCTCCATTCAACTTCAGATAACCAATTTTTTTAATACTCCAACTAACAAAACACAATACACACCAGCACGACCAAGTACTGTACACGTTAGAGTATCTACAAACTGGACCCATATACCCGCTCCCAACGCTCGGACGGCTGCCTGGTTAGTTCCCGGACGCAAAAACGCCACCCAACCAACATCCTCATAACCAGCCCAAATGCCCGGGTTGACTGTCACTCCCCATATCCGACCGAAATTTGGGGTGGATATGGGGAGTCCCGGACGCGCCCGAGCATGCTCGTCACGTCCAACTGATGGATAGGGCCCATGCAGGGACACGGAGAGACCGCTGGCCTGATGGGCGCCTCCTCCGCTCCGCGCAGTGTGGCGCCGCTCCGACGTGCCGCCCGAGGGAGGAAGCTAGTTATTTAAGCCAGATGGTGGCGGCAGAACCCTAGCCCGCCCTTCTTCCCCTTTCTCCTCTCCGCCGCAGGCACTTCCACTTATGTCCGTCGCCTGCGATGCCGAGGCGCCGGATCACCTCCGACGCTATGCTAACTCCGGAGTGCCGGGTGCAGCTGCTGGAGCCAATCCAGATGAGGCGGATTGCTCTTTCCGCCGCCGGCCTTGCTCCGGATTCGTCGAAGACGACGGAGGATGAGGATGAGGAGCTGGAGCAGGCGGAGGAGGAGCCGGAGGCCGGAGCCCCCATGTAGGAGGAGACGGCGGAGCCAGACGAGCATGCGGGCTTCGTCATGGCGGACACGGAGGCGGAGTAGCGATGGAGATGGCGAAGCAGACCGCCATCCTCAGGTCCATCCAGGATGAGGCCTAAGTCGAGGCCAACCGCCAGTTCATCTGGCAATAACAGGCGGCGACGAAGGCGATGTTCGCCGAACTGGACGCCGAGGCGGAGGTAGAGGAGGAGGAGGTGACAGAGCTTCCATAGGCGTAGGAGCTTCCGCACTTGCCCATCTATCGTTGCCCGGAATGGAGATCGTCGAGATCTCCGACGACGAGTAGAGCTTTTTCACGACTCGCTCGCGTTGCCTCTAGGGGGCTACTCGGGCACCCTAGCCACTGCCACACTCGACCTCTCTCCCCCAGCTTCCCTGCCGCGCCGCTGGAGGAGGCCGGCGAGCGAAACTCGCTCGGCGGACGGCAGACGGCGGACCCTCCTCCTTTCTTCACGAGGGGGTCCTCTGGCTGAGATGTGATAGCGCCCCTAGGCGTACGGCATGGAGGCGGAGCTAGCGCGCTCGGGCGGCGGCCCGATGGGATCCCGACGGCGCTGCGGGGGCTGGCGACAACGGATCTGGGGTTTCCAACCCCAGATCGGTTCTCCTCCGAGTTGACGGGCTCGGGCACCGTCCGACGGCCCTAAGCGGTGGTGGGCGCGCACGTTGGTTGTCCTCCTTCACCGATGTGATTGGGGGCGGCCGGAGGCGTTGGCGTGGTGCCGGATCTGAACACGGTGGTGGCGCCGTCCCCTTTGCCATGGATGACGGCTAGGTGGTGGGTCCTTGTGGCAACGCCGGTGGTGGCAGATCTTGGGATCCCGCTCCCGGGGACGTCGCAGGACGCGGCAGCCCGTGCTCGAGAGATGGAGTTTCTTCGAACAGGTCTAGGTGAAAACTTGCTTTCGGCTACTACCAAGGCCGACGATGGCGGCGTTGTCTGTGTCATTCCCTTCTTGAAGGCATCGTCGTGGAGAAGTTCAAGGCCACTCTCTGCTACATCCGGGGGAAACCCTAGATCAGTAGATCGGATCACGGCGACGCTCTGGTGTCGCTTCTCCCTTGGGGACATCATTCATGGAGGTACAGACGGGCTCGAGGGAACAGAGGACGGCTTCTTTTGTGGAGCGGTGCTTCATCTTACACATTGATGGCGGCGGATCTCAGCGGCGTGCCGTTGTAGAGACTCGGAGTCCGATGCGCGGAGATGGACTCACGCAGGAGGAGGATGTTGTCTGGCGTCATGGTGGTGTTGATGGTAGAGAGCCCTGGCAAGGTTGGTGCATTAGTTTTTACTCTAAAGATGGATTGGTGGAGGATGGCAGTGACGACACGGATAGTGTGCTGGACCAGTTTATGCCCCAAACCCAGTAGGTGGCTTGGTTGGGGCTTCTATATTTAGATGTTAGGCATTTGTGCGATATCTGTTTGGTATTAGGCTCGGGCTATCGGCACCCCTTCATCTGGTGGATAGAAGTAGCGACAGTTATTACTAAGATGGTGACTTCAGACTACCTAACGTACTACTTTGTAAGGTCTTTGTGAATAATTAATAAAATAGCTGCATGCATCGTCAGATGCAGAGGCTGGGGGAAATTCTCCTTTTCTAAAAAAAACATAGTACATAGGTTCTTATTTGCATGTGTATTATGGATTTGTGGTATAAAGTTAGAGTTTTATGGTTGTGGAGGAGCTATTTTGCTTGTTGTTCGGTTAGTGTTCGCGGACACATCCATGGATGTTTGGGGGGCGGCTTTTGGGTATTGGGGTCGTAGACGCTCTTAATCCCACTGGGTTCTCACATGCATGCACCGCTTAGTGCGTACCTGCTCAGTAGGGTCTTCCTCATGTACAAGTGCGTACCATGGCCATAAGTCTGGTCGATCGAGTCCGAGTCGTTGACGGCCTGATGTCCCTCTCACTCTGCACTACATTTGTGAAGAAAAAGGACCAAAGCTTATGGAAAGAAGAAGGAAGGAGAAAAATGCATGCAGACACACAAACATTCGCACGTACGGGGCGGGTCATGCATGCACATACGAAGCAGCGTCGACTTAGTAGTCGCACGTACTGGGTTTGCTTGCATGCGCCAGAACAAAAATTATAATTAATGCACTCTATGTGGAGACAAAAGTAGTCGCTCATGCTTCAAAGCTTGATTCAATTCCGGCGGGCGGCTGGTTTTTTCAACACCAATTTTATTCGGCATTCACACCTGCATGCTTGTGTGGTAACCCTTTTCCACCCTTAAGTTCGGCAATGGATTTACCTTTTCCACACAAGCTAATAGTACCAAGTACGTACATGATGTAACGTCCACAGGTGTTACTTGACGTGCATTCACACATGCTTGTGTAACCGTTTTCCACCCTCAAGTCAAGTTCGGCATTGATTTACCTTTTCCACAAAAGCTCTAGTACAAAGCACATGCTTGATGTACGCCCACTGGTGTTAGCATTGAAATTGCTGGCTCTGCACGTACATGAACTGTCATTACAGTACACATGAATGTGCAACAAACTTATTCGGAAAAAAAAATGCGTAACAAACTCACGAACACGGAGAGGGAGGCAGAGATCAAAACTACCGGGCAAGATCTATCATGTCGTGTCGCTCCCGTGGGCGATCCAGGAGGAAACCCTATCCAGTCGCTTCGAGTTTCCTCAAGCCTCCCCTCTGCTACCGTTGGGGGGTGTCGCCGGGCAAAGCCCGTGCTGCGGTGGCGGGGCGGGTTATCTCTCTCCCTCTCGCCTCGGATGGGCGGTGCGGGACGCTAGATCCGCCGGAGGTTCACGCGGCGGCATGGTGTGTACGCCGGTGTCAGACGTGAGCTTAGGAGGGAGGTGTGGTGCATAGCTCAGCAGGGGCAGCAGCTATGTCTTGCCATGAAACAACTAGAGGATTGGAGGTGGTTGCGGCTTCAAGAAGATGGTGGAAGGTGGTAGGGTGGAGAGCGTTTGTCGGCGGGGCTTCCTACCGACATGCTACTCTGGTGGCGGAGGTTGGCGGTGCTCCTCCCATAAGCGAGTCTCAACGCATCGTATGCATCCCAGTGCATGCAAGTGGGCCTCTTTGGTCCGTACGCGTGACATGCCACTTGTATGCCCACCCAGCTCTCCGATTGGCGGAACGACCAGCCAGTTGTGGCTACTCTCGGTGTTAGCCTAATTGGGCCCATGATGTACGTCGACTGGGAGAACAAGGTATTAGCCTGTTGGCTAGGCCCGCAAGGAGTGAACTAGCCCGCCCGCGTTCGAGCCCTGAATGGCATGTGGTCTTTAGAGATCTTTTTATAAAAATATACCTTCAAAGGCTAGTTGTAGATGGTCTCATCTTTTTTATGTACGTCCAATGGTGTTACTATTGAAATTGCCGGCTCTGCGCGTGCATGGGTGTCATTATAGTACACATGCATGTGCAACAAACTCACGGGCACACATAGAGGGAGGTAGAAATCAAAATTATCGGCCAACATTTATCATGCAGACTTACCCACGCACACAAACAACCTGTATACGCGCAGGGGGGATTCCCCTCCTTCTCGCGTAGCTCCCGTGGGCGGCCCAGTAGAAAATCCTAGTCGGCCGCCGCGAGTCTTTCTCAACCCCCTCCCCCCTCTCCCGCTGCCGCCAGAGGGTATCACCGGGCCTAGCTACTAGATCTCTTTCTGTCGATGCATAAGGTGCTATGGCACAGCTTGGTTCTTTTCATGGTATAGTTCTCGGTCTCATTTCAATTTCCTTTTGAGATGGGGTATTGTTTATTGTTCCTATCATCATGGGCCATTCCTAATTTGTGTTTTATAGGTTTCAATTTGCAGTGTTGGGAACTGAGCCGTGGGCTGTATTGCATTGAAATGTGTGTGTTTGGTGTTGGTATTCATTCATGTACCTCCAACTTTTTTTAGTCTGCAAATAGGATATGCTTAAAGTCAAACTACGTAAACTTTGACCAAATTTATATTAAAAACATCAACATCTACAATACTAAACTTATATAGTTAAAAGAATCATGATCCATCTAATGATATTGATTTTGCGTTGTCCATGTTGATTTTTTTCCCGATAAAGTTGGTCAAAATTTTATGAAGTTTGACTTCAGAGAAATTTTATATGGGGATTTAAAAGAAACTGAGGGAGTACATGTATGGGCAAAAAACCTAGACATGTGTTTCATTACAGGGATCCTACAGGCTCCTTCCAACTAACTAAACTTGTCCCCTAACTTTCAAGGGATGGTCCGACTTCCCCATCCGACGCCCAACGATAAAGTTCCATGTTGGATCAATCCATAAACCAGAACAAATGCTTCACACATGTAGCTTTACTCCTGTATGAGGGCCCTTGATCCTCGGGAGGGCCTGTGCCACCACACGTATTGCACATGCTGAGGACCGGCCCTGGGTACGGTAGGCATGTACCCATGCAGGTGATTCGTGGAAGCAACTTCTACATTTTTATTTTTATTTTTTGAGACAAGGAAGCAACCTCTACATGATGAGCGACCAGTCTCGGTCCAACAATTCATTCCATAGAAAACGACTTGCAATTTCCACTGATTTCCTTCGCACAGTGTGCAATGTGGGCTCCTGGTGTGCACCACGGCACTTTGCATGCATGGTGGAGTATGTAGTGGCCGGGCTGCTAGCTACTTTGGCTCGCGTCGGTCAAGGTCACGAGCCGGAGGACCAAGAGGACAGCCACACGTACCATTGATCGATTGAGACCGATCTTCCGGGCCGGCACGACGTCAGAGGCAGCGGGGCACAACTTTTTGACTGCACCGCATGAAGTGCCGTCCGGTGCACTCTCCGCGTAGCACGCACCACGGTGCACATAGATAGATTCCTCCCTTCTCCCCAAAGGAATGGATCGCTTGCAGCTTCTTTGAGTTCCACCGATGTACTTTTCCCCATCAATTTCCAAGCCTGTTTCGTCATTCGATTAACTTGTTACTAGTAGAAAAACTACTAAAAAAGAGTGAGTATAGCTATCAAGGGCAACTCACTAAGGTTGATTGGGACAACTAATTAACGCTCTCCTTCCCGAGCCACTTTCTTCGGCGTTTTGTCCTCGCTTACCAGTTTTGCTTTCAAGAAATAAATACGAACATAGATGCTCACAAACGCAGACCGTTCCTTCTTGTAGTCAATAAAAGATTTGGCTTATTCTCTCTAAGACACACATCGAGCAAGCGAAGTACCGACACCTTTGGTTTTGCTTCAGCCGATCAAGTTTTGCTAGAATAAAAAGACTGAATGAGGTAACCTGGACCCGCAAAACGAGGTCACATATCGGTTGCTTGAACCAATCAATTTTGATAGCAGAAAGGGGTGTAGATCCATTAGACTGAATGAGGTAAGCTAAAGTCGCTAAACAATGTCATGAAATATCGGTTGCTTGAGCCGATCGAATTTTGCTAGCAGAACGGGGTGTAGACCCATTAGACTGAATGAGACAAGCTTAAGCTGCAAAACAAGGTCATGAAATATCGGTTGCTGGAGCCAATCAAATTTTGATAGCAGAAAAGGGTGTGGATCCATTAGATTGAATGAGGTAAGCCGAAGCCCCAAACAAGGTCACGAAGTATCGGTTGCTTGAGCCGGTCAAATTTTGCTCGCAGAAAGGGGTATAGACCCATTAGACTGAATGAGGCAAGCTTAAGCCGCAAAACAATGTCACGAAATATGGGTTGCCTGAGCCAATCCAATTTTGATAGCAGAAAGGGGTGTAGATCCACTAGACTGATTGTGATAAGTTGAGGCCGCAAAACAACGTCACGAAATAAGGGTTGCTTGAGCCGACCAAATTTTGATAGCAGAAAGGGGTGTGGATCCATTAGACTGAATGTGATAAGTTGAGGCCGCAAAACAAGGTCACCACATATCAGTTGCTTGAGCCGACCAAATTTTGTCAGCAGAAAGGGGTGTAGAGCCATTAGACTGAATGAGGTAAGCTCAAGTCGCAAAACAAGGTCACAAAATATCAGTTGCTTGAGTCGACCAAATTTTGATAGCAGAAAGGGGTGTAAATACACTAGACTGAATGAGGTAAGTTCAAGCCCCAAAACAAGGTCATGAAATATTGGTTGCCTTCAAATTTTGCTAACAAAAAGGGGTGTAGATTCATTAGGCTGAATGAGGTAAGCTGATGTCGCAAAACAAGGTCATGACATATTACAATGCCAGGAGATGGAGTCCCTCTAAGTACCGAGCAATCATGGAGATATACAAGCACAACTCGATCTCACAGGTCAGAGATGTCATGTGCCGATCAAAGGAAATGCAGTGAAGGGCATGGATCAATGGATGGAGGACAATTGCACTTATGATCATTATACTAGTTACCGCTCCTGCAAAATTTACAAATGTATAGTCCCTTCATTCATAATGTAGTGCGTATATATGTTTTGAAAAGTCAAACTTTACAAACTTTGATCAAGTTTACAGAAAGAACTATTTATATCTAATATATAAAAATATGAAACTATGTCTTATTATAATTCTAATTATGTAAATGTTTTTATGCATAAATGTTAGAGTACGTAATGGGCCTGGCCCCGTTAGTCTTAGGATTATTTAGAGATAATGGTCGCTTGCTTAGGGGTCAAGTAAGCCTTTCTTGGGAGTCAAGTAAACCTCATTATATAAAGAGAGGAGATGTATCAATCTAATGAAGCAAGAATTAAGAAGGAAATCCCTTCCCTCTTGCCCGGCCGTGGGCAAAAAGGCCCCCGGCCGGCACTCTCGCGCCCTCCTTCTAGCAGCGCCATAGTAATTTGGTATCAGCTAGCTTCGGTTCGATCATGTCTTCCTTCGTCGCGCCTGCCCCCGCCATGCTCACCACGGAGGAGGTGTCCGGGGTGCTGCGGGACCTAACCCAGGCGGTCCAGGAGATCCACCTGTTCTTGGCCGGGTCCTGCGGGCCGCACCCGGCTGCGCTGCCCATCGCCGCCACCGCGCCGCCGTGGCTGCCGTGGCAGCCGCCGCAGCAGGCGGCCTTCGCCGCGCTCGCCGGGTCGCACTCAGTTGTGCCGCCCATCGCCGCCATCGCCCCGCCATGGCAGCCGCTGCACCAGGCGGCCTCCGCCGCGCTCGCCGGGCCGCTGCAGCTGCCATCGACCGCCCCGCCCTGGCTGCATTGGCAGCCGCCGCTCCTGGCGGCCTCCGCCTCGCCCGGCGCTCCGCTGCAGCAGCCGCTGCCGCTGCCCAGTGCGGCACCGCAGCAGCCGCAGCAGCTGCAGCAGCCACCGTCGGTCAGCTCCGGCCCCGCATCGACCTCATCGGCGGGAGTCCCGATCCACCAGATCAAGTTCCCGCCGTCGCCATCACCGCTTCCCCAGGGCGTCCCCATCCAGCAGATCAAGTTCCCGCCGTCGCCGTCACCGCTTACGGCTTGGATCACTACCCGCCACGTGTCGGCGGCGGTGAGCCTGCAGGCTGCTGCGCGCGGCCTCCTAGCGCGTCGGCACGTGCGGGAGATGCGTGGTCTGCAGCGGCGGCTCCTCCCAGTTGCGCTTCGCTGCGCAAAGGACCTCGATCTCGTCCGCTGTGTCGGGGATCTTGGGCATGCTGTTTTCCCCACGGACAGCAACCTCAAAGTCTGCGACATCGGCAGTTGGGGGGCGCACCCCTCCTTGCCATTCTCCACCGACAACCCTCCACTCTTCTCTGTGCGGTGCAGACCAACAGCCTTCCGATGGGGAGAAGGCATGGTGTCATCGACAAGAGCGCACGACGTAGCACCACTGCATTCCGCCGCCGGCCGCTGCGAGGGCGCCTCTGCTGGTCGCTCTTGCGACCACTTCCAGGTGGCCATACACATACACTCTTTTTGTCCAGATGGTTTCCATGGGATCCAGGTGGCTGTACACGTGCACGTCCGACGTGCTTATGGTGTCCACTTTATGTTCAGGGGTCCAAAATAAAGCGTCCCAGTCCATTTCAGATTGAGAGTAATAAACCAAGCCGAGATGTAAAAGGCTTGTTTTTAGGTGTTAGGTTTGTGTTGCGTCGAGTCATGGTTATAAGTTGGTTAGGCTGCAGCTCGAGGACAAGCTGCATGTCTAGGTGGGGTGTAGTGTTAGAGTACGTAATGGGCCTGGGCCCGTTAGTCTTAGGGTTATTTAGAGATAAGGGTCGCTTGCTTAGGGGTCAAGTAAGCCTTTTTTGGGAGTCAAGTAAACCTCTCTATATAAAGAGAGGAGATGTATCAATCTAATGAAGCAAGAATTAAGAAGGAAATCCCTTCCCTCTTGCCCGGCCGTGGGCCTTTAGAGATAAGGGTCGCTTGCTTAGGGGTCAAGTAAGTCTTTCTTGGGAGTCAAGTAAACCTCTCTATATAAAGAGAGGAGATGTATCAATCTAATGAAGCAAGAATTGAGAAGGAAACCCCTTCCCTCGTGCCCGGCCATGGGCAAAAAGGCCCCTGGCCGGCACTCTCGCGCCCTCCTTCTAAAAGCGCCATAACAACAAAATTGACCAAAATTTATGTGATTTGACTTTTCAAAAAGATCTACCTGCACTACATTATCGAACAGAGAGAGTATAACATTTCAGTTTATTTTCATTAAGACTGTGTGGTACACTTCAGCTTGCCCACCACCCACACCAACTTTAGTCAATTGTATTTATATGATTAATGGAAAGCTTCCATTATCTCGAGAAAACTAGTATACACCTATAATTCTACAAAAATGATGATAAATACTATTATAGTTTTAATTTTCAAACGTGTTACTCGTTTGAGTACGAGCTGGGCCCCATATATGCACCATTTCGTTGCACCAATCTAATCAGTCAATCCTAGTATTACTACTATTTAGGTCAAATTAGTACAGCTATACTATTATTCAAGTAAAAACAGAGTCAGAAATATCTATCCACGCCAATCCACACTTTGCCCGCTCAGCACAACACGCATTTTCGTTCGATCGAGCTCTCTCCATCACATCGTCCGTCAAAATCGAGGTGTCACGCAAGAATTTCGTCTCCTTCGACTGATCATCGATCGGTGGACGAGGACGTGAAGACGACGACGGGTGTAGCCAGCGGTGACGTCGCATTCTGAGATACAACTACGGCGCGACCGATGGTGGGAGTGCATGCTGATGGTGACGCGCGCTATATATTTCTGTAGCTGTAGCTTTTCGAGGTGCGGTGCGGTGATGCTTGGAACCTTCGTGTTCCCTCCATCCACGTGCGTGCCGGCGCCGCTGACCTGAGCGGCCCGCCCGCCGGCGCCACTAGCACCGGTCGGTCGGTCGATCCATCTACTGGCTGGCCGCGCGTGCGTCCTCCACTCAGGCCATGTGTGTGTATATAAGCTAGCCACGCCCACGATGCGAAGCACATACATTCACTCACCAGTCACCACGAACTCGCACGCGTCTTCAGGAGCTTGCTGGCTGCTCACGCGTCTTCAGCACAGCACAGAGAGAAAGAGAGAGTTGTTAGCATGGCGTCCAGGGAGGTCAGAGTCAAGATGCCGAGGTGTGCTCCGTCCCCGGAAACGCTTCTCGATCGTGTCCCCTCGCGGGCCGCCGGCGGCGCGGGGAGGACGGCCAAGGACGCGGCCGTGACTTCTCACGCTGACACGCCGTGCTCGGTCTCGTTCAGCGTGCCGGGCTCGCCGTCGGGGCTCCACCTCGCGCAGCTCGGCATGGCGCCGTTCGTCCGCGGAAACGACGCCGACGTGGGCGCTGCTCGGGTGCCGCCGAGCGAGTCGAAGGTCGAGCTGGTTCACTACACGACGGTACCGCAGCTGCTGAAGCAGGCTCGACACCACTCGCAGCCGTCCCTGGTGGTCAGAGGCGGCGGCGAGGTGCCGACGGTGCTGCGGAGCGACAGCACGCGGGAGCGAGACCGGCGGTTTGACCACTTCAAGACGTTCTCTGGCCGCCTTGAGCGCCAGCTCTCCAGCCTCCGCGGGGTGCCACAGGATATCGACGTCGAACAAGGTGCAGCGTCAAAGATCTCAGAGGAGGACACCGACGAGGACGACGAAGTGCCCACCGCCGACCGCTACTTTGCCGCGCTCGAAGGCCCCGAGCTTGAGACCCTTCGGGTACGTACCACGTAACCGTGTAGCATTGTATAAAAAAGCTTCACCATTACATTCTTTGTGTCTAATGACCACATGAACATGCAGTCGACCGAGGTGGCGGTGTTGCCTAAGGACGAGACATGGCCGTTCCTGCTCCGGTTCCCCATCAGCGCCTTTGGGATGTGCCTTGGCGTGAGCAGCCAGGCCATGCTCTGGAAGACCCTGCAGACAGAGCCTTCCACCAAGTTTCTTCATGTGCACCCGGTCGTCAACCACGTCCTCTGGTGGGTCTCCGTCGCACTTATGGTGGTCGTCTCAATCACCTACCTCTTGAAGATCGTCTTCTATTTCGAGGCCGTCCGCCGTGAGTTCCATCATCCGGTGCGCGTCAACTTCTTCTTCGCGCCATGGATCGCCTGCCTCTTCCTCGTCAAGGGTTTGCCACATCCGGTGTGGGAGATCCACCACGCCGTCTGGTATGTGCTCATGGCGCCCATCTTGTGCCTCGACCTTAAAATCTACGGACAATGGATGTCTAGCGGCGAGCGACGCCTCTCTAAGGTGGCGAACCCATCCAACCACCTTGCTGTCGTCGGCAACTTCGTCGGTGCGCTGCTAGGTGCCAGGATGGGCCTCCGGGAGCTGCCCATCTTCTTCTTTGCTGTCGGGTTGGCCCACTATGGCGTGCTCTTCGTCACTCTCTATCAGCGGCTCCCCACCAACGTGCAGCTCCCCAAGGAGCTCCACCCAGTGTTCTTCCTTTTCGTTGCCGCACCTAGCGTTGCATCCATGGCGTGGACAAGGATCTCTGGCGAGTTCAACGATGGTGCTAAGCTCCTTTACTTTGTCTCGCTATTCCTCTATGTGTCGCTTGTGGTACGCGTCAACCTCTTTCGAGGGTTTAGGTTCTCCCTGGCATGGTGGGCATACACATTCCCAATGACGAGTGTGGCCTTGGCGACAGTGTTGTATGCATCGGAGGTAGACAACATGCTGACACGGGCACTGGCGGTTGGATTATCAGGAATCGCTGTTGTCACAGTCACTGGTGTGCTAGCCACCACCATGTACCATGCCTTCGTGCGCAAGGACCTCTTCCCCAACGATGTATCCATCGCCATCACGCGGCGAAGGCCCAAGTTTAGCAAGATCCTCGCGCACCTTCGATCATCGGGCTCTGATGTCAAGGAGCGTGTTCTCTCCATCCCAAATTTCAGTTCCAATTCCAAGCAGGGCGCATACTCTGATGATGCCGGCTCCAACTCCAGGACGTGCAGCAGTGTCGGCGAGTCTCCAGTGGCGCACTGGCATGGAAGAACAGAGTGTTAGACGGTCGGTGCAAGACATGGTGCATGTACGCACGGCTAGCTTCTGTTAATTAGTAGTACTTGTATGGAGTTCTTTATATTTTTTCTTCATTCTTTTTCTTCTTTGCGGACTTGCTGCACATAGTTGCAAATTAGGACTGCACTGACGTAACATTTTTCCACCTTCAAGTTCGCCGTGGATTTACCTTTTCCACACAAGCTACTGGTACTAAGTACGTACAAAAAAAGCACGTAAATGTTGTACCTCCACAGGTGCTAGTCGATGTGCATTCACATATCCTTGTGTAACCTTTTTCCACCCTCAAGTCAAATTCGGCATGGGTTTACCTTTTTCACGAAAGCTACTAGTACTCCCTCCGTTCCTAAATATAATTTTTTCAAAAATTTCAATAGAGATTATAACGAAGTAAAATAAATAAATCTACACTATAAAATATGTTTGTATACAGCCGTATGTTGTCCCAATTAGAATATCTAAAAAAACTTATATTTAAAAACGAAGGGAGTACTAATTGCGTATACTTGATGTGCGTTTGCTAGTGTTTTTCTTAAGAGTACGTCAAAGTGTACAATATTTTAACAAACAATATATAAATTATACTTAGCAAAAATAATATCATCGAAAACTATGTTTGACTATGGATCCAACGACATAATTTTTCATGGCATGCATTATTATTTTATTAGTTAAATTATGATCAAATTTTGTCACAAGATACCAAGAGGACCAATAAAAACACAGAGATATACTCAACTTTTTGACTGCACCGCACTGCACTGTTGTCCGGTGCACTCTCCGCGTACACACCGCGTAGTAGCACGCACCACGGCGCATTATTGCTTGGAAAGCACATCGATGGATCTCCGAGAAGCTGCATGCTATTCATTCAATAATACTCTAGGCCGGGTAAAAGTTCGTACACCTTGGATTCCTTTTGAAAAAAGGAATCAAGTAATGAGTGTAATGTACATACGGTCAAAGGTACTCACATTCGGGTTGGTTCTAGGCCAGGCCAGGTTCACGGGCACATACGAGGAAGAGTTTACTTGACTTGGCGATCCCATAGCTACTGGTTAACTAAGACTGCCTATAATATGAGTATCATAAACTGTACTTCCTTCCTTCTAAAATATAATGCGTTATCGGTTTTCATGCTTTAACTTTGATCATAAATTTAACCAACGAGATTGACTACAGCGGGAGCAAAAGTTATACCAATGAATTCGTATTCAAAAAAAATTATCAATTATATATTTTTTCGCTCCCACCTCTGTCGGACTCGTTGGTTAAATTTATGGTCAAAGTTGAACCTCGGGAAGCACGGTCGCACTATATTTTAAAATGGAGGAAGGATGATGCATGTCAACTAGTCATTTTTTATGATAGGTAAATACACTGGAGTCTTAAAACTTGCACTCGGCGGTCAGTTTGTAGCATAATGTTGTAAAATACATAATTGCAGTCATCTAACTTGCACGGGTGTGCAAGCACGGTCGCATTTTCCGTATGAGGATGTATCTGGCGCTTGTGTGGCAAGCCAACTTGGCTAGGGTCCACTGTCAGCGGCCGGTAGCGGCTAAGGCGCAATGCACACATGTGTTTTTACAGAAACACCATCAGAGTTGTTTAACTTTGCACGTAGCCCCTGTGGGTCCCATCCGTCAGTGTGCAATGTAAATAAATTAGGCTAGAAAAACGGCACGCGTGGGAGCTCGAACTGGAGACGTAATGCAGGGGCTGCGGGCGTCCTAAACACCCTTCCTGACGATACTTAATGTACATTTATGAAATATATTGAACTAAAAACGTGTAAATTTTCAAAATTACATGATTAAAAAATATTTAAGAAATTATAAACATTTAAATAATATGTTCAAAATTAATACGTAATTTAAAATTCACATGACTCAAGAACTATTCATGAATAATTTCTATCACATGTAGTTTTAAAAACTATTCATATATTATTTAAAGAAAATTGTGTTAACAAAAATATTAATGAAATATAAAATCATTTATGTAATTTTATAAAGTGTTTAAGTATTAATAAAAATATTAACATAATTTAAAAAGTCAAAACAAATGTTCATATAATTTTAAAAATGTTCACATTTTTAACAAAAAAGTTATGTAGAAATAAAAGTGTTCATCTTTTAAGACATTTCTATGCTATTTTAAAAAGTACTTGCAATTTTAGAAGTGTCATTTAATAAAAAATGATAGACGGAAGATAATTTGCAAAATCATTTTGTGTGTGTGTGTGACTGTGATATGCTATTCCATCATTGCTCAAAACCAAGGTTACCATTAACGGCAGCACTCTCAGACTTACCTTTGCTTAAATTTTGTTTACCGGAAAAGGATGCCGGCCTGCTTTGTATTTAAAGCACGAACCAACTTGCAATCAGTCATACAACATATCCTATGCTCCCAAGGCAAGATACAATGGTGCTAAGAAGCAGCCGACACACCGAAAACAACTCCAAGTAAACAACACATATACACCACACGTCACTAGGAAGTCGATGAAGAACTCAACCGGGAGACAATCCACTGAGAAGAGACTAAGCTGCAAGTCATCGATCTATCAGCCCCAAGGCGGTGCCTTCAAGAAGGATAAGCCACCGGAGTGCCACCAAATTCGGATCCAAAGGACCAAGATTTTCATCCAGGGCACCTTGGAGGACAACGAGCAACCACAACGGAGCGTTCAAGAAAAAGGCGCTTCCACGGGCGCCACCTTTGTTGGCCCGGGAATGCCATGTAGGGTTTTCACCTTGGTAAGCACACTCTTTCTCTGATTAGGTTGCGTCACAACCATCGATCGACAAGCACCAGCCATCATGCCACTCACGCGGCCATGGAGACTAGCCCACACCTGAGCCGCGAGCTCAGCCCATCAGCGCCACGGCTCCCACAACCAGGGCCGCCGCCCCAGAGTCCAGACCACCAAGTGGCCAACCATGGGTCTAGGCCAAGCTCGGCCGACATGCCCCAACAGTAGACGGAAACCGGCAGCCGTCTAGACCAAAGCAGATAGCCCTGCCTGGGCTTAAAGGAGAACATAGCTTTGCTTAGAGAATCTCAAGTAGACCCCTTATAACACACCGATCCTTCAAATTTCCACGGTTTTACATTTCGGTGAGCAAAAAATGACCTGACCAAACTCCTTATCGGACTCCAACCCATACTTTTTTTTTACAATGCGCCTAAAATCCAACCGTTGGCCCGCTAGTTTTAACAATCCGCGGGCGTGATAGGGGCCGCAACCCTTTTCCCACCGTCGTCGCGACTTGCGAAATTCCACCACTATTAATCACCGCCGACAACGAATTCGCGCCGATTTCGCCGCGCCGCTGCCAGACCCGCCACTGATTCGTCTTAAACGTATCTATAATTTTTTATTGTTCCATGCTATTATATTATCTATTTTGAATGTTTTGTATGCATTAATATGCTATTTTATATTATTTTTGGGACTAACCTATTAACCTAGGGCCCAATGCCAGTTTCTGTTTTTTCCTTGTTTTTGAGTTTTACAAAAAAGGAATATCAAATGGAGTCCACACGAAATAAAACTTTCGCGATTATTTTTCTTGGACTAGAAGACACCCAGAAGACTTGTGTAGGGGGTCAGAAGACTCACGAGGAGTCCACAAGCCCTCAGGACGCGCCCTAGGGGCGGCGCCCCCTGGCTTGTGGACCCATCGGGAGTCCCCAACCATAATCTTTGTACTGTAGATTCCCAAATATTCCCCCAACATCAGAAGCATCCACGAAAAACTTTTCCGCCGCCGCAAGCCTTTGTTCCCGAGAGATCCCGTGTTGGGGCCTTTTCCGGCACCCTGGCGGAGGGGGATTCGATCATGGAGGGCCTCTACATGAACCTTGCTGCCCGTCCGATGAAGCGTGAGTAGTTTACCACAGACCTACGGGTCCATAGCTAGTAGCTAGATGGCTTCTTCTCTCTCTTTGATATTCAATACAATGTTCTCCTCAGTGTTCTTGGAGTTCTTTCCGATGTAATATTCTTTTATGGTGTGTTTGTCGAGATCCGATGAATTATGAATTTATGATCAGTTTATCTATGAATATTATTTGAGTCTTCTCTAAACTCTTTTATGCATGATTAAGATATATTTGTATTCCTCTTCGAACTATCGGTTTGATTTGGCCAACTAGATTAGTTTTTCTTGCAATGGGAAAGGTGCTTAGTTTCGGGTTCAATCTTGCGGTGCCCTCACCCAGTGATAGAAGGGGTAGCGAGGCACGTATTGTATTGTTGCCATCAAGGATAAAAAGATGGGGTTCATATCATATTGCTTGAGTTTATCCCTCTACATCACGTCATCTTACTTAAAGCGTTACTCTATTTCTATGAACTTAATACTCTAGATGCATGTTGGATAGCGGTCGATGTGTGAAGTAACAGTAGTAGATGCAGGCAGGAGTCGCTCTACCTGTAACGAATGTGATGCCTATATTCATGGTCATTGCCTTAGATATCGTTATAACTCTGCGCTTTTCTATCAATTGCTCGACAGTAATTTGTTTATCCACCGTATGTTTTATTTCAAGAGAGATGCCTCTAGTGAAACCTATGGCCCCCGGGTCTATTTTCCATCATATATTTTCAGATCTATAAACGAAAAAAACCCAAAGATACCTTGCTGCAATTTATTTATATTTACTTTAGTTTACTCTTTTATTTATCTTTTATACCTATCTCTATCAGATCTCACTCTTGTTCGTGACCGTTAAGGAATTGACAACTCCTTTTTCGTGTTGTGTGTAAGTGTTTGTTAATTTATCCAGGTGCATATATTGGGGGCTTGCTTGTGTCTCCTACTAGATTGATACCTTGGTTCTTAACCGAGGGAAATACTTATCTCTACTTTGCTGCATCACCCTTTCCTCTTCAAAAAAAAAAATCAACGCAAGCTCAAGAAGTAGCAGCCACCGCCATGCCCAAATGTGGCGCGGGATGTGGTCCAGTGGCTGCGGAGGTGCTTCTCCCGGCGGCGGCGGCGACGGCGACTACAATGAAGACCCGGAGCGCCAGCGCTTGCGTCGCCGCCGATGCGGTGCGGAAGCTCTCAGCCCGATGGTACACCAACCGCGGGTTTGAGGTGTCGGCGTCCCTCCTCCGATGCGAGACGGAGGATTATGACCGTCGCCATGCGCGTTGCTTCGACGCGGGGAGCTCCTCCGACGCGAGGAGCTCTTCGGGCGCGGCGCTGCTTCCGGTGAAGAGGGAGCCCAACGAGCTTCCGCCACTCCGCGCTGTTAAGAGGGAGCCGGGGGAGGAGGCGTCGCTGCTCTGCATTGTGAAGACAGAGCCGGGGGAGGAGTGCCCGTGCGGCCGCGGCATCATCGGCCCGGAGGACTACCTCGTCGGGCCCGAGGCGGGCACCTTCGAAGCGGCGCTTGCCGAGTGCACTGCGCGTGAGCGCGAGGAGGAGGAGGCGCGTCACCCGCGGGATGAGGAGATCAACGCGCTCCTCTATGAGTAGGCGCTTGCCGCCGCGCGCGAATTCGACGCAAGAAGGCGGGATGGTGCCAGGAAGCCGTCGAGCAAGACAAGATCTACATCGACCTTGTCTACCGACGAGGAGGAGGAGTAAGCGCCGCAGCCGCTGCAGCGTCACCGCTGTACCCGGAGAGCTCCGTTGAGCTCCGTTTTTGGCTTGTTCTGGGGTAGGGCGGCATCACGATGTAGAATAACTTTGCAATGTATCGATGAAGAATCTATCTATTTAGCACTGTGTTCTTCATTTTGCCCGAAAACAAATTTTTTCTTCAAATTTTACCATTTCAATTGAGGACTCTGTTCGGCCGGAGTCGATTTTGCCCCTCTAACAACGGAAATCTCGGACCTTATCCGCGGTATAAAGGTCGCGGCTTTAAGGGGTGTGCTAGAGATGCTCTTATAGCAAAGAGCACGCATTCACTTTCCTATTTTGGGTTTGGGCTTACCAGGTATTTGTGTCCCGTGTCTATTAGTTTCGGCTTCCATACCGTTTGAAATATGTTCTGTACCGTATGCCTCTAAGCTAACTCTACAATTGTACTCTCAGAAAAACCTCTACAAAATCTCTCTTGTTGCTGGATGAAAGCCTCAGATATGCCAACTTAATAATGTATATATAATCGTTTAATTTTTTTATTGCTACTTGGACCAGAGACAGATCAAGGTTCGTTCCACAGATCAAAACACTTACTTACATAGTTGAAGATATAGATTGATAGACACATTCCGCCCTTGAACTTGACTCCGAAATCCATGTTGTTTTGCTTGCCGAAAGATGAACTACACTGAGAACAAAGCCTGATATCATTGCACTTGCGAGGCTAGCAAACAGGTGTCACTTGCTCCATGATTTTTCGTTTTGAAAGCAGTACTGGTTCTATGGTTATCTCTACGGATGTGGAGAATCCAAGATTTAGTATGTCACATACGATTTTCCTTCGTTCGTCTTCCACTTGACACAAGCACGTGACATCATCGCACCCTGAATACTCGCATTGCTGAAGCAAATGTATCCTCTTCAAACACACGGCATGCGTCCTGATGAGCCTGATGTAATGCATTACGTCCAAATCCTTACTAATTCCATAAGATTTTATCTCCAGAGAAATCAAGTTGTGGTGCTCAAATTTAGGTCTTTCCCCTGCCAAGATGAACTTGTATGGACGCAGCGTGTAGAAGAGAAATAATCCAGGCCATGTCGAGGATATGCATGTAGCAAAGAAGAAACATGTGTGAGGTTATTGAATGCCGGAGAGAGCAATGCTGGATTGTCGATGTAGCATTGCAGATGCTGTGCCGAGAGGCTTATGGCACGAGGAGAGGAACAGGGCTGAACCGCATGCTGTGGACCAACGTCAAGTCATCGCACACAAGGCGCTCAAGTTTGGGGAGTCTAGTCAGCTCGACACCGTGGAAGAAGAAGCAGTCATGGAGTTCCAAGGCCAAGAGCGACGAGCTGGGAGCGTCGATTTCGAATTTCTCCACAAAGGAGTCCAAGCATCTGCAGCTGGTCAAGGAGAGGAGCTCTAGGCCGTGGCAGGCGTCAAGGAGACCGGTGATCTCCGAGCTGGTGGCGAAGACGAACTGGTGCAGGGTGATGTTGGTGAGCCGGGCGAGGCGGCGGGGAAGGCCGCCATGAACGATCCAAGGCGTCGATCGTACTCGCCGAACTCAACATCGTATGCAGTCCGTAAGGTGAGCTCAAGGCGGTCGGTAGTGGTGGCGGTGATGGCGTCGCCGATGGAGCGCAGGCACGGGTCTACCTCCATAAGATAGAAGGCGAGGCGCAAGCTCGTCCGGTGACGGGTGGGCTGCAAAAACCACATCACGGAATTGGTGTACGTGGCCATGACAGAATCCACCGAGAACCACGAGCGACGGTGCGGTACAAGGGTGGCGATGTCCATGTCGAGATCGGGGAGCATGCATGGGAGGCGCCTCCATCGCCTCGCCACGGCGCTCGCCCTGACCGCCGTGCGCAGGTCGAGGCATTGGAGTATGTCAAGGAGGACGTCGTCAGGTAGAGCGCTGATCCTGTCCTTGATGTCTAAACATGGCTGATCCCTCTCCATGAATCACGCTGGCTCGGCCTAGCTGCAACCGAGATTGCACAACCCCGTCGGTCGTCGGAGATATATATATCCACGGCGGTGAGCGGTGGCACGTGCTAGTATATATATGCTGTCGTGTGCGGATCGGCCGAAGATGTTTCAGATCCCAATTCATCGAGAGCGGGGCAGCTCAAATCTTTTTTGCTATTACGTAGAAACGGAGCAGCCCAAGTCCGTTTTCAAAACTTAGTGTACGTATATATTGTTTGACAGCAACTAGTTGACAAGCGTTTCTTTGAGAGCCTCGCAATGATCACTGTCGGGTCGGCTGCACACTCGGGGTGCTTCCTCCGGGGTTTTTTTTCGCACGTGTTTTTGGCCTTTTAGATGGTTTTGTTTTTGTTTTTTTATTTTTCGTTTTTTCACATGTCTTTCTTAGCTTTTCGACCAAAAAATTTTAAAAAACATTCCCAAAAAATGTGGTTTTTTTTGCTTCCTTAAGAGGCATGATTTTGCTTCCATAAGAGGCATGGTTTTGCTTCCGCGAGAAGCACGGCCGTGCCTCTCGGGAACGAAAAAAAATGTGTTTTCACTATTTCTTTATTTTTATGACAGGCACGGTTTTGCTTCCGCCAAAGCCACGGCCGTGCCTCTCGAAAACGGAAAAAACACTTTTTTTTCATTAATGAGAGGCATGTTTTTTTTGCTTCCGTGAGAGGCATGGTTTTGCTTCTGTGAGAGGCATGGAAACCGAAAAAAGTGTTTTCTTTTGTTTCCCGAGAGGCTCGTTTTTGCTTCCTCGGGAGGTACGTTTTGCTTCTGCGAGAGGCATGGTCGTGCCTCTCGCAAACGAAAAAAATGCATTTTCTTTTTTATTTTCTTTCGCGAGAGGCACGGTCTTTTTTTCCGCGGGAGGCATGGATTTGCTTCCATGAGAGGCACGGCTGTGCCTCTCGGAAACGTCCCGGAGAGGGAAAAAACATGCTCCTGGTACGGTTTTTTTGACCGTTTTTTTGTGAAAAAAAAGGTTTGTCAGAACCTATCAACATGAGATCTAGTTTTGAGAATCTCGACGCGAGGAATCCAATGATGAAAACGGTTTGAGATTTGGAAGAACAGTTTAATTGAATTTTTTTATTAAGCGGATCGACCAAAAAAGAGAAAACTCCCAAGTTGGGACAAGTGACGTATATGCAGCGCGCCACTTGTCCCAACCTAGGGAGGTAGGAGTGTTCTTTGGAAAGAGTACTCCTCAAGTAGTGATTTCAGTATTGTTTCCACAAAATATATGTATCAACCCCTGCATAAACTAAATCGGTACAACAAAAGTTCACCCTGCATAAAGTAAACCTACATTATGTAGACATGTAGTGATTTAAAGGACTTTTGTTGGAATTTTGGTGAATTAAAATCTTTAGTATATTTTCCCATGTGGGTTATTTGATTCGTAGCATTGAATGGAATTTTTCTTAAGAATTTTCTTGTACTATTTCTCAAAGGATTTATAGCATACATTCAAACCTCTTTGAAAGAATTGTTTGTTTTTTCTATGATGCAATCAAACAACTTAAAATTTTGTAGGATTGAGATTACCATAACATTCCAATCCTATACTTATTCTATTTTTGTATTTTTAGAATCATGTGAATCAAAAAGACCCTTAGTTTGAATTACTGCATTTAGAGCATCTCCAACACTGACCAGCAAACCTGACTCCTCATTCGTTCGCGGACAAGGGGGGACCATTCCGCGGAAACGGATGCGGGAGCCAGCCATCCAAAGCTAGCCACATATGTCTGGTTACATTTGAATTTTTTTAACAAGTTTGATTCAAACTTAAACAAGTCGGAGCGTGACGGTCGTGGGTAGCCTGGGCACCGCCAGCGCCCATGCTTGTTTGTGCCCAAACAAGCTGCACCGAGTGACAGGCGTCCACCGGTGGCCTCTGCGTCAGTGGAAAGCTTTCCGGAATGCCCCAACCTTTCATCGGATCCTCCTCTATCCCAACCTGGTTCGACGTAACAATCCTTGTCGACGGGTGGATGGACGGGGTGCAGGCTCTCCGGCGTAGTGGAGGGGGGGCAACTGCTCCTTGAGGTACACATCCGCTCCCTACGACGCCGATTCCCTATCTTGCTACCTCCATCGCTGGTCCCTCTACGTGATGTTCTCCAGCTTGGACAACATACACGAGCACGGGACACCGACGGACGACGTCGACGCAACCTTGGTTGCAGCAGTGGGGACGGGCTGGACAACATCTACGGAGGTGGATGGGGGCCGGCGGCAAGGATGGGGGAGCAAGCGTGGCTGGCGGCGGGGGCACGTACGCGGGAATTGGTGGAGGGCGCGGGAGGAGGGCGACAGGTTTGGTGGATTCGGTGCAATTTATGGTGTGGTTAGGGTCTCGGGTCCGACGTGGCAGATGCGCCCGGGCCTCCCCATATCCGCCCTACATTTTGGCTCGATATAAGGGGTGCCGGTCAACCCGCGCGTATGAGGCCCGTTTGAGGCGCCGGTCTGGGTTGCATTTTTAAGTGGACAGGGACAGGGTCGTTCGCCCTGGTGTCTGAGTGGAGTTTGAGGCGCCCGACTGCAGATGTTCTAAGCCCGAGGATGAAGAAGACGGCCAAACCATCGATCGATCGAGAAAGATGCATGTTCCCAAGTCTTAAATGATATCATGCTTATAATTTTCAAAAATAAATTTAAATGTTTTAAAATAAATCTGAAATCAATTGTGAATGTTCAAGAGATATGTGTCTACAATTTCAAAAGGTTTCAAATCCAAATTCTGGACACTCTTGGAGAACACAAAAAAGACAAATTCAGATGCGAATAGTGTAGTATTTAGCATTTGTCTTTCTATAACACTAGGCTTAATCTACACATTATATTGTTGCGGAGGCTGGGGAAAATTGGTATCATCTTGATATTAATATATATTTCCTTTATCAAAAAATTCACGAAGATTTATCTTTATGGTTTCTCCTTGTGTATTTCGATTTAGGACCTGAATTTTTTAGGGATTATGGACTCATGTTCTATGAATATTCATAAGTTTTTCTATTTCTTTTTGAAACACTTCAATTTGTTTTTTTTAGATTGGAGCATGGAGCATTTATGAGTTGGTAACACAGGATATGCACTCCGAGACCGACCTTTCCTTCCGGCACGATAGCAGAGGCAGCGGCAAACCTTTTTGACTGAACTGCAGTACAGTCCGGTGCACACTCCGCGTATACGCCGCGTAGCACGCACTACGGTGCAAATAGATAGATTCCCCCCTTCTACCCAAAGGAATGAACAGCTTGCAGTTTCTTGCAGATCCATCCATGTGCTTTTCCCCATCAATTTCCAAGTATGCAAAATTTCATTCGTACATTCCGTTAACCGGTTACTATTCCCAATAAAAATTAGAGTAACTCCTTCAAAAAACAATCTTACTATATAATATTTCAGTTTATTTATCCTTAAGACTGAGTGGTACCAACATGTGACACAGGTGATAATAAGCAATCCAAACAATTCACACCACCACCCACACCAACTTTGGTGAATGTATTGTATGATTAACGAAAATATTTCAATATCTAAAAAACTAGCATACACCTATAATTGTAGAAAAAATGACAATAAGTATGATTAGAGTTTCCTTTTCCAAACATGTTTGCTCGTTTGAGCACGATCTGGGCCCCATTTCTTTGCACCAATTTAATCAGTCATATTCATAGTATTACTACTATTATTTGAGGCAAATTAATATAGCTATACTCTCCCTCCGTCCCAAAAGATTTGTTTTATATTTGTCTAGATATGGATGCATTTAACAGTAGAGCGCGACTAGGCTAGATATGGATGCATTTAGCCTAGTCGCGCTCTACTGTTAAATGCATCCATATCTAGACAAATCTAGATAAATCCGAGACAAGGATTTTGGAACGAAGGAAATATTATTGGGGCGTCGCTATTCCACCAACCCACAGACTTGCGGACTCAGAACAGAAGACCCATTGACAAGACATGAGACATGTTCGTTCGATCGAGCTCGTCCGTCCAAGTCGAGGTCACACGTGATGCGGTGATGCGTGGAACCTTCTAGTGCTTTCCGTCCACGTGCGCGCCTCATCTCCACCCCGTGCCGGCGCCGCTGATTTGAGCCTGACCGCCCCGCCCGGCGGCGCACCACAGCTGCGATCCATCGGCTGGGATGTGTGTGCGCGCGTGTATATAAGCTGGCCATGCTTCACTCACAAGTCACCACCAATTGTCCGTTTTCAAGAGCTTGCAGCTGGCTTCAACGGTGGAGAGAGAGAGAGAGAGAGGGGGGGGGGGGGGGGTTGTTGCCATGGCAACGAGGGAGGTCAGCATCCAGATGGCGGGGTCACTGGACGGCCAGCTGAGGTGCGTTCGGTCCCGGGAGCCGCTTGCCGTCCGTGCCGCGGCGCGGGCAGCCGGCGCTTCTTGGATGGAGGCTGCAGACGCAGGCGCCGACGCCGACAAGATGACCAAAGACGCGGCCGCGGCGGCTCAGGATGAGACGCGGTGCTCCGTCTCGTTCAGCGTGCCAGGCTCGCCGTCGGGGCTCCACCTCGCGCAGCTCAGCATGCCGTCGTTGGTCTCCGCCGGCGATGCCGACGTGGGCACCGCTCCTGTGCTGCCGACCGAGTCAAAGGTCCCGTGGGAGCGAGACCGGCGGTTTGACCACTTCAAGACGTTCTATGGCGGCCTTGAACGGCAGCTATCCAGCCTCCGAGGGGTGCCACAGGACACCGACGTCGAGCAAGTTGCGGCGTCAAAGATCTCAGAGGAGGACATCGACGAGGACGATGAAGTGCCCACCGCCGACCGCTACTTCGCCGCGCTCGAAGGCCCCGAGCTCGAGACCCTTCGTGTACGTACCGCGTATAACCGCGTAGCATTCCACCAAAAAGTTTACCACTCCTTATTAATTCATCTTTGTGTCTAATATACTTGTGAACATATGCAGTCGACAGAGGTAGCCGTGTTGCCTAAGGACGAGACATGGCCGTTCCTGCTCCGGTTTCCCATCAGCGCCTTTGGGATGTGCCTTGGCGTGAGCAGCCAGGCGATGTTGTGGAAGACCCTGGAGTCGGAGCCCTCCACGAAGTTCCTTCGCGTGCACCCGGTCGTCAACCACGTCCTCTGGTGGATCTCCGTCGCACTCATGGTGGCCGTCTCCATCACCTACCTCTTCAAGACCGTCTTCTACTTCGAGGCTGTCCGCCGTGAGTTCAACCATCCTGTGCGCGTCAACTTCTTCTTCGCGCCATGGATCGCCTGCCTCTTCCTTGTCAAGCGCGTGCCGCATCCGGTGTGGGAGATCCACCACGCCGTCTGGTACGTGCTCATGGCGCCTATCCTGTGCCTCGACCTCAAAATCTACGGACAATGGATGACTAGCGATGAGCGGCGCCTCTCTAAGGTGGCCAACCCATCGAACCACCTCGCCGTCGTTGGCAACTTCGTTGGTGCGCTGCTTGGCGCTAGGATGGGTCTCGTGGAGCTGCCCATCTTCTTCTTCGCTGTTGGGCTGGCCCACTATGTGGTGCTCTTTGTCACTCTCTATCAGCGGCTCCCTACCAACGTGCAGCTCCCCAAGGAGTTCCACCCAGTTTTCTTCCTTTTTGTCGCTGCACCTAGCGTCGCGTCTATGGCATGGACAAGGATCTCTGCTGAGTTCAACGATGGCGCTAAGCTCCTTTACTTCGTCTCGCTATTCCTCTACGTGTCGGTGGTGGTGCGGGTCAACCTCTTTCGGGGGTTTAGGTTCTCCCTGGCATGGTGGGCGTACACATTCCCAATGACGAGTGTGGCCTTGGCGACGGTATTGTATGCATCAAAGGTAGACAATGTGTTGACACGGGCATTGGCAGTTGGGTTGTCAGGAATCGCCGTCGTCACAGTCATCGGTGTGTTAGCCACTACCATGTACCATGCCTTCGTGCGGAAGGACCTCTTCCCCAATGGTGTGTCCATCGCCATCACGCGGCGAAGGCCCAAGTTTAGCAAGATTCTCACACATCTCCGGCCATCGAGTTATGATGTCAAGGAGCTCGTTCTCTCAGTCCCGAGTTTCAGTTCCTATTCCAAGCAGGCCCCGTACTCTGACTCCGGCTCCAACTCCAGGATGAACATCAGTGTCGGTGAGTCTCCAATGGCACACGGGGACAAAAGAGAAGAGTATTAGATGGTTGGTGCATAACATGTTGATTAGTGTAACCTGTATGGAGTTCTGTATTTTTTTCTTCGTTCTTTTTGTCTTTCTGAACTTGCTGCACATAGTTGCAGATTACTCCCTCCGTTCCTAAATATAAGTCTTTGAAGAGATTTCACTATAGACCACATACGGAGCAAAATGAGTGAATGTACACTCTAAAATGCGTCTATATACATCCGTATGTGGTTCATAGTGGAATCTCTATAAAGACTTATATTTATGAACGGAGGGAGTAGTAGCGATATCCTTGAGCAATTTACATTGCCAAGCAGTGATATAATTGCCGGACTTGATGGTTGAGCTTGTCAATTTAGTGGTTATATACTTTCGTTCTTCAGAAGTAAGTTACATTTCTTACTCTATTCTGATCTCCAAGTAACTCCATGCGTTTTAGCTACCTCTCCTCTCACTCGAACGGAGGTGGAAGAAGAAGAACCCAGACATAAGATTTTTCAGTCGGTGCACGAACGCCGCCACGGACGCACGAACGCCCCAATCCTTTTCTTCCTTACAGTGGCTACATGGCTACACACGGCTCCTCTGCCCTCTACACAACACCAATACATGGCTTATATAGCAGGACTCACACCAGGCATTGGCCTCACGCATGCAAAGACCCGGCCATCATAACCGGCCGCTAACAGCACACGCTCCATGCGCCAACTAACAACCTGCTAGCTATATGCATGGTCATCCCTAGAACGTGTGCAGCCCACAACAGCCGCATTAGCTAGCCATCCGTGTAGCATGCAACAAACTCGCTCCCGCCCGCGTGCACTACGCTGCTAGCTCCAACAGATCGCTACAGCCCCTGTGCATGCAGCTCCTTCACGCCACGAATGCGAGCACCCGTGCCCTCCATGGACCAGACCTGGCGCGTCGACGCCAGTCACCACCGCACGGGCACGGACAGAACTCGAAACTCTAAAGGACTAGACGCTAAGACCAGCAACTTGACACGGTGATGCAACCGCAAATTCAACAAAGCAAAATACTGAAAAGACTATGCAAAGGCTCAGACTGGTTCGGATATGATGAACTAACCTTAATTTTTTTGTGGCTTTTTCATGGACTGTAGGTATGAAGAACAGACTCGATCTAAACTATGAAAAACTGTAAAATCTCACCGAGCAATCTGGAAATCTGATACCACTTGAGCTGGTTCATCTTGGGTGTCGTCCTCGCACTTCCTTGCGCGTCCTCCTCTCGCCGTCGCTGGGAGTCGACGCCGGGCTTGCCCGTGCGGCCGACGGCGGCGGCGAGGCTTCAGTCCCATGGCTTTTGGACGTCGTGTAGGTGATGTACTGGTGACGGCTTGACGCATTGAAGGTGGATTTGGTGCAGCGGCCGCGGTGGCGTGCCTCCCCTGTATAGCGGGAGCCGATGTGACGGAGGAATTGAGCCAAGATCGCCATGTCCCCTATCTGGAGAGCCCGCCCACCAAGCCATGGCCGGTGCTCCCGTGGGATAAGGTTGTGGTCATGCAATAGCCAGCACATGCAGCAGCCATTGCCCACTTCCCCGACGAGGATGCGGTGGTGGCGATGCAGCAGATGTCGGGGGCCATCGCACGCGATCTGTCCTGCCTGCTGCTATGCGGTGTCGGCCGTGGATGGATGTCTGGTGATGCCCCATTGGATGCGACATTGCTGGATGGTTGTCGCTGGAGAGGCTTGGACCTTCAGATCCAACGGGGTTCGTGATCTGCATCGTTAATGGCGATGCATGACGACATCCATGTTCTCCAGCAGCTCGGTGATATCTGCTGCCACATGCGAGGACGACGAAGATAGTGGTGCCGTGTGGCGACGTCATCTGATGCGGATAAGTCATCGACTGTCACTTGTTGAGGATGCTGCGGGGCCGCCAAAGCGTCCTGACTATGGATTTTGGCAACCACGGTGATCTTCCTCCTTCGTCAAAGTCTACAGCTGCCAGGATTGTGACAAGTGGAGGTGACAACATATAATGACTTCGATTGGATGGTGCTTTTCGAGTACCTGGTCTCGAGCTCCGGGTGAAAACCGTTGGTCTAACCCTAGTTGGTTATACCTGGCAATGGCGGTGTTTTTGCATCGTTACCATGTTGAAGGCATTGCTCGGAGTTTGCTCGGACTTTATCTTCAGGGTGAAAACCCATGATCTGACCTTCGATGGTTGGATCTGGCGACGTCGGCACTTGCGTGTCGTTTCTTCATGAAGGCGTTGCTTCTGAAGAACCTTGCTCATTGTCGTTGTGTTGTCAAGAGTTGGTTGGTGTCGAAGGTCGTTGTTGTATATCGTCAATCGCTTGTTGTTTCGGTTTTTTCTTTCTCCGTCTAGGCATAGCTTTGGTCTTATATGACTTTGCTCTTTGCCAGCGTGATCTTTGCGTGTGTGTATGTGTGTGTTAGTGTTGGCTATGTGCATCTTAGTTATGCAGAGGCCGGGTGTATGCTCATTATGATTGTATCCCTCGATGTTATATTATGAGTCAATAAAAATGCCCTTTGTCTAAAAAAGTAACTCCATAGACCTGAAAATTGCAGAAACAATTCACCAAAGGTGCATCAACCAGAATGGATGGCCTAGTGTGTTGCAACTTTGGAAGTGAGATTTTCATATACGAGAGAAGAATTTGCAAAATCACTTTTTGTGTGTGACTGTGATGTGTTGATGGCGGTACTCTCAGACTAAGCTTTCCTTACATAATAGGTTGAAGCCAAGTTTTGGTGTTCCGTGTCTATTAGTTCCGGCATCCATATAGTTACATACGAATCGTATTGTTCTCAAAAAATCTACAAATTATTTCTCGTTTCTTAATGAAAGCCTCAGATGTGCTAACATAATTATGTATTATTTTATTTTAAGAAAACTAATTGCTACCTGGAACAGAGACTGAACAGGATTCGTCCGACAAATCAAAGCACTTACATAGCCGAAAATATAGAAGTATAGACACCTTCCGCCACAAACTTGAGTCCAAAATTAATGCATGTTGTTTTGCTTGCAGAAAGATGGACTACACTCTGAATAAAGCGTGAGATCATTGCACAAGCATGGTTAGCATACTCGTGCTGCTTGCTCTATGGTTTTCCTTTTTGTAACCACTGGCTCTATAGTTATCTCTACGGATGTGGAAAATCCAACATTGAGTATGTCACGTAAGATTTTCTTTCGGTTGTCTTCCACTTGACACAAGCACGTGACACCATCGCAATTTAGGTACTTGCATTGCTCAAGCAAGTGTATCCTCTTCAAATACACAGCATGCTTCCTGATGAGCCTTACGTAATTCATGATGTCCGTGTCCGTACTAATTCCATAGGCTTTTATCTCCAGCGAACTCAAGTTGGGGTGCTCAAATTTAGGCCTTTCCCCTACCACAGTGAACTTGTAGGGACGTCGATTTCTAAAGTCGGGATATAGCTACAAAAACAAAACAGGTTTAAAATATCTAAAATGGTAGAGAGGATAAGATATTTTTTCCAGATGTATGCATGAGAGCATGCATGCAGATGGCCAGAGGTTTTGCTTTCTTATTAGAAACAAATATAGATAGATAGAGAAATAATAAGGTGCACTACTACGTACCTCAATATAAAGGGTTTTAAGAAAGGGTGCAGCATCTAAAACAGAAGGGATCCAAGCCATCCGAGGTATATTCAATTTGCAAAAATAAACATCTACGAGGCCATTGAATGCGGGAGAGAGCGATGTTGGAACCTGAAAGTAGTATTGCAGATACCGTGCAGAGAGCTTTATGGCAAGAAGGGAAGGAACATAGCCAAAACTCACGCTTTGGACAAAGTTAGTGCCATCGCAGATAAAGCGCTCAAGTTTTGGGACTGCCGTCAGTTCGACTCCGGGGAAATCGCAAGCATGGAGTTCCAAGGCCATGAGCGACGAGTTGGGGGCGTCGATCTTCAATTTCTCCACAACGGTGGCCCTACACTTGCAGTTGGTCAAGAAGAGGAGCTCTAGCCCGTGGCAGACGTCGAGGAGACCAACGATCTCCGAGGTGGTGGAGAAGGAGAAGTCGCGCAGCGCGAGGCTGGTGAGCCGGTCGAAGGCAGTGGGGCAGGCCGCGAGGAACGACGCGAAGCGTGGACCGAACTCGACGTCGACGAGGTATGCCTTGCGTACGGTGAGCTCGAGGCGGTCGGCGCGCGTGGCGGCGATGGACTCGCCGATGGAGCGCAGGCACGGGTCGTCTACGTCCACGAGGTAGAAGGCGAGGTGCAGCCTGGTCCGGTGATAGGTGGGGAGCAGGAACCACGTTACAGCTTTGGCGTACGTGGCCATGACCCTATCCGCCGAGGATCTCCAGAGATGGTGCGGCACCAGCGTGGCGATGTGCATGTCGAGATCGGGGAGCATGCGCGGGAGGCGCCTCCATCGCCTCGCCACGGCGCCCGCCCTGACCGCCGCGCGCAGGTCTACGCGCTGGAGTATGTCGAGGAGGACGTCGTCGGGTAGGTCGCCGATGCTGTCGCCGCCGCCGCCGTCGCTACCCTTCACTCGTTTACGGCCATCCGTCTCCATTAATGCACGCCCGCTCTGCCGAGCTGCGGCGGAGATTGCATCACGGCGCTGCAAATATATAGAGTATATCCACGGAGTAGTATATACTATGTCCTCGTTTTTTTTTTGAGAAGAATATATACTATATTCTCGTGTGCGCATCAGATCCCAACTCATCTTGACGGGCTGAAGACGTAGCTCTGGGCCCATCAGTGGGCAGAGCAGCCCAAATTCGGTATCAAAACTGTACAGAATATTCTTCTTTCTGCAAAAACTATGTACTCCCTCCGTCCGGAATTACTCGTCATCAAAATGGATGAAAATGGATGTATCTAGAACTAAAATACATCTAGATACATCCATTTCAATGACAAGTATTTCCGGACGGAGGGAGTATATTTCTTTATCTAAAAAAAGCTATGTATATTTCTACCACTTCAACTCGCTATGCATCCCCTTTTCTATTAAAAAGTTGGCCCTGCTTGAGGCAAACAAACGTTATGTACATAATGAAGTGACACCAGGATGCATTTGACACGGAGGAAAAACGTAGGTCTAGTGCTTTATTTTTATTTTACTTTTTGAAAAGGAGGTTCACCTCCGCCCTCTCCATCAATCGATGCATGCAGCCATATTATCAAAAGGAAGCGTAAGGTCTTAAGTTCCAAACAAGCTCATAAACTGAGCAAAAGTAAAAAAAAAATGTAAAGCACCACACCCGGCGATAAAGAATAAGCTACTATGCATACACACCTAGCCTATTATTAGCTCATCATCTTACTAGTTTGAATTCGTGCATTGAATTTCCTTTAATTTTGGCTGTTAAGGAATTTTCAGACTGGTTCAATAAAAAAATGTGTCATGTGGTTTATCATATAAGTTTTTCAAACTTTGGATAACCAACTATATTATTTTAAATATATAGATTGGAAACTTGAAAATTTATATAACAGATTTGACTCGAGAAGTAATTTTCCAAACATTATCAATTTTCTTAGTTATTAAACAGGCATTGCAATGCAAGCTAGTTGCCGAAAGTTAGATGCCGTTTTCCATCTCCAAACATCACCTTTTTGTGAACCAGAAGCAGTGGCGGAGCTTCATGGGGGGCAACCTGGGCCATGCCCACCCCCCCACCCCCAGGTCACAAGAAACTATGCATATATTTCCTTGTATTAGGCCTTTTTCCCACCAAAAATAAGCTGAAAATAGTTATGTTTGCCCCCCTCCCCCCATGATTTTAGCTCAAGCTCCGCCACTGACCAGAAGGAGAACATGTTAGCACATAGTTTTTTCCTCAAGGTGCAACTTTTAGGGGAAAAAACGTAATCTAGATCATTTCAAGGATATCCAAGTTGGAAAAATAAATATCATGATTGAAAACGGGAGAGAGTTATGCGGATCAAGAAGTATATGGTATAAAGGCGACATGCTTCCATCGCCCCTCCCCCCCTCGCGTCGCCTCCCCTCGGGCGACGCCAGGGCCCCCCGAACCCTAGCCGTCGGTCCTCCCCCACCGCTCCATCCCTAGCCGTCGCTGCCGTCGGCAAGGGTTGTGGTGGCGGCGAGCCCTGCACCAAAGATCCAGGGCGGGTGGTTGCCGCGGCGTATCCTGTGAGGCGGAGGCGGCGCCTCATGTGGGGAGGCCGGGGGCGGCAGTCAGGGCGGTGCTCTTGCTGCACGGCGGCGATGGGAGCCTCCATGGCGGGCGGTGCGGCGGATGTGTGCACATGGGTGGCTCTGATGGCTGTGGATCTGGCGTCCTATCCATATCCGTCTCGGTACGGCCTTGGTCGGCCGGTGGCGCGAGGAGGACCAGTGAGGGGCGGCTGGAAGCTCCCTACCGGTGTGCCGACGACAGCGCTCGTCTCCACGGCGAGGCTCCGTTCGGTTCCAGCCAGCTGCGAGGTTGGGAGGACGCGACTTTCTGTGAAATCGCACTGACTTCGGTCATGGCGGACGATGGCGGCGTCTATGACGTCGTTCCCTTCTTGAGGCATCGTTGTTGCAGGTCGTTGCACCCCACTCGTGATGCTCCGGAGGAAACCCTAGATCTTGATCTACCGGATCGGACGACGATTGTCCCTCATGAGGGCATTGTTTTGGAGAAAGTGATGGTTGGACGGGGCAAGCGGAAGGCGGTGTCTCATCCACCGCAAGGCCAACGGCGGATCCCGGTGGCATGGCGCTGCGGAGGTTTGGTGATGGGCGCATGTGGACAAATACGTGCAGGATGGTGGAATTGTCTAGCGTCGTGGTGGCGTCGACGCCAGACCAGGCAAGGTTGATGTGTCCGTTACTGCTCTGGAGATAGACCGGCGGGAGATGGCAGCGGCAGCCTCTAAGAGTGCGCAAGTCTGGTATAGGACCCTATGCTGGTGTGTGGCTGGGCTGGGGTATCCGGCTTTAGATGTTAGGGTTTAGTGCAATGTCCGTTTGGTATTAGGCCCGAATATTCGGCACACCTGCATCAATAAGATAGGAATAGCAACAGCTGTTGCCTAGATGGTGGTTTTAAACTGACTGATGTATTACTTTATATGGTCTCTGTGAATAATTAATAAAATGGCCAGCATTGTTCAGATGCAGAGGTCCCGCGTCTATCCTCCTTTTTAAAAAGGGTATAAAGGCAAGGGAGGCATCAAAACCGTATGTTCTATAGCGATGTATTAGCAGAATATGAATAAACGTGGTCCCAGTGACGTCGGCGTACACATTCCCAATGACTAGCATGGCCCTAGCAATGGTGTTGTATGCATCATTGACGACGTGCTAACGCAGGCTATGTCAGTGGGGATTGCCTTCGTCCCTGCCACCGTTGTGCCCGCAACCATCGTGTACCATGCCTTTGTGCGGCGTGGCCTCTTCCCCGACGATGTGTCTATTACCATCAAACGGTGAAAACCCAAGTTCAGCAAGATCCTCGCACACCTTCGATAATCTAGCTCCGAAGTTAAGGAGCTCGTTCTCTCCATCCCAAATTTCAGTTCCAGTTTCAAGCTGGGCATTTGTTCCGACAATACCAGGACAAGCAGCATTGCTGGTGAGTCTCCGGTGGCACACGGGCATGAAAGATTAGAGCGTTAGATGATTGGTGCACGGCATGGTGCACGCATACACGGCTAGCTTATGTTGATTAGTAGAACATGTATAGAGTTCTCTATGCTTTTTCTTCGTTCGTTTTCATCTTTATGAACTTGCTCCACGTAGTTGCGTATTAGGAGCGATATCCTTGAGAAAATTACATTGCCATTATAGTGTATAATTGTCGGAGTTAATGGTTGAGTTCGTAAATTTGGGGGTTATACTTTTATTCTCTAGAAGTAAATTAGATTTATTAGACTCTAGTCTCATCTCCAACTAACTCCATAGACCTACTCACAAAAAAAATCCATAGACCTGGAAATTGGAAGAACGTTTCACCAAAGGTGTATCAATAAGAACGGGTACCCTAGTGTGTTGCCACTTTAAAAGTGAGATTTTCCAAAAGTCAAAAGATAACTCAAAAAATCATTTTGTGTGTGTGATAGTGACAAGCTATTCCCTCGTTGCTCGAAACCAAGGTTACAGTTCGTGGCATGGCATTCTTGTTCACTTTCCTCTTTTGGGCTTCGAGCTTACCGGGTTGTAGGCATGGAACTAGGTTTTGGTGTCCGGTGTCTATTACTTTCGGCCTCCATAAAGTTATGATCTATACCGTATGGCTCTGAACTAACTCTACAAATCCTTCTCTAAAAAAAGAACTCAACGAATTCTTTCTTTTGCTGAATGAAAGCCTCTTAGATATGCCAACTTAATTATGTATATATGGTCCTTTAAAACAATTATAGCTACTGGATCAGAGACACATCAGGGTTTCGTTCCACAAGTAGAAACACATAATTACATAGTGGAAGATATAGATTGATAGACACATTCCACCGTAAACTTGGCTCCAAAATCCAAGTTATTTTGCTTGCCGAAAGATGAACTACGATCATCAGAACAAAGAATGCGAGCATTGCACTAGCAAGGCTAGCAAACACGTGTCACACTTTATCGCTTTGAAACCACTGGCTCTATGGTTATCTCTACGAATGTGGAGAATCCGAGATTGAGCTTGTCACGTAAGGCTTTCTTGCGTTCGTCTTCCACTTGACACAAGCACGTGACACCGTCACACCCTGTGTACTCGCATTGCTCAAGCAAGTGTATCCTCTTCAAACACACAGCATGCCTCCTGATGAGCCTGATGAAATGCATTACGTCCATGTCCTTACTAATTCCATATGATTTTATCTGCAGCGAACTCAAGTTGTGGTGCTCAAGTTTAGGTCCTTCCTCTGCCAGGATGAACCTGTAGGGACCTTGATGTGTAAACTGGCGATGAATTAGCTACACCAGAGAAAAAACAAGTATGATTACTTAGTGTGATCTTTTTTTTTTATAAAGGAGGGGTCAACGGGCTCCGATTTCCCTTACACAAACAACAACATTCTATATAAGTTAATTGTAAGCAAATAAACCTCACAATTATCAAGTGTTATAGGAAGATAAGATTATTTATGGATGCTCGCATGAGAAGAAAAATGCGAATGCAGACGACATGAGATTTGATTGCCTTGTCAGAAAGAAATTTATATAGAGAGAAGAAAATTAAGATGTGTACCTTAATTGAAAGGTTGCTCAGGAAGGGCGCGGCATCTAGAAGAGAAAGAATCCAGGCTGTGTCGAGGATATGCATGTTGCAAAGAGAAACATCACTGAGGCTATTGAATGCCGCAGAGAGCGATGCTGGACGATTGTGGAAACAGCATTTCAGATACCGTGCTGAGAGGTTTATTGCACGAAGGCTTGGGACACAGCCGAAGCGCATGCTCTGGACCGACGACGACGTAGAGTCATTGCACAGAAGACGCTCAAGCTTTGGGAGTATGGTCAGCTCGACTCCGTGGAAGAAGCAATCATGGAGCTCCAAGGCCAAGAGCGATGAGTTGGGAGAACCGATTTCTAATTTCTCAGCAACGGAGGCCCTGCACCTGCATTTGCTCAAGGAGAGGAGCTCTAGGCTGTGGCAGGCGTCAAGGAGACTGGCGATCTCCGAGTCGGCGGTGAAGATGAAATCTTGCAAGGTAATGGTAGTGAGCCGCGCGAAGGCGGTGGGGCAGGCCGCCAAGAACGATGCAAAGCGCTGACCGTACTCGGCGAACTCGACGCCGTATGCAGTCCGTACGGTGAGCTCGAGGGGGTCGGCGGGGGTAGACCATCGTCCTTGATGTCTAAACACGGACGACCCGACTCCATGGATGCACGCCGGCTGGGAGATATAACTCTAGATCGCACCACGCCGTTGGTCCACGGCGGTGGCACGTATATATGTTGTCGTGCAGGCATCAGCCGAAGACGTTTCAGATCCCAACTCATCTTTTTTTTTTTTTGAGACAATGATCCCAACTCATCTAGAATTCGGTTTCAAGCGCGTAGCAGCCCAACTCAAATGTTGTTATTTTAGAAACGGAACGGGCCCAAGTCCGGTATCAAAACTAGTACTGAGCATTCTTTCCACAAAAAATATGTATATTCTTTTATAACAAACAAGTTCACACTGTGCGTAAAGCAAATCAATGTTATGTACAACAAATGTAGTGAGTCGTGCATACATTTGACATCGAGGAAAAGCGCAGGACCAGTGTTATATGCCACCTTATTAGTAGTTTGTATTCGTGCATTTAATTTCCACTCATTTTGGCTGTTAAGGTATTATTATCAGACTGCTTGATTAAAAAATGTGTCATTAGGTTTATCATAAAAGTTTGCGAAACTTTCGATAACCAACTATATTGTTTTAATTTTTGAATGCATACTAGATTGGAAACTAAAAAATTATATCCATATATTTGACTTGAAAAGTAATTTTCAGAATACTATCAATTTTCCTAGTTATTATACATGTATTGCAATACAAACTAGTTGGTGAAGTTACATGCCGTTTCCATGTCCAGACGTCACCTTTTTGTGGGCGAGAAGGAGAACGTTTCTAATAGATAATGTGTGTTTTTTTGAAGGTGCAACTTTAGGAAAAAGAAAACATAATCTAGATCATTTCGAGGATCACTACAAGAAAAAGGCTTATAGATGAATCCTCATTAGTGGCGGGCGAATTACCTGCGGCGGGCGCCAAACCTCACTCGCCACTACTATTTTCTTTTGAGTGGTGGGCACCAGTTTGGCCCGCCACAGATAACATCCAGAGTGGCCATGAGACAAATGTTAGTAGTGGCGTGCACAAACTGATGCCCGCCACTGGTACTTGAGTTACCAGTGGCGGGCGGGTGCACGTCACTATTATTTTTTTGTCTTGCAATAAATTTATGGGAAAATAGCACTGGCGGGCTTTTATATGGACCTGCCACTCGAACACAAATGACTGGGCTCTGTCTTGTGCCCGCCGCTGCATTCAAGAGGGGCCCGTCGCTGCATTCAAGAGGGGCCCGCCACTGGCTAAAAGCCCATGAAGCCCATCTAAACCGTACATCTAATCCTAACCCCTCATGTGCCTCTCCCTCCCCCAGATCCCCTTGTCCCCTCTAGCCGCCGCCCCCATCTCCCTCCCCCAGATCCCCTCGTCATCCCACTACCTCCCCCGATCTAGCACGGAAGTGCCCCCTCTCTCTTCCCCACCACACTACTCCTTCCCTCATCCGATCTACTATGATGCCAGCACTTGATGCGGGGGTGAGCTGCACGCGGGGTCACTACTGGGAAAGGGATTATAGGTGAACTCGAATGCGTAGCGAGCGAGGCAGGTCACCCACCACTGCTAGTTAGCAAAACTAACTATGGCGGGTGCCACAACGCGACCACCAGAGCTACTGGACAAATAGTGGCGGGTGTCGTAATGACCCGCCACAAATAAGCACCGTTGAGCATCGCCACATGATGAATGTGGGCAGTGGTTGGTGTATAGAATCGCTCGCCACTGCTCTGGAAGGCAACAGTGGCGGACGCACAATACGGCGCGCCACAATTTAGTGCATGCAACCGGCACCAAAAAAATATATACATAAATTATCTGTGGCGGGCAACTGCCAGCAACCGCCACAAGTTAGCTGTGTGGTCGGCTCGAAATCAAATTGGCTTTGACGCCCGCCACCCGAAAGTAGCAGTGGAAGGCGGGTTGGCGCGCCCGTCACACACGATGGACTCAATCGACCATGTACACACGCACGCCCCCTCCCTGTCCCACTTCACTCTCTCACTCTCACTCTCCCTGATCTCGTCGTCGTCCGCTCACCCATGCTGCCACCGTCGGCGGCGGCCTCGGCGTCCGCTGCTGCCTTCGCCACCCTCCGTCTGTTTCCTCCATCGCCCTTGCCGACGATCCGCCCTGTCGCCCTCCACTCGGTAATACATCACCATCCCCGCTGTCCCCGCGTCTCTCTTTGGCTTTCCTGCTCGCCACCGATGGCCACAGTCGCCACGCAAACGGACAGCTGCGGCAGCAGGCACGCACACACACACACGGATGTTCGACTAGGGTTAGGATTAGGGTATTTCTATTATTATGTGTTCATAATCATTAATGAGTTCAATTTATTCATACTAGAGTACAATATAGTTGTAGCTTCTAGTTCTATAGTTTTGAAGGCACACATCAAAACAATTATAGTTGCAGCAGCCACATACGTAACCATCAACGAGGAAACCCAAATTGTTCATATTAGAAGTCAATTATATAGGCTCGCATATATATTATACTATTCTTTACATTATTTCTGTTCATACCGAGTTCAATAATATGCAGTAGATACCTTCAGTTAATTACATGTATACATGCTATAAGTGCTACAGTTTTGATTCATTTCCGTTTCGCCAAATTTCTAGCACTTGATGTGTCCATTTTTATAAAGAGGTCATGCCAATTTTTTATGGATATTGTGTTGTAGTAGATGTCTTCATTTCTTTACAATGATTGATGTTATAAGCGCTAAAGTTTTGGCGACACGTTGATTTATTTCTGTTTCGCCAAATTTCTAGCTCTTAATGAGTCCATTTTTATGTAGAGGTCATGCCAATTTTTTTGTTTATTTTAAATTCAGATTGTGTTGTTGAAGATTTCTTCGACATTCTTTCGCCAAATTTATTTATCTGCATGTGTTAGGTTTTTTCCCCGAAATGGCGGACAACGGCAGGTACCATGGTGTTTTCCAGAGGCCCTGGGGAAGTGGGGCGCCCAAATCCAAAAACCCGTCACTGGGAAGAAAAAATGGTTCGGCACATTCGACTTCGCCGAGGAAGCAACGCACGCTTACAATGCCAAGGCGCTCGAGTACCAGGGCGAAGGGCCCAACTCAACTTACCTCAAGATGCTTGGCGCGCGAGTGAGATAGCACTTCCTAACATGACGATAGTCTCCAAGGCGTAGGAGCAGGAGCACCTAAAGGCCGAGGCGCTCATCGGGGCCCGTGAACATCAGACCATGGATCCCCTGGCGGAACGTTATCTTTGGGAGGATCTGCGTATGTGCGCCATTAACAAGGCATTTATGATCACCGCACGCAACCACAAGGATGCCGAGGATGACCCGATAGACTAGGATGATCTCACCAAGCAGTCCGATGAGGATTAGATTAGGAGTTGATCTCTCCGCCGTGCCTAGTCGTATAACTCTATGCTTCAAATGTTTGAACCTTTAATGTAGTACTTATGGATCTCGCTATGGCGTACTATATATGTCCGTGACTTTGTGATAAACCTCCTTTCATGGCATAGCATCAATGATAACAGTGTTCAACTTTTTAAAGGAGGGGGTCATGGTGCTTAAGGTCTGCAACGTCTGGAAAAATCCCTGTAGTGATAGTTTATCCCATGCAGTAGAATTTGGGCTCTTCTTGAGGGATGAATTCGAAAAATCTGTGGTAACAATGTTCGTCATTCAATTCTAACCATTTGCTGACTTGTTGTACTGTGCATACCATTAATTATTAACTGCATTATTCTTACACTACAAGAAATATGTCAACTTATGACCTTCTGTCAGTGACCCTCGAAGAATTGGTCGTAGATTTATGACCATTTGAGACCAATTGGTCAAAAGCTGTTCGGGGGGCTCCAAACCCTAAACCATTGCGACCATTTTGGTCAGAAAGGTGGTAATTTCCTTATACGAAATGGTCATAAAGCAAATAGCGCTACTCCGCTGCCTTATTTCTAGTTGTTAACGACCAATATAGATGGTCATAGCCTTGTAAATTGTGGTGGGTTGCTATGACTAGGCGCCACCTCATCAGTTTTGCCTATGTGTCATGTTCATGTGGCAGTTTTTGCCCTAGGTTGTGAAGCAACCTATATTTCTGTCATTTCCAAAATTCCCAAAAATATCTCATAAATTCGTTGGGTCATATCTTCATCAAATATGTAAAAACCTTCCTTGCCTAGTTCAAAAATAATTCAAAAATATTCATTTTCCTATTCTGTTCAGAGTAACAGTTTGTGAAGGAAGTGCCACTTTGGCATGTCCAAATAGTATCCATTTTCTACAGTGCTTTCCTATGCCCAAATAACCATCCTCCACCAAATGCCAGCTCAATCCATTCATTATTTTGAGCCGAGCTTCAACATTCGTATTTATGTCCAGTGTGGTGGTTTGCAAAGCAAGTACCACCTTGGCTCCTCCTTTTGAGCTGAAAATTTGTGAAGACGGTCTTCTTAGTAACTGATCATCCTCAGCCAAAACTCACGCCCAGTAGCCATGTACATTTCCCGTACCGTAAATCAAACACTTGGCTGCTAATTCATGTTTGAGCATCGATCGGTCTGCTCGTGAGAATCTTATGTTGTAATTTTCTCCCTAGCACCTACCTAGGGAATGCCCAACCCACAAGACATGCCTAGTCCTCCCAGAACACATGGCGACGCCACAGTCACGCGGTGACCACGCAGCGGGCATGCGAGTTTACACGCTCTAGAGTTGGGCCCTCGGCCACCGCCCAAACCTCGACGTATCACCACCAAACCATGTATTTATGATTAAATAGGTACTTATGTAACTAGAAATGATTTTTGGAAAAAATAAATAGCAAACTATGAGGCAGCTACAGTTCAAATTTGCCCCGCTTCCAACTGAATCGACGGAAATTTGTCTTTTTCACGAGAGGTGGATCAACAAAATTTACACCCAACCATTTTGTCAATTGTGCATTAAATATGGCCTAGTATTTTATAAAAATGATTTGGTCCAATTTTGCAACAATTATTTGGTAGTTCCTTCACAAAAAACCCTCCTTTCGGGCACCCGGAAAATGGAAAATGTATTTTCCGTGCAAATAAAATGAAAACTCCCTTAGGCAACATTGTTTGGAATTCCAAGATGCACCCTTGTGCATAATATGAGATCATTTGAACAAACTATGCCAAGAATGTGGCCATAAGATTGATCATTTGGCTTGAAAGCCATAAATCTTCACGCATGATAGCTCATTTCTAAGAACACTTTTTTAAAATAATTGCCGTATTACAAATTTGTTATTTTTCCTAGGAACTTGGCCACATATAATGACACAATGCGAAGGTTTCCCAATTTTTTGATTTTTTTTGAATTTTTTATGCCCGTTTCAAAATGCGGTCAAAACGGCGGGAATGACCGTTCCTAGCTAGTGGTTGAATCTTGGAATTATTTTGGTGTTTCTCTGATTAAATAGATACTTATGTACCTAGAAATGATTTTTGTAAAAAATGAAGAGCAAACTACGAGGTAGCTACAGTTCAAATTTGACCCGCTTCCAACTGAATCAACGGGAATTTGTCTTTTTCACCAGAGGTGGATCAAATCTTTTGACACCCAACCATTTGGTCAATTGTGCATTAAATATGGCCTAGTTTTATAAAAATTATTTGGTCCAATTTTGCAACAATTATTTGGTAGGTCCTTCACAAAAAAACCTTATTTGGGGCAATCGAAAAATGGAAAATGGTTTTTCCATGCAAAGAAAATGAAAACTCCCTTAGGCAACATTGTTTGGAATTCCAAGATGCACCATTGTACACAATATGAGATCATTTGAATAAACTATGCCATGACTGTGGCCATAAGATTGATCATTTGGCTTGAAAGCCATTGATCTCCACACGTGATAGCTCGTTTTTTAGAACACCTTTTTAAAATAATTACCGTATTACAAGTTTGTTATTTTTCCTGTGAACTTGGCCACATATAATGACACAATGCGAAGGTTTCCCAATTTTTTGATTTTTTTTGAATTTTTTATGCCCGTTTCAAAATGTGGTCAAAACGGCGGGAGTGACCGTTCCTAGCTAGTGGTTGAATCTTAGAATTTTTTTGGTGTTTCTCTGATTAAATAGGTACTTATGTACCTAGAAATGATTTTTGGAAAAAATAAATAGCAAACTATGAGGCACCTGTAGTTCAAATTTGACCCGCTTCCAGCTGAATCGGCGGTAATTTGTCTTTTTCACCAGAGGTGGATCAAAACTTTTGACACCCAACCATTTTGTCAATTGTGCATTAAATATGGCCTAGTATTTTAGGAAAATGATTTGGTCCAATTTTGCAATAATTATTTGGGAGGTCCTTCACAAAAAAAACCTCCTTTCAGGCACTCGGAAAATGGAAAATGGTTTTTTCGTCCAAAGAAAATGAAAACTTTCTTAGGCAACATTGTTTGCCATTCCAATATGCACCCTTGTGCACAATATGAGATCATTTGATCAAACTTTGCCACGAATGTGGCCATGAGATTGATCATTTGGCTTGAAAGCCAATGATCTCCACACGTGATAACTCGTTTCTGAGCACACTTTTCAAAAAAAAAATCTGTATTACAAGTTTGTTATTTTTCTTGAAAACTTGGTCACATATGATGACACAATGTGAAGGTTTCCCAAATTTTTGATTTTTTTAATTTTTTATGCCCGTTTCAAAATGCGGTCAAAACGGCAGGAATGACCGTTCTTAGCTAGTTATTGAATCTTGAAATTTTTTTGGTGTTTCTCTGATTAAATAGGTACTTATGTACCTAGAAATATTTTTTGGAAAAAATAAATAGCAAACTATGAGGCAGCTACAGTTCAAATTTGACCCGCTTCCAGCTGAATCGGCAGGAATTTGTCTTTTTCATGAGAGGTGGATCAAACCTTTTTACACCCAACCATTTTGTCAATTGTGCATTATATATGTCCTAGTATTTTAGAAAATTGATTTGGTCCAATTTTGCAACAATTATTTGGTAGGTGATTAACAAAAAAACCCATTTTGGGCACTCGGAAAATGAAAAATGATTTTTTCGTGCAAAAAAAATGAAAACTTTCTTAGGCAACATTGTTTGCCATTCCATGTTTGTTATTTTCCTGAAAGGTAGTTCACAATTGGTGACACAATGAGAAGGTATTTTATTTTTTTGAATTTCTGTGATCATAAAATAGCTTACATGATTTTAACATCTTGTTTTTAAATCTATCACGACCAATTTAGTTGGTCATAATGTTGTACTGCGTTCTGATTGGTCCGTGGACCAGACACGCGGATCATGCACGAAACACCGTTGGATCCTCCCGGATCCAACGGCAGCCCTCACCCCTCGCCTCCCCCACCAACCCCATGTGAGGCTAAACCCTAGATCTCATCTCCCCCGTTTTCCTTCCACCCGCCCGCCGCCTCCCTCTCTCTCTCTCTCCCCGATCCAGATCGACGCCGCCTCCCTCTCTCTCCCCGACCCAGATCGACGCCGCCTCCCTCTCTCTCTCGCTTCCCGTCGTCGGCGGCGGCGCCCTCCTTCCCTCGCCCTCTCCTCCTCCCCTCCTCACGGCGCCTCCACCACGCCACGAATCCCGGTGACCCACCCCGTCTCTGTGCCCGCCTCGGCAACCACCTCCGCCGCGCGTCCGAGTCCCATCCGGCTCCGTCTCTATATCCTTTCGTGGGAGGTGACCCGCACCCGGCCCCGCGGCGGGGGAGGGGCGGCGGCGGCCTCGTGTAGATCCCATCGGGCTCACGGTGCGGACGCATGCCCCAGACGCCATGACCCGTCTCCCTCCCCTCCTCAAATCAGGAAGGAGAGGCCAGGCGCCAGCCATGAACTCGCTCTGCCCGGGACGCCGCTCGACATCAAGGTCACCCCCACCCCCTCTTCGATCTGCTCTTCCTCCTTTCCCTTCCCTTCCCTAACGCGCACCATTTTCTTCCTCACGCAGGGTTGCAGGCGATTCGATCAGGGCCGGGTCCATGGCGTCCACGGCCGTGGCGGCGCTCGCGGTGACGGACGAGCTGGCCCTGCCACTCCGCGCGGTGGGGGACCTGGCGGCGGCCGCCGGGGTCTCGCGGGAGGAGGTCGTCGTCATCACGCAGTGCACCTCGCTCGGTAACACCCCCTCCCAAGCCCCCCTGTCTCCCAACCTCAAGCTGATGAGGAGGAGGTCAGCTAGTGCCCAGAACCACTAATTCTCATGCCGAATTCAGTCTGTTTGCTTTGTTCGTTAGTTTGTAACTTTGTATGGTCCGAATTTCTACAACTAGTTCAACTATGTTAATTTGCACCCCTGTTTTATTGTTTATGTACCATGTACAATCTCTTTTCAGAGATGCCTGTCCACATATCTAACTTTGTTATGCCTTTCTAGAAACATGTCTGCTTCCGTGGTGTATCTCTATGGCCGGTTCCCTGTTATTTCTATGCCAAAGTCACTTAATGAATTGTTAAATCAAGTAATTCAAACTTTGCATCTGCGCGCGCACATCAAGTAATTCTTAAAGCGTGCGGGTTTGCTCTTGTGCGCTTATGTCTGGCCTCACTTGCATCTACACAATGCTGCATGGTTGGGCGGCACCCCGTTGCCGTTGGAGATATAATGCAAACACCAATTCTGCGCCTGCTGGGGCGGGGTGCTGTTTTCTGGACCTGGTGCTAATGCTGGGGTAGATAGTCTTTTGTCTTGTTCATCTTAATCCACAGTTTCTAGACAACTTAGCACTTGATATAACCAGTTTTTAAGAAGCGGGCAGGGACTGGACTATCCAGTGGTATAGGATAGTTGATTCTGATTACACATTTATGTGTCTGTCTGTGTGCGTGTGTCTATGTCCTGCATGTTTCATTTTTTTATGTTGTCAATCGTAGCCAGTTCTCCTGGGATCGAACAATATGGATACAGGTTTGTGGTATCCATTGTAAGAGGTATTTATAACAATTGTGTTCGTTAAAAAATATTTTTGAATGATGCTTGAGATAGGATGGAAACTGGAGTTAATTGCCAGAGACAGAGTGTCAGAGTTCAGATGTGATTTTGTTAACTGAATTATGTGCTACAGAATATAATTAGCTGATTTAAACTGCTATTTTCCTTCGCCTAATCAAATGCCCTTTGTTTTTGCAGTATGCATACCCAAGTCAAGCTTGTGGTCACGATGAAGGTGCTGATCTGGGTTTCATATCTTCAGAAGTAAAATGTTTGCTTGCTTGACATGGTTGTAATATATTGCTGGAATGAATGGTTGGTTGTAAAGATATGGCATAGATATGGCATAGATTTGTTGTTGCAGATTAGCCTATCATAACAGCTAGCCATTTGTAGATTAGTTGTATGCATCATGTCAGCTGGTACAAATCTGCATCTATAGATAAGTCAGTGGTGTGGAGCACTTCACCTTCATTTTATTTAACACGTGATGTTGGCAACTCCCTGGATGCATTTGTTGACGTTGTTTTGTTTACTCCCAGCTTAGTGCAGAGCCTAGCCCCAGCAGCAGCGGCTATGCCGGCGAGCAGGGCAGTAGCGTTGCCTCCAGCGCCAGCATCGAGAAGCCTTACCCCGCCCCGGCGCCATGGACTCGTGCGCGACAAGAAGCACGCCAACGAGGTCAACCCAGTATGCCCCCTTCTCCTCTTAACCATACACTGCACGCTCTGTGTTCTTGTTTCTTGAGCTATTTCAATCATCTAATCATGGATTATTCTGTTTTTGGACAAGACCAAGAAGGTGGCCATGGCTGGGCTCGTTCACCATTTGTTCAACTTCAGAGCTCATCAGGTCTGTTCTTGCCCTGACCAAGCTGTTCAAGTATGTTAGGTTTGCAATAATATTTAGTATTGGTTTGGCTCTTGCAATGCATAGGCACAGCAGGATATACTCCTGTGTGCTACTTGAACACTAGCTGAATATACAGCAAGACTAATTTGTAAAACAAAACCTGGATTAGATCATCAAGTCCTTAGCATATCAAACATGCCACTTTGGAAATGTCATCCTGTAGCACATAATATGTTATCTTATTGCTGCTTTGTCACTGTATCCTAGTAATTCTGCTGTGTCACTTTATCCCAGTAAAGCAAGATGCTTGTTATACTCATGTTCCTGATGATATTGGTGTTCTGCTACTAGTTGTTGTGTACTCCTAGTGTTGTAGTTCCTGTGTAGTAATACGGAAATATTAATGCTCAAATATGATGATGTGGCCTACAGCGCACCTGCTTCGACGCTGACCTGTCCGTCGTCATCGCCTTCGATGACGACGTGGACACCGCAGGCGCCGTCCGCCTCGGCGGCGGCTTCCACCACTACCACATCGTCGTCACCTACCAGGGCGTCAAGGGGTGAATTGATTTGATCGTTAATATGTGGCTGGATGTGATGTTTTGCAGGTTGAAGGCGCTAAGGTGTTGGAGACGTGCATGTACTTGTTGAGCGTTTTATCTGTAGAGGGCTATATTGTGATTGGTGTAATATTGTATGGTTATATTGTGATTGGTGGAATGTAATAAACTTGATTGATACATCGGTGATTTGGTTGTTATTTGTATATATTTAAAATGTGATCTCTGATTGGTATATCATTGAGTTACAAGTTGTGAAAAATTAAAACCTGATGTCTGGGACCTAGTGAAGAATCTGACAATGTGCATCCAGTTGACTACAATAATCTGAAATTTGAATGTAACAAAAAAAAGAAAACCCGAAAATAAAAAATATGTAGAATGTGAAAAGGCTGCACCTCAGAAAGCAAAAAAGGCCGAATTAATGGCCCAAGCCCATGTAGCTATCGAAAATTAACAAGAAAAAATACATTAAAAAGGCTGAATCGTTGGGCTAGGCTCATGTAGAAAATCGAATTGGACCGGGCTGAATCTTGTGCCACGTCAGATTGCCACGCTGGATGCCTACGTGGCCTAGGGAGGTTGCTAGTGACCAAAACGCCACAATAGGCTTATTTTGGTCGTAAACGTCTACGACCTTCTCACAGAGAAGGTCGCTATAGTCAGTTTACGACCGCCAGCTTTTGACCTTCTGTTTTTGGTCACAAAAAGGTCGTAAATGGAAATTTGTGACCTTTCAGTGACCAATAGTCAAGGTCACAAGTTGACATATTTCTTGTAGTGCGTGGTCCCCGTGACGTGGGCGTACACATTCCCAATGACTAGCATGGCCCTAGCAATGGTGTTGTATGCATCATTGACGACGTGCTAACGCAGGCTATGTCAGTGGGGATTGCCTTCGTCCCTGCCACCGTTGTGCCCGCAACCATCGTGTACCATGCCTTTGTGCGGCGTGGCCTCTTCCCCGACGATGTGTCTATTACCATCAAACGGTGAAAACCCAAGTTCAGCAAGATCCTTGCACACCTTTGATCATCTAGCTCCGAAGTTAAGGAGCTCGTACTCTCCATCCCAAATTTCAGTTCCAGTTCCAAGCTGGGCATCTGTTCCAACAATACCATGACAAGCAGCATTGCTGGTGAGTCTCCGGTGGCACACGTGCATGAAAGATCAGAGCGTTAGATGATTGGTGCATGGCATGGTGCATGCATACACGGCTAGCTTAAGTTGATTAGTAGAACATGTATAGAGTTCTCTATGCTTTTTCTTCGTTCATTTTCATCTTTATGAACTTGCTCCATAGAGTTGTGTATTAGGAGCGATATCCTTGAGCAAATTACATTACCATTATAGTGTATAATTGTTGGAATTGATGGTTGAGTTCATAAATTTGGTGGTTATACTTTTATTCTCTAGAAGTAAATTAGATTTCTTAGACTCTAGCCTCATCTCCAACTAACTCCATAGACTTACTCACAAAAAAAAATCCATAGACCTGGAAATTGGAAGAACGTTTCACCAAAGGTGTATCAATAAGAATGGGTACCCTAGTGTGTTGCCACTTTAAAAGTGAGATTTTCCAAAAGTCAAAAGATAACTCAAAAAATCATTTTGTGTGTGTGATAGTGACAAGCTATTCCCTCGTTGCTCAAAACCAAGGTTACAGTTGGTGGCATGGCATTCTTGTTCACTTTCCTCTTTTGGGCTTCGAGCTTACCGGATTGTAGGCATGGAACTAGGTTTTGGTGTCCGGTGTCTATTACTTTCGGCCTCCATAAAGTTATGATCTATACCGTATGGCTCTGAACTAACTCTACAAATCCTTCTCTAAAAAAAGAACTCAACGAATTCTTTCTTTTGCTGAATGAAAGCCTCTTAGATATGCCAACTTAATTATGTATATATGGTCCTTTAAAACAATTATAGCTACTGGATCAGACACACATCAGGGTTTCGTTCCACAAGTAGAAACACATAATTACATAGTGGAAGATATAGGCTGATAGACACATTCCACCGTAAACTTGGCTCCAAAATCCAAGTTATTTTGCTTGCCGAAAGATGAACTACGATCATCAGAACAAAGAATGCGAGCATTGCACTAGCAAGGCTAGCAAACACGTGTCACACTTTATCGCTTTGAAACCACTGGCTCTATGGTTATCTCTACGAATGTGGAGAATCCGAGATTGAGCTTGTCACGTAAGGCTTTCTTGCGTTCGTCTTCCACTTGACACAAGCACGTGACTTGCGTACTCCTGTGTGCTACTTGAACACTAGCTGAATATACAGCAAGACTAATTTGTAAAACAAAACCTGGATTAGATCAACAAGTCCTTAGCATATCAAACGTGCCACTTTGGAAATGTCATCCTGTAGCACATAATATGTTATCTTATTGCTGCTGTGTCACTGTATCCTAGTAATTCTGCTGTGTCACTTTATCCCAGTAAATTAAGATGCTTGTTATACTCATGTTCCTGATGATATTGGTGTTCTGCTACTAGTTGATGTGTACTCCTAGTGATGTAGTTCCTGTGTAGTAATACGGAAATATTAATGCTCAAATATGATGATGTGGCCTGCAGCGCACCTGCTTCGACGCTGACCCGTCCATCGTCATCGCCTTCGATGACGACGAGGACACCGCAGGCGCCGTCGGCCTCGGCGGCGGCTTCCACCACTACCACATCGTCGTCACCTACCAGGGCGTCAAGGGGTGAATTAATTTGATCGTTAATATGTAGCTGGATGTGATGTTTTGCAGGTTGAAGGCGCTAAGGTGTTGGAGACGTGCATGTACTTGTTGAGCGTTTTATCTGTAGAGGACTATATTGTGATTGGTGTAATATTGTATGGTTATATTGTGATTGGTGGAATGTAATAAACTTGATTGATACATCGGTGATTTGGTTGTTATTTGTATATATTTAAAATGTGTTCTCTGATTGGTATATCATTGAGTTACAAGTTGTGAAAAATTAAAACCTGATGTCTAGGACCTAGTGAAGAATCTGACAATGTGCATCCAGTTGACTACAATAATCTAAAATTTGAATGTAACAAAAAAAAGAAAACCCGAAAATAAAAAATATGTAGAATGTGAAAAGGCTGCACCTCAGAAAGCAAAAAAGGCCGAATTAATGGCCAAGCCCATGTAGCTAGCGAAAATTAACAAGAAAAAAATACATTAAAAAGGCTGAATTGTTGGGCTAGGCCCATGTAGAAAATCGAATTGGACCGGGCTGAATCTTATGCCACGTCAGATTGCCACGCTGGATGCCTACGTGGCCTGGGGAGGTTGCTAGTGACCAAAACGCCACAATAGGCTTATTTTGGTCATAAACGTCTACGACCTTCTCACGGAGAAGGTCGCTATAGTCAGTTTACGACCGCCAGCTTTTGACCTTCTGTTTTTGGTCACAAAAAGGTCGTAAATGAAAATTTGTGACCTTTCAGTGACCAATAGTCAAGGTCACAAGTTGACATATTTCTTGTGGTGTTAATTGTTACATAGTGTATCCCATGCAATGTAAGGGTCCAATTCAATAATTTAATTGGTGACAGTTTCAAGCATTTCGGATGGTCAAGTGCAATCGTACCAAATTGACGTTTGAAAACAAAAGAATAAAACCATCATAGGAGGCGACAGATGGAACAAGGACATTTCATATAATAAGCTCATCGGGAGAGAGTACATAGACTTTTACTTGAAGAAATCTGTCAAAAAGTTAAGGATTAATTATTTCTCCGACCAAGATGATGAGCTTGACGAGGACGATGCTGAGGATTCCCAGGATGATGATGATGAGAGCCAAGATGATGATGATGCTAGCGAGGATGACGATAACAGCCAGGAGCATGAGGATGAGGATGAGGAAGATGATGAGGGTAGCGGAGATGATGACAATGATGATCCATACAATTATGCAATTTTCTCTCAAAGAATGGAAGAGCTTAATGAGGATGAGAAGGCCAAACTCATCGCGATCCTACCATCAAGTGTGCGCTACTTGGGGAGGCCATTTGTGCATCGTTTTACCAAGACAAACGTCGTGAAACACACCATGGCATGTTTTGTATCTTTTCTTCTGTTCATAACACTATATGGCAAGATGTCTAACATTGTGTGCTCTATTTTGTTTTTAATCACGGGGATCATAGACATTACCTATGAAGATGATTTGTGTCGAGGACATCCCTGCTGCCGGCATGGCCGGAGTAAGCCTTGGAGCAGCATGTCCCATCACCAGCGTTCGATGCAAGACGGACATAGACGGCAGCATATCATTCTATGAGGTCGGCTGGCGGGAATTCCTGAAGGGAAAGAGACGACGACTAACGGTTGACACAACAGTGGTCATCACGATATGGAACAACAGGAACAAAAACTTCCATATGATGGTTGTTGTAGATCTTATTTAGAAATAAGGTCCACACAAATATCTCCTAGCCGATGAACTCTTAGTTACTTAGTTAAGATGCATGTCATGTTTTGATGTTGGTTTGTTAACTTGAACAAACTTGAAGTGTTACTAGTTGTTATGAAGAGTACTAATTACCTAGTAAACTTGAATGCCTAACCGTACAATGCATGCTTCATTTGTTTTTTATATTGGATTTATGCAAACGCCTTCATGGCAACACAATTGGAGCCGTGGCTGCAAAATTGTAATTCCCATGAATAAACCCGTGGTGGCGGACGAGCCACTACGCCCGCCATTGCAAGATGAATAAGTGGTGGCGGGCAGAAAAGCATCACCCGCCACTGAAGGAACATAACCAATGGCGTGCAAGTTCGCGCGCCTGCCACTGCAGTGATCGACTAGTGACAGACCGCCCGCCCGCCACTGATGCCATAATAGCAGTGGCAGGAGGTCGGTGGCATGCGGCCCTGAGAGCCTGGCCCGCCACTACTAGGCTTTTTACGCCTGCCCATGCTAGGCATTCCTGCAGTAGTGGGTGGTGGCGCCCGACGATGTGCTCTCGCTCAGCATCCCGGCTATGAGGACTTCCGCTCGTGAGTTCCGGTAGGGGCGGAAGCGGTGCGACTGCGGTCCGCATGGTTTCATCAACCTCAAGGTGAGCATCCACCTACCTCCTGATCTCCCGGCGGCTGGATCCACCTTCCGTGGCGTTGTGGCGGCCGGATCCACCTTCTATGACATCGTGGCGGACGGATCCACCGCCTAGGTGTGAGCAGCTTCGTCGCCAGGAGCAAAGTTGTGCCCATGGTGTGAGCAGCTCCGTCGCTGGACCCCGTGGCGGTGCTCCAGCGCATAGTTTGTGCAATTCCTGAACTCATTCACGAAGCAGATCAACAGCTCTGCACTTGCAAAATTATTTGCGTGCGCTACATTTATTCTTTTTATTTATGTTTATTGGGTATGGACATAACTGATGAAGAATGAGAAACTTTTCATACAGATGTTTGTACTAGGTATTTCATCATGTTAAACGTTTGAACCAGCAATTCATGATAAATCTACTAGTTTTAATTTGATAATTTAGACGCTAGTAGTTATTCCTTTAAGATGGTCGAACTTAGAAAGGTTTTGACCAATGCAATCCTAAATTGACTTACATTTTAGGTCTGAGGTAGTATGTGTGGATGCAAAATATCTACTGCCACTTTGCACTTGTTTGAAAAAATTGAGTTTAATTTAGGAACTTGACAGAATGTCCTGTATGGAAACCTCATTTACTATACACTACTCCCTCTGTTCACTATTATAGGATGTTTTGGCTATTCCAATGTTGACTACATAATTGAAGGTTGGGTGTGATGTTGTGTTTTTGTGCAATCTGTAGGGCTCATGGTGGAGCGGCTGGAGTGTATTCGGTCACTGCTGGATCTGGACTTGGGAACATGATCATTAGGTTAGTGAGTTGGCGTGAATTCTATCAGTACGTAGTGCTGGTTATTGGGTAACTGAGACTTTAGCTCACTCTAGGATGCAATGCCACCTTGTTGCTATACTTAGATTGGATTATATTCTTATTCTATACATTGGATTTTGGTCTAGTAGACCCTAAACATGCTATTCTGATGATACCCACAATGTTACTACACTTTTGGGAAACTTGGATTTATGGTTCACTTCAATACCACTGAAGTAGTTCAATTCAGCTTATGTAACCGCTCATACAAGTACATGGTTATTAGAATTATGAACACCATGTTTGTTTCATCCTTGAATGGTACGCCATAATAATTTAGCAAGTGGGCATTAGAGAAAAAGATGTTGTATTGTTTCATCCTAATCACAAAAACAACATCGTTTACTAGCCACTCAACTACGTTTTAACAAGTTATCCTTTTGAAAATTACTCCGTTCTGCACAAACCAAATAAATACCTTGATAATTATATGTACATGCAAGGGTGACAACTTGACACCAAAATCTAGGCTGCTTTGTTTGCAGAAAAATGAATTACACCCATGACAAAGCAGTGAGAGCACTGCATGAACTTGTGTCACTGCCAGTTTGTTTTTTCCTTTTCTAAACCTCTGTCTCTATAGTTATCAGTATGGGCGAGGTGAATCCTATAGTGAGTATACTACGCAATAGCTCCTTTCCGTTTTCGTCCACTTGACACAAGCATGTGACACCATCGCAGCCTTCGTGCTCGCATTGTTCAAGCAAGTGTATCCTCTTCAAACACACAGCCTGCTTCCTGATGAGCCTGATGTAACACATGACCTCCATATCTCTACTAATTCTACAGGCTTTTATCTCTAGCAAACTCAACTTGCGGTGCTCAAATTTATGTGTTTCCCTATCCTCTGCCTCACTGAACTTGTAGGGACCTTGATTTGTGAAGCGGCGGCGAGATAGCTACATCAAAACAAAGAAAGAAAAACATGTATGATTATTCAGTGTAGGACTGTTTAAAGTGGTAGAGAAGATAAGATTGCCCCTTGCATCAAAAGATGCATGCAGATGACAAGAGGTTTTGCCTTATTAGAAAAAAGAACTAATATGTACAGATTACAGAGAGATGATTTTTTTTAATCAAAGAAGGGCTTCCCCCTTCCGATTTTCATTACTGAAAACATCAAGCATCCAAAGCATTCATCCTAGAACAAACTACTAGAACAATTATCCAGCAACAACAGCTAAAAAACAAGTCTGCGTCCTGCCGCCACGAACAGCAGGGAATTACATAGTTCAAACGATCACCAAAAGATCAAAACTACTAAAGCACAGAGAGATGATAAGTTGCACTAGCTACTACGTACGTACCTCAATATAAAGGTTGTTGAGGAATGGCGCAGCATCAAGCACAGAAAGGATCCAGGCCATCTTGGATCTATCCAAGTTACAAAGATAAACATCTGTGAGGCTACTGAATGCCGGAGACATCGCTGCTGGACTATCAAAGTAGCATTGCAGATGCCGTGCCGAGAGGTTTATGGTACCAAGGCAAGGAACACAGCCGAAACGCATACTCTGGACTGTCATAGAGTCGTCGCACACAAGGCGCTCAAGTTTTGGTACCCTGCTCAGTTCAACCACATCGAAGAAGCAATCATGGAGTTCCAAGGCCAAGAGCGACAAGCTGGAAGCGTTGATCTCCAAAACAGAACCCGCGCAGTGTGTCAAGGAGAGGAGTTCGAGCCGGTTGCAAGTGTTGAGGAGACGAGTGATCTCTGACATGCTAGAGAAGAGGATGTCGTGCAAGGCCAGACTGGTGAGCTGGGAGAAGGCAAGGGGGTAGGCCGCCAGGAACGACGCGAAGCGTCGACCAAACACAACCCCAGGAGGATCAGCATGTGCGAGGCAGTCTTGGCCCTCTTGGACGGTGAATTCCACGTATGGCGTCAGTATGGTGAGCTCGAGGCGACCGGCGGTGATGGCGGTCATGGCATCGCCGATGGAGCATAGGTACGGGCCGTCTGCAAGGTAGAAGGCGAGGCGCAGGCTCGTCAGGCGATGGGTAGGCAGAAGAAACCACGTTACTGCATTGGTGTAACTGGTCATGACTTGATCCACTGGGAAATCCCATCGCCGGTGCGGCAGCGGTACCATGGCGGCGACGTCGATGTCAAGGTCGGGGAGCAGGCGTGAGAGCTGCCTCCATCGCCTTGCGACGGCGCCGGCCTTCACAGCCGTACCCAGGTCTAGTCGCCGGAGGATTTCGAGGAGGACGTCGTCGGGGAGCAGGCCGATCCCCCCGTCGTCGTCGTCGTCGTCACCACGATGCACTCGTGTGCGCTCATGGTTGTTGTCGGTGTGCAGGGAGGACTGGTCGGTCTCCGTCTCCATGAGCTCGCGCAGGCAGGTCGATCGAGCTTGCACCGCGTACGTGGCGCTCGAGATATATCGGTGTATGTGTCGCAGACTCGGACTGGGCGTGCCACAAGTCTTATTAGCTTGGGTTTTGGTCTTTTGGATGGAGGTATCCGAGTACAGCAGTACGTGACGTGTCCTTGAAGAGTAAAATGCATGAATCGTCCCTGAAGTTGCCGGCAAGGTCCAAGATGGTCCTTAAACTCCGAAACTGCTCCAATACAGTCCCTAAACTCGCGAATACGACGTCAATACGGTCCTCGAACTCGTGCAACCAGTCCTGGGCTACGTATAAACATACAGTTAGCGTACGCCACGTCCTCCATGTTCGCCAGGTCACCATAGAGGGCCCGTGGTAAGAAAAAGTTAGTCGTCTCCCTGGTCAAAATCCCCAAACACAGCCTGAATCCCTTACTTCCCAAATCGCTCTCCGCCAGACCACATTTCAGACAGTTCGGTCGACGGGGACCGCGATGGCGGCAGCCTCGGCGCCTCTCCCCCTCCCGTTGCAGCCGTGGCATCCCAGTCGCGCCTCCCCTTCTCGTTGCCGCCGGTGGCTCCAGCCGCAGCTTGCTTGAGCGACTTTTGACTGTTATGTAATCTCAACTATGCACTAGTACTATGTTAATGAAGTGAACTATCCTTGTGTTCTAATGGAAGTGAACTGTTTTTGTTCCAATGTTTGTGATCGATCCATTGTTCTAATGGAAGTGAGATCAACGTGTATCTGCATTTGACTGAATATATGAAGTGAGACCAAACTTATCACTGAATGTGTCGGCATTTTGACAGATTGTGCATGTGTAGTGAGACAAACAAATGAGACCAACAAATATGACTGAATGTATGATTGAAAATGTGCGTGTACAATTTGACCAACAAATATTCCACTGATTTTTGACAGATATGTATACATATATTCCAATGTGCCTGTGCAGTGCTAGAGCATAACTGAATTTTTACAAAACACATATATGAAGTGAACTTTAGCACTGAATTCTGGCCAGCACAGCAGTAATTTTATGCAATGTATGAATTGAACACACATAGATTATAATTGAACCTTTGCCAATACAGCAGCACTTTTTCACAAACATATATGAAGTGAACTCACACATAGATCCTAACTGAACTCTTGTCCGTATGGTAACATGATAAGTTCTGAACATGAACAGTATAGACGATGCTATCTGTTTCTTCATCATTATCGTTTCCATTAGAACAACCGTATGTCGGCGCCGTCACCTCATCAAGCCGCCTCATCAGGGCACCCATCGGCGGATGCGGCTGCAAGCCCCTTCTTTCCTCCGCCGTCCCTGGAGCGTTCACGTGTTGGACCTGTCGGCGATAGTCAGGCTGCCGCCATTGTCCCGTGGGCGATAGCTTCTGTTTCACGAGATGATCAGGTGGGAGCAGAAGCGGATGAGTCACAGAATCAGGATTTTTTTTTGAGGGGGGGGGGGGGGGAGGGAAAAGAATTACATGAGACCAGGTCTCACGGATTAGCAAGTGAGACCCATTCTGATGGACAACACGTGTCATTCACAAATCACAAAGCATCTCCCCCGCCCCCCACCTGAAATCAGGGGGGAGAGATTAGATGCTTTGTGATTTGTGAAAACCACGTGTCATTCATCAGAGTGGGTCTCATCTGCTAACTATGAGACCTGGTCTCATATAGTTTTTTTCCGGGGAGGAGGGGGGCGATCGCAGAAACACCACTTCCTCGCATCGGTTGCCCGCGATGAACTGCGTACGCTGGCGTGGTGGAGGCTCCGTACACAAAACGTACACGCATACACATCCCGGGACCGGTTCCACGAGTTCAAGGATCGTATTGACTTAGTATTCACAAGTTTAAGGACCATACTAGAGCAGTTTCAGAGTTTAAGAACCGTTTTGGACCTTGCCACCAACTTCATGGACGGTACATGCATTTTACTCGTCCTTGAACAGCACGTACGTCACGATGCAATGGACTCATCAGTTTTTTTCCTTTCTATATAAAAGGAAAATGTTGCGGTAGGACAGACCGGCCTAAGATTCCGCCGGTCCCGTGAGCATCGTCGGATCCTTATGATCTCCAGCGTCCTAAGCACATATAAAATGGCCGATGAAGAGTTAGGCATCGTCCTGAAAAAAAGATTCATGCAAATTATTCTTCGGCACACAAGTTTTGCCCAAAAACAGAAGACATGTGTTGACACAAGTTTTGGCACGACAAGGAACATATATAAGATTGCGTCAAATAAAAAAGTGTCCAATAAAAAGAAGTTCGTATCATCTACATAAACATCTTTGATGTTTGGGTCATTGCCATCCGATCTCATCTCGGGGAACAAAATTGTGCTCGGAGTACTAAGATTTTGTATTCAGAATAATGTTCGGCTGATTACACCTCCAATATAGCCTCATATGAAAAGAAAAATGGTCTACAAGTATTGCGCCAAACCGATCGATTTTGATATTTGAATCATTTCAATTTGAGGTCGTATGCAAAAGTTAGAGCCAACGCAATTCGGCCCGACCATTAGTAAGAAGTGGCCCATGGCATCAGACCCACATATAACCGATGTCTGATGGTAACGCAAGTTGTTGCCTGATTTATACGAGCAATCGGCTCTGAAGATGGCCTCAAATCAAAAAAGCATTCAACACAGGAGTTGTTCGTCTTGTCCAAATGGATAATTTAGCTTTTGGGCGTGTCTCCATCCAAGGCCGTATTTAGCATGTAAAACCCTAAAACCATATTGTTGCCTTGGGCATACCTAAATTCGAGTCCGATTAATTTTGAAAGGATTTGGACATGATTTGGAGTCTTTTTTTTTACGGGAAGTCCAACCACCTCATAAATTGAGGAGAGATGATAGTTCATTGAACAACACACAATCGATCTATCATCTATCACTTTTTTACCTTTACTTTTTCTTCTTAACAATACTTCTTCTTCTTCTCGTTCTTAGTTGCAGGGCGTCAATCCACGAGGACCTACGGCATCCCATAGCCGTCCTGCGTCCAGACGGAGTCCCTCCCGGGCGTGTGGGGTTGTGGTTCTCAAAAGTCTCCACTGGATTGCTTGCGTACCACACTTTCGGGCGGGTCTCCTCCGACGTGAGCTATGGTGCATCCCCCGCGTTGAAGGTACATGGTGATATGTTTGTGCGAACATACATATTGATGGACATTGTTTAGCTGTCGCTAACTTGACTCAAAAATCACGGGTGTTTTCCTTGCCGAAAGATGAACTACACTCTGAATAAGGAGTGAGAGCATTGCAACAGCAAGGCTAGTATACTACTCCGTGTCACCTGCTAATGATTTTTCTTTTTGCTTTTTGAAACCACTTTCTCTATGCTTATCTCTACGCATGTGGAGAATCCAATATTGAGAATGTCATGTAAGATTTTCTTCCGTTTGTCTTCCACTTGGCACAAGCATGTGACACCATCGCAACGTTTGTTCTTGCACAGTTCAAGCAAGTGTATCCTCTTCAAACACACAGCATGCTTCCTGATGAGCCTAATGTAGTTCATCACGTCCAAGTCCGTACTAACTCCATAGGCTTTTATCTCTAGCGAACTCAAGCTGCGGTGCTCAAATTTAGGTCTTTCCCCTGCCACGGTGAACTTGTTGGGACCTCGACTTGTAGATCCGCCACGAGTTAGCTACACCAAATAGACAACAGGTATGACTGTTTAGAGCCCAAATATCTAAAATTGTAGAGAAGATAATATTGGTCCAGATGTATGCGTCCGAGGATGCATGCAAGTGGAACCTCCTTCTTAATGGAAACAGATATATCTATAGAGAAGATAACTAAGATGTGTGCCACTACATACCTTGATAATAGAAAGGTTGTTGAGGAAGGGCGCAGCATCTACAACAGAAAGAATCAATGCCTTGTCGGGAATATCCAAGCCGCATAGAGAAACATCGCTGAGGCTATTGAATGCTGGAGAGAGCGATGGTGGATTTTGAAAGTAGCATTGCAGCTGCGGTACTGAGAGGTTTATGACACGAAGGCAAGGAACATAGCCGAAACTCATGTTATGTTCAAACATAGTGGTGTCGCAAACAAAGAGCTCAAGTTTCGGGACCCTGGCCAATTCGACACCGTGGAAGGAGCAACCATGGAGTTCCAAGGCCAAGAGCGATGAGCTGGGAGCGTCGATCTTCAGGTTTTCCACAATAGAGACCGTGCAGTGGCAGTTGGTCAAGGAGAGGATCTCTAGCCGGTGGCATGCGTCAAGGAGTCCGGCGATCTCCAAGGAGGTGAAGAAGGTGAAGTCTTGCAGGGCAAGGCTGGTGAGCCATCCGAAGGCGGCAGGGCAAGCCGCGAGGAAAGACGCAAAGCATTGATTAAACTTGACGCAAGAATCATAAGACCTTCGTATGGTGAGCTCCAGGCGGTCGGCGGTGGCGGTGGCGATGGCGTCGCCGATGGAGCGCAGGAACGGATCGATGTCTACAAGGTAGAAGGCGAGGCGCAAGCTCGTCCGGTGATGGGTGGGCGACAGAAACCACGTTATGATATTCGTGTAGGTGGCCATGACACGATCCACCGAGGAACCCCAGCGACGGTGCGGTACCAGGGTGGCGATGTCCATGTCGAGGTCGGGAAGCATACGTGGGAGCCGCCTCCATCGCCTCGCCACGGCGCCTGCCCTGACCACCGTGCGCAGGTCTAGGCATTGAATTAGTATGTCGAGGAGGACGTCGTCGGGTAGCATGCTGATCCTGTCGCCGCCATCACTGCCCTTCACTCGTTTACGGCCATTGTTCTTCATGTCTAAACATGGCTGACTCGTCTCCATGAATGCACGCCACTTCTCGGGTCGCTGGCTCGGCCGAGTTGCAGCCGAGATTGCACCACGCCGCTGGAGATAGATGCATATATTTCGGCGTCTTATCTGCGTATCGGCCGAAGACGTTTCAGATCCTAACTCGTCTAGAGTTCAGATTCCGCTCTGGGCCCATCAGCGCGGAGCAGCCCAAATCCGGTATCGAAATTGTATATTCTTTCCCAAAAAAACATGTATTGTGTATTTTTTTTTTTTTTGACATCATCATCATTCTGCGGCGAAGCATCGAAGCCTCATGTCGTGCAACTGTACGCATGTGGGCCAAGCACAACATGGGCTAAACGGGCTGGGCCCGGCAAGCGGCACGCCCTGGGCCGTGCTTGGGCTGCTAGGCTGAGCACGCGAGCTGCACGGCACGGCCCGGTTATCTTTTTTATTTTTTTATATATCTCTGTATTGCCCAACAGGTAAAAATAGCAGGCAGACTAGAGGGCCGGCCCGATTAGCAGCTGGGCCGTGCCTGGGCTACAGCACGCAGGCCGGCACAGCACGGCCGGTATAATAATCGTGCTTCGGCGGGCCTGGCCATGCCAGGCACGATTAGGATGGGTCGGGCCATGCCGGGCTGGGCCGGCCCGTGTAGCTAGCTATGCTTCTGGCTGGACGAGGATGATGACTAGCACTGGCCCAGTTGGGCCGGCTGGGCTACATAGGTGAGTGCTCTCTCTCTCTCTCTCTCTCTCTCTCTCTCTCTCTCTCTCTCTCTCTCTCTCTCTGATTTCCATGTTCATTTCTGCTTCCTATTTTGCAAATCTGTTTTGAATTTGGTTTTCGAACCAAATAAGTTTTGTTGCTTCTGATCATTATTGTGGGAGATAAATGGATTATTCCAGAGCCCCAAAAAATGTTTCAGAATTATTGGACCTATATAGTATATAGCAGTTTATAACCCCAATTCAAATAATTTAGTGACTTAATTCAAAGCCCAAATATATCCTTCAAAGATGTGCTCCATTTTTGTTAGAGGTTTTCACCTTGTTTCGTCAATCATGAACATTTGTTTAAGGGAATTTCGGGTTCATTGAAGGATTTGAATTGAATCTTGTTTTAAAATTATCTTGTGGGGCTTCAATTCCCCAATTCAAATATATTTGAATTTAGACTTGATGCATGGATGGTTCTAGTGTAACTAATTACCAATAATTCCATTATAATATTCTATGATTGTGACATAACCAACGATGATTTCCACCGTCATGCCGCCCTTTCGGCAACAGCGACGATTCACACGCCCGCCTCCGGTTATTTAAACGGAGCAATGTCACTTGCACCACCACTGGCATCGCCTCACGGACTCTCATCCCCTTCCTGGTGTTGGCTAATCCACGCCGTCTTTCGCCGGTGCCGCCTTCTCCTCCCACTATCTCACAAGAACAACATGCTAAAAGGTACCGACCAAGTTATCCATGCAAAACGCAAGAAGTCTCACTGGACCGTGGAGCGTCTGGCCCCTCAGCCACAGTGGCGAAGTTGATGTTATGGTCTAGGAGAAGGTGCGGGAGGGGCCTCCAACGCCTCACTATGTCGTCATCCCTAATGGTCATGGCAGGTTGAGGCACTCGAGGATTTCAATATTGGACGTTACCTATTCATACTAACCATTTTTACTTCCACACAGATCACTTTTTTTCTCAATGTAAACTTCTATTTATTGATGTAACCTTTAGAATACCATCTTAACTACTAAAATATTTGGTTATACTATCAAACGCGGTTAACCACACGTAAATGATAATTAAATTGACATACAGTACAACTCAAAGTTTTATTACCGCAATGAAGCAGTACTAAACTAGAACCCCAATTCGTCATGGTAATACACATGTTTTATCAGGTTTTGTTCAGGACACTTCAGCGAACAGAATTCTACCAAGATCTAAGCAAAGCACACAACTATAAGAAAGGGCACTTTCATCCGCCTAATAATTGGTGAAGGGGTTTTTTATCGTGCTGGTACATGTCCCAGTGTTTTCATGTGTCTCCCTATGTTAGTATATGGAGTGGGGTTTATCGTGCTGGTAAAGAAAATATCCCAGTAGAGATTCGTAGAGTAGGATTATTTGGCTTAGGCATGACAAATCGGAAATTCTAGATCGTGTAAGGTGTCAACATGTGGGTTTTTCTTGAATTATGCTCTCTCACTTGCTAGTTTTTGGCATTGCTCGTTTAGTTGTTCTGGTCATGTATGTCATTCCCGCCCTTCAAGGTTATAATTGATCAAAATGATGGGGGTTGTGCATGTCAAATATCTTATGGCATTGTTTCTACACATGTAACAAGTTATTATTATTTTCAAATTAAAAATGTTTTAGCTTAAAAATACGGTTCACGAAAAAGTGACGCTTTCAGTTGGCACAGTCTTAAAGGTTAACTGTGGACACTAGTTTCTGTTGTAATATATGTACATGTACAATGACCCAAAAAAATCAAAGTTTACAATTCTCAAACTACTTCTCCAAATAGATTTATGCATATCATTATTAAGTTTTAAAAACAATTATTTAGTGGTCAAAATTTTAAATTTTGACTTGACCGACCTCCAAAAATTGCATATTTCTTTACTCAATATAAAAATACATATACAATTTTTCAATAAAATGAGGTTTGATTGACTCGAAACGCCGACAACATAAGACATATGAGTGATTGAATTAGTTCATGCAGAGGATACAATAAATGGAGGCAAAACCCGGTGAATCAATTGCTACATAACCGGCACTCATTTATCACCACCACCTGTCTATGACCCCATTAATTGCTGACTCTCCCTCACTCTTGATTTAGTACATGCAAGCATCACACGTGACCCAATTACGGGCACTTTGTATGTCATTATGAGTATGATTTACGGTCACATATCATCATTGAGATGAGATCACTAATGGTAACTGCTTGTTGGTGGTTAACTGGGCCGTGGGAAGGAATCCTAGTGAAGACAATTAGAAGCTGCTTAAGAAAGCGAGATGTAGGACCAGTCATATTGATGGTCACATATTCATCATTTCAATTCGTCCAGATAGAAGGCCATATTGACGGTCACATTTCCATATTGAACATTTTTAATTCTACACAAATAATTTTTTTCACTCAGTATAAACTATTTTTATCGATGTAACCTTCAACATACCATCTTAACTACTAAATAATTAGTTGTATAATAAGGTTAACCACGCGTAATATGATAAACTAAATTCCACTACTATGCAATTTAACATTAAATAAGTGCTACAGTAGAACATAAGTTAGTCATGGTAATATACATTTTATTAGTTTTTGTTCAGGACATTTGAGTGAACTGAATCCGACCAAGATCTAAGCAAAGCATACGACTAAAAAAACACTTCCAGCTCAAAAATCTCTAGTATTAAAGGGGAATTCGTGTTTACATGTCACCAAATGCCCCCTCCCCCCTTGTGCTTTCATTTCCTTGTCCTACAAGAAACAATATTCTGCATTAACTCATTCAAATTAAACCAAAACCATGTCCTGCATTGACTCAATCAAATCAATCTTTTTTTTTACCAAAGCCTCAACTAACTTAAAAACTTTCTTGCCTTCCACAACCTATACCCAAATCAAATCTTACCAAAACCTCAACTAAATGAAAAATTGTCCTTGTCTTTCCCTACCCATACTCAAATCAATCAGATGTTGTCAAATCTTGAATATGGTGGGTGGAACGTATATGTCAGACATGATTGATGTTGAACCACTAGAATATGTATGCCCCGCGAACCAACCTCTGGTTGGATGGTTAGGTGGACAGTGTTATCTCCAGCCCACCAGGGTTCAAGTCCTGGTGCTCGCATTTATCTGGATTTATTTCAGGATTTCCAGCGATGCGCAATTAGTGGGAGTAGACGTTCCCGTCGACTATGAGGCGCCTACGATGACTTCGTAAAATCTTAAGATGATATGACGGCTCAGTCTCTCGGAGGTGCTCATAGGGGTATGGTGTGCGTGTGTACGTTCATAGGGGTGGTATATGCACGTATATATGCGCGCTTGGTCTGTACTATGTTAAAAAAAGAATGTATGCCCCCGTTGCAAATAACCAATTAGCTAGTAATGATAATAAAACACTTCCGTCCACCTGATAATTGGTGATACTTAGTTGCGCAATAGTGTGCCTATACATGTGTGTGTCTCTATGTTAGTATGTGGAGTTCTTTTTTGTCATGACAGTCAAATAAATATCCTAATAGCGATTAGTAGAGTAGGATTATCTGGCTTAGGGATAACTAATCGAAAACTCTAGAAATGTAAGGAGTCAACATGTGGGTTTTCCTCGAATTATGCTTTGGTCATGTATGGCATTGCTGCCCTTCAAGGTTATAACTGATCAAATTGATCGGGCGTGCATGCTAGACATGTTATTTCATTGTTTCCAAAACATACATGTAACAAGTTTTTCCCCCTCTTCAAATGAGTAATTTTTAATTTAATAATTCATCCGGTTCATGAAAAAAGTGACGTTTTCAATGGGCATGGTCTTAAAAAGTAACTTCCACCACCAGTTTCGGTTGCAATATATGTACAATGACCAACAAAATCGCAGTGTTCTTCGGGAAAAAAGTAGAGTTTTGAATACGTCTTGAGACCAAACCCATGCGTATCACTTTTGAGTTTTAACACAAAATATTTAAACAAATATTAGTTATTGAAATTTCAAATTTCGACTGGACCAACCTCTAAACCTCCACATGTTTCCTTACTCGAATATGAAACAACATACATTGTTTTACAATGGAAAGGAGCATCGTTATGAATGGCTTCTTCAACAAGAGCAGAGGATGGCGACCGATGACAAAACGCCTGGGAGTGGGTTGAGAGCTTATTTGTTTATCTGTTTTGAGTTTCTTCGCTGGAATAGTTTAAAGTTTCTTCCTAGATAGCTCATGTTGTTCTAAGCTTTGTGACTACTGGATACTGCCGACAGGAGATGGAGCCCTACGTGGTAAACCCCCCCCCCCCTCTTTTCTTTAGTCACCAAGGTAGGGTGTTTGGGGGTCGAGAAAAAACTGTTTTATGACTATGTTTATGTGGTTTCCTTTCATATCAATGAAATGAAATCGGGGGCGTGCCCCTTAATTCAAAAAAATATATGAAAAGGAGCATGTTTGGACTCATGCCTTCCTCTGCCAAGAGAGAAAGAGTAGAATATATTGAATGAAAGTTGGGTGGACACAAAACCAGTTCGTGGAAACGCGGACAACATAATACACACGAGTGATCAAATTACAGTGTACTCCCTCCGTTTTTATTTACTCTGCATATTAGATTTGACTGAAGCGAAACTTTGTAAAGTTTGACCAAATTTATAAAAATATATAAAAACATTTACCATAACAAATATATATGACTTGAAAGTACGTTCAATAATGAATCTAATGGTATTGATTTGTTATTGTATATGCTAATATCTTTGTTTTCAAACTTTGTCAAAATTTATAAAGTGGGGTCCAGTTGTTGCTCCAAGACTTAGCTCCAAGGTACACAGTAGACAAAACATCATGGAGAAAGCTGCAGCATACAAAATGAAGCAAAATCTGGAAATCCCCCTACCTTTAAAAGTAAGTCTTTCACTACTGAATCTGCATCTAGTTTAGAGGCTTATTCTTCTGCAGTTAACATCAAGATTGGTGATGATGAGATAGAGAAAAACCAGATTATTAATGACATTATTAGAGATGAAACTGAAAAATGCCTTTTATTTGCTTCTCAGAATCCTGAAATATCTCTACCTGACAATTTAGATACTGGAATTAATGCTGATGCTGGAGTTTGTACTCCAAAAAAGACATTCCCAACACCAACACACCAGGGGGCACTGCTGGTGTGGTAGGTAGCTCTGAGAATGCTGTGAGAGGTGGACTTTTTAGTTTGACACATCCCTTCAAAATCCCATGATTGGCATCTTTTGGAATATTAGAGGTCTAGGCCAAAAAGGGAAACTACAGTGCCTGTCTTACTTAGTTAACAAGTATAAACCTGATTTTTTAGGCTTTCAAGAGATTAAGAGAGAAAATTTATCTAACTCTTTCCTCAATACCCTAGCTGGCTCTACTGCTTATGAATGGCATATTCTACCTGCAGTGGGCTCTGCTGGGGGTATCCTTGTGGGTACCAAAACCAATCTTTTTGAGGTTCTTAGTGTTAGTAATAAGAAGTATTGTATTATTATAACATTAAAGAATAAGACTGGTGGCTTCTGCTGGCATTTAATTGTGGTTTATGGAACATCTTATGCAGTAGACAAACTTGACTTTATTGCTGAATTACATGAAAGTATGGATGGCTTGTGCTATCTGTTCTGTTTGGGGGTGACTTTAATCTGATTAGGGAGGCTAAGGAGAAAACTTCTGGCAACATTAATACTTCTTGGGCATTCTTGTTCAATGACAGAATAAACAAGTGGGGTCTTATGGAATTTAAACTGTCAAACAGGGTTTTTACCTGGAGTAACAATCAGGACAACCCCATCTTTGCCACTATTGACAAAGTTTTCTCTACCACTAGCTGGGACAGTCACTTCCCTCTCACCACCTTGTGTGCACTGCCTAGGGTGGGAAGTGATCATGCCCCAATTCTCCTTGACTCTGGGGTGGGTACATGTAACCCAACCAGACCCTTCAAATTTGAGAAGTGGTGGTTGGAGCAACCAGACATTCGAGCAGAGGATCTGGGCCACACCTCCACCATGCACAACTGCTATTGGGACCTGGCAATTTAAAACCAAGTTATTTAGGAGAAGTGTTAAAGGATGGAGTATAAACCTGGAAGCTGCCATGAAGAAAAGGAAAAAGGACCTAGTTCAGGAATTTGATATCTTGGATGTCTTTGCTGAACAAAACAGAACTAGTGCTGGGGATATCCTCAGGATGAAACAAATCAGGGGAGAGCTTGAAGAAATTTGGAGAAAAGAGGAAACTGTCATGTGGCAGAGATCTAGAGATAGGAAGATCAAAGAGGGGGATAGAAACACAGCATATTTTCATGTTGTTGCCAACCAACGTAGGAGGAAAAAAACAACTATCTATCTTGGAGGGTCCAGATGGACCTGTGTACTCCACTAAAGACATGCTAGATGTTGCTACTGACTTTTATAAAAACCTCTTTGGTTATGAACCCAGACCCAATATCCATCTTGATGACCAGTTTTGGTCTGAGGAAGAGCTGGTGACAGAAGCAGAAAATGCCTTACTTGAAAGACCTTTTTCAGATGAGGAAATTAAAGAAGCTGTCATGGGCTCATATGCTAATGGGGCCCCTGGCCCTGATGGCCTCTCATTCTTGTTTTATCAACACTTTTGGGAGGTTATCAAAAATGATTTTATGGCTCTAGTGAGGGATTTTGAAAATGGGACCCTGGATATCCGGAGATTAAACTATCCTAAAGAGCCAGATGCCAAAAATATGAGAAAATTCAGACCCATTTGTTTGAGCAACTGCTCTGTTAAAATCTTTAGTAAAGCTATGACAAACAGGGTTGCCCCTGTAGGTCATAGGCTCCTATCTCCATGCCAATCTGCTTTTGTGAGAGGCAGATTTATTTTAGAAAGTGTGGTCACTGCCCATGAGGCCATTCATGAAGTTCACAAATCAAATGAACCTAGGATTGTGCTCAAGTTGGACTATGAGAAAGCCTATGATCGGGTGAATTGGGATTTGCTAGTAGAGATGTTAACTTCTAGGGGGTTTGGAGCTAAATGGATCAGGTGGAACCTCTCCATTTTGCAACAAAGCTCTTTCTGTGTTAAGATTAATGATGTCCTAGGACCTTACTTTGTAGGGGGAAAGGGGCTCAAACAAGGAGATCCAAGCTCCCCCATGCTTTTCAATCTGGTAGCTGAAGTGTTCTCTCGTATGCTGGTTAAAGCTGTTAACAGCAACATAATCTCTGGGATTGTTCCTCATATCATCCCACAAGGGCTGATATGTTTGCAATATGCTGATGACACAATCCTCTTCCTAAATTCCAAACCTGAATATGTTAAGAATTTAAAATGGCTCCTGGCTTGCTTTGAAAAACTTTCTGGGTTGAAGATTAACTATGATAAGTGTGAGGTAGTACCAATTAATATGAATGAAGATGATGCTAAGTTGTTATCCCAAATCTTTTGCTGTAAGTTGGGGGATTTCCCCCTGAAATACCTAGGAGTTCCACTTCACTACCTCAAACTGAGAAGAGAGGACATTCAGTACATAATAGACAAGATTATTAAGAGGATTTGTGGCTGGAAAGGGAGATTGCTTAGCTATGAGGAAAAGTTAGTCATCCTTAAAGCTTGCATTGCTAGTATACCTATGTATCTAATGTCTGTTATCAAATTCCCCAAATGGGCAATCAAAGCCATCACTTCTCAGATGGCTCATTTCTTCTGGGGGAACCTGGGAGATGAGCATAAATACCATCTTGCTAACTGGGGGTTAATCTCTCAGAAAAAGGATTTTGGTGGTTTGGGGGTTCCCAATCTTAGGGAATTTAACATGCCTCTGCTAGCCTCTTAGGCAAAAAGATATTTCATGGATAGTGATAAAAACTGGGTGAGGCTGGTAGATCACAAGTATAGGACCAGCAAGCCTAATTTTCTGTGGTCCAAACAGGGGGTGGGATCTCCCTTTTGGAAGGGAGTTACCTGGGCTTTTGAAGGGATTAGACCTTTTTTCAAATGGAAGTTGGGCAATGGTGATAAGGTTAGCTTCTGGGATGACACATGGGTGGGGGATTCTTCCCTAAAAACCCAATTTTGGGAAGTCTATGAAATCTGTCAACAACAACATTGCACAGTTTCAGAGGTGTGGGATGGTTTAAGTTTAAAACTTACCTTCAACAGATGTGTGGGGGCTGAGTTTATGGAGAGATCGCATGATTTGATCTGAGTCATCTCTACCAAAACCATAACTACTGAGGAGGACCAACCTATTTGCTTGTTAGAATCATCAGGAGTGTATTCGGTCAAGTCTTTTTACAACATGATTAACGGGGGTGGGGTTTCTACCCCTATTTGGAAAAAAAATTGGAAGATTGTTGTGCCCCACAGATATCTAGTCTTTTTGTGGTTAGCCTTTAATAATAAAATTCTTACCAGAGATAACTTAAATAAAAGGAGGGTGGTGGAAAACTTAAAATGTTTGTATTGTGATGAGGATGAATCAGTTTGCCACCTATTCTTTGTATGTGTGGTTGCCAAACAGATTTGGAGTGATGTGGCTGACTCTTTTGAGTTTAATATCCCTAATAATATGACTGAGTTATCCTCCTTTTGGAAGATGAATAACAAGAAATCGGTTGTTAATATTGCTTGTGTTGCTACCATTTGGGGCATTTGGACTATGCGTAATGACATGTGCTTTCAGGGCGTACCATGGACAAGTACCCGTGCAATCTTGGCAAGGATCAGTACATCGCTACATCAATGGAAGATCCTCTGTGTGGGCGACCAATCGGTGCTGCTGAGAAGATGCCTTCAACTCCTGGATCGGCGAAGAGGCGAGCTACTCAGGATTGCATGGGCTTGGGGCTGAGAGCGTGCATGAAGAGGACCCGAGGCGAGGCGCTGAAGGCTCATTCAGAGTGAAAAAGTTGATGCACATAAAAAAAAACGACCTCCATGTATCTTGTGGATTCTCTCTGGCATGGCTCTGGCGAGGGCTGTGGTCTGTATGTTTGACAGTAGACGCTTTCTGCTTTCGGCAGCTCTGTTTTAGTTGGTTATGCATCGTCAAACATTTTAGGCCGTAGCTTCTCCTGCTTTTCGTTTTCTCTGGTCTGCCACCTTGGGGTAGGCCCGATTGCTTGTAACAGTCTTTGATGACTCGCGTTTGCTCCGTTTTTAATAAAAATGGGACGGGGAAATCCCTTTTGATCAAAACTAATACGCGGACTAAATAAAAATGAAAGGAGTAGTATTTTTGTTTTTTTACAGGAATTACGGCGTACTATTGATTGCTCCACATAACCCTTGCGTTGTACGCACTGTAGTACGTCTGACCGAACCGACACGCATTCATCACCGCCACCCGCCTATGACCCCATTGATTGATAGCTCACTCTCCCCCACGCTCCATCTCTGCACAGCTCAGGCAGCACCGATGGAATTATGCTAGCATCATGACCAAATTACAGACACCTGCACGCCACTAGCTAGATGCAGAGAGTACGATTTACTACAGTCACGAATCACCGAGATGAGCTCCTTATCTGTCAATGCCTTGTGGTGTTTAACCGAGCCGCAGGAAGGAATCATCAATCATGAACCCTGGTGAAGACAATTACAAGCCGCTTCAGACAGCGAGATCCAGCGCCAGTGAACCGCACGCCAGTGTACGAGTGTGCTAGTGCTAGTGTGATGGCCGGGACAAAAGCAAGCACCAACCGGGAACGGATCACTCAATCAATGGTTCCACCCACCAAATGGCGCTAAATCCAAGCATAACCAAGCCACATCACAGATCGACCCTCTCTCTCTCTCTCTCTCTCTCTCTCTCTCTCTCTCTCAGCCGGCGTGCGCTCCGCTGAGGTGGTGAGGACTGAGGAGGTAGCTCGGGCTCCCCGTGCCCACCGCGCGCACTCCACTCGCTCACTCACTCTTCTCCGTCTTCTTCACCCCCACCACTTGGTGTTGGTCGCATTGATATCGCTTACTCTGCACTCCACTCGAGGAAGGTAGGGAGAGAATGCAGCAGCAGGAGGAGGAGCAGGCGGCGCGGCGGCGGCGGAGCCCGGGGGGATGGGAGGGGGCCACCGTGGACGAGGCCTCCATGGAGCGCAGCAAGAGCTTCGTCAACGCCCTGCAGGTCGGTGCATTCCTTCCCCAGACCAGATCCCTCCACGGTGGATCCGGCCGGCTCTGTTCTTGACGGTTTTGGTTGTTGCAGGAGCTCAAGAACCTGCGGCCGCAGCTCTACTCCGCCTCCGAGTACTGCGAGAAGTCCTACCTCAACACCCACCAGAAGCAGATGTGAGCCCTGCCCCCTCCTCCATGGCCCAACCTCTCTGCACATCTCATTCCCACTCTGACACAGAGAATTCACCATCTTACTGTGCCTGACGGGCATGGCCAACGGTTGATTCCTCGTACACCTGCATTTTACATTACATGCTGATTACCTATCTGTCTCTGTTTTGTCACTTGGCATAGGGGCCGAACTGAATTCAGTTCAAGGTTGGTGCAGCATGTACTAGAACTCTGCTAGGTGACATTGGTAGGTGTAGGAAGAGAACAACAAACTGTGAGTGAGTAAATTGATGTCCAGATGTGAGTGTGCGACTAGGTAGGCAACAAATTCTGCTAGCTGAACTGAACAAGGATATGTCATTTTGGTTTTATCTGGGATCTTTGGAGCCATCCAACAACAGCCTGCCTATGTACCATGTACTAGCCGGAAGAGTGGTGATATTCAGAGTACTCTAGTACAGTACTCCTATTTGTTTTCTGAAGATACTATCTCTTTTCTGAACGACAGACAGCCAATGTACCATGCAGTACAGGCGACTGGATTTATTCCGGGTGTTCCCCAATCATGTGGTGTCAGTTTGTCACTTCATTCGAATTATATCAAAGGGGTTCACCCTCCTCGTGTCTGACAGTGCAGAAGAAAGTTATGAAGCATGGAGTAGAGTCAATTTTGTATGGTAAATTTTGGTGAATGCAGAGTCAACAGTGTAGTCATTTCAAACGTGTGTTGTAATCTTGCTTGAGAATATGGCATGTTTTCATGAAACTGAACTTGCTAATTGTCGTCAGTGTGCTGGACAACCTGAAGGACTACGCGGTGCGGGCGGTTGTCAACGCCGTCGACCACCTAGGCACGGTGGCCTACAAGCTGACGGACCTGTTCGAGCAGCAGGCTTCCGAGATCTCGACCTTCGAGCTCAAGCTTGCGCGCTTGAACCAGGTATTTGCTTGATGTTTTTCACTAAGATGCGCAGTCTATGGCGGCGAAACCATGCAGCTAAACTGACACTTGCTCTGTTGTCCATCTGTAGCAAATCTTCACCTGCCAAATCTATGTGGACAAAGAAGGCTCCAGGCAGCAGCAGATGATGGGGGCGAGCATGAAGCACCACAAGCACTACATCCTACCATGTAAGAAGAAATTCTGAACTTGCAGTCTTATCCTTTTCTGAATTTTTAGTATAAGTGAAAAAAAGCTGAACTTAACTTGAGAATTTTCTGTGCAAATGTAGCTACTGGTTATAAGAGAACTCAGGCTGTTGCGCACCTGGGAACCGACACTAATCAGGAATCACAGCCTAGACCTTACCCCTCAGGTGCTTCTTACTTCCCTCTGTTCTTGCAAATTTCATTTGCGCTACTCTGTTCTCGCCAATCACGATACGTATCTAAACAAGAAAAAGAAAATCTTCGCTTTCTGTGTGTGCAGCAAAGACGCTTTCCTGGCATCTGGCGTCAGACAATAGCCCTTCAGCAAATGGAGCACATAAACCTACGTTCATGTAAGACAGTCATCCCCATTTCTTTTAACTTTGTTTATGTGACACATGTTGTTTCTTATGCCAAGCCTAACCTGCCGCCGCCCGGTTTTTGTGCAGCCTAGATGACACGATACCGTCCAAACTCGCATCAGATGGTCCGCATCTTCTTGGTAATTCGTTGTACATCCGTTCGAGTTCTTAGAGGGCATGGAATCATATGAATATGGTTTCACCTGTCAAGCACACATATTTTTGAACTTCTGTTCTAAGACAATATATTTGCTAACTCTCAAACTAGAATTTTGATTCCTGAGTTTACTTTGGAAATTGTCAACTGAATGTTTCATGTGAATTGCTGATGTTTCAGGTAAGGAGTTGCCTGCTTCTCCCGTGCGCAGGCCTTTGCAACTTAACAGGAATACCAAATCCGACGTCGCACAAAAGGTTGGCGCAAAGGTAAATTAGAATATGATGTAAACCTTTCAAGAAACCACACTATGCTAAGAAGGGCATCATCCTTATGTCGTAATCTATCAGCGCCAGATTTCGATTTGGCTATCCTAGTTTCTTAACGGTGCCATTGTGTGCATTTTCAGGATCTGTCGGCGTTTAGTTCTTTCGACAGGCCTACAGGGCGTGAAATCCAAAAGGCTCCTGCCAGCACTAAGAGCGTGCTCGCATCTCTTTTTATCAAGCACAAGTCAGCAAAGATGAAAAGTGTCTCAGCTCGATGATCCTCCCTCGATGTAATTGAAGTTTGTTGTAATAACCAGTACAAGCTAAGTAAAATGCAGTTGTATCTCTTCAAGATGTCAAGTCATAATATCTCTTATCTGTGTAATATGTGCTGATTCAAAGCCTGTCATGAAAATCATACGCAAGTTTGGAAGTATGTTTAGTTATATTCATCCAATAGCATGATCTTCCTTGAGATACTGATTTGAAAATATTTTGCAAATCCTTTTATTACATAAACGATCAAGTGGACGAAGCACAAAACTGGATGGCTTGCCTCATAAGACAAAATGATACATGTTGAAATGTAAGATGAGATGGTACAATGGCACAAGAAAGCGCCATCCAACACAAAACACATGAAGGGGAATAGTTGTCGAGATGGATAATTTGTCCCAAGTACAAAGGATTGCTTGCGGATACCTTCCTTTGCGCTATATTCATCTGGAAGCGTGATCTTGATATGATCATTTAAGTTTTTTACAAACCCTTTCTTACATAAATGATCAATTGGAGGAAACACAAAACCAGACGGCTCGCCTCATAAGTCATAACTCATAAGGATACATGTGAATGGTATAACTTTTTTTTTTGACAGGCGTGAATGGTATAATATGGTAGCACAAGAAAGTGCGACCTAGCTCAGAACACATTGAAGGGGAGAGTTCTTGATGATAGGTAGTGTGTCCAAGTATAAAGGATCGCTTGCAGATAATCCCGTCGCTGAGTATGAATGGCTTCGCTCATTCCTCACCAATTTATCTCGACTGGTCACCGGTCTCAATGCATCAACAGAAATTGCAAGCTTCACATAAACCATTGGAAGACTTAAAACATGCGCCGTCGATTTGGAACAATCTCTGGGCTGTTATTCTTCATCATCGCAACAAACTCCTGGTAGTTAATTTTCCCGTCCTAGGTAGAAAAAAAGGAAATGAAGTAGTGAGCAAGCGAGTTAAGTAGTGCTTCATTTGAATAAACCTGTGAGCATCAGGACTAGTAATGTTCCCATCCACCAAAAAGTTTAAAGCAAATTGTTTGAAGGCATGATTTCCTGATGGCTGAAGCTTACATGAAAGCGATGAACTCTGTTGGTTTATCTAATCTAACATAACAAAATGAGTTCTTAAACAAAGCAGTATGGATCGAAGCCTAGGTGCTGACATTAAAGTAATGAACTTGGTTGGTCTATCTAATCTAACATAAGCAAATGAGCTCTTAAAACAAAGCAGTTTGGATCAACGTCCAGGTGCTTCGCATCAACATTAATCAGGCTGTTAATTTTATCTCATATGGACACTATTTTTTGTATACATCCACAATTTAACAGAGATGACATAAATTCCAAACATTATAAAACAAAACCTCCTACTGTGTCTCCAAGATGATCTGTTTAATTTATTCTATTCTCAAACTGACATCAGTTCAATATTTCACGTCCTCATGACTAAGATAATGTATGCTAGATAACACATAATGGACTTATGTAGGCTTTTGCTGGAGTTACTCACATGATCTGTATCCACTTCAGCAATGATATCTTTGATTGTTGCCTCATCACCCATATCATACTTCTTCAGAGCTTCCTCCAACTCATCAACTGTTATGTACCTATGCAAAAATAAAGTTTGCAAGCAACTTCATGGTTAATGAAATACTTAAAAGTTGGCAGATTAATTTAAGAATAGTTACAAGTGAAATTACCCGCTGTGGTCCTTGTCAAAGTATTCGAATGCTTTAAATATGTGGTCTTCCTTCTCTAGTCTATTCATGTGCATTGTTGCCGATATGAATTCAACATAATCAATGGTCCCATTTCCATCAACATCAGCCTGTTCAGGAACGTAAGATAATGATTAAGGAGCTGAAACAGAAAGTGGTGGAGTTGTCAGGCGACACGGACCGTTCTACCAGAAGCATGGACAAGTCAATTTCGATTGAGGTCGTTGTACCGACTAAAGTCGTATGGTATCATTCACTATCTTCCTTTTCAGATATAAGTGCACACCCACTGAAGCCTTTTAGTATGTGATTGGCATTAATACAGAACAGAGAGATATATGCACCATTTTTTGTTTCTATTATGATATTTGTGCCATGCCATGCCGATAAGATAAGCGTGCATAGACAGGAAGGAAGAAGAAGAAAAATTAAGCATTCGGGCTATGCGACTACGAGACATGAACATACCGCCTCCATCAACTGTCTTATTTCTGATTCAGTAATTTTGGTACCAAGCTTTGGTAAGCCAGCCCTTAGTTCATCAAGAGTAATTGTCCCACTGTTATCAGTATCCAGGGACTTGAACATTTCTCTTAAGCCCACGATCTCTTCCTCTGACAAGCTCTCTGCAACAATCTGAATATAGAAGAGAAATGAGCACCAAGATTTAAATGGACTGCCGAGCAAGAAAAGAAAAGGATTGGAGTTCAGATCGTTTGGGTACCTTCAAGGCAACCTTCTTAAGCTTGTTCATCGCCCTGAACTGCTTCATTCTACTGATCACTGTAATATCAAGTGGTTTGTCTGGGGCCTCTCCATCCTCTCTAATCCAAGGATGATCTGTGTGCTTAAACATATTAGATTGCGACGCTAATACACTATCATGCACATGGGCAAAATGATCTGCACAACCAAGATTGTCAGTGAATGGGTGGAGAAGAGACTTACTCAAAATTTCAGCAGCCGTGAGCCGCTCCTTGGGGTCCTGCCGTAGCATCCTCTTGACCAAGTCTTTAGCTCCATTTGAGATTGATGGCCATGGATCGGACGAGAAATCAATGTGACCTTTCAGAACAGCGTCAAATATACCTTCCTCGTTCTCTGGTAATCAAAACCAAGTGGGAAAAGGAGACACAGAGGGTTCATGTTAGGATAACTGAACTCATCCCCCGGGCTCTGCTTCAATCACAATGCAAAAATTGATTGAACCGCGAGATGCACCTGCCCAGAACGGAGGAACGCCTGAGAGGAGAATGTAGAGGATCACTCCAGCACTCCAAATGTCGGCCTCAGCTCCGTATCGCCGCTTGAGCACCTCCGGAGCCACATAATAGGCACTGCCAACAAGATCCCTGAACTGCTCGCCTGCATTTCCATCATCCCCCATTCAATCTCCAGCACAACTTGAGCTCGTTTGTTACTACAGTAGTAAACTGAAGCGAGCTAGCACACTACAGATAGACTAGTAAATCGCAGAGACAACATGAACTAAGGCGAATCACTGAAGGTTTTTCCCCTGTCCCTTCCCAGACACTAGTAGTAAATTCAGTAACCACCATGAACTGAATTTTACCCACACGGCTACGTACATCATAAGTGCAATTAACCAAGCAATCAATGAACCACTGACCGGGCTTGAAGAAGACGGAGAGCCCGAAATCGGTGGCCTTGAGCGGCGAATCCTCCCTCTTACTCAAAAACAAGAAATTCTCCGGCTTGAGGTCGCGGTGCATGACCCCCATGGAGTGGCAGCTATGCACAACACTCACAACCTCGCGGCAGAGCGTGGCGGCGGCGCGCTCGGAGTAGTGGCCGCGGGCGATGATGCGGTCGAAGAGCTCCCCGCCCTCGCAGAGCTCCATGACGAGGTTGACGGAGTGGCGGTCCTCGTAGGCGCCGCGCAGCTCGACGATGCTGCGGTGGCCCGTGAGGTGGTGCATGATCTGCACCTCCCTGCGCGCGTCCTCCACGTCGTCGGCGCGGGCCAGCTTGCGGGCGGCGATGGACTTGCAGGCGTAGCGCGCGCCCGTGGACTTGTGGGTGGCCAGGTAGGTGACGCCGAACTGGCCCCGGCCCAGCTCCCGGCCGAAGGTGTAGGTGGCGCGCACGTCCTCCATCGGCCGGCCGAGGACCCGGCCGATGTCGGGGGGGAGCGGGGGCTGGGGGTGTTGGGGAGGGGGTGGGGGAGACGGGGTTTGGGGCGGGCGGCGGTGGCGGGGGCGGGGCCAGTTGGGCTGCTTGGGTTGGGAGGGGTGTGGGGGAGGAGGTGGGTGGTCGGAGCGCTGGCGGGAGGCGCGGCCGCCCATGGCGGCGGCGGCGGAGGAGAGCGGGGAGTGGAGTGGGAGGTGTGGAGGTGGTGGTGGGGGTGGGGGAGGAGGGAGAGGTGTCCATGGTTTTGGGTTGCGCCCCTGCTTTTCCGTTCCGTTTTGGTGGGCGTAGGGTCGTCGGGCGGGTCCAAGTCCGATCCCGTGCCGGGGCAGGCAGGCTGCTGAGTGCTGACCCGTGCCGTGCAGCGTGCGGCGCGTGGGGCCGGGGTGTCAGTGGGCGGGCTCGGGGATGAGGACGTGGACGGAATGGATAGTGGGGGCCGTTGACGGGTGGGGCGGTTGCGTCGTGGTTTCTGGTAGTAGGAGGAGTTGAGTGGAATGTGGCGTGGATTGGATCGGTTGCACAGCCCACCGCACCAGAGTGGCTCCGTGCCATTCCAGCCCGCCCGGAACGTTCCTCCGATCGTGCGTGGTGCCTTTCCACGCGCTCCGCCAGCGTGCGTCGCGGTCGCTGCTGCCTGGTGTGAACTTCTCCGGCGGCGACGGGTCGGCGCCGGCCACCCACACCGGCTCCACCGCGCGGCGCAAGCAGTCAAGCGGATAACCTCGTCATCTAGGGTCAACCATACATCAGTCGCCTGGGAAAAAACAAAATAGTCGATTTTTATTTTTTTGCAAGAGAAATTTTCAATCTATTATTCATCCATCTTGGCCATACAGAGAATACAGGCGGTAATAAAAATTACAAAACAATGGATTTACTCGAAAATCCATCGCTGCACCCGTGCTCACCTGCACCTGCGTCGGCGAAATAAATCAAAACAAATACTAGAAAAATTCAAAAAAAATCTAATCAAATGCAGATGAGCCTAGTAAAAAACATCACAAGTAAAAAATACATCTTGGTCCATAGACCACCTAGCGGCGACTACGAGCACTGGAGCGAGCCGAAGGCGCACCTGCCGTCTTCACACCTCCATCATTGGAGTCAGGCAACCCTTGTTGTAGTAGACAGTTTAGATGTCATCGTGCTAAGTCCCCATAAGACCAACACATCAAAATAGCAACCGCCGCCAATAAGGTGAAGCGTAGATCGGAAGGATCCAATCCGTGGACACATCAACATAGACGAATGAAGACAGGATCCACGTGGATCAACCGAAGACAAACGCCAAGCAAATCCCCTGAGATCCGCTGGACACAAACCTCAACATGCCCTCCGGCAACGCTAGAAACACCACCGGAGCGAGCACTTGGCGAGGAGAACCTTATTTCATCTTCAGAGAGCCGTCGCCGCCTCACCTCTTTGAGTAGGACACAAACCCTAACAAAACTATAAAAAAATACCAAAAAATGAAGTCCTCCCGTCGGCAAGTTGGGATACACCGCGCCTCCATGGCCCTAAGACCATAGGAAATGGGGTAGACCTTGGAAGGCACGAGAAACCCTAGCCAAAGGGTTCTCTTTCTTCCATGGGAAGAAAGAAAACGATGTAGACAACTAAGGTCTCTATCAGCATATATAACCCTATCTATCTTCACAGGCGAGTTACTTGTTCATTCTCCATATGGTCATCTTACTTTGTAGCTCAAAAGCCATCAGAGAGTCTAAAGAGTTCATTCCTCAAAAGCTTCATTTTAGTCAGTGAGATATAGCCGCACGGAATGTGCCACCGGTGTGTGGCTACATGGAGGACCCCCGTGTACTGATGTATTCTAGCCTCTTAACTGTAACTATAATATCATTGAATATAACTCTCTTTACCCTCGCAAAAAAAAGTAACAAAATATTAAAAAAAATAGATAAAAAGTTGAAGGGACATTTACACTTAAACCCAATGCTCACTGTCGGTGTCAAAACCGGCGGATCTCGGGTAGGGGGTCCCGAACTATGCGTCTAGGCGGATGGTAACAGGAGACAAGGGACACGATGTTTTTACCCAGGTTCGGGCCCTCTCGATGGAGGTAAAACCCTACGTCTTGCTTGATTAATATTGATGATATGGGTAGTACAAGAGTAGATCTACCACGAGATCAGAGAGGCTAAACCCTAGAAGCTAGCCTATGGTATGATTGTTGTTCTGTCCTACGGACTAAAACCCTCCGGTTTATATAGACACCGGAGATGGCTAGGATTACACAGAGTCGGTTACAATGGTAGGAGATCTACATATCCGTATCGCCAAGCTTGCCTTCCACGCCAAGAAAAGTCCCTTCCGGACACAGGACGAAGACTTCAATCTTGTATCTTCATAGTCCAGGAGTCCAGCCGAAGGTATAGTCCGGCTATCTGGACACCCCCTAATCCAGGACTCCTCAGTAGCCCCTGAACCAGGCTTCAATGACGACAAGTCCGGCGCGCAGATTGTATTCGGCATTGCAAGGCGGGTTTTGAACACAAAGGTAGTGTCCGGCTCTGCAAAATGAGTTTCCACATATTGCCATAGAGAGAATAATATTTACACAAATCTAATCTGTTGACGTATTCCGTAGCGTGACATCACACCACGACCAAGCCCTTATTCGAATCGTTTTTACTGTCCCACCTCAGCGCGTTTTGCGAGGCGGTTTCCTTTGCACGTCCTTTCAAAGCAGAGATCGTGTCCCCTTTATTTACGGGATTCTCATCAACACGGACGTGGGTAACCCAATCGTGCCCGTTGGTATGTTTTCTCGATCAAAGGCGAGTCCCAAACGGTCACGGGGAGGGCCCTTGGTATTCAACCTCTTATAAAGAGACCAAGGCCTTACTCCTTTCTTTCAATCTCAAACGAGTTCGCCCTTCACCTCGAGTTCCAACACCCAAGGCTCCAGATTCCAGGCGCTTCGGACTTCCGACAATGTCCGGTTCCTACCTTCAAGGCCGATGGATGCCCTCCTCCGTCACGGAGGAGGACGTGCTGAAGTTGAGAGAGGCCAGGTTCTTGACCGGCGAAATCTCGCATAGGTTGCCTGCTCAAGGGCAGGTCATTCCCACTCCCAAGCCTGGTGAGGGTGTGGTGTTCATGTCTCACTTCCTTCGGGGGCTAGGCTTCCCGACGGATCCCTTCGTGAGGGGGATCATGTTTTATTATGGGCTGAAATTTCACGACTTAGCTCCAGAGTCCATCCTCCATATTTCCTCATTCATCGTCGTGTGTGAAGCCTTCCTCCGTATTACTCCTCACTTCGGACTATGGCTCAATACCTTCAAAGTAGAGCCGAAGATGATCGAGGGACGGTACGCGGAGTGCGGAGGTGCTTTTATAAGCAAAAATGCTGGTGCTCCATGGCCCGAGGGCTCTTATCAAGAGGAGTCCAGCTTATGGCAACGAGAGTGGTTTTACATCACCGCTCCCAGGGGCACCAAGTGGGTGGCGCCACCTGCCTTTCGCTCGGGTCCCCCACCACAGCTAGTGTCATGGGTCAATAAAGGACTGGACTGGGGGCCGTCCAAGGACGTGCCCTTGTTGCAGGGCCGCATCCGGGATCTCTTAGAAAGAGACATCAGCCTGGTCGTGACGACGCAGGTCATGTTGATCCGCCGATCCCTGCCCGGCAAACGTCGCCCCCTTCGCCTGTGGGAGTTCAATCCGGAGGGACCGCGAGCTCTCCAACATTTTATGGGCGCGACGCCCGTGGAGATGTACAAATTGTTCTTTAGATCACAAGCAACGTGTCCGGACTTGACCGAGGACGCGGGTCTAAGCTGCAATCGCCCGGATACTCAAGTAAGTAGCCTTGTGCCCGGACTCGCCATCCGTATACTTATCATAAAATTGCCCTTAAAAGAGCTGTCCTTTAAGCAGGAGTGGATAGAGAAAGCAAAGCTAATCAGGTGTCCGGCCCCCTCCCTGAGACCACGCCGGATCCCGTGCTAGTCAGGATGTTGGAGGTCGTGCCTTCGAAGGAAAGCGAGGGAGGGGACAAAGGAGCCACCGCCTCTTTGAAGGAGGCTGTTCGGAAGGGAGGAATCGAAAATTCCTCTCCTCAGGGGAAGAACAGGACCGCCTATGAAGACCTGGAGACCATGGCCTCAAAGCGGGGGAAGAAATATTCGTCAGAGGGTCCTGCGCCGGAGGATACTTCGGCCGAATTATGCTCGCAAGGGGATCAGCCCTCCACCGAGCCGTAAGTAGAAAGGAATTTTCTTTTTAAGAAATGAGAGGAATCCTTGCTTTATATCTGAGAAAAGTAACCGAAATTTTACCTTGTAGCTCGGACCTCAGCCCTTCTCAGTAGAGCTCGTCTTCGGGGGATCTTCTTCCAGAGATGATGGAGAGCGGAACGCCTCCCCCTGTCGTACCGCCTTGCGAGGCAGGCGACCCTGAGGTATCGTCGCGGAGGGTTTCTCTGAATGCGGCAGGGCCGGAAGGTAGTCATATGGCCCCCCAAAGCCCTCCGCGTCTGGTCTTCGAAAAAGGCCATAGGACAAGTCCGGCACCGTCCGGTGCACGGTCGGGGGAACTGAAGGATCTGCTAGGGCGAGCATCTATCTCAGAGGAGCACCGTGCATTGATGGGCACGGTGATTGAAAGGATTTCATCCGCGGAGAGCGGATTGTACGAGGCCGTCAGGAGTTTACTGACAGGTTTTGAGGTATGCGAAATAATGTACCCTTTTTGACAGTTGCGTGTAAATAAGATGCGCCATGTGTAGATAGTAGCCCCTGAGACTCTGTGCGTTGTCAAAAGTGACGGCGCGCAGAGGATCATAATCCCAGGTCTAATATGCCGCCTTCATACGTAGGTGGCGAAGTGTCCGGTGGCCAGCCAGAGTGATGAATTTGCCGAGCTAAAGCGGCAACTTGACGTGGCAGATGCCGACATCGCGCTTGTCAACAAGCGGCTTGACGAGGCACAAGGTATGTAATTCCTCCAGCGGCACCTGGTAAGAGGAGCTTTATGCCAGTATCTTAGAATGTGTGCACTTGATGCAGATGGTGCTGCTGCCATGGAGAATCTTCGGGTGGAACTTGCCCGAGCCAAGGAGCAAGCCAGGAAAAGTGATGCGACTGCCGGAAAGGCAATTGAAGAGCCGAAAGCCGAACACGCTGCTCACTGCCGAAGCAAGAAGGAAATGGCCGAGATGGCCGTGAAGCTGAAGAGCGCTGCTGACCGTTGCAAGCTTCTTGAAAAAGAAGACCGGGCGGAACAGACGGACCTGGAGAAGGCCGTTGCGGATGCCAAGGATGCTCGCTCTGCGACGAGAGCTATGAAGGAGGAGCTATGTCAGGCCGGAGATATCACGGCTGGAAAGCCCTTTATATGCTGCGGAGGAAGTTCTGTGATCCTAAACATGTTCCGTTAGACCGGATGTGGAGTACGGCGGACACCTATCTGGATTTGGCAGCGAGTGCTGCAGATGCGGCCGAACACTTTCGAGATCAAGAAGATCGCGAAGTGGAAAATCTCTTCTGGTCGCAGTTCCACAATCCAGAGCGTCCACTGTCATTAGCCGATTGTCTGGCCGAATGGGCCGAGCTGAATAGGTTGTCCGGACTCGCCATGAAGTGTGTCGTGAGTCATCTATGGCTGGAGAGGCCAGAGCTGAAAAGTTATTTCAACTTGGTGCAGCAGTTCCTTGGTGCGGTGCCGCATATTAATGCGATGAAGAGATCAACGTGCATAGAGGGTGCGCGGATGGCTCTTGCCCGTGTTAAGACATACTGGACGGAGATGGATACCACCACCGTTGCATCCCAAGACTCGGACGAAAGCCGAGTACCTGCCGAGCACTATTTTCAGGAAGTTCTGCAAGGCGCTCGTTTAATAGAGACGCAGTGCTCGAAGGATACTATGTTCGAATAGCATATATTGTTGTAAAACAATGTTTTGATAAATTGTAGAAGCTTTTTATACTTGTGCCTACAAGTATTATAATACCTCATGTGCGGCCGTTTAAGATATATGTATATATAATCTGAAAGATGGCAGTCGTCGGCTTCAGCCCCCACGCAAATAATGCGGGGGTGTTCGCAGAAGGCGCATTCTCACACTTGATCCAACGTCTTGGTCCTACAAAGGAGGCGATAGCGCAGCGAACTAGGCAATCGGACTATGATGCTTTATCACTTTCACTTAGCCATAGGAGTTTGACAGTTAGGCTACTTATATAGCCCCTGGTGGCGCCTGCGCTCGCCCGAACTCGGGGCGCGTATGTGCCTGGCCGGGAAACGACCCTTCGTTAATGCGGAGGAATCCTAAAGATTCCGGTAAGTCATCGAGTGGTTGACCAGTCTCACGCTATATCATGACAATCAGTTTTCGGCTTTCTCTGCTGAGGTGCTCGCCTGGCCGAATCGGGGCACAATCGCAGTAGTTCTCCTGGTGCCGCCTTAGCCGATAGAGCGGAACGTAAGGCAGTAAAACACAGGAGCCGGGCAAACCCAACATTTGACCAAATATATGATTCGGAGCTGATGCATATAAGGCCAAACTCGCGACGCCGAACACTCCCTAAGGTATTCGGTCTTTATGAGGGCGGGCGGGACAACGCCCTGAGTAATAAGCCCCTAGTGTCCAGGTGCGCGCAAAATTATGACGTGGCCACATGCCAAAACGCCAGCCTCCTCCTTGGTTATACCAAGAAACCAGGGGATGTGTATCAATAAGAGACAGTAAAAAAGGTTTACGCAGGGTCTTAATCTGAAAAGAATCCTTGGAACGGGTCCCTGCTGCACGTCTGCGCATGTGTCTCCGTTGTGCCGTATCCTGGACGGGCGTAGCACGGTGTTCATCTGTAAAAGAGAGGAACTTAGTTGAAGAAAGATCGTGCCGAACGTAAGTTATACTAAATAAACAAAGTATAAATCAAAATGGGTAAAATTGAGCTTTATTGTCTCTTGTTTTATATGCGCGAAGCCCCAAGTACAGGGGTATACGGCTATTAAGCCTTTATCAATTGTATGTTTATGACGGACTCGTCTAGCCGTGTCCGTGGTCTTAACGACCTGTTTAGGTGTTTTGGCTGATGAAGCCGTTTTATTGTGGGGCTATCAAGGCAGCCGCACAGTCTTCCGCGCTGGGGGCGCACTCAATGTTTTCCCTTTAAAGAGATGATACCTCGTGGACCGGACATCTTAAGCGTAAGAGATGCATAATGCGGTATTGCGTTAAAGCGGGCGAAAGCTTCGCGTCCCAATAGTGCTTGAAGGCTGCTTGAAAATGGGGCGATATGGAAGGTTAGCTTTTCGCGACGGAAGTTGTCGGGGGAGCCGAACATAACTTCTAGCTGGAGAGAACCCATGCAATGGGCATCCGGGCCTGGCGTTACCCCTTGAAAGGAGGTTTTGCTATGGCGAATTTTTGTTGGGTCTATCCCCATGTTGCGGATTATGTCCTGGTATAACAGGTTTGGACCATTGCCGCCGTCCATCAGGACGTTTGTAAAGTGGAGTCCGCCGATTATTGGATCTAATACCAAGGCAGTCCAGCCTGCGTTTCGGATACTTCTAGAGTAATCCTGATGGTCGAAGGTGATCGGTTTTAACAACCATCGGCGAGACTCCTTTGGGATAGGCCGTATGGCGCGTATCTCTATGGGCGCCACTCATTTTGTCACGTGAAGTAAGTTTACTGTTTTGACTTCTTGTGGGAAATTCTTTTGTTTCCTGGTGCTCTGCTTGTGGGGTTCGTCATCGTCCTCACTTGGTGTGTCGAGCCCCTTGTGTTCGGCGTTGAGTTTGCCGGATTGCTTGAAGACCCAACAATCTCTGTGGGTATGGTTTGCAGGCTTCCCGGGAGTACTGTGTATTTGACATATCTTGTCCAAGATTTTGCTTAGGTTGGACAGCTTGTCCTTGTTGTCCTTGAGGGGCGGCTTTCTCTGACTCTGCCAGGAGCTTTTGAATCCGGCGTTGACTGCCGTGCTCTTCGGGTTGTTTCCCTTATTCCGGCGTTGGTCCTTGCTGCGTCGGGGTTTTCCGTTTCCATCTCTAACTTCGGATGTACTTGGGTCGCTGGTGCTACATCTTGCCAACCAGCTGTCCTCTCCTGCGCAAAAGCGGGTCATGAGGCTTGTTAATGCGGCCATTTTTCTTGGCTTTTCTTGGCCGAGGTGTCTGGCGAGCCATTCGTCTCGAACGTTATGCTTAAAAGCTGCTAGGGCTTCAGCGTCCGGACTGTCGACTATCTGATTCTTTTTAGTAAGAATTCTGTTCCAGAATTTTCAGGCTGACTCTCCGGGCTGTTGAGTTATATGACTTAGATCATCTGCATCCGGAGGGCGGACATAGGTCCCTTGAAAATTTGCCCGGAAAGCATCCTCGAGCTCTTCCCAACTTCCAATTGTGTTTTCGGGAAGGCTTTTGAGCCAATGCCGGGCTGACCCTTTAAGCTTGAGGGGTAAGTATTTTATGGCGTGGAGGTCATCTCCTCTGGCCATGTGTATGTGGAGGATAAAATCCTCAATCCAGACTCCAGGGTCTGTTGTTCCGTCGTACGCCTCTATGTTTACGGGCTTGAATCCCGCTGGAAATTCAGGGTCCAGAACCTCATCGGTGAAACATAGGGGGTGTGCGGCACCCCTGTTTTTGGGTGTGCCGTGATGTTCGGATATTTGTTGTGTTGCATTGCTTACTAGAGCTTGCTTTCTTGGCCCATTGATAGATCTGGCTGGGCCATCTTTTTGATGCGAATCCTTGAGTGGATCGCGTGCCGGCTTGTGTGCGGCGCCGCTTGCCGCTCCATGCTGGCCATGGGGTCGTCTATCCGACCGGTTGGCTTTCTTATTTTTTGACTGCGGGGGCTCTAAGGCCTCCTCGTCAAATTCAGGCAGTAGCTTTCGCTTCGGATAGCTTTTTGTGCGGCGACTGCCGCCATGTTTGTCTGCGGTGTTGAGTACTTTGCTCCATCTGATTCTGAGTGCATCTTCCGCAGTTTTGAGCTTCTGCTTCTGCTTTTTCAGGCTACGCGCAGTGGCGACGAGCCTTTTGTGGAGGTTCTTCTGCTCCATGAGCTTATCCGGCGTAAGGTCATCCGGACTGTTGTTTTCACCGGGGACGGGTTGTTCGGTTTGTTTGTCCAAGTTGCCCTGTTCGGACGGTTGCTCGAAGGCATGTTTGTCGTCCGCTGGCTCGTCCTGCTCTATGGCTGGGTCTGTATGGCTGTTGTCTCTGTCGAGGCGGGGCTTGGAGCGGCGCTTACGTCGCTGCTTTGATTGCTTTTCGAGTGAACGGTCCCTCGTTGCATCCCTGTGTTCCTCGTCGTCGCTTCCTTTGGGTGTGTCCACCATGTATACATCATGAGATGAGGTGTCAGTCCAGTGCCTTATAGGCGTTGGTTCATGTTCATCTCCTACATCGTCGTCCATACCGTCGATGTCTTCGGAGTCGAAGTCGAGAACGTCGTTTAAATTATCGACAGTGGCTACGAAGTGGGTGGTGGGTGGGCATCGAATTTCTTCGTCGTCCTCATCCCAATCCTGCCGGTCATAGTCCGGCCAGGACTCTCCTGACAAAGAGAGAGACCTGAGTGAATTCAGAATGTCGCCGAAGGGCGAGTGCTGAAAGATGTCTGCGGCGGTGAATTCCATGATCGGCGCCCAATCAGATTCGATTGGTAGGGGCGCAGAGGGCTCGGAGTCCGGAGAGGAGTCCGGCACCTTGGAGTCACGGGCTTCGTAGAGGGTAAGGCTGGTGTTCGGCTTGATCGCCATAGAGATTGCAGCCCCCGAGGCGGTGTCTAACCACCCATCCTCGATTGGTGTGGTCGGCTCCGAGCTAAGGGTCGGAGCGGACACAGGTGCGGCCTACAGGGCACTGTTCAGCGGCAGAGCTAGATCATGCCCATCGTGACAGTGCGGCGCGCTCGGCTGTGGCTTGAATCCATCGAAGATCAAGTCTCCATGGATGTCGGCCGTGTAGTTCAAACTTCCAAACCTGACCTGATGGCCAGGGGCGTAGCTTTCGATCTGCTCCAGATGACCAAGAGAATTGGCCCGCAGTGCAAAGCCGCCGAATACGAAGATCTGTCCGCGGAGAAAAGTCTCACCCTGGATCGCATCGCTGTTGATGATCGGAGGAGCCATCGGGCCTAAAAGTGATGACACAGAGGAACTCTCAATGAAAGCACCAATGTCGGTGTCAAAACCGGCGGATCTCGGGTAGGGGGTCCCGAACTGTGCGTCTAGGCGGATGGTAACAGGAGACAAGGGACACGATGTTTTTACCCAGGTTCGGGCCCTCTCGATGGAGGTAAAACCCTAGTCCTGCTTGATTAATCTTGATGATATGGATAGTACAAGAGTAGATCTACCACGAGATCAGAGAGGCTAAACCCTAGAAGCTAGCATATGGTATGATTGTTGTTCTGTCCTACGGACTAAAACCCTCCGGTTTATATAGACACCGGAAATGGCTAGGGTTACACAGAGTCGGTTATAATGGTAGGAGATCCACATATCCGTATCGCCAAGCTTTCCTTCCACGCCAAGGAAAGTCCCTTCCGGACACGGGACGAAGTCTTCAATCTTGTATCTTCATAGTCCAGGAGTCCGGCCGAAGGTATAGTCCGGCTATCCGGACACCCCCTAATCCAGGACTATCTCACTCACATTTACCTCAAAGGCTACATTTGGAATGTCATTTTCTACCCATATACCCCCGGGAAACATACCCTCTGAAGGAAAACCGGGTGGCCTTTGGTTAGACGCTTGGTTGGTCGTTCGTGGGGCGTAAACTTTACACTCTTTTGCACATTACACCTGGAATTGGCCGGATTCTAAAACACTGCACAACCCACAGTTATTGCCTGTCCCTTTCTTGATGACCCGATTGACCTATGCGCATGCATGCATTGGGAAACGTAGTAGAAAACAAATTCGCTCTACAATCACCCAGAAACATTATGAAGATGCGATGAACGGTTTGGATCAGATCTACCGCCTTCAAGTTGCAGCGAAAGAAAATGAGTCGATGTAGATCATAACTGGAGTCCTTCGAACCGTAGATGAACGATACCGCGGACCGCCCACGAACGGTCCGTGAACGGAAGACCGAAAGCACGACATCTACGAGTTGCAAGTATACGGTCTTCACGATCCGCCAGCGCTTAGCCATCCATAGCTAAACATCGCCGAAGAATTAGAGAGAGGAGATTAGAACCACACTGGGTTTCTAATTATGAGGATTAGAAGATCTAGGTCAAGTTCTAATTGATCGACTAGAAATAGAACCAGAGAACTAGAGAAGGCTCCAAAACTTGTGTATCGAAATGGTGCAAAAGCCTCGAGTATATATAGGTTGGAGGAGGAGGAGGGGGAGGGGGGCGCCACAAAGGAGGGAAAGTCTCCCTCCATTGGCCGACCAAGGGTAGAGGGACTCCCTCTCCAATTCGGCCTCCCTCTCCCCTTTCCATGCGGAGAAGGGGGTGCCATCACTATTGGGCCTTGTGGCTCAATTCTCCTTCAACTTCTTGTTCTTTTATGCCCGTTGATATTAAATTAAATATAAAATCTCCTAACTATTATTAAATTTGTCTATTATTAAATATTAATTTAACATCTCTGGAAACATTTTCCATCTATATATTATTTATCGGTAATACCCGGTATTGCCCAATAAACTCCGAAACCCTTTCGATGATCTCGAAACGGTTCCTATTCCTGTCGAAGCTATTTCAAATATTAACAAAATAATTTCACAAATATTCCCTCTAATTAATATGTGCTTATCAATCACAACACCCCCACTAATCTATGATTGTCCATGTAGAATTGTCACACGATCACCACGTATCCCAATCCATCGTGTTTTCTTTAAAGTAAGACAAAAATGTCAACAATTTGGCTATGGCATCTAGCCAAACATTTGTCGGGCATGTTGTCCGACTGTAGTCCGACAAGGACGACATCTGTAGGGACGAACGATGGTCGGGTGCCGCTGGTGGAACGGTGACCAATTCCAAGGGCAGGCACGTGGGGTGGAGTGACTCAAGTTCGACAATGCCTAGGCGATCGACCGGGGTGGTATGGCAGCTATGCCATTATGGGAGGAGCGGATACAGAGCAGGGGGTCAGACAGAGTGAGAAAACCCACACTGAGTGGAGTTTTGCATGGGCCGGGTGTGTCAGAGTCCTATGTGGTGGAGGTCGCACGTAATACATTAGAAAAAGGTTCGTATTTTAAATAAAAGTTCATGAATTTGACAAAAATATCCGTGAACAAAAGTATATCACCAATTTGCCAAAAATCTTCACAAATTAAAAAATGTTCACAGTTTTTAAAAATATTCATGAATATCCCATATGGTTCACAAATTCAGTTTTTTTGTAATTTTGAAAAACAACGAATTTGTGAAACATTTCACGAGTTTGAAAAAGCCCATGAAATTGTAAAAATATCATGGATTTGAAAAAAAAACGTGGAAGCAAAAAAAACTGAAATTCATTTTTTGAAAAAATATCACGAAATTTAAAATTTTCATTCATTTGATTATTTTTCGCTAAATAGGAATAAATAAATAAATTGAAAAGCATTCTTATTTTTGAAACATAATTTTTTATACCTATTGGAAAAATTTTGTGAATTTGCAAAAGAAAACTAAGAATGTGGGAAAATTTCACAAAATTAATAAAAATCATAAATTGTGAAAAAGTTCAGGCATGTTAAAAAAATCGCAAGAAACAAAAAAGTTAAAAAATAAACATAAATTTAACAAAAAGGACAAAAAAGAAACATAAGGAACAAAATTATCAAAAGAGAAAACTAGGACAAAAAATAGTTGGAAACTTCTAGAAGCTTCACAAAACCGGCCGGAAGCTTCTATAAGTTTCATGATTCCAGATGGCGGATGTTTATGTAAATCTAAAAAGTAACCATGGGTGTGCGCTATGTGCCCATATGCCTTTAAGTGATGCCTTAAGCGCTAAATAGGAACTAGCTCCGTTGTGTGCAGTAAGTTCGGCAAGTTGAGTTCAGTAATTAGCCCGGCCATGTAGCTACCTTTCCACCGGTTTCGAGGAAGAATTTTCAAGTTTCTGGCCGGTTTCTTCTTTTGCTTGTTTGTCTGTTTACTTGCTTTTTTGTCTTTTCCTTTCTAATTTTGATTTTAATTACTTATTTTATTTATTAAAAAAAGGATATTTTAAAATCACTTAGGGTCTTTTTAATTTATGTTCAGTTTTCAGGTTTGTGAATATTCTTCTAGCTTCATGGAATATTTTAAATTTATTATATTTTGCCAAATTCCTGAAGCTTTTTTTAGAAATTCCTGTGCATTTCTTAAACTTATGAATGTTTTTGAATGCGTTAATAATTTTTGAATTTTATTGCATTTTTAAATTTCGTGAACATTTTTAAAATTCATGAACGTTTGCTTATATCTGTGAACATTGTTCGATTTCACTAACTTTTGAAAACTAAAACTCTTAGTCATAACTAAAGAGGGCTCGAAATTAGCACATGTGTTTCTTTTTTGCTCTTGCAAAGAGAATAAGGTAAAGCCTTCTTTCCATTGATTCGCGCCGGTTAAAGTTTGACTCCAAGCATTTGTGATGACGAGATTTGTAGTCAGGTTTTTCGAATTGATTGAAGGAGTCAACGGCGACGACCGTGGCTCCGAGACACTGGTCCTTTGAGGCACGCGCACGAAAACTTTTGGGCTATCATCGACTCCGATGTGGGAGCGGCGCAATGCCACGTCGGTGGCTCGTTATGTCGGCAACAATTGTTGTTTGGTGCTCTAGAGACCAACATATAATCTGTATTATGTTTGGGATGTTGTGTACTTTAGATAAAAATTATATAAATAGATTGGATTCATTTTAAACAAATTATATAAAAAACAAACAAACAAAACGATGGTCGTTCTTTTTGTTTGCATGAGCCAGCACGAGAGCTGCCACCGAAGTTAATAGCCGGTGCCCTATCGTTTCGCACGGCAACGTCTGTTGCATGAAGTGTACCTCTTCTGGTTCCCGTCCAAAACAAAAGTATACCTTTTTTTAGGCAATCTCGCGAAGTTTTTATTCAACCGTCACAATGTCTACATGGACGAAAGGAACCCCTTCGGGTTGCCCAAGCCAGACATGCCGACCCGGCCCCAAAGATAAAGCGTACTTCGCAAGATTGTGAGCTTCATAATTTGAGCTCCTAAACTCATGACCTATCATACATGAAATAAAAGAAACTGAATGAAGTTTTATCTCCTAATCGATCGCACCATATCTGGCTGCACCTCCCTTCTTGATTTCTTCCACGACCTCCTTGCAGTCCGAGGCAACTTGAATGTGATGTAGGTTAAGATCATCGGCTAGGTCAAGCGCCTCTCTGATCGCGAGTGCTTCAAGGGTGGGTGGATCACCTATATTTGTGAAACCAAAGGCTGATGCTCCCACAAAACGTTCCGTTTGATCCCTGCATATAGTGCCCACTGATCCATGCTCGCCTCGCCGACCTACAGCTGCATCCACATTTATCTTGAAATGACCCTCTTGTTGGAAATATGCCCTAGAGGCAATAATAAAAGCATTATTATTATATTTCCTTGTTCATGATAATTGTCTTTTATTCATGCTATAATTGTGTTATCCGGAAATCGTAATACATGTGTGAATACCAGACACTTATATGTCCCTAGTATGCCTCTAGTTGACTAGCTCGTTGATCAATAGATAGTCATGGTTTCCTGGCTATGGATATTGGATGTCATTGATAACGGGATCACATCATTAGGAGAATGATGTGATGGACAAGACCCAATCCTGAGCATAGCACAAGATCGTGTAGTTCATTTTGCTAGAGCTTTCCAATGTCGAGTATCTTTTCCTTAGACCATGAGATCGTGTAACTCCCGGATACCGTAGGAGTGCTTTGGGTGTACCAAACGTCACAACGTAACTGGGTGACTATAAAGGTGCACTACAGGTATCTCTGAAAGTGTCTATTGGGTTGACACGGATCGAGACTGGGATTTGTCACTCCGTATGACAGAGAGGTATCTCTGGGCCCACTCGGTAATGCATCATCATAATGAGCTCAAAGTGGCCAAGTGTTTGGTCACGGGATCATGCATTATGGTACGAGTAAAGTGACTTGCCGGTAACGAGACTAAACGAGGTATTGGGATACCGACGATCGAGTCTCGGGCAAGTAACGTACCGATTGACAAAGGGAATAGTATACGGGGTTGCTTGAACCCTCGACATCGTGGTTCATCCGATGACATCATCGAGGAGCATGTGGGAGCCAACATGGGTATCCAGATCCCGCTGTTGGTTATTGCCCGAGAGCCGTCTCGGTCATGTCTGCATGTCTCCCGAACCCGCAGGGTCTACACACTTAAGGTTCGGTGACGCTAGGGTTGTTAGGAAGACTTGTATGTGATTACCGAATGTTGTTCGGAGTCCCGGATGAGATCCCGGACGTCACGAGGAGTTCCGGAATGGTACGGAGGTGAAGATTTATATATGGGAAGTTGTCATACGGACACCGGGAAGTTTCGGGGGCATATCGGTATTGTACCGGGGCCACCGGAGGGGTTCTGGGGGTCCACCGGGAGGGGCCACCTCTCCCGGAGGGCCTTATGGGCTGTATGAGGAAGGGAACCAGCCCAAAGTGGGCTGGTGCGCCTTCCCCCCCAAGGGCCCATGCGCCTAGGGTTGGGGGAAACCCTGAGGGGGGCGCCCCCCTTGCTTGGGGGGCACGCCCCCTCCCCTTGGCCGCCGCCCCCCTCTAGATCCCATCTAGAGGGGCCGGCCCCCCATGCCCCTTCCCCTATAAATAGTGGGGGTGAGGGGAGGGCAGCCACACCATCCAAGGCGCAGCCCCTCCCCTCCCCAACACCTCTCCTCCTCCGTACGTGCTTGGCAAAGCCCTGTCGGAGTACTGCTGCACCAACAACACCACGCCGTCGTGCTGCCGTTGGAGTCTTCTTCCTCAACCTCTCCTTCCCCTTGCTGGATCAAGACGGAGGAGACGTGTCGATCGTCCAGTACGTGTGTTGAACGCGGAGGTGCTGTCCGTTCGGCACTTGGTCATCGGTGATCTGAATCACGGCGAGTACGACTACGTCATCACCGTTCCCTGAACGCTTCCGTGCGCGATCTACAAAGTGGTATGTAGATGCAATCTCTCTCCCATGACTCGTTGCTTAGATGAACTCATAGATGGATCTTGGTGAAACCGTAGGAAAAATTTTAATTTTCTTCAACGTTCCCCAACACCTCTTGGGGAGGTAGCCAACGCTGTGATCTTGCCACGGCTGCTCTATCCGGGTTCAACATTGGTTGATTTATCATTGCAATCTCACGTAAGTAAGAGCTAATGAAGCTATGGATTGTGTATGGACTCTGAATACCCTTGTGGATTGCTTTCCTATGAGCTCCCCATATTGCCCACAAAGTCACAGCCAGCCTCACAAACTCATCTTGTTTCAGTTTATCTTCCATTGCAAAAATCCAGTGCTTCGCCCCCTCATGCTGAACTCCGCTTAACTGATCAATCACCTCATCTGAAGATAGAGCCCATGTGCTACGGGACATCGGGCATTCTAGTAATGCATGCTTCCAGGTGTCATGCGCTCCGCATAATGGGCAGGATGCCGTCGTCGACATATTGCGACGGTGAAGAACCTCACCGGCAGGGATCGAGTGCCTTGCAAGACGCCACAAGAAAACATTGATCTTGGACGGAACTTTCAACTTCCAGATGGAGGTCCAGTCATTGCTTTCAGTGTTGATATTGGATGGCCCTTCCACTCTATCTGGCCAGTTTTCCCTGTTGATTTTAGTGCCCACCAACATCCTATAGGCCAAGCCAACTGAAAAGTGTCCACGCTGCTCCTCGCTCCAAGCCCAGAAGTCTCCCACCCGTCTAGTGCAGATAGGAATCTTCAGAATTTCTTCTGCATCAAAAGGTGTAAATACCGAACGCACAAGATCTACCCTCAAAGATGTCGTAGTAGTCTCGATGAGCTCAGAGACCCGCTGCGGTGGGTCTTGTACAAGGGAAGTGATGGGGTGTTTGAAACTTAACCTGGGTATTCAGTTGTGGCGCCAAATATTAGTAGACTAACCATCTCCAATTCTGCATATAATTCCTTGGGCCATGACTTCCCTTACATCTATTATTGCCCTCCAAATCTGTGATGGGTTAGACCCAAGGGTTGCATCCAGCAAGGAACACTCTAGATAGTAGACTGACTTCAATATTCTGAAGGAAATATGCCCTAGAGGCAATAATAAAGTTATTATTTATTTCCTTATATCATGATAAATGTTTATTATTCATGCTAGAATTGTATTAACCGGAAACATAATACATGTGTGAATACATGGACAAACAGTATGTCACTAGTATGCCTCTACTTGACTAGCTCGTTGATCAAAGATGGTTAAGTTTCCTAGCCATAGACATGAGTTGTCATTTGATTAACGGGATCACATCATTAGGAGAATGATGTGATTGACTTGACCCATTCCGTTAGCTTAGCACTCGATTGTTTAGTATGTTGCTATTGCTTTCTTCATGACTTATACATGTTCCTATAACTATGAGATTATGCAACTCCCGTTTACCGGAGGAACACTTTGTGTGCTACCAAACGTCACAACGTAACTGGGTGATTATAAAGGTGCTCTACAGGTGTCTCCGAAGGTACTTGTTGGGTTGGCGTATTTCGAGATCAGGAATTGTCACTCCGATTGTCGGAGAGGTATCTCTGGGCCCTCTCGGTAATGCACATCACTTAAGCCTTGCAAGCATTGCAACTAATGAGTTAGTAGCAGGATGATGTATTACGGAACGAGTAAAGAGACTTGCCGGTAACGAGATTGAACTAGGTATTGAGATATCGACGATCGAATCTCGGGCAAGTAACATACCGATGACAAAGGGAACAACGTATGTTGTTATGCGGTCTGACCGATAAAGATCTTCGTAGAATATGTAGGAGCCAATATGAGCATCCAGGTTTTGCTATTGGTTATTGACCGGAGACGTTTCTCGGTCATGTCTACATAGTTCTCAAACCTGTAGGGTCCGCACGCTTAACGTTACAATGACAGTTATATTATGAGTTTATATGTTTTGATGTACCGAAGGTTGTTTGGAGTCCCGAATGTGATCACGGACATGACGAGGAGTCTCGACATGGTCGAGACACAAAGATTGATATATTGGACGACTATATTCGGACACCGGAAGTGTTCTGGGTGATTTCGGAGAAAACCGGAGTGCCGGAGGGTTACCGGAACCCCCCCGGGAGAAGTAATGGGCCTTATGGGCCGTAGTGGAGAGAGAGGGGCAGCCAGGGTGGGCCGTGCGCCCCCTCCCCCTCTGGTCCGAATTGGACTAGGAGAGGGGGGGCGGCGCCCCCCTTTCCTTCTGCCTCTCCCCCTTCCTTTCCCCCTCCTAGTAGGAGTAGGAAAGAGGGGAGTCCTACTCCTACTAGGAGGAGGACTCCTCCTCCTGACGCGTCTAGCAAGGGCCGGCCGGCCTCCCCCCTTGCTCCTTTATATACGGGGGCAGGGGGCACCCTAGAGACACAACAATTGATCATTTATCTCTTAGCCGTGTGCGGTGCCCCCTCCACCATATTCCATCTCGATATTACTGTAGCGGTGCTTAGGCGAAGCCCTGCGTCAGTAGAACATCAACATCGTCACCAAGCCGTCGTGCTGACGAAACTCTCCCTCAACACTCGGCTCGATCGGAGTTCGAGGGACGTCATCGGGCTGAACGTGTGCTGAACTCGGAGGTGCTGTGCGTTCGGTACTTGATCGGTCGGATCGTGAAGACATACGACTACATCAACCGCGTTGTGCTAACACTTCCGCTTTCGGTCTATGAGGGTACGTGGACAACACTCTCCCCTCTCATTGCTATGCATCACCATGATCTTGCGTGTGCGTAGGAATTTTTTGAAATTACTACGTTCCCCAACATATTCGAGCACTCAAATAGTCACTCATCGTTCATAATTCTCCACGCTTGTCGAGCCAAGAGGGCCAAATTAAACATCTCCAAGTCTCTGAACCCGAGACCCCTGCTACCTCTTGAGCACTGCGTTGGTTTTCCCTTGAAGAGGAAAGGGTGATGCAGTAAAGCAGCGTAAGTATTTCCCTCAGTTTTTGAGAACCAAGGCATCAATCCGGTAGGAGACCACTCACGAGTCCCTCGCACCTACACAAACAAATAAATCCTCGCAACCAATGCGATAAGGGGTTGTCAATCCCTACACGGTCACTTACGAGAGTGAGATTTGATAGATATGATAAGATAATATTTTTGGTATTTTTATGATAAAGACGCAAAGCAAAATAAAAGGCAATAGAAATAACTAACACATCATAGGAGAGGCTATGGTGTTTATGTAGAAGCCCTCCATGACCGATGCCCCCTCCGGCGGAGCTCCGGAAAAGGCCCCAAGATGGGATCTCATGGGTGCAGAAGGTTGCGGCGGTGGAATTAGGTTTTTGGCTCCGTATCTGGTAGTTTGGGGGTACGTAGGTATATATAGGAGGAAGAAGTACGTCGGTGGAGCAACATGGGGCCCACGAGGGTGGAGGGCGCGCCGGGGGGGGGGGGTAGGCGCGCCCCCTACCTCGTGCCCTCCTGGTTGCTTTCTTGACGTAGGGTCCAAGTCCTCTGGATCAAGTTCGTTCCGAAAATCACGTTCCCGAAAGTTTCATTCCGTTTGGACTCCGTTTGATAATCTTTTTCTGCGAAACTCTGAAATAGGCAAAAAAACAGCAATTCTGGGCTGGGCCTCCGGTTAATAGGTTAGTCCCAAAAATAATATAAAAGTGTATAATAAAGCCCATTAATGTCCAAAACAGAATATAATATAGCATGGAACAATAAAAATTATAGATACGTTGGAGACGTATCAACCCCCCATATATTTAGGTCTGATCATTACATCCCAAGCTACCCATGCTGGCTTCCGCCTACCTCTCTTGCTCCCCCACCAAAACTGACGGATGATGGATGTTACGCTGTCACAAACTCCTCTCGGTAGTCTGAAGCATGACATAGAGTAAACCGGAATCGCTTGTGTTATGGACTTTATAAGTACCTCCTTACCAGCTGCAGACAGGAGTTTTTCCATCCATCCTCGCACCTTTTCCCATACTCTATCTCACAGGTATTTGAATGTGCCATTCTTGGAATGCCCCACATCTGTTGGCATGCCCAAATACCGTTCACTGAGAGATTCATTATGTACCTGGAGACTGTTCTTTACTCCATCTCTTATTGTTTGAGGACAACCTTTACTGAAAAAAATTGAAGACTTCTCATTATTTATCCTCTGGCCCGATGCCCTGCAATAAATGTCCAGCAGGTTTGATACTTCATCAGCCCCCTCCACACTTGACTTGGAAAGCAACAGGCTATCATCTGCAAATAAAAGATGGTTAACAGCCGGAGCCATCGGCGCCACCTTAATACCTGCAAGAAGTGATGACTGAGAACCGAATTTCAGGAGGCACGAAAGGCCCTCTGCCGCTATCAAGAAAAGGTAAGGGGAGATTAGATCTCCCTGCCAAATCCCTCTGGATGGTTTAAAAGACTCAAGCTTTTCCCGTTAAACAGAACTGAAAAAGACATAGTTGATACCATGGCCATGACTGTATCAATCCATGCCTGTGCGAAACCAAGTTTTGCCATTATAGCCTTCAAGTACGGCCACTCTAGTCTGTCGTAGGCTTTCATCATGTCCAACTTCAGAGCACAGAAACTGTTGTTCTTTGACCTGGATCGTTTCATAATGTGTAGACACTCATAAGCACAAATGATATTATCAGCAATAAGTCTTCCAGGTACAAAGGGCGACTGTTCCTGAGAGATAATGCCTGGAAGGATAAGCTTCAATCTGTTCGCCACAACCTTCGAAGCTATCTTGTATAACACATTACATAAACTGATTGGCCTGAATTGAGCAAGAAGCGTTGGGTTTGTCACCTTTGGAATTAAAACAAGGATGGTTTCATTGATGCACTCAGGACTTTCCTCCCCTCTGACTATCCTCAAAACAATGTTGGTGACATCTTCCCCACACACCTCCCAATGCTTCTGATAAAACTGAGCAGGGAATCCGTTTGGGCCCGGTGCTTTCATTGGAAACATTTGGAACATGGCACATTTTACCTCATCGGTTGTATATGGCGCACACAACTTAGAGCTCATCTCCGCTGTCACTCTCCGAGGCACATGATCGATCACATTCTGAAGCCCCTGCACCCCCTCGGATGTGTACAGTTGTTGATAGAAGTTGTTGGCCAAGACCCTGAGTTCCATTGGATCATCCACATGCACTCCCAATGAGTTGTGTAACGCTCGAATCATGTTCTTCTTCCTTCTTAAACTCGCACGAAGATGGAAGAACTTCGAATTTTTATCTCCGGATGAAAGCCACTCTATCCGTGCACGTTGTCTCCACATAATCTCCTCGCGATGATATAACTCGATTAACCTCTCATTTATTTTCAGTTCTGCATGTGTTGGCGCTTTTCTAAGAGGATCACCCCTGAGCTTGTCCAACTCTTTTTTCAGTGCCTTTATTTCATGTCGGACGCTACCAAAAGATTGTTTGCTCCATTTAGTTAGTCCCTCCGAGACTTTCATCAGTTTGTCGTGCAGCTCCTGAATGCTACCACAAGGACCCATACTTGTCCATTCTGCATGAACTGCATCACACAATCCTTCATGTTTTTCCCACATAGCCTCATACCGAAAAGCTCTCTTGGCTGTGTTATTCAGACCTCGCCCCAGATCAAGATAAATGGGGCCATGATCAGACGCCGCGGCTGATACATGCTCAATACTAGCCATGGGGAACCGAGCCATCCACCGTGCGTCTGCTAGCGCTCTGTCCAATTTGCATCTCGTATAAGATCCACCGGCAACCTTTTTCTCAAACGTCCAAAACCTCCCCTTATATCCAATGTCCAGCAACATGCAAATATCTATCGTATCTCTGAACGCTTGCATTTGAGCATTACTACGCCTACCAATTCCTTCATGTTCATTCTCACGTAGAACTTCATTAAAGTCGCCAATACACAACCATGGGAGCGAGCTGGTCGTGCTGATATTTTTCAGGACGGTCCATGTTTGGTGTCTTAAGTGGGTCTGGGCCTCACCATAGACACACGTTAGTCTCCATGTATCATGACCTACCTCCTTAGTGAGACATCAAGATGATAGCAAGAATAACCCAAAACATCAATTGTCATTTCATTATTCCAAAAAAGTCCTCTTCTTGCAGGTTGCAGCTGGGCCTTGGGGACCAACTAAAAAAAAGGAGCTGGGCCTTGGGGATGACCTCGTTCATTGCGTTTCCATATATCTACATCCACATGCATGGAAAGTTTCTAAAAAAAAACATGTATGGAAAGAAAATATTCTCGCCTGGTTTCCGCGCGGGCTACGAAACCTTAGTTTCCGGATGCGGAGTACGCCGAGCACCCCACGTAACCTAACCTAACCGACCCGGCCCGCTATATATATATATGTAGGGCGCGCTGCCTTCTTCCAACACCGACACAACATCATCGTACGTACTCCGTCCGTCGTGCACCAGATGCGACCCAAACGTTCCTCTGCCGCGAGCATGGCGGACGCGGACGCCGACGCCGACGTCTGCGCCATCTGCCTCGGCGGCATGGTCCGCGGCCAGGCCGGCTTCACGGCCGAGTGCTCCCACGCCTTCCACCTCCGCTGCATCTCCGCCAGCGTCGCGCACGGCAATCACGACTGCCCGCTCTGCAAGGCGCCCTGGACCGTCCTCCCCGCCGTCAACGCCCCACCATCGTCGTCGCCGTCGTCTTCCCGGCAGGTGCGCCGCACGTACCAGGACGACGAGCCGACCGTCCCGGCACAGGCCGCGGCGGCAGGTAACGGCGGATCAGGAGCTGCGGCGGTGGTCCTCAGGACGCACTGCGAGTTCCCGGCCCTGGCCAGGGGCGCGGCCCGCGAGAACTTCGCCGTGCTCGTGCACGCCAAGGCGCCGTCCTCCGAGGCGGCGCGCGCGTCGCTTGACCTGGTGACCGTGCTCGACGTCAGCGGCAGCATGGCCGGCAGCAAGCTGGCGCTGCTGAAGAAGGCCATGGGGTTCGTCATCGACAACCTCGGGCCGGCCGACCGCCTCTCCGTCGTCTCCTTCTCCAACAACGCCAGCCGCCTGATCCGCCTCGCGCGCATGTCCGACGCGGGGAAAGCCGCGGCGAAGCAGGCCGTGGGGTCCCTCTACGCGGACGGGGGCACGAACATCGGCGAGGGCCTCCGCGTGGCCGCCGAGGTGCTTGACTGCCGACGGCACATGAACGCCGTCGCCAGTATCATGCTTCTCTCCGATGGGCAGGACACGTACAACGGCGCCGACTACATCACCCTGGTGCCACCTTCTCTCAGGGGGTACAACGGCGCGGGAGTCCGGCCTCCGGCGGTTCACACGTTCGGTTTCGGCACGGACCACGACGCGGCGGCCATGCACACCATCGCGGAGGCCACCGGCGGCACGTTTTCCTTCATCCAGAACCAGGCGATCGTCCAGGACGCGTTCGCGCAGTGCATCGGGGGGCTCCTCACGGTCGTCGTGCAGGAGGCGCGTCTGGCGGTGACATGCTTGCATCCGGGCGTGCGCGTCCGCGAGGTCAAGTCCGGCCGCTACGACAGCCACGTGGACGCCGATGGCCGTGCTTCCTCGGTGGACGTCGGCGAGCTCTACGCCGACGAGGAGAGGCGCTTCTTGATGCTCATGGACGTGCCAGCGGCCAAAGACGCCGAAGACGTCACCGGCCTGGTCAAGGTGAGCTGCACATACCAGGATGCGGCGACAGGGCAGGCGGCCACCGTGGACGGAGACGACGCGGTGGTCCAAAGGCCGGTCGAGGTGACCGAGGTGGAGCCGTCCATGGAGGTGGAGCGCGAGCGCCTCCGGGTGGCGGCAACCGAAGACATGGCGGCGGCACGCGAGGCGGCCGACCGCGGAGAACATGCCGAGGGCGGACGGATACTGCGGAGACGAGTGGCGGCTATGAAGTGCTCGGCGCGCGCTCACAAAAACCTCGACTGCGAGGAGCTGGAGGACGAAATGCATGACTACATCGGTCTCGTGGAAGACAGGCAGCAGTACCACAAGTTAGGGCACGCGCGCATCCTGTCGGGCATGAGCTCGCACCGGAAGCAGCGCGCTGCCACGCTGGGGAAGGCGCCTGGCCGTGGTTGTTGCGGTGGCGGCCGCGTGCAGCGGGCGGCTTACGCGACTCCGGCAATGAAGAAGATGGTGGACAAGTCGCGCGAGCAGCGGCAGACCGCAGCGGCGCCGGCGCCACAGCCGAAGAGGAAGCATGGCGGAGGGCAGCAGCCAGACAGCAAGAGCGGCACAGGGAAACGTCACAAGAAGCATTAATTAAAGTTGCCGCTGCTATATGAAAATTACTAGTGAAACATTTTGGTTACTACTACTACTATTACTACTATTTAGATATATTTTGTACTAGCAGGTTAACTTATATCCTGAGGAGTTAATTCATATTAGTGATATGCCTTTTTTTGCGAACAATATTTGTGATATGCAACAGTTTTAAGAATTGTCAGTTTTTTGTAGTATTGCAAAAATATATATAGTGCGTTTGAGGCACATGGTGAAACCAATTGCTTATATACTACTTTTTTTATTCTATATATATGCTTATATGCAGCTGAATGTTGCGTACGCAGTAAATAAGAAGGTAAAAGTCTTAGAAAGTCCAGCGAGCAGGAGAGTGGCTGTGTCTGTGTCATCGTGTGCTACCGAGATCGTCACATTCTACACTAAGGTCCTATTGTACTAGGTTGTTTTAGGCAGATTGTAACCAAAATTTTGCTGTGGCTTTTATGACTTGGACAGTTTGCATTGCAGTGATAGTAGTATTTCTGTTAAAGCTATAAAGGTTTTATTACAAAGTCAACCATGGGTGGTGTTGTGTTCTCTCAAGTTATTTTTCTTTTTTGCAAAAGTAAATTGTTTTTGTTCGGCTACGAACTATGAATCTCACAAGAATTCAGCCTATCCTGGCCCATGAATCCAAATGACCGTAAAAAACGCTCTTATATTGTGGGATGGAGGTAATAGTAGACGTCTTGCATATTTTACGATGGGTGTCTTTCCTAAATATTCTTGGAACGGGAGTTTTGCTAAAAGAAATACTTAAAGAGCTCATATTCAATTGAGGTCTTCAGTTAGAATAGGGTCACGCGATTTTCATCGGGTCAATAGTTTCTCAATACACTCACAATTTGCATCATAATTTTAAGGTCTCACAATTAATTGAGGTTCAATTTAGAATTGGGTCAATCGATTTTGACCGGGTCAACATTTTCTCAAGCTCCCCCGTTTAATTCTTTTAATTCGCTATGTTCCTTAATTTTGAAGCTCTTTCATTCAATTGACATATTTAATTTTGAATTTGGTTTATGATTTTGACCGGGTCAATGAATTTTTCAAATCAACCAGGAGCAACCAGCCTATAAAAACATGTCAATCTTGTGCATCATCCCATCACCTGGAAAAAAGCGCCATCATGTGATATTGTAGCAGCAATATAGTGGTACATGCGATCATCGACACATAAATTTCTCCACGTATATATAGATTGATTAGCGGATAAATCAGAATCACACCATGAAAGGCCAACCAAATAACCGCATTATAAATAAAAATAAAACACACTCTATCATCTCTTCACCCGTCAAACTAAATGTTCCATGGGTCAAAATATAAGGGGTATTAGTTTTGTAGAAAATCATATTTCTTTAACTTTGATCAAATTCATAACAAAAATAACGACATCCACAATATTAAACAAAAAAATAGAAATCATCTCATGGTGAATTTAAAAATACCAATTTGATATTATGGATTTTCATATATTTCTCTACAAATTTGATCAAACTTAAATGGTTTGACTTTTTAAAAAAGTAATACATCTTATATTTTGAAAGACAGTGATTATTTTTTTGAAGAAACCCAACAACACAAACGACACGCCCAACCCTTCTAGTAAGCATCTATTTACAATGATTTGCAGCACCACTCCAATCCGGTAGGCATTTTTTTTCCTTTCCAAACGACCCATTGAGTTATACCATAGATAACTGAAGGAAACAGAGTACCAGCATTCAGCAAAACCTAAACCTGTAAGTAGATGTTCATCGCTAGCCGCAAAGCATACACTCCAAAATCTGTTGAAGATCTAGAAACCTTACAAGGCAAGAAAAGAGCAAAGGTCCAAACACAACCCATTCTACTTGCACTAAAAATTGAAGGAAACAGCGTGCCGGCATCCGGCAAAATCAGTATTGTTGAAAACCTAGAACGACTCGACCTTACAGTGCAAGAAAGTAGCAGATCATTTGCTTGTTATGCCATATTCTTTCCTCAGCTCGCACACCGCCTTGAGAACCTGGGTCACTTGAGCATGGGATACACCCGGATCATGCTCGCTCTGCCGGAGGCCCCAGAAGACCTTGAGAGCACGCTCATCGACGTCCTTGGGATCAATCTTGATCGCTTCTAGTCCCGCCCGGACCCAAGCATTCGTCTGGGCTGCCGTTGGCTCGAAAAGACCCTGCAGCACCAGCACCAGCACACAAAAATCGGATGTAGGATGATTAGCATATATGGAACAGAAGGTGGAAATTTGTCTGTTTTTTCGCCCCCGGTCGTAAGATCTATCCAAGATTTCGGCCTCAACTTGGAAAGATGCCGCCTGAGAGGGCTGGCGGAAGCAGAGGGGGCGGAGGTAGGAGAGAAGATGTACCGTCGATGTCCCGAGCCGGTAGCCCAGCCTCCTCACCGCCAGCACGAGCGCCGCCATTGTCACGCGTGTCCTTCGACCGACTAGGGGCTCCAGAGTATATAGACCCGGCCCGTCCGTCTCTGTTGTGTTATCGGTTTGCTGCCTTGGCAAGAGAGAAAGGAAACTCCACGACCGGCCCGCTCTCCGTTCCAACACAAAAAACTATTTTTGTGCGCACGAGAGGCCGATCGAAAAGGATTTGACAAACGTATACAATCCTGTCAACCCGCAGGCCGCAGCCTCTCCCACCCTCCCACACAACGAACGATAGTTGCTGGGGCAGAAGCAGCACACACACGCTCAAAAGAACCGAAAGAGAAAAACAAAAACAAATACCGACAACGGCGGATCGACCAAAACGAAGAAACCTCGCGATGACTGCGCCCACCGAAGATCTCCCACCAAGCTCTTAGACTCCGAAGCGCCGATACTAATCAACACCTCCAAGAAGGGACGCCACGATGACGACGCTGCTGCCAAGGCTTTTCACCGGTATGCGCCGAGGAGAGAGGAAGGGTAGCCCCCGACGCCCTCCAGGAAGGTCCGGCGGCACCCTCACCGCGTCGGTGCCGGCCAGGCCGACATGGATTTCTCCCGATCCCAACCTTCACCTCGGGCGCTCCGGATCCCGCCATCAAACCGACAACCACCCCGCGCCACCACGGTCTTGAATCTTCCCACGTCATCTCATCACGGCACCACGAAGTGAGGTCTGCACACCGAAGAAGAGGAGCCGGGACTAGGGGCAGTAGCACTGTCGGCACGCGGAGGGGGGGGGGGGCTCAACCTCCACCGTCAACGACGGTAGCTGACCGGACGCAATAGCAGGAGCATTCCAGGCCTGTGGGCCCATAGGTCCGGCCGGGCCCTCATAGGCTCGTAAAGCTCCTACCTTCGCGCTGCAGCAGGCACACCGTCGTCCTCGTCGCCTCCGGTCCGAGCTCCTCCTCCTCACCACGCAGAGGACAACGAAGTCACGCTGGGGTTCGCCACCAAGCACCGCCGCCGGGTCGCCGCCCCCACCCCGAGAAGGGAGGATGCGTACGGGGGAAGAGGACATCCCGCCGCCGCCGACACCACCCGGGCCAGAGCCGGGGCGCCCGGCAGCGGCGGTGTGGGGATGGGGGGAGGGGAGGATGGGGCCGAAGGGGAGGGCGCGCGCCGCCCCGGGCCAGGGGAGGGAAGGGACGAGCAGAGGGAGGAGAGCCCGGATCTGACCTGCGCGCGGCGAGATCCGCCAGAATCCGACGGGATCGAGCGGGGAAGGAGGCGGTGGCGAGGGTTTCGGGGGGAGGGGGAGAGGATTATGCTCGCCTATCCCATCCTAGTGGCCGCCATGTAACGCCCCAAGACCGACGCTTCAGAAGACTTCCATATATTCCGGGTTTCGCCGTGTGTTTCTTTGGTGCTTGCTCTTTTATTTTATTTTTGCATTGCATCATGTCATCATGCCATCATGTCATTAATCTTTGCATCTCAACTCAACTAATAAATTGCATAGATCCTTTGATCTATTTAAATCGAGGGAATTCACATGGTGATTTCTCTTTATAACATATCCTCCTAAAAATTAGGGAGCTATATTATAATATTCCATTAACTTTGGAATCACCATAACACACCACAGTTTAAGTTCCACGCATTTTTCTATCTCTATTCCTTGCCTCAAACTTTGCCAACAACTCTTATCTCATTTATCGAGGCTCTTCCTAAATTCTCAACATTTTGGGCCTTCCAAACCCTCACTCCCTATTCACCCATTTGAATTAAATTCAAATGTGTAGATTCTAAACCTTGCATCCACGCCCATTCCTATTTTCTTGGATTAAGCTCATTTTTGTGAGTCCGGGAAAATAATCCCCATGCTCAAATTCTTGTCCACTCATTTCTTTTCTCTCCTTTTCTTTCTTTGCTTTTCTGTTTTTAGAAGAGATTTGTAAAAGAGAGGGAGTGGAGAGCCCAGCAGCCTCCCTCTTCGCTGGGCCGGCCTCCTAGGCCCACCAACCCTCCTGAAGCCCAGCCGCACCGATAACCAACCCTAGCTCTGTCCCTCGATCCCTCCCTTCCCCTCGAACCCTTCCTCCAGCGCCGCCATCTCCCTCGCTCATCCCGATCCCCATCTCACTCTCTCCCTCTCGATCCCGCGCGCCTCCCTCTGCAGCACCAGGCCGCGACCGCGCCTCCTCCTCACCAAATCCTCGTCGCCCGAGCGCTCGAGGAGAGGAGCTCCTCGAGCACCCGCGCCCGCATCCGTCTGTTGGAAATATGCCCTAGAGGCAATAATAAAAGCATTATTATTATATTTCCTTATTCATGATAATTGTCTTTATTCGTGCTATAATTGTGTTATCCGGAAATCGTAATACATGTGTGAATAACAGACAACAAACATGTCCCTAGTGAGCCTCTAGTTGACTAGCTCGTTGATCGACAGATAGTCATGGTTTCCTGACTATGGACATTGGATGTCATTTGATAACGGGATCACATCATTAGGAGAATGATGTGATGGACAAGACCCAATCCTAAACATAGCATAAGATCGCTTAGTTCGTTTGCTAGAGTTTTCCAATGTCAAGTATCCTTTCCTTAGACCATGAGATCGTGTAACTCCCGGGTACCGTAGGAGTGCTTTGGGTGTGCCAAACGTCACAACGTAACTGGGTGACTATAAAGGTATACTACGGGTATCTCTGAAAGTGTCTGTTGGGTTGACATGGATCGAGACTGGGATTTGTCACTCCGCTTGACGGAGAGGTATCACCGGGCCCTCTCGGTAATGCATCATCACAATGAGCTCAATGTGATCAAAGTGTTTGATCACGGGATCATGCATTACGGTACGAGAAAAGTGACTTGCCGGTAACGAGATTGAACGAGGTATTGGGATACCGACGATCGAATCTCGGGCAAGTAAAATACCGATTGACAAAGGGAATCGTATACGGGATTAATTGAATCCTCGACATCGTGGTTCATCCGATGAGATCATCGTGGAGCATGTGGGAGCCAACATGGGTATCCAGATCCCGCTGTTGGTTATTGCCCGAGAGCCATCTCGGTCATGTCTGCATGTCTCCCGAACCCGTAGGGTCTACACACTTAAGGTTCGGTGACGCTAGGGTTGTGAAGATATGTATGTGCAGTAACCCGAATGTTGGTCGGAGTCCCGGATGAGATCCCGGACGTCACGAGGAGTTCCGGAATGGTCCGGAGGTAAAGAATTATATATAGGAAGTGCTATTTCGGCCATCGGGACAAGTTTTGGTGTTATCGGTATTGTACGGGACCACCGGAGGGGTCCCGGGGGTCCACCAGGTGGGGCCACCTGCCCCGGTGGGCCACATGGGCCTTAGGGGGTGCGCCTTGGCCTGCATGGGCCAAGGGGAACCAGCCCCAAAGGGGCCCATGCGCCTAGGGTTCCAAAAGGGAGGAGTCCTAGTGGTGGAAGGCACCTCCTAGATGGCTTGGGGGGAGGGAAACCTCCCTGGCCGCCGCCCCCCTTGGGAGATCAGATCTCCCAGGGTCGGCGCCCCCAGAGGCCTATATAAAAGGGGGAGGGGAGGGGGGGGGCTGCGCACCCTATGCCCTGGAGCCTCCCTCTCCCTCTCCAACACATCCTCCTCCTCCGTAAGAGCTCGGCGAAGCCCTGTCGGAATACTGCAGCTCCACCATCACCACGCCGTCGTGCTGCTGCTGGAGTCTTCTTCCCCAACCTATCCCTTTGCCTTGCTGGATCAAGAAGAAGGAGACGTTACGCTGACCGTACGTGTGTTGAACGCAGAGGTGCCGTGCTTTCGGTGCTAGGATCTCCGGTGATTTGGATCACGGTGTGTACGACTACTTCATCCCCGTTCGTTGAACGCTTCCGCTCGCGATCTACAAAGTGGTATGTAGATGCAATCTCTCTCTCCCATGACTCGTTGCTAGATGAACTCATAGATGGATCTTGGTGAAACCGTAGGAAATTTTTTAATTTTCTGCAACGTTCCCCAACAGTGGCATCATGAGCTAGGTCTATGCATAGTTCTCTATTGCACGAGTAGAACACAATTTGTTGTGGGCGTAGATGTTGTCAACTCTTCTTGCCGCTACTAGTCTTATCTTGCTTCAGCGGTATTGCGGGATGAAGCGGCCCGGACCAACCTTACACGTACGCTTACATGAGACCGGTTCCACCGACTAACATGCACTAGTTGCATAAGGTGGCTGGCGGGTGTCTGTCTCTCCCACTTTAGTTGGAGCGGATTCGATGAAAAGGGTCCTTATGAAGGGTAAATAGAAGTTGACAAATCACGTTGTGGTTTTTAACGTAGGTAAGAAAACGTTCTTGCTAGAACCCTAATTCAGCCACGTAAAACTTGCAACAACAATTAGAGGACGTCTAACTTGTTTTTGCAGCAAGTGCTTTGTGATATGATATGGCCAAAGTTGTGATGAATGATGAATGGTCTATATGTGATGTATGAGATGTTCATGCTATTGTAATAGGAATCACGACTTGCATGTCGATGAGTATGACAACCGGCAGGAGCCATAGGAGTTGTCTTTATTTTTGTATGACCTGCGTGTCATTGAGAAACGCGATGTAAATTACTTTACTTTATTGCTAAACGCGTTAGCCATAGTAGTAGAAGTAATAGTTGGCGAGCAACTTCATGGAGACACGATGATGGAGATCATGATGATGGAGATCATGGTGTCAAGCCGGTGACAAGATGATCATGGAGCCCCAAGATGGAGATCGAAGGAGCTATGTGATATTGGCCATATCATGTCACATTTATTATTTGATTGCATATGATGTTTATCATGTTTTGCATCTTGTTTACTTAGAACGACGGTAATAAATAAGATGATCCCTCATAATAATTTCAAGAAAGTGTTCCCCCTAACTGTGCACCGTTGCGACAGTTCGTTGTTTCGAAGCACCACGTGATGATCGGGTGTGATAGATTCTAACGTTCACATACAACGGGTGTAAGACAGATTTACACATGCAAAACACTTAGGTTGACTTGACGAGCCTAGCATGTACAGACATGGCCTCGGAACACAGAAGACCGAAAGGTTGAGCATGAGTCGTATAGAAGATACGATCAACATGAAGATGTTCACCGATGTTGACTAGTCTGTCTCACGTGATGATCGGACACGGCCTAGTTGACTCGGATCATGTAATACTTAGATGACTAGAAGAGGGATGTCTATCTAAGTGGGAGTTCATTAAATAATTTGATTAAATGAACTTTATTATCATGAACTTAGTCTAAATATTTACAATATGTCTTGTAGATCAAATGGCCAACGTAGTCCTCAACTTCAACGCGTTCCTAGAGAAAACCAAGCTGAAAGACGATGGTAGCAACTATACGGACTGGGTCCGGAACCTGAGGATCATCCTCATAGCTGCCAAGAAAGATTATGTCCTACGAGCACCGCTGGGTGACGCACCTATTCTCCCTGCAGAACAAGACGTTATGAACGCTTGGCAGTCACGCTGCGATGATTACTCCCTCGTTCAGTGCGGCATGCTTTACAGCTTAGAGCCGGGGCTCCAAAAGCGTTTTGAGAGACATGGAGCATATGAGATGTTCGAAGAGCTGAAAATGGTTTTCCAAGCTCATGCCCGGGTCGAGAGATATGAAGTCTCCGACAAATTCTTTAGCTGTAAGATGGAGGAAAATGGCTCTGTCTGTGAACACATACTCAAAATGTCTGGGTTGCACAACCGCTTGACTCAACTGGAAGTTAATCTCCCGGATGAAGCGGTCATTGACAGAATTCTCCAGTCGCTTCCACCTAGCTACAAGAGCTTTGTGATGAACTACAATATGCAGGGGATGGTAAAGACCATTCCTGAGGTATATGCTATGCTGAAATCAGCAGAGGTAGAAATCAAGAAGGAGCATCAAGTGTTGATGGTGAATAAAACCACTAAGTTCAAGAAGGGCAAGGGTAAAAAGAACTTCAAGAAGGACGGCAAGGAAGTTGCCGCGCCCGGTAAGCAAGTTGCCGGGAAGAAGCCAAAGAATGGACCCAAGCCCGAGACTGAGTGTTTTTATTGCAAGGGAAGTGGTCACTAGAAGCGGAACTGCCCCAAATACTTAGCGGATAAGAAGGCCGGCAAAACCAAAGGTATATGTGATATACATGTAATTGATGTGTACCTTACCAGTACTCGTAGTAGCTCTTGGGTATTTGATACCGGTGCAGTTGCTCACATATGTAACTCAAAGCAGGAGCTGCGGAATAAACGGAGACTGGCGAAGGACGAGGTGACGATGCGCGTCGGGAATGGTTCCAAGGTCGATGTGATCGCCGTCGGCACGCTGCCTCTACATTTACCTACGGGATTAGTTTTAAACCTCAATAATTGTTATTTAGTGCCAAGTTTGAGCATGAACATTGTGTCTGGATCTCGTTTAATTCGAGATGGCTACTCATTTAAATCCGAGAATAATGGTTGTTCTATTTATATGAGAGATATGTTTTATGGTCATGCTCCGATGGTTAATGGTTTATTCTTAATGAATCTCGTACGTGATGATACACATATTCATAGTGTGAATACCAAAAGAGTTAAAGTTGATAACAATAGTCCCACATATTTGTGGCACTGCCGCCTTGGTCACATAGGTGTCAAACGCATGAAGAAGCTCCATGCAGATGGACTTTTAGAGTGTCTTGATTATGAATCATTTGACACGTGCGAACCATGCCTCATGGGTAAAATGACCAAGACTCCGTTCTCAGGAACAATGGAGCGAGCAACCAACTTATTGGAAATCATACATACCGATGTGTGCGGTCCAATGAGTGTTGAGGCTCGCGGTGGCTATCGTTATGTTCTCACCCTCACTGATGACTTGAGTAGATATGGGTATGTCTACTTAATGAAACACAAGTCTGAGACCTTTGAAAAGTTCAAGGAATTTTAGAGTGAGGTTGAAAATCAACGTGAAAGAAAGATCAAGTTTCTACGATCAGATCGTGGAGGAGAATACTTGAGTCACGAATTTGGCACACACTTAAGAAAATGTGGAATAGTTTCACAACTCACGCCGCCTGGAACACCTCAGCGTAATGGTGTGTCCGAACATCGTAATCGCACTCTATTAGATATGGTGCGATCTATGATGTCTCTTACCGACTTACCGCTATCTTTTTGGGGCTATGCTTTAGAAACTGCCGCATTCACTTTAAATAGGGCTCCGTCGAAATCCGTTGAGACGACACCGTATGAATTATGGTTTGGGAAGAAACCTAAGCTGTCGTTTCTAAAAGTTTGGGGATGCGATGCTTATGTCAAGAAACTTCAACCTGAAAAGCTCGAACCCAAGTCGGAAAAATGCGTCTTCATAGGATACCCTAAAGAAACTGTTGGGTATACCTTCTACCTCAGATCCGAAGGCAAGATCTTTGTTGCCAAGAATGGATCCTTTCTGGAGAAAGAGTTTCTCTCGAAAGAAGTAAGTGGGAGGAAAGTAGAACTTGATGAAGTGTTACCTCTTGAACCGGAAAACGGCGAAACTCAAGAAAACGTTTCTGAGGTGCCTGCACCGACTAGAGAGGAAATTAATGATGATGATCAAGATACTTCTAATCAAGCTCCTACTGAAATTCGAAGGTCCACAAGGACACGTTCCGCACCAGAGTGGTACGGCAACCCTGTCTTGGAAATCATGTTGTTAGACAACGGTGAACCTTCGAACTATGAGGAAGCAATGGCGGGCCCGGATTCCGACAAATGGCTGGAAGCCATGAAATCCGAGATAGGATCCATGTATGAAAACGAAGTATGGACTTTGACTGACTTGCCCGTTGAACGGCGAGCCATAGAAAATAAATGGATCTTTAAGAAGAAGACAGACGCGGATGGTAATGTGACCATCTATAAAGCTCGGCTTGTCGCTAAGGGTTATCGACAAGTTCAAGGAATTGACTACGATGAGACTTTCTCACCGGTAGCGAAGCTGAAGTCCGTCCGAATCATGGTAGCAATTGCCGCATACTATGATTATGAGATATGGCAAATGGACGTCAAAACGGCATTCCTTAATGGTTTCCTTAAGGAAGAATTGTATATGATGCAGCCGGAAGGTTTTGTCGATCCTAAGCATGCTGACAAGGTGTGCAAGCTCCAACGCTCGATTTATGGGCTGGTGCAAGCATCTCGGAGTTGGAACATTCGCTTTGATGAGATGATCAAAGCGTTTGGGTTTACGCAGACTTATGGAGAAGCCTGCGTTTACAAGAAAGTGAGTGGGAGCGCTGTAGCATTTCTCATATTATATGTAGACGACATACTTTTGATGGGAAATGATATAGAACTCTTGGACAACATCAAGGCCTACTTGAATAAGAGTTTTTCAATGAAGGACCTTGGAGAAGCTGCTTATATATTAGGCATCAAGATCTATAGAGATAGATCGAGACGCCTCATAGGTCTTTCACAAAGCACATACCTTGATAAGATATTGAAGAAGTTCAATATGGATCAATCTAAGAAGGGGTTCTTACCTGTGTTACAAGGTGTGAAATTGAGCTCAGCTCAATGTCCGACCACGGCAGAAGATATAGGTTCTATTATGTATGCCATGCTGTGTACCAGACCTGATGTAAACCTTGCCGTAAGTTTGGTAGGAAGGTACGAAAGTAATCCCGGCAAGGAACACTGGACAGCGGTCAAGAATATCCTGAAGTACCTGAAAAGGACTAAGGAAATGTTTCTCGTTTATGGAGGTGACGAAGAGCTCGTCGTAAAGGGATACGTTGACGCTAGCTTCGACACAGATCTGGATGACTCTAAGTCACAAACCGGATACGTGTATATTTTGAATGGTGGGGCAGTAAGCTGGAGCAGTTGCAAGCAAATCGTCGTGGCGGGATCTACATGTGAAGCGGAGTACATGGCAGCCTCGGAGGCAGCACATGAACCAATTTGGGTGAAGGAGTTCATCACCGACCTCGGAGTCATACCCAATGCGTCGGGGCCAATCAAGCTCTTCTGTGACAACACTGGAGCTATTGCACTTGCAAAGGAGCCCAGGTTTCACAAGAAGACCAGGCACATCAAGCGTCGCTTCAACTCTATTCGTGAAAATGATCAAGATGGAGACATAGAGATTTGTAAAGTGCACACGTATCTGAATGTCGCAGATCCGTTGACTAAACCTCTCCCTAAGGCAAAACATGATCAGCACCAGAACTCTATGGGTGTTCGATTCATCACAATGTAACTAGATTATTGACTCTAGTGCAAGTGGGAGACTGTTGGAAATATGCCCTAGAGGCAATAATAAAAGCATTATTATTATATTTCCTTATTCATGATAATTGTCTTTATTCGTGCTATAATTGTGTTATCCGGAAATCGTAATACATGTGTGAATAACAGACAACAAACATGTCCCTAGTGAGCCTCTAGTTGACTAGCTCGTTGATCGACAGATAGTCATGGTTTCCTGACTATGGACATTGGATGTCATTTGATAACGGGATCACATCATTAGGAGAATGATGTGATGGACAAGACCCAATCCTAAACATAGCATAAGATCGCTTAGTTCGTTTGCTAGAGTTTTCCAATGTCAAGTATCCTTTCCTTAGACCATGAGATCGTGTAACTCCCGGATACCGTAGGAGTGCTTTGGGTGTGCCAAACGTCACAACGTAACTGGGTGACTATAAAGGTATACTACGGGTATCTCTGAAAGTGTCTGTTGGGTTGACATGGATCGAGACTGGGATTTGTCACTCCGCTTGACGGAGAGGTATCACCGGGCCCTCTCGGTAATGCATCATCACAATGAGCTCAATGTGATCAAAGTGTTTGATCACGGGATCATGCATTACGGTACGAGAAAAGTGACTTGCCGGTAACGAGATTGAACGAGGTATTGGGATACCGACGATCGAATCTCGGGCAAGTAAAATACCGATTGACAAAGGGAATCGTATACGGGATTAATTGAATCCTCGACATCGTGGTTCATCCGATGAGATCATCGTGGAGCATGTGGGAGCCAACATGGGTATCCAGATCCCGCTGTTGGTTATTGCCCGAGAGCCATCTCGGTCATGTCTGCATGTCTCCCGAACCCGTAGGGTCTACACACTTAAGGTTCGGTGACGCTAGGGTTGTGAAGATATGTATGTGCAGTAACCCGAATGTTGTTTGGAGTCCTGGATGAGATCCCGGACGTCACGAGGAGTTCCGGAATGGTCCGGAGGTAAAGAATTATATATAGGAAGTGCTATTTCGGCCATCGGGACAAGTTTCGGTGTTATCGGTATTGTACCGGGACCACCGGAGGGGTCCCGGGGGTCCACCAGGTGGGGCCACCTGCCCCAGTGGGCCACATGGGCCTTAGGGGGTGCACCTTGGCCTGCATGGGCCAAGGGGAACCAGCCCCAAAGGGGCCCATGCGCCTAGGGTTCCAAAAGGGAGGAGTCCTAGTGGTGGAAGGCACCTCCTAGATGGCTTGGGGGGAGGGAAACCTCCCTGGCCGCCGCCCCCCTTGGGAGATCAGATCTCCCAGGGCCGGCCCCCCCCAGAGGCCTATATAAAAGGGGAGGGGAGGGGGGGCTGCGCACCCTATGCCCTGGACCCTCCCTCTCCCTCTCCAACACATCCTCCTCCTCCGTAAGAGCTCGGCGAAGCCCTGTCGGAATACTGCAGCTCCACCATCACCACGCCGTCGTGCTGCTGCTGGAGTCTTCTTCCCCAATCTCTCCCTTTGCCTTGCTGGATCAAGAAGAAGGAGACGTTACGCTGACCGTACGTGTGTTGAACGCGGAGGTGCCGTGCTTTCGGTGCTAGGATCTCCGGTGATTTGGATCACGGTGTGTACGACTACTTCATCCCCGTTCGTTGAACGCTTCCGCTCGTGATCTACAAAGTGGTATGTAGATGCAATCTCTCTCTCCCATGACTCCTTTCTAGATGAACTCATAGATGGATCTTGGTGAAACCGTAGGAAATTTTTTTATTTTCTGCAACGTTCCCCAACACCGTCGTCCTCCGCGCCATCTTCGTAAAGCGCCAGAAACTCAACCCCGAGCCTCTCCACGCGCGCCCGCACCCACCGCTTCGCTCCCGCAGGCGCGCAGCCGCCCCGTGGCCCCTGCGTTCCTCGCCCCGCCGCCGCACCGTCTTCTTCACCTCCTGCCGCGAGCTCTGCCTCCTCGCCATGGCCCTCGCAGGCTCCCTCCGTCAAGCCCCGCTGCCTCCTGCTCTACTCCCTCGTCCCGCCACCAGCCGGGTTGGACGCCCATTTGCCGGATCCGCCCTTCCCGTGGCCGCCCTCTTCATCTCCGGCGTATCTAGCTTCGCTGCAAGCCCCTGCCCCGCCTCTGCTTCGTTCGAGCTGGGAGGAGGACGTGCCTCCGCTCGCCCGCATCGTCCAGCGTCAAGTCCCTGCTGCCGGCCTCTGTTTTCCCTGCTCGTCGCCTGAGCATCAGCACCCGCTCGCTCGCCCGTGCGTGAGTGCTCGCGTGGGCCACTTCGACCGGCGACCTCCTCAAGTTCAGGACCAAGACCCGAGACCTGAGACCCGTGGCCCCCGCTGTTAATTTCCGTGGACGTCAAGTACCTCTTCCGGTGATCCGAACATCTACGAGCCGTGAACCACTACAGTCGGTGTGTTTTTCGTCAAGTCCGACTACGACACAAACGGCTACACAATGACTCCGAAGAACATGGAAACGCCAAGTTCCTCTCCGAACGTGTACGGCTATCAACGAGTACCTCTACCATCGCCATGTACCACTACTTCAACTACATCGCGTGAACGTCTACTTCCCTCTACGAACTTGATCCGCTTCGAAAAAATGCACGCTTCGAAGGTATAACCCCGAGACGACCTTCCGAAAACGAATGTGTGTAGTATGAGATGCCCGTGTTTGCACCATGTCCGAGTTGTTCCTTGAGCGTTCCTCTTTGCCTTGCCGTCGACATGTGGGAACCCGGTTGCCGGGATCACCCCACCATCTTGCATGACACGCTCACGACACGCTTCCTTTTGCACCGGTATCTTCAAGAGCTACCGGAACCGATATGTTGCCGTGGCATCATTTTTGGATTCGTTGCCGTGGCACCTCTTTCTTCCACCACGGTGACAAATGCTTCATAATGCTCTTGTCAACATTTTCCTAAAATTGCTTAAAACTTGCACATGTCATCCGCATGATGATAACAACAATTAAAATGTTTAAAATGTTGTTTGTTTAAATTTGCTTAAATGCCATATTAAAATGATTTATTTCATAACTAAATAACCGTAGCTCCAAATTTATTAAACTTTATATGTAAATGGGGTAGAAAAATGCATAGTTTAACATGATGCACTTTATTTTTCTGTTTGACAACATTAAAATATGCTTTAGGACAGATCAGTACCAAATCTAAAATATGCACATGAGGATTTTCCGGAATTGTTGTTTGTTGTTCCGGCCTCATTTAAACTTGCCTAGATAGATAGTTTTATTATGTTTCACCTCTTGCCATGTTAAGCAACATTTAATATTGATGTGTACATAAACGAGAGAGAACTAAATAATTGATGTGGTGTTTCCTCAATATGCAACTCGTTGCATATTGAGCTCCACTTAATTCGTAGTGTTGTTTGTTGCACTTTGCCATGCCATGCTCATTAAACCGGACATGCATCATACTTGGTTGTGCATCATGCCATGTTTATGTGATGGTTGTTTACTATGTTGCTTGCTTCTTTCCGGGTTGTTTCTCTCGTTAGCTTCGGTTTCGTTCCGGAGTTGTGAGGATACGTTCGACTACGTCCGCTTGTCTTCTTCATGGACTCGTTCTTCTTCCTAGCGGGATCTTAGGCAAGATGACCATACCCTCGAAATCACTTCTATCTTTGCTTGCTAGTTGCTCGCTCTTTTGCTATGCCTATGCTGCGATACCTACCACTTGCTTATCATGCCTCCCATATTGTTAAACCAAGCCTCTAACCCACCTTGTCCTAGCAAACCATTGCTTGGCTATGTTACCGCTTTGCTCAGCCCCTCTTATAGCGTTGTTAGTTGTAGGTGAAGTTGAAGTTTGTTCCTTGTTGGAACATGGAGATGTTGTTCCTTGTTGGAACTTGTTTACTTGTTGGGATATCACAATATATCTTTTTTAATTAATGCATCTATATACTTGGTAAAGGGTGGAAGGCTCGGCCTTATGCCTGGTGTTTTGTTCCACTCTTGCCGCCCTAGTTTCCGTCATATCGGTATTATGTTCCCGGATTTTGCGTCCCTAACGCGGTCGGGTGATTTATGGGACCCCCTTGATAGTTCGCTTTGAATAAGACTCCTCCAGCAAGGCCCAACCTTGGTTTTACCATTTGCCTCACCACCACCTACTTTTCCCTTGGGAGTAATTAACCCAAGGGTCATCTTTATTTAGCCCCCCCGGGCCAATGCTTGTCTAAGTGTTGGCCCGAAACGAGTAGACTGCGGGGCCACCTTGGGGAAACTTGAGGATTGGTTTTACTCGTAGGATGTCTCATCCGGTGTTGCCCTGAGAACGAGATATGTGCAGCTCCTATCAGGATGTCGGCGCATCGGGCGGCTTTGCTGGTCTTGTTTTATTACTGTCGAAATGTCTTGTAGCCGGGATTCCGAGACTGATCGGGTCTTCCCGGGGAGAAGGAATATCCTTCGTTGATCGCGAGAGCTTATCATGGGCTAAGTTGGGACACCCCTGCAGGGTTTGAACTTTCAAAAGCCGTGCCCACGGTTATGTGGCAGATGGGAATTTGTTAATGTCCGGTTGTAGAAAACCCGAAGTTGATCTTAATTAAAATACACCAACCGCGTGTGTAACCGTGGTGGTCTCTTCTCGGCGGGGTCCGGGAAGTGAACACGGTGTTGGAGTTATGCTTGACGTAAGTAGTTTCAGGATCACCTCTTGATCATAGTTGTTCGATCGTGCTTTTGCCTTCTCTTCTCGCTCTCATTTGCGTATGTTAGCCACCATATATGCTAGTCGCTTGTTGCAGCTCCACCTCACTACCTTCTCCTACCCATAAGCTTAAATAGTCTTGATCTCGCGGGTGTGAGATTGCTGAGTCCCCGTGACTCACAGATACTTCCAAAACCAGTTTGCAGGTGCCGATGAAACCGTGCAGGTGACGCACCCGAGCTCAAGGAGGGGCTCGATGAAGATCTTGTTCAATGTGTTGTTTCGTTTCAATTGATCAGTAGTGGAGCCCAGTTGGGGAAGATCGGGGATCTGTGTAGCATTTGGGGTAGTCTTCTTTTATTTTGGTTCCGTAGTCGGACCTTGATTGTATCTGTATGATGTAATGCTTTACTCATGTATTGTGTGAAGTGGCGATTGTAAGCCAACTATGTATCTCTTTCCCTTATGTATTACATGGGTTGTGTGAAGATTACCTCACTTGCGACATTGCTTTCACTGCAGTTATGCCTCTAAGTCGTGCTTCGACATGTGGGAGATATAGCCACATCGAGGGCATTACAAGTTGGTATCAGAGCCTTCCCCGACCTTAGGAGCCCCCACTGATTGTTCGTTTTTAGCGGCCGAGTTGTGTCTAGAAAAATGTTTTGAGTCATTTAGGAATTTTATATCGGAGAGCTTAGGAATTGTTTTTACTTCCCAGTCTCCTCGACGCTCTGGTAAGGCATCCTGACGTAGAGTTTTGACTCTTCTCTTCTCAAACTTCACTAAATTTTTTTTAGGATCACGCGGGTATCTTGGAATCGTTCCAATGGTTTTGTGATGACAACATTGTCTTGGTGCCTCCTGTCAGCAGGGGTTTAGTGGAGGTGTCCCGGGGAGTTGAGCTCTAAGGTGTTGTCGTCATAATTTTATCGTTGCAGTTCTTGAATACCTGAGTTTAGTACGCCGACATCGAAAATCTCTTTTGTACAGTTGTTGGTGAGATAAACCTGATAGCCCAGTACTGAGGCGAGTGCGGGAGTATTGCCATAACTCGTATAACGGATGCTTTTCGAAGGTTGAGGTAGACGATTTCTGGAGTTTTCTTGGTTATGTGTTGAAGGATGGATACAGCTGGGTCTAGGTATTGTTAGTTTGGGTGATATATTTTGTGTCCCCTGTATCCCTAACACCAGATTGCATAACCAGAAAGTTTCGGGAGTTTATAAGTGGGAATTCAAGTATCTCGTAGGATATCTTTCCAACAGACACATGATACGATATGGGATCTATCATATGTTTGTTTCCGGCTTATTCTGCAAGCCAAATCCTTTGTTTTGTTTTATTTGTGGTATTCGAGTTGCTTCGATGTCAAGTGTTGATCCATACCTTCCCTAAACGGTGTTCTCATATTGCTATGTGAATACTAATCCTTATTGATCATCGAGGTTGTCATGTTAATTCTGTTCCAACCCGCGTGCTTCTCTTTAAGTGGATCCGATCATTTCAACAACCGCTAGATAAACTCTAAGTATTCTCAACGATGTTTGTTTCATTCGTCCCAAGTTGTCTTTGTTTTTCCCGCCCTCCCACCCTTTTTCTTCAAGGACCCATATTTCTCGATCAAGTATTCTTTTATTTGTGAGAAGTCTCTCCATTATTTTCCGTCAATGTTCTTATCCGGTGATTTCCCATGAAGATACTAACGGAGCTTCAACTTTATCATTCTTCATTCTTTTTTCTTCCCCGGTGGACTAAATTCAAGCTTTCGGTGTTGATCATATCTCTTTCCTCGTCTCGAATGTTTCCTCATGCCGGTGCACCTCTTAAATCGTTCATCTCCCGAAGTGCTGAAGATATCTCAGAAGGCTCGTCTTGTCTTTCAAGATCAGTTCAACCTATTTCGAGACTGTTATCTTATTCAAGCCATTTAAATCAACCGGTGCAACCTCCCTGTCAAGTAATCTTTTCCAACGGTATTTTCTTTTCAGTGGGCCCTAACCCACAGGTCTTTTCCCAGGATCTTACCTGACTCTTCTAATTTTCCCGGAGCTTCTAAAATTCTTCCAAGGTTGACGTAAGAATGGGTTATCATCAGTCATCTGTCTTTCTCCTCGATCTTTCAAATTATTTTCATCGTTGGTTCAACCTTTCCAATTTACATCCCGGAGCGCCTCAACAATTCATGGTGGTGTTTCTCATCGTCATTCTCAACATTTGAAGACCGAAGAAGAGTTCCTCTTAAATCTTGCTCCATTCTCTTCAAGATTCATGGTTCTAGCTTAATGCCATCCTCTCATAATTGTTTTCGATTGTGGGAATTCATTTCACCCATCCTGAGCAATTCAAGTGTCTTTTCAGTTTGATTCTCTGAAGGCAATCATTTCGGGTTTATTCATCATCAGCTTTCAGCTATTGTTCTCCAAATCTTACCGGTTTATCATTCAGATACCCTCTAATCAGCTCGGGATCTCTACGTTCACTTGTATCTAAATTCTCTCAAGTATCTTCCTTCATTTTCTAATTCTTCCTGGTGTTCCTTTATCTTTTCTTCGTTCATTTTCAATTCTTATGGTGGTTCGTTCAAGATTTCACTTCCTTCGTTATCATATTAATTCATTCGTTGTTTCCAAATTCCACCGGTGGTTCCATCAATACCTTCCCAAGTTTGTGCTATATCTCTCTTGATCCTTTCTACGAGAATAAGTAGTATGCCAAATCCGTTGCTTGTCATCAATCTAAATTGGTGAAGGATAAGCATAATGTAATTCTTATTCTTGTTTCATCGAGTAAATTCTATTCCTTATTCCGGAGGTTTATCAAAATTCTTGATTTCATTTGTTCATCTTTCCTTCCGGAGTTCCAAGTTTTCTCGGTTATATCATTTCTAAGCTCCATCTAAATCGTTGCAAGGCTTCACTTGGTGTTTTCAACTTCTCTTCCTTTTTATCATCCTTCTATTTACCGGAGTTCGTCATGGAGGCTCTACATGGTGGTTCGTCAAGGATTCTTTTCATTCTTCGATTGTCCTCAAGATTTTTCTCGGAGTTAAGATCCGTCAAGCTATACTCTAAAATAAACATGTTGTCAACACATGTTTTGTTTTGAGGAGTTCAAGCATTCTTCATCTTGCATTCCGAAGTGCAATTCTTTCGACCTTATCTTTTGAGGTGGTGTTATGTCATTTTGACAGTTGCATTCATGTTTCATGATTCACTTGTTGTCAAGAACGAGGTATTTTAAATCCATCAATCTCTTCATGGGAGTTATCTTGTGTCATGTTTCACCTAAAGCCTTCCCTAAGTAATGTTGCTATTATGGTGCTTATCGATGATCCAAGTTTTCTCCTCTCCTCTCGGTGAAAGAAATGTTCTTCTCTTCGTTGATCTCAAGCAAACAATTGTTTCCGTTAGTGGCAGAATTTCACCTCTAGTTTTGAGATGTTTTCATAAGTCCACGAGGAGTATATCACTTCATTGTTGGTTTTCCAACAACTCCGCTCTAACCTTCTTGCAAGGGTGCTTTCCAAGCTCATTTGTGGCAGAAATTGGCATTTCCTTCTACATTCTTCTATTCCAATGATCTATCTTCTATTCTCTCTTCCGGAGGCAATGTGATGTTGCTCTCTTCGCTCATCATCTTGAATTGTGAAGATCGTGTTCTTTTCGTGCTTATCCATTTAACCGGAGTGTTATGTCATCTCTTTAAGTTCTTTTCATCTTATCAAGTTTTCCTTCTTCTTTCAGTCGGAGTGCTGCCCAAATTATATCAATCTTATTCCTTCTCTATCATGTTTTAACCGGAGTGGTTTCAATATCTATCTTATCACTAAACCTCTTGGTTCTCGTCGTATCCCTTGTGCCTCTTTTCTAACGAAGTGTTTTCAACTGTGTTCATCTTCGTTGTTTTCTTTCTTTCAATTTGCTCAACCTCTTAAGATTCGTTGGTTTCACTCTTTTGTCAAAGAAGCAACTTAGTTTTACCTCTTCTCTTCCTCTTCCGTTTTTCTCTGGTGCCATCCTAGATCTCGGGACGAGATCCTCTCGTAGTGGTGGAGTGTTGTAACGCCCCAAGACCGACGCTTCAGAAGACTTCCATATATTCCGGGTTTTGCCGTGTGTTTCTTTGGTGCTTGCTCTTTTTTTTGCATTGCATCATGTCATCATGCCATCATGTCATTAATCTTTGCATCTCAACTCAACTAATAAATTGCATAGATCCTTTGATCTATTTAAATCGAGGGAATTCACATGGTGATTTCTCTTTATAACATATCCTCCTAAAAATTAGGGAGCTATATTATAATATTCCATTAACTTTGGAATCACCATAACACACCACAGTTTAAGTTCCACGCATTTTTCTATCTCTATTCCTTGCCTCAAACTTTGCCAACAACTCTTATCTCATTTATCGGGGCTCTTCCTAAATTCTCAACATTTTGGGCCTTCCAAACCCTCACTCCCTATTCACCCATTTGAATTAAATTCAAATGTGTTAGATTCTAAACCTTGCATCCACGCCCATTCCTATTTTCTTGGATTAAGCTCATTTTTGTGAGTCCGGGAAAATAATCCCCATGCTCAAATTCTTGTCCACTCATTTCTTTTCTCTCCTTTTCTTTCTTTGCTTTTCTGTTTTTAGAAGAGATTTGTAAAAGAGAGGGAGTGGAGAGCCCAGCAGCCTCCCTCTTCGCTGGGCCGGCCTCCTAGGCCCACCAACCCTCCTGAAGCCCAGCCGCACCGATAACCAACCCTAGCTCTGTCCCTCGATCCCTCTCTTCCCCTCGAACCCTTCCTCCAGCGCCGCCATCTCCCTCGCTCATCCCGATCCCCATCTCACTCTCTCACTCTCGATCCCGCGCGCCTTCCTTTGCAGCACCAGGCCATGACCGCGCCTCCTCCTCACCAAATCCTCGTCGCCCGAGCGCTCGAGGAGAGGAGCTCCTCGAGCACCCGCGCCCGCATCTGTCGTCCTCCGCGCCATCTTCGTAAAGCGCCAGAAACTCAACCCCGAGCCTCTCCACGCGCGCCCGCACCCACCGCTTCGCTCCCGCAGGCGCGCAGCCGCCCCGTGGCCCCTGCGTTCCTCGCCCCGCCGCCGCACCGTCTTCTTCACCTCCTGCCGCGAGCTCTGCCTCCTCGCCATGGCCCTCGCAAGCTCCCTCCGTCAAGCCCCGCAGCCTCCTACTCTACTCCCTCGTCCTGCCACCAGCCGGGTTGGACGCCCATCTGCCGGATCTGCCCTTCCCGTGGCCGCCCTCTTCATCTCCGGCGTATCTCGCTTCGCTGCAAGCCCCTGCCCCGCCTCTGCCTCGTTCGAGCAGGGAGGAGGACGTGCCTCCGCTCGCCCGCATCGTCCAGCGTCAAGTCCCTTCTGCCGGCCTCTGTTTTTCCTGCTCGTCGCCTGAGCATCAGCACCCGCTCGCTCGCCCGTGCGTGAGTGCTCGCGTGGGCCACTTCGACCGGCGACCTCCTCAAGTTCAGGACCAAGACCCGAGACCTGAGACCCGTGGCCTCCGCTGTTAATTTCCGTGGACGTCAAGTACCTCTTCCGGTGATCCGAACATCTACGAGCCGTGAACCACTACAGTCGGTGTGTTTTTCGTCAAGTCCGACTATGACACAAACGGCTACACAATGACTCCGAAGAACATGGAAACGCCAAGTTCCTCTCCGAACGTGTACGGCTATCAACGAGTACCTCTACCATCGCCGTGTACCACTACTTCAACTACATCGCGTGAACGTCTACTTCCCTCTACGAACTTGATCCGCTTCGAAAAAATGCACGCTTTGAAGGTATAACCCCGAGACGACCTTCCGAAAACGAATGTGTGTAGTATGAGATGCCCGTGTTTGCACCATGTCCGAGTTGTTCCTTGCGCGTTCCTCTTTGCCTTGCCGTCGACATGTGGGAACCCGGTTGCCGGGATCACCCCACCATCTTGCATGACACGCTCACGACACGCTTCCTTTTGCACCGGTATCTTCAAGAGCTACCGAAACCGATATGTTGCCGTGGCATCATTTTCGGATTCGTTGCCGTGGCACCTCTTTCTTCCACCACGGTGACAAATGCTTCATAATGCTCTTGTCAACATTTTCATAAAATTGCTTAAAACTTGCACATGTCATCCGCATCATGATAACAACAATTAAAATGTTTAAAATGTTGTTTGTTTAAATTTGCTTAAATGCCATGCTAAAATGATTTATTTCATAACTAAATAACCGTAGCTCCAAATTTATTAAACTTTATATGTAAATGGGGTAGAAAAATGCATAGTTTAACATGATGCACTTTATTTTCCTGTTTTACAATATTAAAATATGCTTTAGGACAGATCAGGACCAAATCTAAAATATGCACATGAGGATTTTCCGGAATTGTTGTTTGTTGTTCCGGCCTCATTTAAACTTGCCTAGATAGATAGTTTTATTATGTTTCACCTCTTGCCATGTTAAGCAACATTTAATATTGATGTGTACATAAACGAGAGAGAACTAAATAATTGATGTGGTGTTTCCTCAATATGCAACTCGTTGCATATTGAGCTCCACTTAATTCGTAGTGTTGTTTGATGCACTTTGCCATGCCATGCTCATTAAACCCGACATGTATCATACTTGGTTGTGCATCATGTCATGTTTATGTGATGGTTGTTTACTATGTTGCTTGCTTCTTTCCGGGTTGTTTCTCTCGTTAGCTTCGGTTTCGTTCCGGAGTTGTGAGGATTCGTTCGACTACGTCCGCTTGTCTTCTTCATGGACTCATTCTTCTTCCTAGCGGGATCTCAGGCAAGATGACCATACCCTCGAAATCACTTCTATCTTTGCTTGCTAGTTGCTCGCTCTTTTACTATGCCTATGCTGCGATACCTACCACTTGCTTATCATGCCTCCCATATTGTTAAACCAAGCCTCTAACCCACCTTGTCCTAGCAAACCATTGCTTGGCTATGTTACCGCTTTGCTCAGCCCCTCTTATAGCATTGTTAGTTGCAGGTGAAGTTGAAGTTTGTTCCTTGTTGGAACATGGAGATGTTGTTCCTTGTTGGAACTTGTTTACTTGTTGGGATATCACAATATATCTTATTTAATTAATGCATCTATATACTTGGTAAAGGGTGGAAGGCTCGGCCTTATGCCTGGTTTATTGGTCCACTCTTGCCGCCCTAGTTTCCGTCATATCGGTATTATGTTCCCGGATTTTGCGTCCCTAACGCGGTCGGGTGATTTATGGGACCCCCTTGATAGTTCGCTTTGAATAAGACTCCTCCAGCAAGGACCAACCTTGGTTTTACCATTTGCCTCACCACCACCTACTTTTCCCTTGGGAGTAATTAACCCAAGGGTCATCTTTATTTAGCCCCCCCGGGCCAATGCTTGTCTAAGTGTTGGCCCGAAACGAGTAGACTGCGGGGCCACCTTGGGGAAACTTGAGGATTGGTTTTACTCGTAGGATGTCTCATCCGGTGTTGCCCTGAGAACGAGATATGTGCAGCTCCTATCAGGATGTCGGCGCATCGGGCGGCTTTGCTGGTCTTGTTTTATTACTGTCGAAATGTCTTGTAGCCGGGATTCCGAGACTGATCGGGTCTTCCCGGGGAGAAGGAATATCCTTCGTTGATCGCGAGAGCTTATCATGGGCTAAGTTGGGACACCCCTGCAGGGTTTGAACTTTCGAAAGCCGTGCCTGCGTTTATGTGGCAGATGGGAATTTGTTAATGTCCGGTTGTAGAAAACCCGAAGTTGATCTTAATTAAAATACACCAACCGCGTGTGTAACCGTGATGGTCTCTTCTCGGCGGGGTCCGGGAAGTGAACACGGTGTTGGAGTTATGCTTGACGTAAGTAGTTTCAGGATCACCTCTTGATCATAGTTGTTCGACCGTGCTTTTGCCTTCTCTTCTCGCTCTCATTTGCGTATGTTAGCCACCATATATGCTAGTCGCTTGCTGCAGCTCCACCTCACTACCTTCTCCTACCCATAAGCTTAAATAGTCTTGATCTCGCGGGTGTGAGATTGCTGAGTCCCCGTGACTCACAGATACTTCCAAAACCAGTTTGCAGGTGCCGATGAAACCGTGCAGGTGACGCACCCGAGCTCAAGGAGGGGTTCGATGAAGATCTTGTTCAGTGTGTTGTTTCGTTTCAATTGATCAGTAGTGGAGCCCAGTTGGGGACGATCGGGGATCTGTGTAGCATTTGGGGTAGTCTTCTTTTATTTTGGTTCCGTAGTCGGACCTTGATTGTATCTGTATGATGTAATGCTTTACTCATGTATTGTGTGAAGTGGCGATTGTAAGCCAACTATGTATCTCTTTCCCTTATGTATTACATGGGTTGTGTGAAGATTACCTCACTTGCGACATTGCTTTCAATGGGGTTATGCCTCTAAGTCGTGCTTCGACACGTGGGAGATATAGCCGCATCGAGGGCGTTACACGCCATCAAGTTTTCTTCCACACGCCGCCACATTGCCCCCTCCTCTTCCCCGTTTGACGATTTTGTCGTTGGCAAGAGGAGTGGGACCCGTCCATCCTTTTTCTCTTTTTCTCTAGTTAGGTTTTGTTTTCTGACGACACAACGAGGTGGTGACAACGATAGCATGTTATAATGAAGCATCTCTGGTCTCTTCCTACCTCGACGATATCTGTTCCCACACCGACGAAGACATGGCGGCGGCACGCGAGGCGGCTGATCGCGGAGAACATGCCGAGGGCGGACGGATACTGCAGAGACGACTGGCGGCTGTGAAGTGCAAGGCGCGCGCTCACAAAAACCTTGACTGCGAGGAGCTGGAGGACGAGATGCACAACTTCATCGGTCTCGTGGAAGACAGGCAACAGTACCAAAAGTTTGGGCACACGCGCATCCTGTCGGGCATGAGCTCGCACCGGATGCAGCACGCCGCCACGATGGGGAAGGCGTCTTTCAGTCGTGGCCGTGGTTTTGGTTGCCCTTGCCGTGGTGGCCGCGGGCGGCTTACGCAACTCTAGCAATGGAGAAGATGCTGGAGAAGTCACGCGAGCAACAGCAGACCGCAGCGGCGCCGGCGCCACAACCGAAGAGGAAGCATGGCAGAGGGCAGCAGCCAGACTGCAAGAGCGGCGTAGGCAAACGTCACAAAAAACATTAAATTGCCGCTCCTATATGAAAATGGGTGAAACATGCTGGTTACTACTACTACTATTTAAATTGCCGCGGCTTACACGACTCCGACAATGGAGAAGATGGTGGAGAAGTCAAGCGAGCAGCGGCAAACCACAGCGGCGCTAGCGCCACAGCCGAATAGGAAGCACGGCAGAGGGCAGCAGCTAGATTACCAAAAAAGGCTTTCGCCCCGCTTTATATATAAAGCACCAATAAACAAGCACCCAGTATAAGCACACGCCACGCCACCGCAACACACGCACACACACCCAAGGCAGGATACATAGGCGCTGAGCGCAGCAACACCACCCCTAGCACTACCACCATGCAATGATGAAGCTGCATACGATGAACCATGCACTCCAAGGCGGCACCTTCAAGAAGGAAACGACATCGGAGCACCGCCACCGCCTGATCCAAAGATCAGAGTTTCCCCAGAGCCGCATGACGGGCAATGAGAGCAGCGACGACGCCTTCAAGAAGGGAACGATCTTCGCCGCCGCCGATCCGTCCGAAGATAGAACAGGTTTTCACCTCAGCCAACACTCATCGCCACCGAACGCCACACCCCGGCAACCACGCCGCCCACAAGGCCATGGTGACCGGGCAGCACCAAGGCACGGGCTCTGCTCACGAGCACCGCGCTACCACCACCTGGGCCGCCGCCCCAGCTTCGACACCACCTCACTCGAGACCCGTCGCACCCCAACGAAAGAGACGAGCGGAAAGGTCTCACCTTTCGCACCCCTGGGCGACCACGAGCGTCGAGACCCAATAGGTCGGCCAAAACTGGTGTCCGTCGACCCGTCCTGCTGCCCCGAGCGCGAGACGAGCTCAGTCCTGTAGCATCGAGAGGGGGACGAGGTCAGTCCTGCTGCACCATGCGCGAGACGAGCTCGGTCCAGCCGCATCGGGCGCGACACAAGCTCGGTCCTGCAGCACCGGGACGCGAGACGAGCGGTGGACCGCAGCTGGGAGAGGACCAGCCCTTCGACGAAAGTAGCATCTGGACGCCGAGGAGAGGGATCGAAGGCCGAAACAGTCCACTTTCAAACGAGCCGACGCCGGCGGAGAAGCCAACCGTCGCTGCAGCCGGAACCGCCGAGCTGTCATGTAGATACCAAGCAGCAGGGAGGCCACCATACCACCTCGCGCCGCCGTAGCCCACGACCAGAGCAGCCACCACGCCGAGCCGCTGCCCAAACCCGCGCCGCTTGCCGGGACCAAGCCTAGGTCTGACAGAGCACGCAGCCACCGGACGCAAGCACCAGCAGCCGCGCCGCCAGGATGCAGCCACAGCCGCACCGTCAGCCATCCCCGCCGTCGAATCCAAGAAAGGGCGCGGTGCTCAGATCTAGCCGCGTGCCCCGGCCGACTGCGACCACCCCACCACGTGCCGGGGCCATCCCGACGACACCGGCCACAGCCAGCCAGCACCCTGCAGCCGGACCTCGCACATCGGCGCGCGCCGCCGCGCAGCCGCCACACCCAGCGAGGAGGGAAGTAGAAGAAAGGAGGGCGCCCAGGAAGAGGCCTCGCCGCCGCCCTCACTGGAGCCCACACGCGCTCCGCCGGCGGAGCCCCTCCGGCAGTGGCGAGACGGGAAGGGGAGAGGGGAAGGCCGGGCGGCGCACGAGAGGAGTTGCCCTCCGAGTCGCCAGAGGAGGGCGACGCGGCCGGGGGTGGGAGTTTTTCCGAATAATACCTTTTGTCGCAGCAGCTAGATTCCAAGAGCGGCACAGGAAACATCACAAAAAACATTAAATTGCTGCTGCTAGATTTTTTTCTTTTTTTTTCAAGAAATTTCCAATCTATACATCTTCAATCATGACAGTATAAAGAACAACATAGGTAATAAAAATTACAATCATGTCCTGGACCACCTAGCAACGACTACGAGCACTGAAGCAAGCCGAAGCGCGTCGTCATCATCGCCCCTCGCTCACCAGAGCCGGACAAACCTTATTGTAGTAGACAGTCGAAAAGTCGTCGTGCTTAAGGGCCATAGGGCGGGCGCACCATAGTAGCAATTATTGCCGATGAAGAAAGTCGTAGATCATAATGATCAAACATGTAAACACCCAAACGAAGACAAACAAAGACCGGACCCAAAGGGATCCACTGAAGACCAGCACAGATCGAATCCCGCGAGATCCGACGAACACAAACCTCTACACGCAATATGACAATTAGTGAAACATGGTGGTTCCTACTATACGCAAGTAGGTACTATTTAGATATATTTTGTAGCTGGTTAGCTTAGGCTGTTCATATATCCCGAGGAGTTAATTAATACTCCCTCCGTTCCAAAATAGATGACACAACTAGATTGTCATATTGGGTCATTTATTTTGAAACGGAGGAAATATTTGTGATATGCCTGTTCTTCGAACAATATTTGTGATATGCAACAGTTTAAGAATTGTAAGTTTTTTTTTGCAAGTATGGACAAAACTATAGGGCGTTTGAGTTGCCTTTATATTCGTCCATGTGGCTATTATTCACCGAGTTTCATTTGTACATCATCCATGTGTTAGAGCGACTCTATATTTAGTGAGAGGAGACGTTCATATCAACTACGGGGTGTTTACAGTGACTTCGTAAAATCTTAAGATAATATGCTGGCTCAATCTTTTGAAGGTGCTCATAGGTGGTAAGTTGTGTGTGTGTTCATAAGAGTGAGTATATGCGCGTGCGTCTGTACTTTGTTAAAAAAAAAGTCTGGACAAAGGGACAATATCATTCCATTTTATTTATTATTTTTCATAAACTTGACACGATACACGAAACATGCAAAGACAATCACGAGCAGTGCACACTCCAAAGAAATGAAAGCGCCCATATCAGATCAAATGGAAGCTAGCATCATTTTGGCAGCGGGAAGAGGAGGGATGCTCTGCTCATTCCTGAAGAAATCATGGGGATCCACCATGGTCTTCACGGCTGCCAGCCTCTTAAAATTTCCTTTGAAATACTTGTCTCCCCAGCTGACTCTAGCCTTCTCATAGCTCGTCACGTCACCGTCCAACTCATTTGTCCCAAGGTCAAGGTCCCTGTAGTTGACATACACAGCCCTCGGGTTGCTGGACACGTAAGGCTCCATCTCCTTGTACAGCCCCCTGACCCAGCTCATGCGCTTCTCCGCGGCCGCCGTCCCGTTCTCGTACCAGAAGGAGTAGTACTGGAGCTGGTAAAGGTTCCCCTGCCGGTGCGGGAACGGCGTCTCCGACGGCGGGATGCTGCTCATCAGGCCACCGTAAGGGTCCAGCATGAGCAGCGCCACCTCGGGCTTCTCCAGCCACGCCGTCCATATGCTCTCCCACACGTCCCTTGGAATCGGCTCTTGCACGTGGTCCGACTTGGCCTTGAGATAGTAGCTCGGGTTGCTGCTCCTGTTGAGGAGCTGCTCCGGTGGTACGGACGTCGTTGAGAAGCCGAAGAAGACCGTGGACTGCACCCAGCTCACCTCCTCGCAGTCTTGCTCCGTCATTCCGAGCTCAGGGAAGCGGTCTTGCATGAGCCGATGGAGGCCGCCGCACCGGCCGAGAAACAGCGCCTGGAAATTAGCCTGCTGGTTCAGCACGAGCACGCGGAGGTACAGCTCTTGCGGTGAAGCCGGCGCCATCTCTTGCCATTTGGTGATCAGTTCGACGGCGGACTGGCTCCTTGACCGGACGATGCTGAACACCGTGACGGTCTCCGGCACGGGGACCAGCCGCACCTTCCACGACAGCACCACGCCGAAGCTCTCGCCGCCTCCGCCACAGAGAGCCCAGAAGTGGTCCTCCCCCATGGTGCTCCTGTTCACCAGCCTTCCGTCGGCGTCCACGACGACGGCGTCCAGGACGTTGTCGGCGGAGAGGCCGTACTTGCGTGCCAGCGAGCCGAACCCGCCGCCGCTGAGGTGGCCACCGACGCCCATGGTGGGGCACGAGCCCGCCGGGAACCCGAGCGAGCGGCTGGCGGCGCCGACGGCGTAGTAGAGCTCGCCGACGGTGGCGCCGGACTCGACCGACGCCTCACCGCGCTCCTGGTCGACGTGGATCGCCTGGAGAGCGGCCAGGTCCAGCACCGCGAAGGGCTCGTTGTTCTTGCGGAGGTGGACGGAGGCGTAGGAGAGGCCCTCGTAGTCGTGGCCGCCGCTGCGCACGCGGACGCGGACGCCGTGGCGGCGGCCGCAGCGCACGGTGGTCTGCGCGTGGGCGTGCTCGGTGGCCGCGATGATCGCTAGAGGCTTGGAGGTGTCCGGCAGGATGTAGCGGAGGTTCCGGGCGGTGGACAGCAGGAGGGCAGAGTAGGACGACGGGGTTGCCGGGGTCTGGATGAGGCCAGACGGGATGTCCGCCGAGAGGCAGCCAAGGAATTCATCGATTGCAGTGGAAGTGAAAGCTAAAGAGGGCGTGTTTTGACCCCAGAGGATGCAGCAGAAGGTTAGGACAAGGTGTAACATTGTCGTCCTCGGTGTCCTTTCCATGATTGATGGACGCACGAGTGGTGGCAACTATGGCTGCCTGTGAGTGGGAGATGCGTGCTACTCTATATAGAAGGCGGTGCGGGCTCGAGGTTGGTGGCGGCGGCTGCGTCTGCGGCTCGTCCAGATCCGCCTTTGACGCCGCGGGTCGTGGGCGACCTGGGCCGCGGTCGGCCCTCCCTTCCATGGCTCGGGGGCGGGGAGGCGGTGCCGTAGCGGGTGGATGTGTGCGCCGCGGCCAGGCCGGGCCCTTGCGGCTGGTCGTCGACGCACGGCGCGGGAGACTTCCCTGGTGGCCATCGTTGGACGCGGTGGCAGGCTCTGTTCCCTCCTCTCCGGTGACGGGCTTCTGCCGTGGCCGTGCTCGGGACCGGGCCTATGGAAGGGTGGGGCGAAACGGTGGTTTCGGGGGGGGGGGGGGGGAGCCAGTTGGAGGGACGGGAGCTCCGCCGAGCTGCCCGTCGCCGGCACTGTGTTGTCGCCGGTCGTGGCCGCGGGCCACCCCTCCCCCTTCCCCCTTCCCCATCTCTGTCTGTTATCGGTTCCGGCATTGTTCGGTGGGTTTGCTGGTGGTCTCGGAAGTGGTTGTGGTGCAGATTCTCAAAGCCTCGACCTTTGGTGTTCTCGGGGCGGTCTGGATGCAGGGCGGCGGCTCTGGCGGTGGGAGGCGTGTTTGTCGTGGGCGGACCGCACGGCTCGGGTGCGGGCGGGCAGCCATGGTCGCTTGGGCGGCAAGGATGCGGGTGGTTGGCGGAGTGAGGTTGCGACGGAGGGGTAGGAGCACCGGGGTTCATCACTCGCCCAGTCCCGGTATTGGCCGACGAAGGCGGCGTCCGTGGATGTCGTTCTCCTTCTTGCAGGCTCCGTCGTGGTGCTCCCATGGCCTTCGTGTCGCTCCGGGTGAAAACCTGATCTTCGGGATCAGAAGGTGACGGCTTCCGATAGTCGTTTCCCTCTTGAGGGCATCGTCTTGGAGTCCTCGCTCCGGCCTTGTCCGTCTTAATGCCCCTCGGTGGATTGCTCATCTTCATGGTGGTCTTCGGCTTATCATTAGGGTGCTTAGTCTTCGTTGGGTGGTGTTTTCGGTGCTCGGCACCTTTGTATCTCGCCTTGGGTGTGTGCGTTGAGTGTGGTGCTGGCGTGCGTTTGTATCTTCTTCTCGTTGTTGTGGTGATGGTGCTTTATCTATAAAGCGGGGGGAAACCCTTTTTCGGAACTCTATATAGAAGGCGGCAACTATATATAGTTGAAGCATTATCTATATGTATTTTGATTTTGCTAACCAACATGTCCCATGCGGTAGTTGAAGCATCATCTGTCATATATAGTTGACGGTGGCCAATAAGTTCCGTACAAGAAAAAGAAAAACAGTGGAGGAAATCAACTTCGCAAAGTTATTAGAAGAACAGTACCAAGAGTTCAATATATGTTTTGTGTCTAATCTCACCTATACTAATGACTAATCCACTTCATCCCCATTGCAGTCAAGCTCCATATCCCCGGTGCTATTGCGTATTGCCTACGCCTACCTTCGGTGAACCATTTTTGGAAAACCGAACCATTGTGCTGGGCTGTTTTGGTTTCCTCGTTTGGTAGAGTTCCTGCAAAAGATGCCGTCCCTATTTACCGAGTAACTTTTGTTCGCAACATATTCCAAATTACAGGGACATCTCTTTTCTTTTTTGCAAAAACAGAAAATTACTCAACATTCTTCAAAATGTTTAATTGCCATTTTTATGAACAATTGGGCCGTCTAGTAGCACGGGCAAAGCGGGCGACAGAACAGGGTCCCCAAATTTGTAGGGGCCCCAGTTTCTAATTACCTTGGTTAATTTAGTAAATGTATGACGTGGAAATTACGTGTTGTATTTCTCAGGTGCAAACGCACGTATATATGATGTACAGGAGTGGCCCACTACCTCAACTATACAAGGCAACTAGAAGGTGGGCTCATTACACATATATGCACAACACATATACTCAACACCCCCCGCAGTTGAACCGGCACCGCGGCTGATGCAAAGACTGGACCGGAACTACTCAAATGACGCCATAGGCAAGCTCTTGGTCATGATATCTGCAAATTGTTGGGAAGTAGGGACGTGTAAAACACGAATATGGCCAAGGGCCATTTGTTCCTGAACAAAATGAATATCCAACTCAATATGCTTGGTCCATCGATGATGCACCGGGTTAGCGGAGAGGTAGACCGCCGATACATTGTCGCAGTAGACCACCGTGGCACGGTCATCAGGGCAAGAAAGCTCCTGAAGGAGCTGGCGAAGCCACAAACACTCGGCGACGGCGTTGGCCACCGCACGATACTCAGCCTCAGCACTGAAACGAGAGACCGTAGGCTACCGCTTGGACGAGCACGAGATAAGTGAGGGTCCAAGGTAGACACAATAGCCTGAGGTGGAGCGACGAGTGTCAGGGCAGCCCGTCTAGTCTGCATCGGAGTAGGCGGTGAGGGCGGTGTCGGCAGAGGCGTGAAGCGTGACGCCAAGATCGATAGTGCCACAGACAGAGCGAAGAATCCACTTGACAGCGGCCCAGTGAACGTCCCGAGGAGCATGCATATGAAGACACACCTGCTGCACGGTATACTGAATCTCTGGTCGAGTTAGAGTGAGGTACTGGAGAGCACCAACGTTGGACCTGTAGAAAGCAACATCCGAAGCAGGAGAACCATCCGTGGCAGAAAGCTTGGCCTTTGTATCAACAGGCGTAGCGGCAGGCTTGCAGTTAAGCATGCCAGCGCTCCAGGAGCTCATGAGCGTACTTCCGCTGATGAAGAAAGAAGTCATCCGGACGGCACACCACCTCAACACCGAGGAAGTAGTGCAAATTAAGGACCCAAGTCCTTGATGGCGGACTTAGCGCGAAGACGAGCCGTGCGCTGACTGAGAAGACCAGCCGTACATGCTGTCAGGATGATGTCGTCGGCATAGAGCAACAAGTAGGCCGTGTCAGAGCCCTGATGATAGACGAAGAGCGATGCGTCCGAGCGGGTGGATCGGAACCCAAGCTGGTGGAGAAATGCTGCGATGCGCTGGTACCAAGCGCGTGGAGCCTGCTTGAGTCAGTACAAGGGCCGCGAAAGCAGGCACACGTGGTCGGGAAGCGTCGGGTGAACAAACCCGATGGCTGCTGGTAGAAGACCTGCTCCTCGTGGTGACCATGGAGGAAGGCGTTGGAGACGTCCATCTGGTGCAACGGCCAAGCACGGGAGACCGCAAGGTGGTGAACCGTGTGGATCGTGCCGGGCTTGACAACCGGAGTGAAGATGTCGGTGAAGTCGATGCAAGCACGCTGCCAGAAGCCACAAACGACCCAACGCTTTATAGCGATCAAGGGTACCATCAGGACGGAGCTTGTGTTTAAAGACCCACTTAAATATGTTGACCTCACGACTAAGTCTTCATACTAGAAAATTTACTGTGACAAAACCATGACAGTTGACGACCGCCGTGAGGCCTGCACACGGTGGCTTCAAGTTATTGAAAGGATTTTTCCCAAGGATAAGGGCTACGTGGTCGGCTGATGACAAAAGTAGACGCGACGAGGCGCTACGTCTCATTTTATTAATTCTACAACAACTAGCGCATGCAAATACACAGGAAGGTTGACTAGTTAGAATAGTAAGAAGAATTCAATACTCCATCTGTTCTAAAATATAATGCTTCCTTAATTTTTGTGCTTCAATTTTGATTATAAATTTAACCAACAAAATCGACTGTAGCAGGAGCAAAAGTAAAACAGTTTTCAATTATATATTTTCTTCTTCTGCCACAGCCGGTCTTGTTAGTTAAATTTGTGGTCAAAGTTGGATCTCGGCAAGCGCAGGCGTATTATATTTTAGAATGGAGAGAGTATATGTTTTGTGTCTAATCTAACCTATGCTAATCCACTTCACCTCATTGCAGTAAAGCTCCGTATCCTCTGTGCCGTTTCCTATACCAACCTTCGGTGAACCGTTTTTGGAAACAGAACTATTGGACTGGGCTATTTTGATTAACTCCTTTGGTACAGATCACGCAAAAGATGCTGCCCCTATTTTACGCCCAGTTTGGTTCATAAGTCTTAAGACTTTTTCTAGTCCCAACTAAAAAATACCTAGTCCCTAAAAAGTCTTTCCTGTTTGTTTTCAGGAACTAAAAAGTCTCTAGTCCCTCCTTAAAGATTATTAAATGACATGTAAAAGACTATGTTACTCCTAGTATACAGAAAAATAACAACCAAACATCATCATGGGCGGCGGGGGAATGGGTACATGGAAGAGCATTGTTGGAAAAGTCTCAAAAAGTCCTAAAAAAGACTCTCCTTGAGAGTCTTCTTCATTTAGTCCCTAGTAGTCCCTCATGTTTGATTAAAAAGTCTCTAAGAGGGTCTTTTTCTAGTCCCTACACCAAAAAGTCCCTGGAAACAAACACCCCTTTAGTTAACGAGTAAATTTTGATCGCAAAATATGCCAAATTAGAGGGACGTCTTTTTTTTTGGCAAAACAGAGAGACATTTTTTTGTTAACTCAATTACTTGGCATTCTTCAAAATGTTTCTTCGCCATTTTTTTATGAACAATTGAGACGCTTGGCCTACATCTTATGTCTATGCCTTTTGGTTAAAGTCCTGTCCCCCCTCAAAAAAAAAAAGTCCTGTCTATGCGGTAGGTGTACCTGAATTTTTACATCAAAGGAAAAATAGTCTGGGTGTCAATGTGCACAGTTGAAAAATAAGTACCAATCTGTAATTGAGAGATACAAACTAGGGGGCACTTAGAGCAACTCCAACTAAGCGGCCAATTTTATTAGTTTGAGTCGTCCGGAAAGAAAACTTGGCCCAACGAGGCGACCCAAACGGACGCCCGTGTCCGCTTGCCGTCCGTTTATTATCCACCCCAACCCAAACTGGGCGCCAATATGGGCGACAAATGGGTACGCAACGGACAAAAGCGGACGCTCTCCTCGTCCGCTCCTGTCCTCTTGTGTCCAGTCTGGTCCCGTCTATCAGCGACCACGCATTTCTTCCATAACCGCCGCGTCACACTTCCTCCACAAACGCCGCGACGAGGCCACCGACGCAGGTCACTGTGGTGCTCATTGGCGAGGCCACCGACGCTGGCCGCCGCCTCCCGTTCTAATGTTGGCAAAAGTAGCGGGGAGATCTTCGGCGGCTTGGATACCTCAGGGAGGAACTGCAGGCGCGCGGGGGGGGGGGGGGGAGGGAGGGGGGAACGCAGCTGCTACGACGGGCGAAAATGCAGGTGCGCGGGAGGAACGCGGCCTCTGCCGCATCAGCGGCGGCGAGCAGTGGGCCATGGTGAAGGAGGAACGTTGTGGGCAACGCGGGAGGAAGGCGGCAGTTGCGGCGGGCGGGTGGCCGCTGGTGCGTGTCGTGGTTGCTGAGGAACACGGCGGGTGGTGCAGGCCATGGCGATAGAGGAACACGGCGATGCAGGAGGAACGCTGCGGCTGCGGTGTAGGCCGTGGCGGCGCGGGAGGAAAGTTGCATCTCATCCACACCGGCAGCCTCACTTGTCCGCTTTTTGGTCTTGAAATTCGTGTCCGTTTCGATCATTGCGTTGGAGTTGCTATTATGCAATTGTCCCTTTCCTACTTTGTAGTGTACTCTGCTCTCTCTCTCTCTCTATATATATATATATATTATTAAAAAGTTAGAAAATGTCAAATTTCATAGATGGCGTACTTCACAAAAATATTTGTTTCCGCTAGATCACGTGTACCATCGCAAAACCTTTTTCCCGAAGGAACTGCCATGTTGTTGCCCAATACGTTCACCTGCTAACTTCTCCAACTCCATCCAGTCTCTATGCAATGCGTGCGTGGAAGGCCTTAGTACGTGGGGCCTAATAAAACCGATGTGCATACAGTTTGGCATATGTTTCTTTCTTACCTATCTTATGGAATATGTCACATGCAGTCGTGTTGTTGTTTGCTTGTCTTCGGTCCACTGCTTACGGCTGTGCCACTAGAAACCTCATCCCGAGAATTCAACGTTTGATGATACGTAACTTCTAACACGAGATATCATCACCATTTTTTAATTATTTTTGTGGGGGAGATATCATCATCATCTGCCGCTACAAGTATATATACGCACAGAGCGACAACATGAACGTATCAAACTATCAACATCCAGTCGCTGTACATTGCGTATGTGGAAGGCCTAGTACATGGAGCCGTAGGGCATCTTCAACGGTAACCAACAAAGATCCTCCCGCATCCGTCCGAGAATAGGGGACCAGTCCGCGGACATGGATGCAGAAGGTCGACATGCAATGCTAGCCGCATACCTTTCAAACTCCTTTTCAACAAACCGCATGAAATTCATGCAAACACAGCCGGATGTCGTACAAACATGATGGGTTTCATACAAACCGGACGAGAACGGTTGCATTCTGGACATATTTTCAGCTAAAAAAATTTAAAACTATGTGCATGTACGGTCGTGCGGAGCTTCACTCCCACGACACTGATACACTACACTAGTCTACGGTCGGTCGTGGCTTGTCTTCCCCATGTCTGGCAACTCGCTCATTGGATTGCCGGGAGCCCCGGAGATATATGCTTCAGCGCAAATGGTGGCTCGCTTCCCACCGCTCATCGAACTGGAACCCCCGGCTGATGCTTCCCACGTAAGGTCCTAGTTGAGTAATTAGAGCTAGCCCTAGCCACCTCTAATACTCATAATTGGAAGCCCAGTGTGGTTCTAATTTCCTCACTCTAATTCTCCGGTGACGATTAGTTCCGGACGGCGAAGTGCTGTTGGATCGTGAAGACCGTACGCTTGTATCCAAGTAGAGAGGCCGTGCTTTCGGTCTTTTGTTCAAGGGATCATTAGAGGGAGGTTCGCAGGATCATCGACGACATTTGAGGGACTACAATACGATCTACACTGACTCGTCAAATTTCACTGCACCCCGAAATCAGTAACTATCGTTGATCCAAACCCGATATGCATCTTCATATTGTTCCTGGGTGTTCGTAGGGCGATTTTGTTTTGTTTTCTACTATGTTTCCCAATAGCTGCAATCTTTCCTGCTTGATTGATGACCTAATAGTTTCTATTTGTACGATTGGCAGGCTTGTGCGAGGTACCATGGATCTCGCAAGGCTCGTCAAGTATCCTATCCAGCGTAGTTGGGCCATCTCTACTCCCTTTAAAGGGCTTTTCTTCTGGACACTTTGTAGATTATTGAATCCGGCGTTTATGGTCGCTTCATTGGCATCACTCCCATTGCCCTTATGGCAACACCTATTGTTTTTGTTGCGTCAAGGTTTCCTGTTCTCATCACGTACTTCCGAGGTGCCGGGGTCACCACTATGGCTAGTACTGCGGGCCAACCAGCCATCCTCTCATGCGCAGAATCTAGTCACGAATGGTGTACTGGAAAGCAGCGATCGCTTCTGCATCATGACAGTCAATGTTTTGGTTTTTCTTGATCAAAACCCGACTCCAAATTTCCTAGCAGACTCGCCAGGCTGTTGGGATGATGTAGCCGAGGTCATCGGCATCCAGGGGGGCGAACATAAGTACCCTGGAAGTTAGCATAGAATGCATCTTCGGGCTCATCTCAGCTACCGATGGAGTTCTCGGGCAAGTTATTGAGCCAATGCCTTACTGGTCCTTTAAGTTCTAATGGTAGGTATTTGATGGCGTGGAGGTTATCTCCTCGGGCCATATGGATGTGGAGAAGGAAGCCTTCGATCTACACATCCGGGTCAGTGGTTCCATCGTACTGTTCGATATTGATGGGTTTAAAACCCTCTCGGAACTGATGTTGCATGACCCCGTCTGTAAAGCACATCCTGTGTGCGGCTCCACAGACTGGAGATATGGCTTGCTGAACATCCATGGTTGTCCGAGCACGCGTATTATCCCAAGGCCTGTCATGCTTGTCGAGCCACTCCTGATATCCGGCATGTCCAGCAAGCACCGGATCCCTGGATCTGTATATGGACCGTGATGGGGCATGCTGAGCCGTCAATTCTTCCTGCAGATCATATTGTGGGGATTACATGACTGGGTCTTTGCCTTCATGGCGAGGGATGGCGGGAGGGGGGGGGGGGCGTCCCCAAGGATGGCGATCGGGCTAATTTGTTTTATCATGTTTGTAACGCAGATTGTCATCGACTTCGTCATCGAATGGCGGAAGTAGATGCCGTCGTCGGTAGGTTTTGGTTTGGTCTGTGCTCTGTTGCGCGAGGTCTCCTGCTCGGTTGCACGGACTTCTACCCACTTATCATTGAGCGTGTGCTGATCGGCTTTTAGCTTCTCATGCCCTCTTTTAATAATTTGAGCAGAAGCAATGAGCCATCGTCGAAAAGTTTCTAGATCAAGGACGTCTTTGGGGACGTCGAATTCGTCGAGTCCAGGACTTATATCCTCTCTTCTGATTTTGGCATGTACTTGCTATCATCGAGGTCCTTCATACCTGCGGCGATGTCGATTAGACCGGACACGATGTCTTCGCCGCTGCCCTAGTTCTCGGCACCATCGGAGGTGGTGTTATTACCAACATTCCCATTACCGATGTTTTGGTTGCTGGCGCCCCCTTGCCGTTGCGTTTACCGCGCTTTCATCGACGTTGGGGGCATCTTTCTCTCCTCCTCTTTCTCATCGTCCTTAGGTGCGTCTACCATGTAGACATGGTAGGTGGTCGGGTGGAGGTAGCCGTCCAGTTGCCAGTGTTGGATATTAAAGCGCTAGGCTGATCGCCGGCATCTTCATCCCTGTCGGTTGCCTCCTTGGAGGCATAGTTCAGTACGTCAGTTAATTCCTCGACTGTAGCGACTACGTGGGTGGTGGGTGGGACATAAATTTCCTTATCATCGGATTTGCATGCGATCCGTTCATTGAACGTGGACTGGTCGTCTAAAATACCGAGCTTTTGGATTCAATCCAACATCTCATTCAAGAGCGAGAGATTTGTCGGGCCCATCTCTTGACAGTAGGCGGGGCTGACTTGCATTATGCTCAACGAAGCGCATGACGCATCCTCGAAGCATGGATCAGCCAGGGCGAGGGCCTGGTCTGATACCAAAGTGATCAACCAGGGCGAGGGCCTGGTCTGATACCAAAGTGATTTGATCCAAACTCGAAGTTGGCTCCATGGTGTGACCAGACCCAAGGTTCAAGTCTATGGTCTAGTCCATGGTTAAGGCCACAACATCCGTGGCGTTCTCAAGCCGTTCTGGAACCCAATCAAAGAGGGTGAGGCTGCTGTGAGAATCAACTGTGCATTCCAAACTTCCAAATCTGATGATCTGACCTGAGGCGAGGTTGTCAACACGATCGGTGTGAAGAATGACGTTGCCAAACGCAAAAGGCTGGTCGGGGATGATGATGTCACCGCAGCCGATGTCGTTGTTGATCTGAAGGCGAGGCATTGATCTTTTTTGGCCACACAGTGGGACTTACATGGGCTACCAATGTCGGTGCTAGAACCGACGGGTCACAGGTAGAGGGTCCCGAGCTGTGGGTCTTGGAACAATGCTAACAATGGACATAAGGACAAAACGTTTAGCCAGATTTGGGTCCTCTCGAAGAGGTAAAACCCTACGTCCTGCTTTGGCTATATTGATGTAAAGGAGTATCGAGTACCAAGATGATGAGATCGTATGATTGTGTTCTAAACCCTAAGGCTAGTAATCGTGCCTCTAAAGACTAAACCCATCGGCTTATATATGCACCGGGGGTACCTAGGTTTACACATATGGTGGGTTGCCGATATGACAACTACAGAGCAATCCTTGAAGTACACGCCAAGTCTTCGGAGGCTTCCATCTTGATCACGCGGGGTTTTGACGGCCTCGGCGGGGTCCTTCTAGTGATTGGTGGACCAACAGCCCGACCCATGGACTCTGGACCGTACGGGTTTGTACCCCTCAGTCCAGGACACCGTCAGCGTCCGACAGCGGCGGCGCGTTGAACTAGTTGCTTGCGTCGTTGCCACCGTCCACCTGTTCCATGTAGTTGTTAACTCTTAATCATATCCCATGCATACAGCCAAACACCGTATAGTTGCATGAGCCAAGCCAATGCAGGACACCAAACGTCATGCCAAAATTGACCCCCTAATGCTGGAAGCCTAGATGGGAGCAAACAAATGATGTGCATATGATGGTTTTTCCCTTTTTTTCTGCAAACAGGCCCAAGTGAGGCACACATGCAATACAGGCAAAATCGATGCGAGAAATCAAACACGCCCCTAACATATATACAGAAAAACCTACAATTAAAACTAGATGTTCGCAGACCAAAAACGAAAGCATACACTCCAAAATATGTTGAAGATTTAGAAACCTTACAAAGCAAGAAAACAACAAAGATCCAAACGAACCCATTATATTTAATACAATGATTATCGAAGGAAAGACCTACAACGATTCGACCTTACAAAGCTAGAAAATAGCAAAGATCACTTGCTTGTTATGCCATATTCCTTCTGCATCTCACACACTGCCTTGAGAATCTCGGTCACTTGAGCATGGGTTAAGCGTGGAGCATGCCTAGTCTGCCGGTGACGCCAGAAGGCCTTCAGAGCATAATCATCAAAGTCATCAATCTTGATCGATTCCAGGACAGCCCGGTTCACGGCATCCTCCTGGGCAGCCATTGGCTCGAAAAGACCCTGCACCACAAACAAATTAAGCTGAATATTTCGCCCCAAGTTTTCTGCCTCGGGATCTGTCGAGGATTTTCTGCCTCGGCTCGGAAAGATTAAGATTTGCACAGAATTCAGGGCGGGGAAGGAGGCGAGAGCAACAGAAAAGGCTGGGATTTTATTTAGGGAGCAAAGAGGATGGAGGAATCGGCAGCAACGGCCGTGGCATCTAGGAGATCTTATGCCCACGCCAGGAACACCGCTTGAGAGAGCGGGCAGCAGGGAGAGGGATCGAAAATATCTATATATATTATTTTCGATCCCTCTCCCTGCTGTATACTAGAAGAACACCCGTGCGTTGCAACGGGGCTATATTAACTTTAAGAGTTCAATATTAATCATGTTAATATTACATTTAATATTCTCATACATATCAAGTGACAATGGCGACCTTTTTTATCATCAAATCCTCACACACACTCTGTCCCTCCCTCTTCCTCACTCTCCCCCCTCTCTTTCTCTCTAACACACACACACACACATATCCATCTTATTGGGTACGGGACCATAATCCATCTATTTCACACACACACGCTAGCTCCCCATCATGCACGCTAGCTCCCCATCGGGGCATTTCGTGTAGAAGATCCTCGTAACTGTGCCATGGAAAAAGTAAATCAAATATGGCAATCAAGCAGACAAGAAAGTTAACAGAAAATTATAAAAAGAAAAACATTTATAAATCTTGAAAGGATTTAACAGACCAAGCCTCGCGGCAACGCTGATTACCTCTGTCGCGCCGCTCGCTGCCGCATCCTTCTAGCTAGGAGTTGGCGCTCGCCCGGTCGATTGCCTTGGAGTCTGCTGTCTAGTCAACCTCGGTCCTTCTAGAAAACTGTGCGACGTCTTCTTTCCGCTTCCCATCTCCCAGTGACTCGGTGATGAAAAGGGCTTGGTTGTGGTTCTATGCCGGGAGGGAGTAGGGCACGCGTCTGAGTCCGGCCGTCCAATCATGAACTGGTGGAAGACGCACATGGGAGGGTTAAGCGGTGATGCTCAGGGGGACTACATCAGGAAGAGGGCTCGACGGCGACAGTCAACATAGGTGCGCGGAGGCGACGTAGGTTTGGGCCTCAAGTGTCTTACATTGTTGGTGCAGACTTGAGGCGGGTACTCGACAGTGCCGCGATCTTCCTTGGTCACGGTGCTCAAGCCTCTTCTCCTCGAGGAGGATGGTGGCCTCGAGGCACGGCGCGAGTGCAATCCCACCAGCGGTGCATGTAGGGTCTTGCGTTCCCATGTAGGGCCTTCTCATCATCATGGGATAAATTAGAGGAAATCAAGAAAGGAAGGAAGAGATTTTATCGGCAAAACAATAAATAGACAGAAAAGGCAGGAAATTGATTACCATATGATACGATTTATTTGTGTTACCAAAGAATGACCTGAATTGATTGTGTTCCGCGTTACTAAAGAGAAGAGAAGAGAAGGAAGAGAAGAATACGCTATATGAATTGATTGTGTTACCAAATTGATTACCATACCATACAAGAATTGATTGGTCTTACCAAAGATTGAACCTTGTATGTCCGGCCAGATGCAAACCGATTCTAGATAGAAAACCAGAAAGGAGAGGGAAAATCGGTGTGGGATATCACACGGGGAGGGAGGACGAAGGGTGGGACGACGTAAGAGGGGAGAGGGAACTGGTAGGAATGGATACGATTGATGACGTTGATAAATAGTGGTGAATGTTGGCCTAATTTACTATCATCATGCATGGAAACGAATCATCAAGAAAAAGAATACTTCCTATTACTACACTCATAGGAAGCTTCCTAATCTCTGCTACCAAACACTTTCTGCCCAAACAAGGAAGGAAAGTTATGGACGTGATTCGGAACGAAACAAACGTTATGAAGATTAATTAATTTAGATTTGATCTTTAGAGATTGATTGTGATTGATTCTTTTACATAAAGATACTACTAAATAATTTGCGTTAGTATGGAAAGTTCTGATCCGTTCAGTTTTTTTCGTTGTGTGAGAGGATGAAGTGAAAATAAACCGATGAAGTGTGGGAGGCGGCGAAAAAAATCTACGACGGTTAACCTACGAAAAAAAACCGGACGAAAGTGATGGGATGAAAAAAAAACCTGGAAGCGAGACTACCAACTGCTCCATTAGGAGTAGAGATAGGAGAAAAGAAGTACCGTTCTGCGAATTAACCTGTGGTTGAGTTGGTTAGGTGGACAGTGGTATCTCCAGCCCACCAGGGTTCAAATCTTGGTGCCCGCATTATTCCTGGATTTATTTCAGGATTTTCGGCGATGCGCTTTCAGTGGGAGGAGACGTTCCCGTCGACGACGACGCGCCTACAGTGACTTCGTAAATGCCGCTTTCCAGCGTATGGTGTCGGCTGTTTGGTCAAAGCGTTGTCACGCAAGTCCGTCCGTCGATTAGGATGGTATAAATCACATCTACAGTAGATGTTCTTTTTCTTGAAGGGACACATTTAGATGTATTTAAGTATTGCGCCCCTACACGATTTTTATGTGGAGTTCTCCCACAAAAAAAATCTTCTTCTTTCCTTTATTATAAGGGGTGTGCTACGCGTCGGCCCGCGGATCTTTTTAAAAGATCCGCTGCCTTGCGAACCGCTAGATCTGCCACAATCTACCGTCGAGCGTTGTCTTTCACTTTTGCCATTTTCAGAACTTAGGTTCTGTTGCATAATTCACATTTGCAACATTAGGTTGTGTTGCAGAATATTTTGCAATAGACGTCGTGTTGCAGATTTTTTTTTTACAACAAAACTTATGTTGCAGAAACTTTTCCGTCCGCGTCGTCGTACCGTCATGCTGCCTCTGCAACATTCCGAAACATGGACAATGTTGCAAAAACCTGAGAATTGCGGTGCGTGGATTGGCCCAACACGTGGTTGGCTCTCGACGCGGCAGATGCGAGGCGTAGAATCGGCCAGCTGATTCTAATCATTTACCTAATTATAATATGTAGAAGAACCTTCTATGTACGTATCTATACGACTCCAAGCTAACTAAGTACGCAACGATCTCCGTCGAAATGAAAGACCGGCACGCACGTACGTAACGAGTCGACAACGTCCCCATGGCAATGGCGACGCGCCGACGCGGCTGCTGCTCCGCCTCCGCCTCCTCCGGAGGCCTCTTCCTCCCATGCATGCTTCTGGCTCTATCTCCTCTTCAGGCCAAGCCAACCTCGCTCGCCGCTGGTGCGTACTGTTTCGTGATGTTATGTACTAGCATCATGTATCTGTCCCTTGTTAGCTTACTTATTTTGCGAGGATCGTAAGATCACTTCTGACCCGAACAGCTAGTTCGGCATCTAAGTCATATATGTGATTGCTAGCATAGAGTTACATTACTAACCTAATTTGTGTTTTGCCATTGGTTGGTTTTATTATAGGGCGTGCGACGGCATCTTCATGCCTTCTTGCCAAGAAGGGTCCGCAACAACAGCCGGTGGTTTGGAGGGCATACACATTCGTCGCCCCAGCCACCCCGCCGCCGCATCCTCGCCAACGTGTTTTGTGTCTTGTCCTTTTCCGCCGCCGGCCTTCTCATCGAAAACACATAAGATGATAACAGAAAATCGCCGCACACGGCCACACGGGGCCACCTGACCATGGAAGCAACAACCAAAAGAGGGAGAACCAGAAATCGCCGCTCAGGGGGCCACTTGACCATGGAAGCAACAAAGAGAAGAAAGTCCAGAAGAGGGACTGCACCAATGCTCTTCTCAGTTCTCACTGTCAATCAACTGTACAGAGACATTTTTAGTCTCTGTGGAGTAAGATCATAGTGGAGCTGGTTTGTGGCTCCATGTAACTCTGTGATGTTTGTAGCATCATTGTATAAAGACCTTTTTTATGTGGCTAGAGCATAACATTCTCTCGACAAAAATCTCAGTATAGTACATTTCGCTTTGTAATTTTGTTATTCCACTACATTTCATGTGATTCCGTAGTGTAGCACCGGTATCTTACAAGTGTGCTCTAATAACTTAGCTCGATCATGTATAAATAATGAATAAGGCCCTGTTTGTTTGGGCTTTTGCAGCTTCTCCACTTTGGCCGAAAAGCCATAAAAGTCCTAAATAGGTTTGAAGCTTTTTTGGTTTTTGATGAATCAATATAACCTATTTGAGCTCCAAAAGCCATAAAAGCTCCAAAAGCACCTATTTAGGAGTTTTTGTAGCTTTTTGGCCAAAGTGAAAAAACTGCAAAAGTAGAAGCAAAAGCCCAGAAAAACAGGGCCTGAAAATGCTTCATATCAAAACCACTTAATATGATACTTTGAGAATGATTCGTAAGATACGCAAAAGAACTCGGGGGCAGCATATCAAAACAGGGCCTTCCTCGTATCTATTGGACTCGGGGGCAGCATCATTATTTTTGAACCTGGGGGTTGCATCAAGGTAATACCTGGGGGTTGTATCAAGGTAAACTGACCTCCGTCCTGCAAAACACGATCAACGGTCTCAAGCCCTAACCAAGCAATCGGTTAACCCTTTTTTTTTCTTGCAAATCGTGATATAGGGTCTTAACAGTGCTAAGAATACTACCCTGAGCCCGTGGCTACGTTCAGGCAACAAGCCAGAAGAAGCATGCCGGGCCACACAAAAAAGGCCCCCTATTCACAAATACCACAACAACGACAAAGCCGACTTTGTAGAACAAGGGCATCCTGAAGGCAAATAAAAAATTTCGCAAGATCCAAACACGGAAGGAAAATTGTAATTAAACCATACGAGACAAAACGTACAAGGTTTTTCTTACGAGCTCATAACGAACCCTAATCTTCTTTGGGCGCCTTCTCGACAATCTCTTACAGGTCATAGCCCCTAGCGGCGAACTGAGCATTCTCACTGACCTCTTCGAAGAAGGAATCAAAATTTTGGCCCCCCTGCACACTTCGCACCTGTGGCCCCAGATCCATGCTGGTGTTATGCGCCCATACACTGGCAAGCACCTGGCGGGCTCCCTCAAAGGCTGCAGAGAACAACCAGTCATCCATCTTCCCTGGTGACCTACTAAGCAGGACCAACACACTGTCGAGGTCAGGTCGGAGCTCCGGATCTCCCCACGGAAAGAGAGTTGCGACGACATTCCATGCAAAACCTGCATCTTCTCCGCATTGGCCTCGACCTCTCGGAGCCTGGCTTCAACGTCATTATTACAGATCTCTGGGATTGGCACCACATCACACGCAAAAATAAGCGTCAGACAACATTTCTAAAAGAAACTAGAAGGGAGCCAAGCACCTAGGTATCACAATGAGCCGCGGCGACCATATCTTCGCAATGCTTGTGCGCCTCGCTCAGCTACGTCAACACATCGTCATTTACCTTTCAGAGGCATGAGGCCTCCTCCGCGTGCCCCTTGCACAAAGTAGCCTGGGGCCCAAGGTCGGTCTTAAGAGTTCCGAGCTCATTGTGGAGGAGCCCTTGCTACTCTTTGCTTTTTTGGAGCTCGCCATGGAGGACGCCGCACTCCTCCCGCTCCTTCTGCATGGAGGCCTCATTCGGAACCAGGACCATTACGCTTCCCAACTTGGTCAGTCTCAGGGAGTTTCCTCCGGCCGCTCGGTAGAGAATATTTTAATATTTAGAGGCAAATGAGCATGCCCCGAAAACTTGGCAGAGGAAGATTAGGGCCCGAGCACCCCGAAGGGAAGAGAACGGCAAGTATGCGAGTCTTCCAACCCTGCAGGAGACGACGAGCGACAGAAGCCCAAATCCCAGTTATTAGCAGCAAGTTCCGAGATGGAAGTGCCCGGTGAGGAACAATACAAAAAAAGAAGGAAGGAACGGCTTTATAGAGGGGGTCGTTGCCAACCCACCAGTCAAGCCAAAAGCGAGTGGACTTTCCATTATTAACCAGAAATTTAACCTGTTCTGAATTCATCACGCACTTTGACCAACTGAAGCCAGCCTGAGAGCCACCAATGCTCCAGGAGGGGAAATAATTGCCTTTGAGAAGGTAAAACCAGAGGGTGCCAGAGCCTATGGTCAGAATACACCACCACCATTTCATAATTAAACATTTGTTCATAATAGCAGTGTTTAAAATACCAAGCCCCCAAGGCTTTTTGGTCTACACATTAGTTTCCATTTAACCCGCTTCTGTGCTTATCAAAACCATCTTGGGAGCCGGCAGGGAGGTCATAAAACCCCATTACAAACATACGAAAAGCGAAGATAAGCAGGCGTTGGTGAGGCACACCTTAGCCGCAGAACAGTAATACCGACCCCTCCACAGGAAGACTCTATTAGCAACTTTTTTTCTGAAAGAAATTAGCAATTTTAAGAAACGAGAAGGAAAAATCCTTAGAAAAGAGGGTGAAAGGGGAAATAGGAACACCAAGGTACTTAAAGGGGAAAGAAACCAGTCGGCAATTAAGCACAATTGTCACACCCAACCATGGTTTTCACTTTCAGTGAGATTTCGGTGAAATTCACTGAATTTCAGTAATTTCAGTAGACACTGAAATATTATGTTTCGGCCAAAGTATTTCAGCAATTTCAGTATAGCACAACAATTCCAATATTTTTCAAAATATTTTTTAAAATTTTCAATTCTTTAATTGAATTCAAGTGAATATTTCGGTCATTTGGCTGAAATGGAAACTGAAATCACTGAAATTCACTGAATTTCAGTGATTTCGGTTGGTGCTGAAATTTTTCTGAAACTGAAATTGAAATCCATGCACCCAACGCATCGGCAAAAGAGCGGCCAAGAACAAACAGAACAAAAAAAAAGTAGAATATCTCAAAAATATTCACGATTCTTAATTTTGAGCATACAAGATTGATGACCTTTAAAGCGGTTCTGAGAATTGTCTGTTCATAAATTTTTGGCAAAACAAAAACTATTCATAAAAAAGAACTCTGAACCAAACATATAAACTCTACTTATGCAAATCTAAAGCTAACACAGCATTAGCAATTCACATATGAGATAGTATCAGATATATCAGGCCGAAAAGAATTCTACGTTTGCAATAGCAAGTAAATTTACTTCCGTTTAAACTTTTTTTTGCGGGGAATTTAGAACTTACGTTTAAACTTGTGTCATCCCTTACACCAACAAAATCTCATGAAATAAAAGTCACGACAAGCAGTCGATACTCGTGTTGGGATGTCTTCTACATGTAGCACCATCGATTAATATACACAAAGGTTTGTTCTCAACTAGGTAAAAAGTGTTTCATCCTGGCCCCATCAGCACGTAAAATGGAAATCTTCACTTCCAGACTCAGAAACCATCCTTGCTGATCCAGTTGCATTACATACAGCAAGTTAGTTATCGGTACCAAGATTTCCAGCTACTTTTGCTTGGGGTGTAGCAGTGGATCCTTGTCATCTGACACGCCGCCGCCCATGTCACTGATGGATGGCATCTTACGAGACAGATCATCGAGGTCTTCTGGCAAAACTGCGGCCTGGGACTGAGCAATCATTGCCCCCCGATTGCCTGGGACTCTCGGAAGAAGCATCGTCTTCATCTACAGTTTGAAAAGCACGCATGCATCAGTGTCCATCATGTTTATCAGACAGAATAAAGTAGCAATAACACTAAGATAAGAATCGTATATTTATGATTCAACTTTCGTCTCACATTTTTAGCTAGTTTTGAAAATACTTCCATGTATTCTTCAGCGACCTTCAAGCGGGCAGCCTATACAAATTAGATGCAACAATTTATGTTTCGTTAGGCGAGAGGAAAAGTGACGGTCAAAATCCTGCTTCATCAAGATTTTACAAGAAAAATGTATACCTCTGTGCTGCCTTCAGTTTTAAATGACTCTGGATCCATTACTATCCCTCTAACTGTCGCTTCAAACCTGGCAAGAATCGCTTCACCTTCACCTGATGTCCACCATTGAAAAACAACAAGCATAAGCCCAACTGCCCAAGACGCAACACTTTCAGATTCACAAGACAAGAGGGGGTAAAATCACAATATATTCAAGCAAGTAATACTAGAAACAAAAAGATATTCAGTTTGTGAACTGGGTCACTGTAATCCGAACAGTTCTTCATGTAATACTATGAACAGTAGAACTGAATATTTCTGCTAAAATGCAAGGGTGACAATACTTGATGTTTCCTGAAATTCATAACCATAAGATGTATGTATCTAAAACTTGCGTGTTGAGTGAGCGATCTGCGAGACATAATTTAAGTTCCCTTATGTATAACTGCTTCAGATTCAATCTCCTCAAATGAGGAAAAATACATCCAAAACAGAGAGATATTCAGAACAAATACATGATGCATTATTATTATTATTATTTTCGAGAAAACGCAAAGAGACTTCTGCGTTTCTTTTCATTGAAAAGGCAGAATTCAAATTACAATCCTCCTAAGATGTACAGAAAGTGAAAAAATGCAGAAAAATTAATGTACATCCCAGGTCTGGGGCAAAGTGTCGCATAGCCTGGAAGCGCCAGCTCTAGCCCAAAGTGTCGCCTCGTCCTTTAGCAACAAGGTTGCTGACTGAAAGTTGGGCGCCCTCTAAGACATAGTCGTTACGGAGTTTCCAGATCATACATGGGGTGAGCAAGGCAATGGAGGCGAGGCCTTTGCGCATGGGTTTCAGGGTGCGGTGTTTAGAAGCGCGCCACCAGTTCAGAAGGGAAGCATCATGGTTCCGCGGCGTGCAAGACATGCGGAGCCAGGCAAGTATCTCGTGCCAAACCTGTCTGTAAAACAGGCAGCAGAGCAGTAGGTGGTGCATCTCTCGGAGCTCTAGCAGCAGAGGAGGCACGAGGTGTGGGGCTGGAGGCCACGGCGCGCAAGGAGGTCGGTGGTCATCCAACACGGATCCTGATCAGCGAGCCAGTGGAAGAAGCGCACATGAGGGGGCGCCCAGTTCTTCCAAATGAACTTCCAGGAGCTGCTGTGGGTCGAACCCTGGAACTGGAAGGTGACCTGATAGCAGGATTTCACAGAGTAAAATCCGCTCGAAGTCCACTTCCACAGGAGGCGATCAGGTTTCATGGTCAGGGTGGTGTGCCCGACCCCGACAGCATGTTTACAAGTAAAGTCATAGTGCTGTCACCATAATAAAAAGATAATGCTACATGTATGGTTACACATTGACATTAACTAATGTTAGAATACTGTATACCATAAGGAAGAAGAACATGATTTCATCATACTCCCTCCGTCCCAAAATTCTTGTCTTAGCAAATCTAAGACAAGAATTTTGGGACGGAGGGAGTATTATGCATGTAGCAGTACAAGAAGTGTAGTATTTTCACAAGCTGAGCAGGGCAGCAGCAAGATATTTGGCAATGTTCAGAGCAAGATGATAAAACAGAGCCAAAGAGATGTCACGTACCCTTTGCTTTGTTCACCCTTTCCGTCATAGCAGCTAACAGAAGAAAAGAAGCAATAAGTTAAATCTGGACATCCGAGTTAGGTGTAATCAAATCTAATACTATATATGAGCTGAATCAGTAAACTCGGCAACCCAGCCAAGTAGCAATAAGACATACTAGTTTGCAAATTACATCTAGCATGCATTAGTATGCTGGCTGAACCAGAGCACTTGTCACGCCGCACGCATACTTTTCACATACGAAACAGAAGGTTCTTAAACTGAAGAGCGGTTTCAATCAAATTAATATAAAGGCTAAAGTGCCGATATTACATTCTGACTCGATGATCCGAGCACAATTCCTGCATTCTGCTTCAAGCTGCATCTCCATGGCTTTCTTAGCTCTCTCTGGAGGAGTAATGCCTAAAAGTGGACGGTTTGTAGTTATTAGTAATGGAATACAGATGCCGTATTACGACATTTGACACCCCATTCACACGATGAAAAGGAAAAAACCATACGTATGTGGTATTTGAGGCATTTGACACCCCACTCGCATGATGCGTAATTGATTGACTTCTGCAGATAGAGAAACAAGACAAAACAATTTGTTAGATGAGTTCGCAGGACCATGAAATTTAGGAGAGAGGCTTGATAGTAGGTACCATGATGTTGTGGTTGAGCGTGTCTCTTTCCTTAAAGGCCTTGTCAAGGGTAACCTTGCCAAGTTCACTCCTTGCAACACACTGTGCAAGCTGGGTGACTGCATCGATGGGGTCCCCCTCTACGGCGTAGGAAGCAAGGAAGGGATCGGCAATCTGTGCAATTCAATTTCATTCGAGTTAGTTTGTAAGGTAAGAAAGCTTCCTAGGGTTTAGTTTCCTCAAACAAACAAACAAACAAACAAAAGCATTCCTAGGGTTTAGGGGTTAGAGTCTTAGAGATGACCTTGACATGGAGCACTCCTCCGATCTGGATCAAGGCGCCATCCTTTGGGATGGCAGGGTTGCCGGGGATTGGGATGGCCTCCTCCTTGAGCGAGTGGACGTAGGCGATGCGGTCGACGACGGGCACGAGGAAGTGAATCCCCGAGGAGAGAGTCTTGTGGTACATACCTAAGCGCTCCACCACGAACACCTTCCTCTCCGGCACGATGCTCACGCCCAGGTTCACAGGGGTCGACGGCGGGCCGACCGCCGCGGTGGCTCCCCTGTACCAGCGGCAGCTGGACCCTAGGCCCTGCAGCGGCGGCGGGTCCGGGCGGCTGGAGCGGAGGAGGCAGAAGGCGGAGGAGCGGCGTGCGTGAAGGCGCATCATCCGGGTCGCTGTTGACATCGCCATCGTAATAGGGCTTATCTGTCTCTTCTCTTTTCTCCTATCTTTTCTCTCTTCCCTATCTAAGCCACGATCGGTTTCCCAGGCACGATAATATCATGATGATACGCTCCATTTCGCCAGGGCCGGCCCTGGTGTAATTTTCGGGGCCCCGGCCGGAAAAAAAGAAAGGAGTATTCGAGATGGGCTAGGCCCAAAGTGTTGATTGCTAGGGGGGGGGGGGGGGGGGGATAGGAAAACGTGCGTCGCACGGCCGCAGACCACACGCGATCGTTTCGTCGCTCTTGCCGCTGGCAAACATCGCTTGCGATTCTTGTCTACTGCCGCCGTGTGCTGCCGCTGTTTCCGGCTTGCCGCCTTTGCTGGTGTTGCGCGCCTGCCTTAGCCGGCCGGCCACTCAGTCACTCACATCCGGCCATCCCATCAGTCCTAAGCCGGCGACTTGGCCTCGTCCAGGTCGTTCCTCGTCGACCCAAGTCCTACTCCTACCTCGGGGATCGATTCTTTGATGCTGTCGCACAGGTTGGGGGCCAAACAGGAAAAAAAATCCTATAAGACCCGGGTTGTACACAGCGATCGTGAGACCCACTTGGGGTGAGGACACCTGGCAAGACCGAATCTCAATGCACGCATGCCAGTTTCTTCCTGATTCCCGTCAGCCTCGCGAAATCCCCCAAATCCTCAGTCCCCTTTCCTTCTCCTGTTCACTCGCCGCCGCCGCCGCCCACGACCACGACCGTCGGCGCAGCAGCCATGCGGCACACGACGCTTCCTCCTCACCCCATCCGCACAGGTCGCCCGTTCAGATGCTCTGTCACGTCGTGTGGCCAGTCATGGTGAGGAACAAGAACGAACTCTTGTCGACGGCGGCAGCGCGGCACGACGGTGCTCATCCTCACAGCAGGCACACCGGCTACTCGTCCAGCCTCTCCATGACGCTGTGCAGTCGTTTTGGCGACGAATTATAGGCCGCCCATCACACCGTGTGGGGATTGATCCTCTTTAGTGTCGAAAACATGGATCTGAAGATGGATGTGTGTAATGGCAGTGCTTGTCACTGTAAATTCAGATGTAAGAATTGTAATTTTTGACAGTGTAATCAGTCAATTTTAATTTGTGGCCCATTGTAATAGTCGAAGCTTTCTGGAAGTTGTAAGTTTCAACTGAAATTGATCTTTATTTTGTTGTATAATCTTTCTCTACAACTTTCTACCATCACTGTAAGTAATATGAACTTCTTATGCCGGGGGCTTCAAATACCAGGAGCAGGCAAGTGCAACAATACACATTGCAGATTGTATTATTGGATATTAAAAAAAACCTTTATCACGAGAGCTTCAAATACCAAGAGCTTTTATTCACAAGGAACTTCAAATACCAGGAGCTTTTATACAAATACCAGGAGCTTTTAGTCATATTGTACATCAAATTCATTTATACAATACATTTGCTCCACAATCTGCATCAACTATCCTATCTGAACTTGAGAAATTTATGAAGAAAAATGTACAAAGCATCAACCATCCTAAACTACATGACAGAGGCATGCATAACAGCATATTGAGTTGGAGATCTGCTGATCTTTTTGCTGGCTCTTCTGTCTTCCTTTTGCCTTTTGATGATCATCTTCAGTGTTGACAGAACAACATGTGCAGGCATCAGCAGAACACAACTTATCTGATCGCAAGTAATTTTGTAGTTTACACATGTATCAACAGAGGAGTTGGCGAGCTGCCAGGGCGCCGGTGGGTAGCGATGGACGAGCAGAGGAGTTGGCGAGCTGCCAGGGCGCCGTTGAACGCGGTCGTGAACGGCAGGGGAGAGCGGCGGGGCCGGTGGCCACGGCCGCGGCGAGCTTGCCGGAGAAGCGAGCAGAGGAGTTGCGCTCAAGGGCAAGCTGCCGGAGGGCCGAGGAACGCGGTCGTGGTTGTGGGCGGCGGCGGCGGCGGCGAGCGAGCGAACGGGAGAAGGAAAGGGGACTGAGGATTTGGGGGATTTCACGAGACTGACCGGAATTAGGAGGAAACTGGCCTACGTGCGTTGAGATTCGGTCTTGCCAGGTGTCCTCACCCTAGGTGGGTCTCACGATCGCTGTGTACGACCCGGGTCTTATAGGATTTTTTTCCGCCAAATTTTATGCGACCCGGGTCGCACCAACCCTGTCGTAAGACCCTCCCCATTGAAGGACACCTGGCTTAGCGAATCTCAAAGCAGTCATATCAGTTATCTTCAGATCCCGTATCCCCTTTTCTTCTCTAACGCCCACGTTCGCTCGTCGCCGCCGCTGGCAATCACTCGCTCGTCGCCGCTGCACTCCCGCTGCTCTGCCCGAATTCACTTTTCTTCTACGGCGGCCTCGCTCGCTCGTCGCCCCCGCCGCTACTCTTTTCCTCTGCTCGCTAGGAACCAACAACACCGGAAATACTTTCCCGGATGTTTTCCCCTTCGCCAGTATCACCTATCCCTGCGTTAGATCACCCCTGGCACCGCGTATTGCCTTGTTATATTTTGAGATGCTTTGTTTGGTCTGTATTCATTGTTTCTTCCCCCTCTTCTCTTCGGCAGACTACGAGACGGACGTCACTGCTGCCTCGATCGACTACGTTGTTGACGACCCCTCCTTGCCGGAGCAACCAGGCAAGCCCCCACTGATCACCAGATATCGCCTATTCCTTCTCTCTACTGATTGCATTAGAGTAGTATAGTATGTTACTGCTTTCGGTTAATCCTATTCTGATGCATAGCCTGTCATTGTTGCTACAGTTGTTACCCTTACCTGCAGTCCTAAATGCTTAGTATAGGATGCTAGTATTCCATCAGTGGCCCTACATTCTTGTCCGTCTGCCAAGCTATACTACTGGGCCGTGATCACTCGGGAGGTGATCACAGGCATATGCTATATACTTTATACTGTTACATTACTTATGATACTATTCGGAGATGGGGGCTGAAGGGGCAGGTGGCTCCATCCAGGTAGTGGTGGGCCTGGGTTCCCGACGGCCCCCGACTCTTACTTTGTGGCAGAGCGACATGGCAGGTTGAGACCACCTAGGTGAGAGGTGGGCCTGGCCCTGGTCGGCGTCCGCGGTTACTTTAAAATAACACGCTTAACGAGTTCTTGGTATTTGATCTAAGTCTGGCCACTGGCCTATACGCACTAACCAATACGCGGGAATAGTTATGGGCACTCGACGTCGTGGTATCAACCGAAGCCTTCTTGACATCAGCGACTGAGTGGCATGCGCCGGGTTGGACCGCGTAACGCAACTTCCTTTGTAATTAAGGTTACTAGGTCTGCTCTCCGGCCGCCCACACAATGTGCAGGTGTGCAATGGGCGATGGTCCCAGACCCCTGCGCGCATTGGATTTAGACCGGCGTGCTGACCTCTCTGTTGTGTCTAGGTGGCGCTGCGACGTGTTGATCTTCCGTGGCCGGGCATGACCCAGGAAAGTGTTGGGGAACGTAGTAATTTTAAAAAATTTCCTACGCACACGCAAGATCATGGTGATGCATAGCAACGAGAGGGGAGAGTGTTGATGTACCCTCGTAGACCGAAGCAGAAGCGTTGACGCAACGTAGAGGAAGTAGTCGTACGTCTTCCCGGTCCGACCGATCCAAGCACCGTTACTCCGGCACCTCCGAGTTCTTGGCACACGTTCAGCTCGATGACGCTCCCCGAGCTCCGATCCAGCAAAGCTTCGGGGAGGAGTTCCCTTAGCACGACGGCGTGGTGACGATCTTGATGTTCAACCGTCGCAGGGCTTCGCCTAAGCACCGCTACAATATGATCGAGGTGTAATATCGTGGAGGGGGGCACCGCACACGGCTAAGAAACGATCACGAAGCTCAACTTGTGTGTTCTAGGGTGCCCCCCTGCCCCCGTATATAAAGGAGCCAAGGGGAGGGGCGGCCGGCCAGGTTGGGCGCGCCAAGGGGGGGAGTCCTACTCCCACCGGGAGTAGGACTCCCTCTTTTCCTAGTTTGAGAAGGAGAAGGGGGGAAAGAGGAGGAAGAGGGAAAGGAAAGGGGGGGCGCCGCCCCCTCTCCTTGTCCTATTCGGACCAGGGAGGGGAGGGGCGCGCGGCCCCCTCTAGCCTCCTTTCCTCTTCTCCCTTAGGGCCCATGAAGGCCCAATAACCCCTGGGGGGGGGGGGTTCCGGTAACCCCCCGGTACTCCGGTAAAATCCCGATTTCACCCGGAACGATTCCGATATCCAAATATAGGCTTCCAATATATCAATCTTTATGTCTCGACCATTTCGAGACTCCTCGTCATGTCCATGATCACATCCGGAACTCCAAACAACCTTCGGTACATCAAAATGCATAAACTCATAATGAAACTGTCATCGTAACGTTAAGCGTGCGGACCCTACGGTTCGAGAACAATGTAGACATGACTGAGACACGTCTCCGGTCAATAACCAATAGCGGAACCTGGATGCTCATATTGGCTCCTACATATTCTACAAAGATCTTTATCGGTCAGACCACATAACAACATACGTTGTTCCCTTTGTCATCGGTATGTTACTTCCCCGAGATTTGATCGTCGGTATCCAATACCTAGTTCAATCTCGTTACCAGCAAGTCTCTTTACTCGTTCCGTAATACATCATCCCGCAACTAACTCACACTAGTACAAAAAGGGTCAAATGTGAAGCACATTAGTGCCGGTTTGAATAAGAGCCGGCACTAATGTGTATATTAGTGCCGGTTCGTGGCGGCGATCAATAGTACCGGTTCGTGGCGAACCTTTAGTACCAGTTCGTACCACGAACCGGTACTAAAGAGGCTGTGTCAGCCTGCGGTCAGGCTATGGCCCCACCATCACCATTTAGTGCCGGTTCGTACCACAAACCGGTACTAATGTGGTTATGGTAAGCTGTTTTTAGTCCCACCTCGCTCCCCTAACAAGGCTTTTACCACCTTAAATATGTTACTTCTCAAACTATCACAAGAACTTGGTCTTCATTGAACTCTATGTGTAGAATTTGTGGCCGCAACATGAGTCTTCACCAGTTGCTAAACTGGTGAGGACTCATATTGACAAATCAGATTGTACACAGAAAGATCATTGATGATCAATGTATTTTTGATGTATAAGAGATCATATAGACAATTTAGACTGTATAAGAGATCATATTGCACCATTCAAAGCGACGTCATCAACTTTCAACCATATGTGCCTTCATTTGCTATTTTTCATGCATTCAATGATTTGTTTTGAGAACTAAATGACCTGGAAATTGAAAAGCACTATAAATGAACTCTGAAAAAGTTGAAACTTGGCATGGTATCATCATTTCACCCACATAGATTGTTCAAAAAAATAAAGAGGGTTACGGCAAAAACTGGATGCACTTCGTTTACAAACTGGACAATCTCTTTCGAAGTATTCAGGTTTCTGACGAAATTAAACTCATCTGTTACAAAGGCATTTCATTTTTTTTAACTTATTACAACTCCAGAATTTTTAGTACCACATTTAGTACAGGGTGGCTCCAACCGGTACTAAAGAGTGACCAGTACTACAGTTTCTTAGTAAGCTATTTTTTAGTCCCACCTCGCCAAGAGAGAGGGACTAGGAGCGGTTTATAAGCCCTGAGTGCAGAGACGATGAATAAGAGACTCAATGCTCACGTTGCTTAGCTTCAAGCCTTCAGGAATATGGTAGATTGCACGGAGCTACGCGCAGTGCAGTTTACACTATTCCGAAAGGCTTGAAGCAAATTAACGAGCATTGCACCTCTTTTTTATTTTTAATAACTTATTACAACTCCGGACTTATTACACTACACGTCGGCATTTCTTTTTTTAGAACTTTGGTTATAACTCCAGACTTTGACCATCAAGTTTTGCAGAAAAGAAAAAGTAGCAGAAAAGAAAAAAACTATAGCTGAAAAGAAAAAAACTACTCCAAAATAAATATAGCAGAAAAGAAAAAACTACTCAGAAATAAATAGAAGAAAAAATAAAACAGAAAAAAAAATATTTGCTATTTTTTTCTTTCACAAAATGACCGTGAAATTGAAAATCACTACAAAATGAACTCTGAAAATGATGAATTTTGGCAAACTAGATGAAAAACTACTCACAAATAAATATAACAGAAAAGAAAAATACTATACAAAAAAGTACGCAGAAATAAATAGAAGAAAATAAAGCAAAAAAGAAAAAATATATAAAAAAAATTGGGGCGCTACCCTGTGGGCCTGCTACGCCACGGGCGTGCAATTACAGGCCCTAAGGCCCAGCAGACTCACAGGGCAGCGCGCAGAAATTAGGCCCACAAGCCTGCTATACAGAGGAGTTCAAAGAGGCAGTCGCGGCTGGGTTTATAAACCAGTGCGGCTGCCCTTCGCCCGGCGAGGTGGGACTAAACTTTGGGGTGGCACCGCGAGGCCTTTAGTACCGGTTTGTGGCACGAACCGGTACTAAAGGGTGGTCTTTAGTACCAGTTCGTGCCACAAACCGGTACTAAAGGCCTGCTCTTCCCGCCTCTTTGCCTGGCCAAAATTGGCCTTTATTACTGGTTCATTCCACAAACCGGTACTAAAGGCATCTCCTATATATACAACACTTGCGAAAATTCAGTTAGATCTCCACTTCTTTCGTCGACTCAACCTCGCTCTCGCTCGCGCCCGTCGCCCCGTCGTCGCCGCCGCCGCCCGTCGTCCGTCGTCGTCGTCGTCCCCGCCGTCGCCCGTCGTCGTCGTCGTCTCGCGCCACCGCCCCGAACGCCGCGCGCCGCCGTCCGTCGTCGTTCGCGGTACGTCTCTCGCGCTCTCCCCGCCGCCGTCCGTCGTGGTCGCACACGTATACGTTGCCGCCCCGTACGCCGCCGCCCGTACGTACGCCGCCCCTGCCCCGTACGCCGGCGCCCCCGCTCGTACGTACGGGGCGGCGGCGTACGGGGGCACACACACATATACACACACACACATATATACGTACACGTACATGCACACATACACACACACACATACATATACACACACATATATATACGTACACACACATATACACACACATTTTTTTACTTATTTTCTGTTTTTTAGAAAAGTTAATTAGATAATCGAATGTTAGACGAATTAATTAGCTATAGATAGAAAATTGTCGAACTAGTTTATTTAGGTATATGAGATTTGAACTAGTTCAATAATTAATATAACTAGTTTATTTTTAGTAAAAAAATTTAGGTATCTGAGATTTGATGATCTAAGTAAAATATTATTTGTTAATGCGTTTTTCTGTTTATTTATTTTTTTCATATATAATTTGACTTTATATAAATGTTAGATTAATGTCGAATGCTAGATGAATTAGATAGAAAAGTAATGTCAATTGTTAGAGATGAATATAGTTAGATATATTAATGTCAAATGTTAGATGAATATATATTTGGCTATATATATATATATATATATATATATATATAGGTGTTTAATGTTTCACCTATATGAACATAGGAAATGTCATCTGACGACGAAAAAGATTTCATTACATGCGAACACTGTGAAGACCAGCGCGGCCTGTGCGATAAAAAATTTCTTGTTGATGATAGGCGCTTCAGCATCAAGCTGGATGAGACATTCGAAGTTGATATAGTAAGTCACTTTGTCAATTATTATTTAAATGCAAAACTTATGCTTCATTTCCTTTAACTTATAATTTTTAATTTTCACTATTCTACTAGCGCATCCCTTGCCATGCAAGAATTTTTGTCTTGGATAAGATATGTTTTAGTGCTATAGATGATATGGAGGTAAAGAGAGTTTACTTGAAGACGGAGCATGGGTATACTTTCAACGTCAAATTATATAATGGAGACACATACATCCATTTTAAATGCAAAACTTGGCAAGCACTATGCAAGGCTTATGCATTTGAGCCTGATATGGTTATCACTTTTGATATTCGTCCGGAAGATGATATTGAAGATAATATAGACATCTGGGTCGATGTGCAAACGCCTCCAGTTCTACCATTATGTGAGTTTTTCTCAACCATGCATGCATATGTTTATGTTTTTGATACAGTTTATTCAAAAATAGTTGACAACTAATTTGTATTGTCAGCTTATTTCGGTTCAAGCAAACATGTCCGGCGCTTGGTAGATAGGACCCACTACTGCCCCGGGGCTCAACTAAACTGCGAGGAGATAAGTCATTATGTTTCATGGCTTGAGGATCTTAATACTGTCAAGACAATTTTTTTCCTGAACTTAGAAATGTTAGTACTCAAAACGTGCGACCAATGGTGATCGTATTGAACTACTGTCACATCTATAATCGAAAGATGGTAAGATTTTAACTATTTGTCCTTAATTAGTGCATCTTTTGCATACATTAATTTTGAAGCTAAACTTTCATTGCTAATTAGTATATTAATTACTATACGATGTTCTTCAACAGGGACTTCCGATGACAGATGTGCCTCAGTGGATCGAGACTAAAGGTGACATGTCAATGGTTAGCTTACGACCAAGATATCCTACATTGCACATGAGTGCATTCAGGATTTCTGAAAGCGAAGAATGCTTAATAGTGAAAGATTGGAGCAAAATTGTTAAGGATCGCAGAGAAGTACTAGGGGGCAGCAAGGAGAAGCGCAACCCAAGATTAGGAGACAGATTCATCTGCATGCTCCAGTATGATGAATCAGGAGAGCTTTACATGTTCTATGCTATTCTACCTGAGAGGGAGCAGCAGGAGTAGCTAGTTTTCATGCTCTTAATTAATTAGTACTTGTCTCATGTCCGTGTCCTGAACTTTGATGTTGGTGATGATTATGTTGAACTCGATGATATCTTTGCTTCTGTTAATTACAAATTGAATGTTTCCTCTTTAAGCTAGCGAGTGTTGGTGATGATTATTAGATAGCTAGCTAGCGACTATGATGATTAAATAGTGGTAATTAGAGTTTATTTAGTTATTAATATGCGATGATTATGATGATGATGATGACTACTGCAACTCATTATAACATAAAACAACCCTAAATTAAATTGATAACACAAATTTAAATGAAAAAGAAAAAACAACCCAAAAACCCACAAACATTTAGTACCGGTTGGTGTCACCAACCGGTACTAAAGGGCTCCCTGCCCCCGGAGCTGGCTCGTGCCACGTGGTTGCCCTTTAGCACCGGTTCATGCTGAACCGGTACTAAAGGGGGGGGGGGCCTTTAGTGCCCACACTTTAGTGTCGGTTATGGAACCGGCACTAAAGGGCCTTACGAACCGGTGCTATTGCCCGGTTCTGCACTAGTGTCATTAGTTGCAATGCTTGCAAGGCTTAAGTGATGTCCATTACCGAGAGGGCCCAGAGATACCTCTCCGACATTCGGAGAGACAAATCCTAATCTCGAAATACACCAACCCAACAAGTACCTTCGGAGACACCTGTAGAGCACCTTTATAATCACCCAGTTACGTTGTGACGTTTGGTAGCACACAAAGTGTTCCTCCGGTAAACGGGAGTTGCATAATCTCATAGTCGTAGGAACATGTATAAGTCATGAAGAAAGCAATAGCAACATACTAAACGATCGGGTGCTAAGCTAATGGAATGGGTCATGTCAATCAGATCATTCACCTAATGATGTGATCCCGTTAATCAAATAACAACTCTTTGTCCATGGTTAGGAAACATAACCATCTTTGATTAACGAGCTAGTCAAGTAGAGGCATACTAGTGACACTCTGTTTGTCTATGTATTCACACATGTATTATGTTTCCGGTTAATACAATTGTAGCATGAATAATAAACATTTATCATGAAATAAGGAAATAAATAATAACTTTATTATTGCCTCTAGGGCATATTTCCTTCAGAAAGTGTGTCGGGCCAAAGCGTATCGAGCGTGTTGGGTTATGTGGTGCACCCATGCAGGGAAGTTTACCTATTCGAATAGCCGTGTCCCTCGGTAAAATGACGACTAGGAGTTGTACCTTGACTTTATGACAACTAGAACCGGATACTTAATAAAACACACCCTTCCAAGTGCCAGATATAACCAGGTGATCGCTCTTACATAGGGCGACGAGGGGAGGATCGCTGGGTAGGGTTATGCTATGCGATGCTACTTGGTGAACTTACCATCCACTCTCTTCTACATGCTGTAAGATGGAGGTTGCCAGAAGCGTAGTCTTCGAAAGGACTAGCTATCCCCCTCTTATTCTGGCATTTTGCAGTTCAGTCCACCGATATTGCCCCTTTACACAGATACCCATGCATAAGTAGTGTAGATCCTTGCTTGCGAGTACTTTGGATGAGTACTCACGGTTGCTTTTCTTCCCCTTTTCCCCCTTTCCTTTCTTCCTGGTTGTCGCAACCAGATGCTGGAGCCTAGGAGCTAGACGCCACTGTCGACGATGACTCCTACGACACCGGAGGTGCCTACTACTACGTGCAGGCCGCTGATGACGACCATGAGTAGTTTAGGAGGATCCCAGGCAGGAGGCCTGCGCCTCTTTCGATCTGCATCCCAGTTTGTGCTAGCCTTCTTAAGGCAAACTTGTTTAACTTATGTCTGTACTCAGATATTGTTGGTTCCGCTGATTCGTCTATGATCGAGCGCTTGTATTCGAGCCCTCGAGGCCCCTGGCTTGTATTATGATGCCTGTATGACTTATTTATGTTTTAGAGTTGTGTTGTGATATCTTCCCTTGAGTCCCTGATCTTGATCGTACACATTTGCGTGCATGATTAGTGTACGATTGAATCGGGGGCGTCACAATTCTCTTGTTTTCTCATCCACCTTGGTTAGTTCATTGTCTGCACCGGTACGGAGGGAGTACCTAAAGGTTTCAAATTCACATCCTACAAGCTACATGCATTGGAACTACCTGAAACAAAGCCAGGACACTAAAAGTAGAACTTGAAACAAAGCAAGACTGAATTGTGTTCAATACGACAGGATGGTTGTTTTTTAAAGAAAAGAACACTCAAAGAGCCATCATAATGTAAGGACAACGAGGCGCTAACCGACTAGTACAAAATAAAATGGACCTAGATATATCCAGGGAATGTTAGATTTCTAGGCATGGCAAAACGTATACTTTCATGGCAAGTTGTGTTTGCCGAGGATGGCAAGTTTAGTTGGCGAGCATGACAAATCCATCTCAGTTCATATTTTGCTAGAAAATTGTTGTGCTTGCTAACTAAATTTGCCATCCTTATACCAATATAAATTGCCATGAAAAAGTTTGAATTGTCATGTCTAAAAATTTGACAGATTTTTAGCCTTTTCAAATAAAATTATATTGCAAATCATACTAGTCTTCTTCCTCTGCTTGCATGCCATCTGCCGAAGACAATTGCACTGAACCAACAGTAAAGGAAAAGGACACACGCAAATGTCTTCACCATACCAAACTTTAAAGACCATAATAATTACCATTCATCCATTAAGGCGAGATCTGGAAGCCGCCGAAGAAGCATCAGTTGGAGCATCACCCACGCAAAACGGGCATGCAATCCATCGCCATCAGTTCAGAGGGTTGGAGAAATGCTTCCAAGCTGCAGAACAAAAAAAGTATGTCAAAGTCATCACACCTATAGCCAGGCAATTGTTTTTTCTTGAAGGTCACACCAACTGCCGAAATCTAAAAAAAGCCAACAATTCTAGGATACAAATTCTCACAGGCCCTTCGCCCGGGTGGAAACTGAAGGAAATATGCCCTAGAGGCAATAATAAAGTTATTATTTATTTCCTTACATATCATGATAAATGTTTATTATTCATGCTAGAATTGTATTAACTGGAAACATAATACATGTGTGGATACATAGACAAACAGAGTGTCACTAGTATGCCTCTACTTGACTAGCTTGTTAATCAAAGATGGTTAAGTTTCCTAACCATGGACAAAGGAGCTGTCATTTGATTAACAAGGTCACATCATTAGTTGAATGATCTGATTGACGTGATCCATTCCATTAGCTTAGCACCCGATCGTTTAGTATGTTGCTATTGCTTTTATCCATGACTTATACATGTTTCTTTGACTATGAGATTATGCAGCTCCCGTTTACCGTAGGAACACTTCGTGTGCTACCAAACGTCACAACGTAACTGGGTGATTATAAAGGTGCACTATAGGTGTCTCCGAAAGTATTTGTTGGGTTGGCGTATTTCAAGATTGGGATTTGTCACTCCGAATGTCGGAGAAGTATCTCAGGGCCTTCTCGGTAATTCACATCACATAAGCCTTGCAAGCATTGCAACTAATGAGTTAATTGCGGGATGATGTATTATGGAACGAGTAAAGAGACTTGCCGGTAACGAGATTGAACTAGGTATTGGATACCGACGATCGAATCTCGGGCAAGTAACATACCGATGGACAAAGGGAACAACGTATGTTGTTATGCGGTCTGACCGATAAAGATTTTCGTAGAATATGTAGGAACCAATATGGGCATCCAGGTCCCGCTATTGGTTATTGACCGGAGACGTGTCTCGGTCATGTCTACATTGTTCTCGAACCGTAGGGTCCGCACGCTTAAGGTTACGATGACAGTTATTATGAGTTTATGCATTTTGATGTACCGAAGGAGTTCGGAGTCTCGGATGTGATCACCGACATGACGAGGAGTCTCGGAATAGTCGAGACATAAAAATTGATATATTGGACGGCTATGTTCGGACATCGGAATGGTTCCGAGTTCGGATATTACCGGAGTGCCGGAGGGGTTACCGGAACCCCCCGGGGGAAGTAATGGGCCTATTGGGACACGAGGGGAGAGAGAGGGCTGCGCCAGGAGGTGGCGCGCGCGCCCCCCATGGGCAGTCCGAATTGGACAAGGAGGGGGGGGGGCGCGACCCCCCTTTCCCTCTCCCTCTCCCTCTCTTTCCTTTCCCCTTCCTCCCTCCTAGTTGGACTAGGAAAGGGGAGTCCTACTCCTACTAGGAGGAGGACTCCCCCTCCCTTGGCGCGCCTCTCTAGGCCGGCCGGCCTCCCCCCTTGCTCCTTTATATATGGGGGCAGGGGGCACCCCAGGACACACAAGTTGATCCTTGAGATCGTTCCTTAGCCGTGTGCGGTGCCCCCCGGACTCCACCATATTCCACCTCGCTCATATCGTTGCGGTGCTTAGGCGAAGCCCTGCGTCGGTAGTTCATCAAGATCGTCACCACGCCGTCGTGCTGACGGAACTCATCCCCGGAGGTTTTGCTGGATCGAGACCCGGGGACGTCATCGAGATGTACGTGTGTCAAGAACTCGGAGGCGCCGGAGTAACGGCGCTTGGATCGGTCGGATCGTGAGGAGGACGTACGACTACTTCCTCTATGTTGTGTCAACGCTTCCGCTTCGGTCTACGAGGGTACGTAGACAACACTCTCCCCTCTCGTTGCTATGCATCACCATGATCTTGCGTGTGCGTAGGAAAATTTTGAAATTACTACGTTCCTCAACAGTGGCATCCGAGCCTAGGTTTTTATGGTTTGATGTTATGCACGAGTAGAACACAAGTGAGTTGTGGGCGATATAAGTCATATTGCCTACCAGCATGTCATACTTTGGTTCGGCGGTATTGTTGGATGAAGCGGCCCGGACCGACATTACGCGTACGCTTACGCGAGACTGGTTCTACCGCCGTGCTTTGCACATAGGTGGTTGGCGGGTGTCAGTTTCTCCAACTTTAGTTGAACCGAGTATGGCTACGCCCGGTCCTTGAGAAGGTTAAAACGGAGTCTATTTGACAAACTATCGTTGTGGTTTTGATGCGTAGGTAAGATTGGTTCTTGCTTAAGCCCGTAGCAGCCACGTAAAACTTGCAACAAACAAAGTAGAGGACGTCTAACTTGTTTTTGCAGGGCATGTTGTGATGTGATATGGTCAAGACGTGATAAGATATAAGTTGTTGTATGAGATGATCATGTTTTGTTGAAGTTATCGGCAACTGGAAAAAGCCTTATGGTTGTCTCTCTATGCATCAGATGCAAGCGCCAAATAATTGCTTTACTTTATCGCTATGCGATAGCAATAGTTGCAAGAGCAATAGTTGGTGAGACGACCATGTGATGACACATTGATATAGATCAAGATGATGGAGATCATGGTGTCATGCCGGTGACGATGGAGATCACGACGATGCTTTGGAGATGGAGATCAAAGGCACAAGATGATGATGGCCATATCATGTCACATATTTTGATTGCATATGATGTTTATCTGTTATACATCTTATTTTGCTTAGTTCGACGGTAGCTTTTTAAGATGATCTCTCACTAATTATCAAGAAGTGTTCTCCCTGAGTATGCACCGTTGCCAAAGTTCGTCGTGCCCAGACACCACGTGATGATCGGGTGTGATAAGCTCTACGTCCATCTACAACGGGTGCAAGACAGTTTTGCACACGCGGAATACTCAGGTTAAACTTGACGAGCCTAGCATATGCAGATATGGCCTCGGAACACGGAGACCGAAAGGTCGAGCGTGAATCATATAGTAGATATGATCAACATAGTGATGTTCACCATTGAAAACTACTCCATTTCACGTGATGATCGGTTATGGTTTAGTTGATTTGGATCACGTGATCACTTAGAGGATTAGAGGGATGTCTATCTAAGTGGGAGTTCTTAAGTAATATGATTAATTGAACTTTAATTTATCATGAACTTAGTCCTGGTAGTATTAGCATATCTATGTTGTAGATCAATAGCTCGCGATGTTGTTCCCTGTGTTTATTTTGATATGTTCCTAGAGAAAATTGTGTTGAAAGATGTTAGTAGCAATGATGCGGATTGGATCCGTGATCTGAGGTTTATCCTCATTGCTGCACAGAAGAATTATGTCCTTGATGCACCGCTAGGTGACGGACCTATTGCAGGAGCAGATGCAGACGTTATGAACGTTTTGCTAGCTCAATATGATTACTACTTGATAGTTTAAGTGCACCATGCTTAACGGCTTAGAATCGGGACTTCAAAGACGTTTTGAACGTCATGGACCATATGAGATGTTCAAGGAGTTGAAGTTAATATTTCAAGCAAATACCCGAGTTGAGAGATATGAAGTCTCCAACAAGTTCTATAGCTAAAAGATGGAGGAGAATCGCTCAACTAGTGAGCATGTGCTCAGATTGTCTAGGTACTACAATCACTTGAATCAAGTGGGAGTTAATCTTCCAGATAAGATAGTGATTGACAGAATTCTCTAGTCACCATCACCAAGTTAGTAGAACTTCGTGATGAACTATAGTATGCAAGGGATGACGAAAAAGACTCCCGAGCTTTTCATGATGATGAAATCGATGAAGGTAGGAATCAAGAAAGAGCATCAAGTGTTGATGGTTGACAAGATCACTAGTTTCAAGAAAAGGGCAAAGGAAAAACGGGGAACTTCAAGAAGAACAGCAAGCAAGTTGCTGCTCGAGTGAAGAAGCCCAAGTCTGGACCTAAGCCTGAGACTGAGTGCTTCTACTGCAAAGGGACTGGTCACTGGAAGCGGAACTACCCCAAGTGTTTGGCGGATGAGCAGGATGGCAAAGTGAACATAAGTATATTTGATATACATGTTAATTGATGTGTACTTTACTAGTGTTTATAGCAACCCCTCTGTCGGGGATATACCCCGCGGTGTACACCGGCCGGAAGTTAACCCGGCCGGACTTGGCGGTTTATCTGAAGACCCGCCCTGACCTTGGCGGTTTACAAGCAATCCGCTTGGTCGTTATGACTCACTGGTAAACCGACGGGCGGATCAGACGGATGACAAGACCCAAGGCCTAGAAGGCCAGTTCAACTATGGTGGGCCGGTTTAAAAGGAAAGGAATATTTATCTTACAAAGAGTTAAGACCAGGACTTGTATCCGGTTTGTATTAGAGATAGACTAGTCCTAATCCAAATAGGACTCCACATGTAAACCGCCCCTTCAACATATATAAGGAGGGGCAGGGCTCCCCAAAGAGGGACAAGTTAGAAGCTACAAGCTACAAGCAATCAACAATCTCTAGGGCTAGACACAAGAGCCGGTTTACGGCGTCTCCCTCGGGATGATAATGAGACCTAGCCTCAAACAGCATGTAGGGTTTTTACCGGATGATGTTTCCCGGGGCCCGAAGCTGTCTAAACCCTTGTCTTGCGTGTTGATCCGCCCTGCGTCTCTCGTCCCACTCAACCCCTCTCAAGCTACCACATGGATGCGTTGGCCTCGCGACTAAGTCCTGACACTAAGGACATCTGCCGTGACAAATCCACGACAGTTGGCGCCCACCGTGGGGCCCGCGCACGGTGGTGATGAGTTCTTGAAGGGAACTTTTCCCAAGGTTCGAGAAGTTCATGATTTTCTGGATGAAGAAAGTCGGTTTTAGAAGGATATACGTTGTCAACCAGCAGTCGGAACAGCACATATGAAATTAAAATTCGGAAGATTTTAGGGTTGCGGGCTAAGCGGCCGCTACGAGCGCCATGGAGATCCGCTGAGTCCGAGACAAAATTTCTGGTTGTGGCAGCTTTTGGTGATCCGTCAAGTTGTAAGTTGATGGAAAAATAAATCTCGATGATGGCGATGGCAATTGCTTCCATATGTGAAGGGCAGTCAACAAAAAGTCAAACCACCGCTCCCATCGGGCGGTCTGAAGACAGATCGATCAAATCACGGAGACCGACAGGAGTACGGCGGGCTGGGTGCCTCGCAGACCATCAGATCATAACTCGCCGAGCCGCAGATATACTATGAGGGTGCCGTTGTTGTTCCCAGTGTCCCTAGGCAACAAGCTACTGCTACTGCTACTTTTTCCTGATGTGGAGATCAGTTAAATCCAAGAAACAAAGTGCTACGCACAGTAGTACAGACGAAGGCAATCCTGGTTGAGAGTATGCTGCCAACGAGACTTTCAAGAAAGCTCTCACAAAGGACAATCCATCAAGCAGTCAATATGCAAAGGCAAAAAGTGGTACATCCATTGATCCATCAGCACGAGGAGATAGTGCTAAAAACAATGATCCGTCAGCACGAGAGAAAAAATCAAATCAACTACAAATCGGAGGAGGATTTGGTCATGGGTGCATATCGACTCCGAGTCGTTTCCAAACCTCGCTCTGGCCGTACATGCTCCGCTCCGCCTCCGCTTCACACCGGCCGTACTTGCTCTGCCGGAAAGATTCCACTGCAATACGTCTCCACAAGCCGCCGCAGCCCCTGCTGAGTTGCCGGACTAGTCCACTGCCGTCCCGCGCTGAGTCGCCGGACTGGCCTCTTTTCCCGTGTTGAGCCGGCCGGCCGCCGTCGCCTCGCTTTGAGCCAGCTCAGCTCCACCCGGCGGCCTCCGCTTCACGCTGCCCCCACTGTTTTAAATCGCCTTCGACTCCGGCACGAGACGCCGTCCCCGTCCGTTTCTGCCACCGTATATAGCGGGGCTGTTATGCCGCTTATTTTCCCTCTGAGTCGCTGGCACGGATCTATGGCTGACGATGAATAGACTGACTATATATCTGTGGCGCTGTGTGTACATGCCCCGGTTCAACATAGCAGGACCAATATCAAGCAATGGATGCATCGTTTGACCAAGTCAATATTTTCTACAACATGGACGATGTATTAAAAAAAAATTATGCAAGCACCACCGGTCCTAATCGGTGACCAGGACAGGAGCCTCGCCTCTGAGCGAGCACCACGTGGCCTCGCCTCCAAAGTTCTGTTGCCGCTTCACTTTCGCTGTGGGTGAGCCGCCCCTGCACCGTTGACCCGCCGTGATTCGCCGTTGCCTTGCTTGGGCTGCGCCTGCCGCGCGATGAGCCGCCGGGGCCGCATTGAGGCGCCTCTGCCGTGTTGGGACTTCGGGGCTATATTGAGTCACCGGTCTGCCTGAGTCGTTTCGGTTGTTTTTAAACGGATCATTTGTCATCCGAACAAATTAGGTCAATTGACTCATGGCCAAGGTATGATCCAGTCCTCGTGCGCCGGCGTCGGAGGCGGCGTATACATCTGCACCGCCCGTACCGGGTGCTTAAAGATCTGGAGAATAACCCGGAGGGTTTTTGCTTGAACCGCCGGGATCATATTGAGTCGCCAACCAGCCTAAACCGCCTCTGTCGCGATGAACGGATCATCTGTTGTCCGAACAAAAAAACATCAGGTGATATCCGTCCGATTTGTTTTCATAGCACATATTAATTTTTGTGTGAACAAATTACTTTGGCATGTGATGTTTTTTGGCACAGGACAATTGTTCATTACAAATGAGGCGTTATATTATGGGCACGGAGCACGCGCTAGCAACGTTCTGCACTGGCGTTTCGTCCGTGTCATACCGCCCGGTGAATGAACGTGTGCAAGTCGCCGTCCCTGTGGTCCGGTTTACATCAGCTTACCGGGACCGCGCCCGCAATTAACTCGCCCGTCCGTGCGGTTTACCGCACTTGCGATTGACTCGCCCGTCTGTGCCGGCTTACAGCATCGTAACCGACTCTCGCGATCGCACCGGTTTACAACACCGTGGCCGTCTCCCGCGACCGCGCTGGTTTGCGGCGCGGAGGACTACTTGCTCCGCACCGGTTTACAATGCCGCGACCGGTTCATCTGTCTGTTCGCATGGCTGACTTGCCATGATTGATTTCAGTTTCACTGTGGTGATCGTCAACTCCGCGGTGGATATTTTTTGGCTAACATATCAGGTGAAATCCATCCATTATATTTTCATAATATGTATTGCTTTCTTTAAAAAGAGCAAATACTCTGGCTTATAAGTTTTCCAAATGCAGGACAAATTGTCTGTTGCAAAAAGGGGATTATTATATCACTGAGCTAGTGGATAACCCGTGCCGGTTTATATCGCGATCCAGATCGCATCAACTCGTCAGGACCATGCGAGTTACCCAATAGCGCATGCACAGGCTGCCATCCCCCGCAGTCCGGTCTACATCAACATACCGGGTCGCACCTGTCTGCACGAGCCATTTATTGAGTATGAACAAGTCACAGCTTGGGTAGCCCGGTTTTCTTTCAAATTGGAGGCAAATTATCATCAACCGCCGTCTGCACTGGATGGATCAATGGGCAGGCGCACAAGTCACCGCCGCTACAGTTTTGTTAACTTCAAATCACCGGTTGGAAGGAACCATTGGCCGAGTTGCTGACACGGTTCATACGGGATCATTTACAGCCCGCCGCAGTCACCTCAACCTTCTGTGTATTCACATCGTGTTATCAACACCAATGATATACAAGTTATACCGGTTTATATCACGGTCAAATATGGAGAATCTCAAGCCAACTCCTCGAGTCACCTTGAGACTTGGGGGCTACGATGATATGACGCAGCAAGTCTTGCCAGTTTCAGCCGGTTTAAGAACCCGAGGACGATGGAGGGAAAGATAACCCGATCCCGGAGGCTACTGTTATGTTGATGAAAATTTAAAGGCCGTCAGAAAATTTCCGGCTTAGAAAGTATATGACAGTTACAAAATCCCGACTCAATGAAGAAGTTTCGGATCGTCAGAAAGGATTCCGGTTTGAAACCTGGCTGAAGGGAAGTCAGTATCACTGAAGCTCTCAAATATCCGGTTTACAATCCGGTTCAAGAGAAATCTATTCTCCCACAAAGTTCTGAAGCGCTCAGATCCGGTTTAACAAAATCCGGTTCAAAAAGGAATTAACTTCTCGCAAGTTCGAGTTTAAAGGCCGTCAGAAAATTTCCGGCTGAAAATGAAGATTCCGGTTTAAAATCCGGTTCAAGGGAAAGATGTCTCCCACAAAGCTTTGAAGCTCTCAATATCCGGTTCAAGAAGAATTTATCTCTTGCAAAAAGGTTAAAAATTACTGAAGAGGACCTGCTGCCATGATGCGCGGTTCAAACATGGGGCTTCCTGTTCAAACATAGGTCGTATTCGAACCAAAGAGAACATAGCTATCCTTATAAGGTCATTTGGGGGCTCGGTCATGTTTGAACCGATGCAATACCTCTTGGCCGGCGAAAGCCACCAAAGTCAGTTGGGGACCTAGTCGACTTGAATCGTAGCTACACCTCCTGGGAGCTTGGTCATGTCTTGACGACGGTAATGCCTTCTGGCTGGCACATTTGCCACTAAGTCAGTTGGGGACCTAATCGACTTGAACCGTAGTTACACCTTATGGGAGCTCGGTCATGTCTTGATGATGGTAATGCCTTCTGATCGGCTTTTAAACAGCCAATAAGTCATTTGGGGGCTTGGTCGTGTCCGAACCAATGCAATGCCACTTGATTGGCCCTAGGCCACTGAGTCACTTGGGGGCTTGGTCGAATCCGAACCAATGCAATGCCACTTGGCCGGCGTAAACGCCACGCGTCATTTTGGGGTCCTGGCTGACTGGCACCATCACTACGCCTTCGGGGGGCTTGGTTGCGTCTGACCATGCTAAATTGGCGGAACACGGTCCACTTTTAGACCGGAGATTATCTGCCCGGTTTGATTTTCTGTTACCATCCTATTACGGAGTAAACCGGTGTTTATCAACCCGGCTCGGCTTTCAACTACAGGTTGTGAGTGCATGATCAAATTATAATCCGGAGATTATCAGCCCGGTCTGGTTTGACTACAAATCACCAGTATATATATGGTTAATCCGGTGTTTATCACAACCCGGTACGGTTTTATCATAAATCGGCGCAATATGAAAGGAGTTATCATTACTCAAGATTGGGTTTATCACTCTTACTACAAAAAGTTGGTAAACCAACGATGTGATTCAATGTCACAGGTATGATATATTTCATATTTTTAAGTGCAGCCCTGGTTATAAACCCAGGTTATATATTGAGCATTATGACCCGTCCGGCGGTAAACCGCCAGGACACTTTAAACTTGTTGTATGCAGAAACATGTTGAATAAAGCATGATTATAAATTATCCGGTGTTTGTTAAACCGGCCTGGCTTTAAGACGATAAGTCGCCAGTATGATGATAAATTATCCAGTGTTTATTAAACTGGTCTGGCTTTGGACTATAAGTCGCCAGTATATATTTGGATTGCGCCATTGGAATCATGCGCTTATAAATTATTGGATTATATCATTCAAATAGCCAAACTTGGCTGAATTTTCATTATGATATTGGATGAATAAGGTTTTCATACCAGATTATATTATCTTGAATAGCCAACATGGCTGGATTTTTATTATGGTTATTAATATTATGATTAAGGTTTTCAAAGTTGCTTTAGCGCAATGGTTATCATTTTCTACAATTGAAGGAATAGTCCCGAGTTGCTGCAGGCTTACAACACGACACTTGGGGGCTACATTATTCAAAGTTGAGATTATATCAAATATGCAAGTCTCATATCGCTGCAAGCATGCACCATGACACTTGGGGGCTACCAATTGCTCATGTCAACTATTCAAGGTACAAAGCTTTTTATCCATTATATTGAAGGGTCCACTGCTCAGTTGGTAAAGCACAAGGCTCTTAACCTTATGGGCATCAGTCAATTACAAGTCCCAGGTTGCTGCAAGCATGACGACCCGACACTTGGGGGCTACAGGTAATATGGATATAAGGGAGAAATAGCTTCCAATCATGAACCGGCATTGGAAATAATCATGACCTGGAATTCAGTTCTTATAAACCGGCAATCTTGACAATGATAAACCGATGAGTCTACATTTTCAAACCGGCTGAATATCAGATGAGTATTACAAGACCAATATTTCTTAAACCGACGCTTGGGAAGCCAACTCAAGTGGATTATTCTTTACAATATTTTTCTATGAGAAACCAATGTCAGCAATTTGAGTATGAAGCTGGTTATTAACCTGGATTTTCTAGAAGGAGGAATGACAAGGACTTAAGGATGATCAGGTGTCGGTTTACAAGAATTCTTAACCCGGAGCGCAACCTGTCAAATTTGTTCTTATGTTTATTTTGCAGCATAAGTTTACCATGGATGAATCCAAGCTAAACTTGGGGGCTAATGTCGGGGATATACCCCGCGGTGTAAACCGGCCGGAAGTTAACCCGGCCGGACTTGGCGGTTTATCTGAAGACCCGCCCTGACCTTGGCGGTTTACAAGCAATCCGCTTGGTCGTTATGACTCACTGGTAAACCAACGGGCGGATCAGACGGATGACAAGACCCAAGGCCTAGAAGGCCGGTTCAACTATGGTGGGCCGGTTTAAAAGGAAAGGAATATTTATCTTACAAAGAGTTAAGACCAGGACTTGTATCCGGTTTGTATTAGAGATAGACTAGTCCTAATCCAAATAGGACTCCACATGTAAACCGCCCCTTCAACATATATAAGGAGGGGCAGGGCTCCCCAAAGAGGGACAAGTTAGAAGCTACAAGCTACAAGCAATCAACAATCTCTAGGGCTAGACACAAGAGCCGGTTTACGGCATCTCCCTCGGGATGATAATGAGACCTAGCCTCAAACAGCATGTAGGGTTTTTACCGGATGATGTTTCCCGGGGCCCGAAGCTGTCTAAACCCTTGTCTTGCGTGTTGATCCGCCCTGCGTCTCTCGTCCCACTCAACCCCTCTCAAGCTACCACATGGATGCGTTGGCCTCGCGACTAAGTCCTGACACTAAGGACATCTGCCGTGACAAATCCACGACACCCTCAGTACTTGATACTGGTTCAGTTACTAAGAGTAGTAACTCGAAATAGGAGTTGCAGAATAAACAGAGACTAGTTAAGGGTGAAGTGACGATGGGTGTTGGAAGTAGTTCCAAGATTGATATGATCATCATCGCACACTTCCCTATACTTTCGAGATTAGTGTTGAACCTCAATAAGTGTTATTTGGTGTTTGCGTTGAGCATAAATATGATTTGATCATGTTTATTGCAATACGGTTATTCATTTAAGTTAGAGAACAATTGTTGTTCTGTTTACATGAATAGAACCTTCTATGGTCATACACCCAACGAAAGTGGTTTGTTGGATCTCGATCGTAGTGATACACATATTCATAATATTAAAGCCAAAAAGATGCAAAGTTAATAATGATAGTGCAACTTATCTGTGGCACTGCCGTTTAGGTCATATTGGTGTAAAGCGCATGAAGAAACTCCATGCTGATGGAATTTTGGAATCACTTGATTATGAATCACTTGATGCTTGCAAACCATGCCTCATGGGCAAGATGACTAAAACTCCGTTCTCCGGAACAATGGAGCGAGCAACAGATTTGTTGGAAATCATACATAACTGATGTATGTGGTCCGATGAATATTAAGGCTAGCGACAAGTATCATTATTTTCTGACCTTCACAGATGATTTGAGCAGATATGGGTATATCTACTTGATGAAACACAAGTCTGAAACATTTGAAAAGTTCAAAGAATTTCAGAGAGAAGTGGAGAATCATCGTAACAAGAAAATAAAAGTTTCTACGATATGATCGCAGAGGTAAAATATTTGAGTTACGAGTTTGGCCTTCAGTTAAAACAATGTGAAATAGTTTCACTACTCATGCCACCTGGAACACCACAGTGTAATGGTGTGTCCGAACATCGTAACTGTACTTTATTAGATATGGTGCAATCTATGATGTCTCTTGCCGATTTACCACTGTCGTTTTGGGGTTATGCATTAGAGACAGCCGCATTCACGTTAAATAGGGCACCATCTAAATCCGTTGAGACGACACTATATGAACTATGGTTTAGCAAGAAACCAAAGTTGTCGTTTCTTAAAAATTTGGGGTTGTGATGCTTATGTGTAAAGTTTCGTCCTGATAAGCTCAAACCCAAATTGGAGAAATGTGTCTTCATAGGATACCCAAAGGAGACTGTTGGGTACACCTTCTATCACAGATCCGAAGGCAAGACATTCGTTGCTGAGAATGGATACTTTCTAGAGAAGAAGTTTCTCTCGAAAGAAGTGAGTGGGAGGAAAGTAGAACTTGATAAGGTAACTGTATCTGCTCCCTTATTGGAAAGTGGTTCATCACGGAAATCTGTTCTTGTGACTACTACACCAATTAGTGAGGAAGCTAATGATGATGATCATGTAACTTCAAATCAAGTTACTACCGAATCTCGTAGGTAAACCAGAGTGAGATCCGAACCAGAGTGGTACGGTAATCCTGTTCTGGAAGTCATGTTACTAGACCATGACGAACTTGCGAACTATGAGGAAGCGATGATGAGCCCAGATTCCGCGAAATGGTTTGAGGCCATGAAATCTGAGATATGATCCATGTATGAGAACAAAGTATGGACTTTGATGGATTTGCCCGATGATCGGCAAGCCATAGAAAATAAATGGATCTTCAAGAGGAAGACAGACGCTGATAGTAGTGTTACTATATACAAAGCTAGAATTGTCGCAGAAGGTTTTTCGACAAGTTCAAGGTGTTGACTACGATGAGAGTTTCTTACTCGTATCTATGCTTAAGTCTGTCCGAATCATGTTAACAATTGCCGCATTTTATGAAATCTGGCAAATGGATAAACAAAACTGCATTCCTAAATGGATTTATTAAAGAAGAGTTGTATACGATGCAACTAGAAGGTTTTGTCAATCCTAAAGGTGTTAACAAAATATGCAAACTCCAGCGATCCATCTTTGGACTGGTGCAAGCATCTCGGAGTTGGAATATACGCTTTGATAAGTTGATCAAAGCATATAGTTTTATACAGACTTGCGGTGAAGCCTGTATTTACAAGAAAGTGAGTGGGAGCACTACATCATTTCTGATAAGTATATGTGAATGACATATTGTGGATCGTAAATAATGTAGAATTATTCTGCGAAGCATAAAGGAGTGTTTGAAAGGAGTTTTCGCAAAGAAAGACCTCGGTAAAGCTGCTTACATATTGAGCATCAAGATCTATAGAGATAGATCAAGACGCTTGATAAGTTTTCAATTAGTACATACCTTGACAAGATTTTGAAGTAGTTCAAAATGGAACAGTCAAAGAAAGAGTTCTTTCCTGTGTTACAAGGTATGAAGTTGAGTAAAGACTCAAAAAACTCGACCACGGCAGAAGATAGAAAGAGAATGAAAGTCATTCCCTATGCCTTGGCCATAGGTTCTATAAAGTATGCCATGCTGTGTACCAGATCTATTGTATACCCTACACTGAGTTTGGCAAGGGAGTACAATAGTGATCTAGGAGTAGATCACTGGACAGCGGTCAAAATTATCCTTAGTGGAATAAGGATATGTTTCTCGATTATGGAAGTGACAAAAGGTTCGTCGTAAAGGGTTACGCCGATGCAAGTTTTGACACCGATCTGGATGACTCTAAGTCTCGATCTAGATACATATTGAAAGTGGGAGCAATTAGCTAGAGTAGCTCCGTGCAGAGCATTGTAGACATAGAAAATTGCAAAATACATAACGGATCTGAATGTGGCAGACCCGTTGACTAAACTTCTCTCACAAGCAAAACATGATCACACATTAGTACTCTTTGGGTGTTAATCACATAGCGACGTGAACTAGATTACAGAATCTAGTAAACCCTTTGGGTGTTGGTCACATGGCGATGAGAACTATGGGTGTTAATCACATGATGATGTGAACTATCGATGTTAATCACATGGTGATGTGAGTTAATCACATGGTGATGTGACCTAGATTATTGACTCTAGTGCAAGTGGGAGACTGAAGGAAATATGCCCTAGAGGCAATAATAAAGTTATTATTTATTTCCTTACATATCATGATAAATGTTTATTATTCATGCTAGAATTGTATTAACTGGAAACATAATACATGTGTGGATACATAGACAAACAGAGTGTCACTAGTATGCCTCTACTTGACTAGCTTGTTAATCAAAGATGGTTAAGTTTCCTAACCATGGACAAAGGAGTTGTCATTTGATTAACAAGGTCACATCATTAGTTGAATGATCTGATTGACATGATCCATTCCATTAGCTTAGCACCCGATCGTTTAGTATTTTGCTATTGCTTTTATCCATGACTTATACATGTTCCTTTGACTATGAGATTATGCAACTCCCGTTTACCGTAGGAACACTTTGTGTGCTACCAAACGTCACAACGTAACTGGGTGATTATAAAGGTGCACTACAGGTGTCTCCAAAAGTATTTGTTGGGTTGGCGTATTTCAAGATTGGGATTTGTCACTCCGAATGTCGGAGAGGTATCTCAGGGCCTTCTCGGTAATGCACATCACATAAGCCTTGCAAGCATTGCAACTAATGAGTTAATTGCAGGATGATGTTTTACGGAACGAGTAAAGAGACTTGTCGGTAACGAGATTGAACTAGGTATTGGATACCGACGATCGAATCTCGGGCAAGTAACATACCGATGGACAAAGGGAACAACGTATGCTGTTATGCGGTCTGACCGATAAAGATCTTCGTAGAATATGTAGGAACCAATATGGGCATCCAGGTCCCGCTATTGGTTATTGACTGGAGACGTGTCTCGGTCATGTCTACATTGTTCTCGAACCGTAGGGTCCGCACGCTTAAGGTTACGATGACCGTTATTATGAGTTTATGCATTTTGATGTACCGAAGGAGTTCGGAGTCCCGGATGTGATCACGGACATGACGAGGAGTCTCGGAATGGTCGAGACATAAAGATTGATATATTGTACGGCTATGTTTGGACATCGGAATGGTTCCGAATGGTTTCGGATATTACCGGAGTGCCGGAGGGGTTACCGGAACCCCCCGGGGGAAGTAATGGGCCTATTGGGCCACGAGGGGAGAGAGAGGGCTGCGCCAGGAGGTGGCGCCCCCCCCATGGGCAGTCCGAATTGGACAAGGAGGGGGGCGCGCGACCCCCCTTTCCCTCTCCCTCTCCCTCTCTTTCCTTTCCCCTTCCTCCCTCCTAGTTGGACTAGGAAAGGGGAGTCCTACTCCTACTAGGAGGAGGACTCCCCCTCCCTTGGCGCGCCTCTCTAGGCCGGCCGGCCTCCCCCCTTGCTCCTTTATATACGGGGGGCAGGGGGGCACCCCAGGACACACAAGTTGATCCTTGAGATCGTTCCTTAGCCGTGTGCGGTGCCCCCCTCCACCATATTCCACCTCGATCATATCGTTGCGGTGCTTAGGCGAAGCCCTGCGTCGGTAGTTCATCAAGATCGTCACCACGCCGTCGTGCTGACGGAACTCATCCCCGGAGGTTTTGCTGGATCGAGACCCGGGGACGTCATCGAGCTGTACGTGTGTCAAGAACTCGGAGGCGCCGGAGTAACGGCGCTTGGATCGATCGGATCGTGAGGAGGATGTACGACTACTTCCTCTACGTTGTGTCAACGCTTCCGCTTCGGTCTACGAGGGTACGTAGACAACACTCTCCCCTCTCGTTTCTATGCATCACCATGATCTTGCGTGTGCGTAGGAATTTTTTTAAAATTACTACGTTCCTCAACAGAAACAGACGTCATCGAGGTAGGAAGAGACCAGAGAGGCTTCATTATAACATGCTATCGATGTCACCACCTCGTTGATGTCGTCAGAAAACAAAACCTAACGAAAAAAGCAAAAAAGGACGGACGGGTCCCACTCCTCTTGGCACCGACGAGATTGTCAAACAACGGGGAAGAGGAGGGGGGCCAGTGTGGCGGCGTGTGGGAGAGGCTGCGGCCTGCGAGTTGATGGGATCGTATACGTTTGTCAAGTCCTTCCGATTGGCCTTTCCTGCAAAAAAGAAGTTTCAAAAAAAGTTTTATGTGTTGAAACAGAGAGCGGGCTGGTCGTGGAGTTTCCTTTCTTTTCTTGCCAAGGCAGCAAACCGATCACACAACAGAGACGAACGGGCCGGGTCTATATACTCCCTCCGTCCGGAAATACTTGTCATCAAAATGGATAAACGAAGATGTATCTAGACGTATTTTAGTTCTAAGTACATCTCTTTTTATTCATTTTGATAACAATGATTTTCGGATGGAGGGAGTACTCTGGAACCCCCTAGTCGGTCGACGGACACGTGTGAGGCGTGACAATGGCGGCGCTCGTGCGGGCGGTGAGGAGGCTAGGCTACCGGCTCGGGACATCGACGGTACTTCTTCTCTCCTACCTTGGACCCCTCTGCTTCTGCCAGCCCTCTCAAGCGGCATCTTTCCGAGTTGAGGCAGAAATCTTGGATAAATCTTACGGCCGGGCGCGAAAAACCAGAAAAATTTCCAACTTCTGTTTCATATATGCTAATCATCCTAGATCCGATTTGTATGTGCTGGTGTTGCAGGGTCTTTTCGAGCCAACGGCTGCCCAGACGAATGCTTGGATCCGGGCGGGACTAGAAGCTATCGAAATTCATCCAAGGACGTCCATGAGCGTGCTCTGAAGGTCTTTTGGAGTCTCCGGTAGAGCGAGGATGATCCGGGTGCATCCCATGCTCAAGCACTAGTAGAAAAGGGGGCAATGGTCCAGGGTGGGTTAGCCCATTAGTCCCGGTTCAATCTAGAACCGGGACCAATGGGGGCATTGGACCCGGTTCGTGAGCCCAGGGGGCCGGCCGGGCCACGTGGGCCATTGGTCCCGGTTCGTCTGGACCTTTTGGTCCCGGCTGGTGGGACGAACCGGGACCAATGGGCCTCGCTCCTGGCCCACCACCATTGGTCCTGGTTGGTGGCATGAACCGGGACCAAAGGTACCCATTTAGTCCCGGTTCATGCCACGAACCGGGACCAGTGGTGCAGCCTATATATACCCCTCGCGCCGGAGCAGAGCACTCAGTGCTCTGTTTTTCTGGGCCGGCGAGAGGAGGGGCTTTAGGTGCTCTAGCTCACCTCCTATGCACATGAGGTGTTCGATGAAATGCCCGAGCCACACTAGTTAAGCTTTCTCCTCTTGAAGCTCGACCTCAAAGCTCCATTTTCCTCGAGATTTGTCTAGATTTAGCGGTCCGTCACGCCCCACCCCTGTCTTCACCGCCGTCGATCACCCGCGCCGATCTCATCACCGACACCACCGTGGTGAGCCTCTTGCTCTTATCTTCTTTCTGAAAGGAAAAATATTCTTACTTGTATGTTTAGATAGATACTTGTATCATTTTCTTACTTTTATTATTGCATCTTATATAGTGCGATGGTTTTGGTATCCGCCCCCGTCGGCCCTCGTCCTGTCTATGATTTGGATGTGGTATATATATTAATCTTTATAACTATTGGTTCATTTATTGTTTATGATAATTATGCGGACCAACGTGACATAGATTTTATTTATCTAGGATGTGTGTGAACCGGAAATTCCAACCGACCCTATTGTCGAGAGGTTAAATTTAGTTGAAGAAGAAAACAATTTCTTGAAGGAAAAAATAAAAAAAATTGAGGAGGAGAAGATGATATTGGAGTTGCATGTTGCGGATGTCGTCGATGATCACAAGATCAAGATGGATGCAATGCGCTTGAAGATTAGAAAGATTAGAAAATATGCCATTCATACCGAGGCTTGGTATCATTATGCCGTTGGATCAATTGTTACCTTGGTTGCGATTATGATCGCCTTTGTTTTAATTAATGTATGGTTTAATTAATTAGATGCTCTGGAGAGCTATATGTTGTTAGATGAGAACTATGTATGTACTTTGCTTTTAATGCATGTGATGATGAACTTCTATTAATTTGGACACTTAATTATATATAATGCACGCAGATGAACCGGCAATGGATGTACGGTGACAGACACACCTCCGAGTACATTAAGGGCGTGCATGAGTTTCTCGATGCGGCTCAGGCAAATAAGCAGAATGGTTTTATGTGTTGTCCATGCCCTGACTGTGGGAATACGAAGTCTTACTCTGACCGGAAAATCCTTCACACCCACCTATTCTACAAGGGTTTCATGCCACACTATAATGTTTGGACGAGGCACGGAGAAATAGGGGTTATGATGGAAGACGACGAAGAAGAATACGATGACAACTACGTGCCCCCTGAATACCGTGATGCTGCAACGGGGGGAGCTGGTGAAGATCAAGAGGAACCAGACGATGTGCCCAATGATGCTGCAACGGGTGAAGATGCTGAAGATCAAGAGGAACCAGACGATGTGCACGATGATGGTGATCTCCGCCGTGTCATTGTCGATGCAAGGACGCAATGCGAAAGTCAAAAGGAGAAGCTGAAGTTCGATCGCATGTTAGAGGATCACAAAAAAGGGTTGTACCCCAATTGCGAAGATGGCAACACAAAGCTCGGTACCGTACTGGAATTGCTGCAGTGGAAGGCAGAGAATGCTGTGCCTGACAAAGGATTTGAGAAGCTACTGAAAATATTGAAGAAGAAGCTTCCAAAGGATAACGAATTGCCCGACATTACATACGCAGCAAAGAAGGTCGTATGCCCTCTAGGATTGGAGGTGGAGAAGATACATGCATGCCCTAATGACTGCATCCTATACCGCGGTGCATACAAGGATCTGAACGCATGCCCGGTATGCGGTGCATTGTATAAGATCAGACGAGATGACCCTGGTGATGTTCACGGTGATCTCCGCAGGAAGAGGGTTCCTGCGAAGGTGATGTGGTATGCTCCTATAATACCACGGTTGAAACGTCTGTTCAGAAATGGAGAGCATGCCAAGTCGATGCGATGGCACAGTGAGGACCGTAAGAAAGACGGGAAGTTGAGAGCACCCGCTGACGGGTCGCAGTGGAGAAAAATCATGAGAAAGTACTGGGATGAGTTTGCAAAGGACCCAAGGAACGTATGGTTTGCTTTAAGCGCGGATGGCATTAATCCTTTCGGGGAGCAGAGCAGCAATCACAGCACCTGGCCGGTCACTCTATGTATGTATAACCTTCCTCCTTGGATGTGCATGAAGCGGAAGTTCATTATGATGCCAATCTCATCCAAGGCCCTAAGCAACCCGGCAACGACATTGATGTGTACCTAAGGCCATTAGTTGAAGAACTTTTACAACTGTGGAATGGAAATGGTGTACGTACGTGGGATGAGCACGGACAGGAGGAATTTAACCTAAAGGCGTTGTTGTTCGTGACCATCAACGATTGGCCCGCTCTCAGTAACCTTTCAGGACAGACAAACAAAGGATACCACGCATGCACACACTGTTTACATGACACTGAAAGTATATACCTGGACAAATGCAGGAAGAATGTGTACCTGGGCCATCGTCGATTTCTTCCGACCAACCATCAATGTCGAAAGAAAGGCAGGCATTTTAAAGGCGAGGCAGATCACCGGAAGAAGCCCGCCATGCGTACCGGTGGTCACGTACTTGCTATGGTCAATGAATTACACGTAATCTTTGGAAAGGGTGCCGGCGCACTAGCTGTTCCGAATGACGCTGAGGGACACGCACCCATGTGGAAGAAGAAATCTATATTTTGGGACCTACCCTACTGGAAAGACCTAGAGGTCCGCTCTTCAATCGATGTGACGCACGTGACGAAGAACCTTTGCGTGAACCTGCTAGGCTTCTTGGGCGTGTATGGAAAGACAAAAGATACACCCGAGGCACGGGAGGACCTCCAACGTTTGCACCAAAAAGACGGCATGCCTCCGAAGCAGTATGAAGGTCCTGCCAGCTACGCTCTTACGAAAGATGAGAAAGAAATCTTCTTTGAATGCCTGCTCAGTATGAAGGTCCCGACTGGCTTCTCGTCGAATATAAAGGGAATAATAAATATTCCAGAGAAAAAGTTCCAGAACCTAAAGTCTCATGACTGCCACGTGATTATGACGCAACTGCTTCCGGTTGCATTGAGGGGGCTTCTACCGGAAAACGTCCGATTAGCCATTGTGAAGCTATGTGCATTTCTCAATGCAATCTCTCAGAAGGTGATCGATCCAGAAATGGTACCAAGGCTAAGGAGTGATGTGGCGCAATGTCTTGTCAGTTTCGAGCTGGTGTTCCCACCATCCTTCTTCAATATCATGACGCATGTCCTAGTTCATCTAGTCGACGAGATTGTCGTTCTGGGGCCCGTAATTCTACACAATATGTTCCCCTTTGAGAGGTTCATGGGAGTCCTAAAGAAATATGTCCGTAACCGCGCTAGGCCAGAAGGAAGCATCTCCATGGGCCATCAAACAGAGGATGTCATCGGGTTTTGTGTTGACTTCATTCCTGGCCTTAAGAAGATAGGTCTCCCTAAATCGCGGTATGAGGGGAGACTGACTGGAAAAGGCACGCTAGGAGCGGACTCAATAATATGCAGGGACGGGCATTCTTGGTCTCAAGCACACTACACAGTTCTACAAAACTCTACCTTGGTGACCCCGTATGTCGATGAACACAAGAACAGTCTGCGCTCCAAACACCCGGAGCAGTGCGACGACTGGATTACATGTGAACACATCAGGACTTTCAGCAGTTGGTTGGAAGCACGTCTCAGAGGTGACAACACTGTTTGTGATGAGTTGTACTTGTTGTCCAGGGGATCATCTTTGACTGTATTGATTTACAAAGGATACGAGATAAATGGGAATACATTTTACACGATTGACCAAGATCAGAAGAGCACCAACCAAAACAGCGGTGTCCGCTTTGATGCAACAACCGAGAAGGGAAAGGACACATATTATGGTTACATAGTGGACATATGGGAACTTGACTACGGACAAGATTTTAAGGTCCCTTTGTTTAAGTGCAAATGGGTCAATCTGTCAGGAGGCGGGGTACATGTAGACCCACAGTACGGAATGACAACAGTGGATCTGAAAAATCTTGGGTACACTGATGAACCGTTCGTCCTAGCCAATGATGTGGCACAGGTTATCTATGTGAAGGACATGTCTACCAGACCGAGAAAAAGAAAAGATAAGGAAACGGATACATCATACGATGAGCCAAAGCGCCACATAGTTCTTTCAGGAAAAAGGGATATCCTGTGAGTGGATGGCAAGACAGACATGTCTGAAGATTATGAAAGGTTTCATGAAATTCCTCCCTTCAATGTCAAGGCTGACCCAAGCATCCTGATAAACGCTGAAGATTATCCATGGTTACGGCGCAATAAGCAAATGACACAAGCGAAGAAAAAGTGAAGAATTCCTCCCGCAACTATTATGATGATACCATGCCAAATTTGTAACAGACGAGTATGTTATGCCAAGTATTTTAGAATTCATTTGAAAACAGACGAGTAGGTGCATCTATGTTAATTTTTTTATTAAATTTAATCACAAACTTGTGATTCACACAAATTCCAAAGAATTCAAATTTTAACTATTCAAATTTGAAAACTAATGGCACTAACAGAAAGTTCATAATTTTGCTGACCTAAAAGCAAAAATAAATAAAAAAATATAGCAAAAACAAAATAAAGCAACGAAGAAAACAAAAAACTAAAAAAGTGTTTTCAAATTTGAAAACTAATGGCACTAACAGAAAGTTTATAATTTTTCTAAAACTATAAAGCAAGAAAGTTTAAAAGTTTATAATTTTTCTAAAACTAAAAAAGTTTAAAAGCTAAAAAAGTTTATATTAAATAGCAGGAATTTTTTATAGTAAAGTTATTCATAAACTAGTGATTCACACAAATTTTAAAAAATTCAAAGTTAAACTATTCAAATTTTAAAACTAATGGTACTAACAGAAAGTTTATAATTTTTGTTTCCTAAAATAAAAAAGAAATCACTACAAAACTATAAGTATTTAGTTCTAAGTAGAAACCAAAAAAAATGCCACCTACTGGGCCCCACGGCCTGAATACGACTAGAAACCCTACCATGGGCCAGGATTCAGGCCCGAGGGAGGCCCAGTAGGCCCACAGGCACAGATTGCAGTGTTAGGCCCGAAAGCCTGCTATAGAGAGGAGCTCGAGAGGGATGGCGCACCGCACCTTATAAACAGGTGCGCCTCCCTCTCAACTAGCGAGGTGGGACTAAACATTTGGGTTCGGGGCAGCACATGCCTTTGGTCCTGGTTGGTGGGACGAACCGGGACCAAAGGGGGCATTGGTCCCGATTCGTAGAACCAACCGGGACCAATGCCCCCTCTTTAGTCCCGGTTGGTGCCACCAACCGGGACCAAAGGCCGCCGCTTCCCGCCCTTTGGGCTGCTGAAAAGAGGCCTTTGGTCCCGGTTCGTGGCTCCAACCGGGACTAAAGGGGGGCATTAGTCCCGGTTTGTGCCCCGAACCGGGACCAATGCTCTTGCTATAGTTACAGGACTTGTGAAAATTTTCGTTCAGTTCTTCATTCTCCCCGCCGCCGAACCACCCTCTGCCCCGACGCCCTGCTCCTCGTCGTCGTCGCCCCGTCGCCGCCCGCGCCCCGCGTCGCCCCGACGCCGTCGCCGCCGCCCTCGACGCCATCTGCCCCGACTCCCTTCTCCTCGTCGCCGTCGCCCGCGCCCGTCGTCGTCGCCCCGTCGCCGCCCGCGCCCCGCGTCGCCCCGACGCCGTCGCCGCCGCCCTCGACGCCATCTGCCCCGACGCCCTGCTCCTCGTCGCCGTCGCCCGCGCCCGTCGTCGTCGCCCCGTCGCCGCCCGCGCCCCGCGTCACCCCGACGCCGTCGCTGCCCCGCGCCGCGCCGCCCCCGTCGCCGCCGCCCTCGACGCCATCTGCCCCGACGCCGGCGCCGCTCCCCTCTGTGAGCACCTGCCGCCATGCCCCTCTGCCCCGCCGGCGCCACCATGTTTTTTTTCATATGTTGCAATATGTTTTTTTGTTTTTATTAGTTTATTTTTTTGTTCATATGTGATGTATGTGTGTATGTGGCTATAATGTATATGTGTATGTGATGTATGTGGCTAGAATTTGCTAAATATATATGCAAAAGTTTTAGAAAAAGATGGATAGGAAAGAAGAAGAGGAGAGGAAAAGAAAATAGAAAAGTTTTATATATGCAAAAGTTACAATTTTAGAAAAGTTTTTTGTTCATAGAAAGTTTTTTGTTCATAGAAAGTTTTTGTTCATATATAGAAAGTTACAATTTTAGAAAAGTTTTATATATGCAAAAGTTACAATTTTAGAAAAAGAAGGATAGTGGAGAGGAAGAAAAGGAAAATAAGTAGAGAAAGAAGGATAAGAAGAAGGAGAGGAAGAAGAGGAAGAAGAAGAAAAAAAAGAGGAGAAGAAGAAGGAATAGAGGAGCTTCTTCTCCTTTTTTTTCTTCTCCTTTTTTTCTTCTTCTTCTTAAGTTTTATCGGGAACGAGGGTCGTCGAACATGACAGGAAGAAGAGGATAAAAAAAGAAGAGGAAGAAGTAGAAAAAAAGAGGAGAAGAAAGAATAGAGGAGTCTCCTCTATTCTTTCTTCTCCTCTTTTGTTTTCTTCTCCTCTTTTTTTTCTTCTTCTTCCTCTTTTTTATCGTGAATGAGGGTCGCCGAGCGGTAGAGGAAACCCTAATTAAATAGCAAGTATCGTCCGTGTGAGATACATGTGGCCGTCGGTGTCGGACACTACATCCACTTCCCACAAGTGACGCGGGCTTCGATGCCCACGTCACTTGTGGGACGTGGATGTAGTGTCTGACACCGACGGCCACTTGTATCTCACATCCACGATACTTGCTATTTAGGGTTTCCTCTACCGTTCGGCGACCCTCGACGACCCTCGTCTCCGATAAAAAAAGAAGAGGAAGAAGAAGAAAAAAAGAGGAGAAGAAAGAATAGAGGAGTTCTTCTCCTCTATTCTTTCTTCTCCTCTTTTTTTTCTTCTCCTCTTTTTTTTCTTCTTCTTCCTCTTTTTTTATCGTGAACGAGGGTTGCCGAGCGGTAGAGGAAACCCTAATTAAATAGCAAGTATCGTCGGTGTGAGATACATGTGGCCGTCGGTGTCGGACACTACATCCACGTCCCACAAGTGACGCGGGCTTCGACGCCCACGTCACTTGTGGGATGTGGATGTAGTGTCCGACACCGACGGCCACTTGTATCTCACACCCACGATACTTGCTATTTAGGGTTTCCTCTACCGTTCGGCGACCCTCGACGACCCTCGTTTCCGATATATATGATTCCTTACTATGATTAGCTAGCTAGTTCTACGTTTGCCACTAATATATCCATTTGTCATGTTTGAATAATAATTGCCATGTTGTAAATATTTGTAGAAACTATGGACACTATCGCCCGAGACGAAGCAAGAGAAGCGTTGTTGAGGGACATAATCGCAGAAGGAAGTGATGCCGTCTCGCTGTATCTCAAAGACACCGATGGTACTCTGGAAGGAGAGGGTGAAGAAGCTGGCTCTGGTGACAAAATGCCGGTGCAAGAAGAAGAATGTGAGGACGGCTCCGGTGACCGAAACGAGTCCGGTGACCGGACCGAGTCTGGCCAGGTATATATATTAGTTAATCCTGTGCTGACTAGCTAATTGATGCATTCATTGTTTTGGTATGTACACATATTAATTAAGTCTTTATTCTTTTTTCTAGCCCTCCTGATCGAGCACAACTGAGGTAAAGAGACGAGGCCCGAAGAGAAAGTTGAGGTCGGATGAAAGGTTTGAGATCATAGCAATCGCGCCCGACGGCCAACCTACTGAACCCATCCGAACAAAGAAGGCATTTGTTGCTCAGTGCGGGGTTCTGGTTAGGGACAAGATCCCGATCAGCATCCAACAATGGTTCAAGCCGGCTACTGAAGACCCTGAGATGTCTTACGTCAATGATATGCAGAAAAATGATCTTTGGAATGAGCTGAAGACAAATTTCACCCTACCGCCAGAGGATGATCCGGAGAAGCCAGTTAAAGAGGAATTAATCAAGTCTTTTGCTCTTAAGAGGATGGCAAACCTATTCAGGAGGTGGAAGAAAGACCTGAATAGGTTTGTCGAGAAAAAAGAGATACCGGAATTCAAGGGCATATATGAGAAGATCAGAGATGACTGGCCTGCATTTGTGGCCCACAAGACATCGGAAAAGAGTAAGAAGATGTCGGAGACAAACAAGAAAAATGTTGCGAAGAAGAAGCATCACCATCGCACGGGGTCAGGTGGCTACCTGGTAGCCCGGCCTAAGTGGGCCAAGGCTGAGAATGATCTGGTTCAAAAAGGGATCGAACCAGAGACAATGAGCTGGCCAGACCATTGCCGGACTTGGTTCTTCGGGGCTGGCGGAACCTTGGACCCTGTAACAGGGAAGTGCATTTGGACAGACGAGCAACGTGACATTCCCTTGAAGAATCTTCGGTACTATATCAAAGCAGCGCAGGAAGGGACGTTCCTTCCAAACAGAGAGAACAACGAGCTCACAAAGGCCCTCGGGAATCCTGAGCACCCTGGACGGACACGAGGCACGCCAGGCTCCATTCCGTGGAAGGTTGGGTTTCCGGACGCAGGCGGTTACAAAAGCCAGGAGAGGAGGAAGCAAGTGCAACAGTCCGAACTGCAGGCGCTTAAAGCAAGGGTACTCGGGATAGAGGAACGAGAAGCAAATCGCAGCAACCGACCTGCCGAAGCTTCCCCTGAAGCTACCCCGCCATCTCAGCGGAGAAGCAGCGTGGCTTCCACCGAGCTGCTTCAGCCGGAGCTTGTCTTGACGGCTCCTGCCAGCTATCCCGTGGATGCTATCACGGAGGCTCAAATTTGCCACCTTATGACGCAATGGATGAATTTGAAGGTCAAGGCGGCTGTTGGCTCTGTTTTTTCTAATGAACCCGGCGCAACTTTTCACTGCCGGCCGATTCCAGAAGGATATGCTAAGGTGATGGTGGATGAAATAACGGAGGGATTTGAGGACCTCTCGCTTGACCACCCTACCGGAGAAGGGGAGACTCGGCTGGGTTCTGCTCTGAAGACTCCATGCCTATGGCGGAAGGAGCTCATCAACCTTCCGAACTGGACGCCTCCGCCTTCTCCTCCTCCTCCGGCGAGTCAGGGCACTCCGCCTCCTCCACCGCCTCCTCCTCCGGCGAGTGACGACCAGGGCCCTCGGCCGGCTCCTTCTCCGGCGCGTGGCGGCACTCCGCCTCCTCCGCCTGCGCCGGCGCGCCCGAGCAGCCAGCCTCCTCCTTCTCCGCCTCGTCAGCAAGGGCGGAAGAGACCCGCCGCCGCACCGGCAGCTGCTCCGGCGCGTCGTAGTCCTTCTCCTCCGCCTCGTAAGCAAGTCAAGAAGACTGCCGCTCCGTTTGCTCTGCCGGCGTCTAGCAGTACAGCCAGAGGTGGGAGCAAATACAGATTCGGTCCTTCTCTGAAGACTCCAGAGAAGTTACCATACGAGAGGACCCCGGAGGAGAACGCGAGGATCGCGCAAACCGAGGTGGATGACTGGTTTGAAGGGTTGAAAGCAAAGAGAAATCCACCTCCGAAGGAGAAGCTAGATCGGGTGAAAGTGAAGCGCACTCTGGCTGCCCTGGCAAAACCACCCAAGTCTCCGCCGAAAGGCAACTATGAGAGCATTATTGCAAAGACATGGGCCGAAGCGTCGCGGTCGGGAAGTACAGTCAGTGATAAAAGGCTGAAAGAACGACGAGGAGCTGGGAAACAAATTGCCCAGCTCGGCGAACAAGCAAAGCAATCGTGCCCCCCGCTCAAGGTGCCTAGCGTCGATCCGAGGATGGCGCCCGGTTATAACAATCCTGACGATTATCTGCCCGACGATGTAGATTATGGTTTCCTGGACGTGCAGATACACAGATACGAGTACGGGAAGCCTCTCGTCAAAGATGAAAGATCTCTAACAACGATGATGCGAAGATTGCATGATTGGTACATGAAGACCTGCAGAGAGTCTGGGGGGAGGAATACTTTGTATATGAGAGTTAAACCGGAGCATGACCTCGTTGGAATTAAACTGTTGCATGTTCCATTTGAGGAGTTCTATCAGTTTTTCAATCAATTGGCCCTCGATAAAGCAACGGTCACCTGCTACTGTCTGTAAGTACTACTACTTCTGTCATTAAGTCTCTCTACATAGCTCAGCTCTTTCATTGCATGTATTTATAATTATCCTCACTATATTATGCAGATTGAAGATCGCCGAATTGAAGAAAAGACAAATCGGTGATATTGGGTTCATTAACACAAATCTCATAGATGCAGTTCAGGTTAAAGATCATGCCGCAGATACCGAGCCCAGGTTGCTACGATCATTCAAAATAAATGTACACAAAAATATAATACTCTTTCCTTACAACTTCAAGTGAGTGTTGTCTTGTGCATATTCGGTTTCCCTTATATATTAGTCCAGGTTATAGTAATGTAATTGATGAGTTATGCATGCGTGCGCAGTTACCACTATATTCTCCTGGAGATTAGGCTTGAGAAGGGAGTAGTAACTGTCTTGGACTCGAGACGAAAAGATCCCCAGGAGTATGCGGACATGACTGAAATCCTCAAGAAGTAAGTTAAATCGATCATTATCCACCATATCAGCAAATTTGTTCATTTCCTGATATCAAGTAATTGTTTTCTTTTGTCTGGCAGTGTTTGGAGAAAATTCAGCAGAAATTCCCCGGGACTCCCGAAGGAGCTGGAATTTAGATACCCGAAAGTAAGTACTATAGTACCATGTTCCGCGCGTCTCCTAGCTATTGATTCAAGCGCTAGTTTCATCAATACCATTTGGCATTCTTGCTTATCTGTTTAATTGACCTCTATTTCTTGTAAAGTGGTTGTGGCAGGAACAAGGGAATGATTTCTGTGGATACTACGTCTGCGAGTCCATCCGCCACACGACCTGTGAGCGGGGCGGGTACTCTGAGAAACAATATGAAGTGCGTAAGAAATAATATTCACAATTTTTGTTTATTACCATCATTTATGTTGAGTTTCATTCATTCATTCATATATATATATATATATATATATATATATATATATATATATGTGTGTATATATATATATGTGTGTGTGTGTGTGTGTGTGTGTGTGTGTGTGTATTGACCCCCTTCTTCAAATTAGATGTTTCGGCAGCGGAATGAACTCCTAGGACCAGATCGCATGCGAGCAATTCAAGAGGAATTGGCGGCATTCTTTCTTGACCACGTGATCGCTGAAGACGGAGAATACTATGTGGACCAGGCGTCCGTAATTTAAGAGATTATATATGTAGCCGGTAGTGTCGGACGATAGATATACGAGAACTTGTTGTTCGACCAATCTCTCGGAGAAGGAGATGTGGTCGATATCACTTCTCTCTGTATGCATATATGTTCATGACGATCTTCTGTTTCCTTCGTTTGCTTATTAGCTAGCATATGCCTAGTCTTCTCTATATGTATGTTTAGTACGTAACGTCGACCAAGCACGGACATAAGAGAGGACACTTCTCTCTATTAATTAGCTATCTAGCTAGCACAATATATGAAATACCTAAATTAACCCCCCAAAATCCCCAAACCCCCCTCCCCCATTTAAAAAAAAACCAAAAACCCCAGCCACAGAAATGCTGACGCGTGGATGCCTATTGGTCCCGGTTGGTGCTACCAACCGGGACCAAAGGCCCTCCTGCCTGGGCTCGGCGCACAGGCCACGTGGAGGCCCATCTGTCCCGGTTCTGGTTTGAACCGGGACTAAAGGGTGAGGGTATTAGTAACGACCTTTTAGTCCCGGTTCAGGAACCGGGACTAAAGGCACTTACGAACCGGGACAATAGGCCTGTTTTCTACTAGTGAAGTGACCTAGATTCTCAAGGCGGTGTGCGAGCCGAGGAAAGAATGTGGCATAACAAGCGAATGATCTGCTACTTTCTTGCATTGTGAGGTCGAGTCGTTCTAGGTTTTCAACAGTACTGATTTTGCGGGATGCCGGCACGCTGTTTCCTTCATTTTTTAGTGCAAGTAGAATGGGTGTTTGGATCTTTGCTCTTTTCTTGCCTTGTAAGGTTTCTAGATCTTCTAACAGATTTTGGAGTGTATGCTTTGCGGCTAGCGATGAACATCTACTTGCAGGAGTAGGTTTTGCTGGATGTTGGTACTCTGTTTCTTTCAATTATCTATATGGTACTTTTGTAGCAATCTTGTATAATAAATTACATAGGCTGATCGGAACTGGGACAACAACTCCGGTGAGTTGGTCTTCGGAATCATGACTATGACCGTGTCATTGAACGCAGTAGGAGCAGCAACACCACTCAAGAAATCCCGGACAGCCCGACAAACGTCCCCTCCTACTTGCGCCCAGTGGCGTTGGTAGAATAGGGCCGGGAGGCCGTCCGGCCCCGGTGCCTTCATTGGGCCCATTTGGAATAGCGCCTCTTTGATCTCCTCATCGGTGATAGTAGATGTTAGTGGGTCGTTCATCTCCGGCGTGACAATGTGCTCAATGTGTTGGAGAAGATTGTTTGCCCCTATCGATCCTTCCTGACGTGTCGGGAAAACGGGCAGCAGAGCAGTAGGCGGTGCATGGTCTCGGGGTTCTAGCAGCAGAGGTGTGGTGCTGGAGGCCGCGGCGCTCGAGACAGTGGGCAGTCCAGCACCGACCCTGATCAGCAAGCCAGTGAAAGGAGCGCACACGAGGGGGGCGCCGAGTTCTTCCAAATGAACTTCCAGGAGCTGCTGTGGGTCGAACCCTGGAACTGGAAGGTGACCTGATAGCACGATTTCACAGAGTAAAATCCGCTCGAAGTCAACTTCCACAGGAGGCGATCAGGTTCTGTGGTCAAGGTGGTGTGCCCGACAGCATGCCAGAGCTGGATGTACTGTGCGATCTTGTGAATGCCCATCATGCCATGGATGTTGTGAGCCCAAGCGTTGGCCTGAAGCCCGTCAGAGACAGTTCGTAGTTTCCCGCAGCACTTCGAGATGCAGGCATAAAGCTGCTGAGGGAGCTAAGAGAAACAGTTCGTAGTTTCCGAATTCCCGCAGCACTTCGATATGATCTCGCTGACTGAGCTTCCATCGATCCACCCGTCCTCCCAAAATAAGACGGATACGGCCATCGCCCACGGCCATAGAGGTGGAGGCGAAGAACAAAGCTCGCTCCTCTGCAGAGAACTGCAGCTCCAAGTTCCTCCATGCTCGGTTGCTGTCAGTGCGGCTGAACAAGAGCTATCGCAGGCGAAGGGCCAGCCTGGTGTGCTCCAGGTTGGGGATGCCGAGGCCTCCAAGCTCAATTGAACGGCAGGTCCGGCACCAATTAACATGGCAGTTGCCGCCATTGGCAGCCTTGCGCCCAGCCCACATGAATCCCCTCTCAATCTTCTCGAGCTGCTTGATGATACTTTTTTGGGTGGTGCGAAGACCAGGAGCTGGTGTATGGGGATCGCACAGAGGACGCATTTGACCATAGCGAGGGAGGCAGTATTATCCATTGTTTCAAATGGTGTCGCTCCTCTCGGGCGACTCGGGCGGTCCCAACCCTAGAGCGCCACCGAACAATTACTCCCGCAAGCTACTAGTCATCAAGAAGTCCGAGCAAAGCGCGACCCATGCTACCCCAACAACAACTACTCCAACGCCGCCAAGATCAATGTGGCACGACGGCGAGAGCGGGCGCAGACACCATAAAGGCCACGCTACTTGCGGCACATGTACCAACAAGGACACGGATTCTGCCGCTGCCCACACACACCACCATCATCATGCCTAGACAACGCAAAATGAAGACGACGAAGACGACTACACAGCTTTATCGGAACAACCCGCAGGAGTAATTAACTGGGGCCCCCGGAAACCAGGAGACACAATCGCTACAGTCAGGCAGGGCACGGTGCACACTTTTTCTTTACGGGACTTTATAATTTTTTTCTTTAATGAGATTAATGAAATACTTGTTTTCAGTATGTTTTTCTTTGTGTACTAAGGTACACTGGCACGTCCGCATACTTCTTTTTAGGGAAAATTTTGTTTTTGCCATTCTAGATTTTGCCAATTTTTCTTATGCCACTCTAAATTTTGACATTTTATTTTTGCCACTCTTAGTTTTTGACAATTATCACAATTGCCATTCCCGTGGCAAAAGAAAAAAATTCATTCTAGAATGGCAATTGTGATAATTGTCAAAAGCTAAGAGTAGCAAAAGTAAAATGTCAAAATATAGAATGACATAAGAAAAATTGACAAAATCTAGAGTGACAAAAACAAATTTTCCCCCCTTCTTTTTACCTTCTCCCGGCGCATAGGAGAAATGCAAACTCCTTGTTTTCTTTTCTGATGGAGCTATAAGATTTTTCTCGTCTCAAACACATCCTTTTTTTAAAAAAAATTCATTCATATCACGAATCAGTATAATGAAGTTGACCCTTACAAACACACTGAAACGCAAACACAAAGGACCATAAACACCTAGAGTATCCTAAGACAACCATAACACAAGAAGATCTCCGGAGCCCTGTGCCATCATCCCTGAATCTTGAGAGAAGACCCCTGCAGCAGAAGGATCTGCAACCAGTCGCAAGCAGGTCATCATCTTCGACCACGGTACAATTGCCGCCACGCTGCCTCCGCTTTTCTTGACACCAGCGCTGAGAGGGCATGGACATCAATCCAACACACCTGCAACTGCCGTCGTCATCTTTGGCTTTGAGTACCGCGGAAAGTGTCCCTTCCGGAGGGAAGAGAACTCGAGTCATCTGACCGATCCAGCACCGCGGCCGGGCCATCTGCACGGACAAAGCAGGATCTCCCACTAGCATCAGCACAGAGGAAGGAGAAGAACAGCAGCAGCAAATAATACGAACAAGGAAGAAGAAGGGTCTTCGTCTCCCTGAATCCATCGCCCCTCTGAGGACCCAACCGGCCAGTGCCGATGGACCTCCAGCCACCAAAGCCCACGACCTCGACGAGACCCGGGGATTCCCAACTCCGCTGGCTCCTAGACAAAGGCAAAACCTTCGCCTGACCGCGAACGGAGCCCGGAGAGACTTATTCCGACGCGACACCACCGCAACGGCTTCGGCAGCGTCTCTCTCAACCCTAACCCTACCACACACCCACCTAGCGAACAGACCTGAGGTTCCCCCTCCCTCCCGCCGCCGGAGCGGCCGACGGAGAGAGAGGGAACCGGAGGCGTCACCGGCGGCGCGCAAGGGCCTCGTCGCTTGCGATCTGATCCTACTTTTAAGTGGTAATTTAGTCGGATCATCAAACACATCCTTTGAGATATATATATTTTTTGAATGACAAGAAACCGTATGGTAATTGGTATTGGAGAGCTTGGAGTGTCAATACACATGGACGACCAACTTCCATTTTATAATATAATAGTAAAAATACTCTAGTAAAGATGGACACAATTTCTGACGGACTCCGACACAAGGCGAAATAAAGGGAAACAAGTTCAATGCAAGACAGAGAAAACCCGCTGATATTGATCGGTCTGGATCAACACTACGGGGCAAAAAACTCTATCTCAACTAAACTCGCAATCTGAAGTTATTACAGTTCCAACAAAGAGGTGCACAAGGCCAACAACAAAGACAGTTGAAATCACTCCCGCACTAGGAGTCCATCTCCGCCTCTTGAGCAGGCTTGACCGCGTGCAGCAGCGCGTCCTGGAGAGGGGCAGCGTGTATCATCTGTCGCTGAAGGCCTGCAGCATGCGAAACAGGTTTATAGCATGAGTTAATTTGGAGGATATACGAAAAACCAAGAGCCCTGAAAGATACCGTATCATTCTCGAGCTTCTTCCTCACCTTGGTCTTCCGGTTTTGCTTCGGCCTCCTCACCTTGGTATTCCGGTTGTTCCTTTGTGCTGGAGCTTGCTTCATCTTTGTGCTCGCCGTTCTGGTTTGCCTCAGCTCTTTCTCCTTGTTTGTTGGAACGCCGATAAACTGGCCCGGTACCCGGAAAGCTCATGAAGCCCATCTTCTCCAGCTCCGCGTCATTGCCTTTTTCCAGTATAGTAAGCTGAGCTAGGTTTGGTCGGTCCTTGCGAACATTGGATGAGACCTGAGGCCACCGCATCGAGCCATCCAGCTGTACCGTCTCAAGGTATTGGAGGCCCTCTCCAATGAAGATGCATTGAGGGATGACATCACCTTGGAGACTCAAGTCGACAAGGAGACACATCTCCTTAAGAGCACTCCCCAGTGCAGCTCCGTGTCTACCATGATCAATTCCGTGCAACTTGAGTGACCGGAGTTTGGTCATCTTGCGTAGTGGACAATTCTGTTGATTCCATTCTCCTTTTCCCGGTGGCTTCACACCATGCAGCGTTTGCAGCTCTTCCAGTTCCTCCTCCAGGGTTTCTGGAAGCGTGAGCTGCTCTGCGAGCACATGTCGGAGTGTCTTTATCTTCCAGAAGCCTGGGTCAATATCGTCGATTTGAGTCATCCTTATGTCCAGAGTCTGCAAGTTGAGCAGCCACTTAATGCTGGACGGGAGCTGCCAGAGGTCCTCGCAGCTGCGAACATATAGGTACCGCAAGTGAGTCATTTCTCCGATCCAATGGGGCAATTCATAGAGCCTAAACCCATTCAGATACAATAGACGCAGGAACTTGGATGCACGCAGAAACTTGAGATTATGCAAAGGCCCTTCTGGCTCACTCTCCTCCACGCGGCAAATGAAGGAACGTAGCTTAGGGAGCTTCTTGTTGAACATGACTTGTTTGCTACCAATACTGCGGAAAGAGAGGCGGCGAGCTGATGGTGACACGGACACATCAATCGTGTCGTGAACCTCAGAAAAGCCGGCCTCGCGAGCCTCTGACTGCAGGAACACATGGAGTATTGTGTGGACCTTGATTGCCTTAATGTCACCGTTAACCACCTGCAGGATGTCAACAAGGCATCTCAAGACCAGTTCCTTGAGGTACGCGTGGCCCGACTCCTCTATGGTCTTGCCCTTTTGCGGTCTGACGAAGCCCTCGCTGATCCACATCCGCACGACCTCGTCGGCATAGAATCCCCTGTTCTCGGAGAAAACGCCAAAGTAGAGGAGGCACGACTTGAGGTCGTTGGGGAGATCTTCAAAGCTCGCCCAGAAGACCCTCTCCACCACCGTTCTTGTGCTGGACAGATCAACTTGTGTTGGAGGAGGGCTAATATGACAGGTACAATCTCTGCCGTCTTGTGCTTCCATTCCAGGTCCAGGTCTAAGCTGTTGCAGAACAGCGTCGAACTGGCCCGGCCTCTCTTTGAATCGAAGGAGTCCGGCAAGAACCACTATTGCCAGAGGATAGCCCCCTGTTATATCGTACACGATCTGGTCGTACTTGCTCTTGTAACCCTCTTCATCTGACTCTCCTGCCCTGAAGGCCCTTGAACGGAATAGTTCTCCGCTTCTTTCTTTACTCAAACGACTCAACTGGTGGATGCCGCTGATGCCCTCCCTGTTCATGGTATCTGCGTGCCATGCCAGTTCTTCATCCTCACCGTCGAACGTCAGCATCACCCTGCTGCCATTCTTGTTATCAGGCAGGCACTCCTTCAAACAGTTGAGCATGGCTTTGGAGCATATGCCACCAAGAACGAACAAGTACGTCTTATTACCAAGAAGGTGACGGATCTTGTCAGTTAGATTACTGTTGCATTCATATGGCTGGCCACAGTCTGCATTTTCTTCAACTTCGCACTGTTCTTTTAGATGCGCCAAGGCTTCTTGGAGGAGAAGATTCGGGGTACATCCCTTTGGCACAGTGATCCGGATTAAAGGGAAGAATTTCCCCATCATCTTTGAAGAGATAACTTTTCCAAGTGTTCTCTTTCCAACTCCACTTTCCCCGACTATGGAGATGAACGTTAGCTGACGTTCAGCTTCACCAAGCAGCAGTTTCTCAAGATTCCACACATCAGCATCAAAGCCCACCCAATTCTTCTGGTCATCCTGCCTGTTCATCCAATATAATACTTTTATTAATTAACGCTCAATGATTAGTTTCCACCTAATCGCAATGACTAATGCATGCTACTAAACACTAGAAATAGTGTGGTAGTAACTAGAGGAAAGTCGCTACAGTAGTTCCTAGTTACATTTCCCTCAAAAAATTATATTTGCTGCATAGATTTGTGGCACAAGGGACTAGTCCTACTTTGCAAAAATACAGATACGAGTGTTACATCGCTCTCACTGTCTTCCATAATTCTTTGAGTAAACATAAATAGCACATGAAAGTAATCATAGTCATTGAATCTTTTTCCTTCCTTATCTCTTTGTGGCAGTATCTTAATTTGGAATGATGATCTCACTCTTTTTACTAATTAGAGAGTCTTAGAGCAACTCCGATGTAGATACCCATTTCGTCCGCCGCCGTCCGTTTGGTTCGCTGCGGACAGAAAAGTCGGCCCAGCGCACCGACCCAAACGGACGCGCGTCCGTTTTTCGTCCGCCTGCCGACCCATTTCCAGCCCAATTTTGAGCCTGATTTGCGTCGACGCGGACACAAAGCTGAACGCGCGACGCCCGCATACTCCCCTCCTTGCCCGGCATGCCAGGACTTATTCTGATTATGCATGCCAAAATTGTTTCATGACAAAAGGCTCGTACGTGATGGCATAGACACAGTCATACTTTTCAATTTGTTCTCACTATGCATGCTAAAATTGTTTTATGACAAAAGGCTCATAGGCAACGCAGGAATTATAAATAATGTCTCCTCTAATTAGGTGCCCCTTATTATATATATTTTTAAAATAACCGCTAGGTGGACATAGTGCCCGCAATGTCGCCTGCTGTCCAGCACAACGCCGACCACAATCCATAACCAGCCCAATGTACTCTATTTAAAACCATGCTTCTATGATGTGGGTTGGGCTGGCTGGATCGATGACCACCACTCCACCGGGATATGAATAATTGTAAGCAATCTAGAGTAAGTTGCTCCGATAGCATGTAAAATGAAGTGAAAAAATTATTTTTTTTCGTGGGCCTCACCTTTGGTATTTATAGACTCAAATATACAAGTTGTTACAAAAATTCATGCACAAAGTTATGGATATAACAAGCTAGCTAGTATCTCAAATAACTACTATTCAGATCATTATCATCTCAATCGTAAAAGGTTAAGTTGCTTAACACTAAGTTCAGAGTAAATTTGTGTCCGGTGTTGAAAATATGCCCTAGAGGCAATAATAATCGTGTTATTATTTATTTTCAGGTTTATGATTAATGTTTATATTCTATGCTATAACTTCTACAGTTCTTGAATATGCGATTCGGAGGAAAACTCATGAGCACGTTTATAGAGTTATAAACGGTGAAACAAGATTCCTAATCTCGCCTCTAGGACTAGCTCAAAATGTTGATCGATGATTCCGTTTTCCTGATCACAAGCATAACCATAATGCTTCCTTCGAGTTTTGCCTCTTTTCATTTCTAGGCGGCATGATGAAGTTCTATTACATAGTTCTGGCAATCTGCAATTCTGGCTACCAATGATCTGCTAACAGTTCTTTGGGCTACATCATAATCAAGAAAAGTGAATCATCGCAAACACAAGAGGACACATAGATTTTGATCTACATGGGGGTCATGTGTATTGACGAAGTTTAGTGTGGGGCTAGAGATTTTTAATTAAGTATCTTCCCGCACACACCTCGCAAAGTTAATCTAGTCACTAGGATGATCATACTTGATGATGGACAACTAGAGTTCTGTGAAACCTTAGAAGCCACGTAAATTAAAATTTGTCTAAATCGGTTAGAGGACGTCTAACTTGGTTTTGCAGGGTGCATGTGATATGGTATGGCCTTCATCATGAAAATAATTTTATGTATGATATGTCTATATGTTGTAATGCTTAAGTGATCCGCGCGTCATAATACGACATGATGGCCGGAGCCACAAGATTGTCACTTTTGTGGCATGCGTGTCAACTTCGTAGTAATTAAACAATTAGAAGATGGAGGTGACAAGCTTGAAATGGAGGAACTGGGAGCACGGTGGATGTAGCAGGCGCAGGAGGAAGAAAAGCTAAAATTGTTTCTAGAGCCCCAATTTTTAGAATTGCTGTCCTGACAACGTTTTCAGCTGAAATTCTGTGAAGATCATGAAGGCTTCCCGGCACCCAGGGATCTATCATATCATGCTATCATGAATCGCCAGAGATGTTTATCCCTTTTTGTTTGCCCTTTGATTGCACAATAGTCGTTTTTATTAGGGTGACCTCTTACATACAAATATTTAAGTTGCTAGTGTTCTCCCAAGTGTAGCGCCGCCTAAGACACGTAGCTCTTGGGGTGTGACATATACACATAGGTAGGAATGATTAGTGATCTGTAAGGTGGGTGACGGTCAGACCTCACTATAGGATCACTTGTTTGTCTTAAACGATAAAGGAGGATAGTCCTTAGCTCAAAACACATACGTCCATCGAAAGATGAACAAGAGTCACATAAAGATGTGATCGGCAAGTTGGCGTATTGATTGAAATTCTCATCATCAGTCATGTCCACATTGATTGCATAGAACTTATTTATGGATCCTGAATCATTCAAAATTAATTAGGGGAGATATTAATTTGAATGGGAGCGCACATTGAATTAAACTGTTTAGTGGGATTAATTATAAAGTACGCCTAAATGAATCTTGTTTGTCATTCAAGATAATTGGCCCGCAACACATTTTCAACTTAGCCCTTGTTTTAGAGAGAGAGAGAGAGAGAGAGAGAGAGAGAGAGAGAGAGAGAGAGAGAGAGAGCTACTAATGGTGAAAACCATGGGGATTGGATCCATACCCTAAGGCTTGTTCTCAGGAGTGCTAAGAGAGAGTATGTGCTAGATGCTCCTCTTCGAGAACAGCCGGCAGATCCATACCCCCGCCCGAAGTAGCTTGAGCACAAGACATGCTCATTGGCGCGGGGCTCCGACCGAAACTCCCCGATCGGAATGCCCACCTTCATTTAAGCAGGCATGGAGAGATCATCCTTGTGTCCCTTAACCTCGCTCTCTGTTGCCACAAACGAAAACCACTTTCTTGTGGATTTGGGTGCAAAACGCCTTGATTTTGCCCCTCGCTTGGGGGCGTCCCTCTTCCTATTCCCGCCAGCGGACCGAGATGACGGCCATGAACCGAAAACTTGCCTCCCCTTCTCACTCCTCGTCTTGGCGGGCGGCGAGAGTACGAGGTTAATGGAACAAAGTGGCGGTGCCACAAAGGTCTTGAGGTGAGCAAAGAGGTGGAATAAGCTAGAACAAGGTAAAGTTTTGAAACCCTCGGTTTCCCTCTCCTTATAAACGTCCGGACCCAAGGCGTCGTCCGCCCACGACGGAACGAACAATCCCTCCTATTTGCCATGGTTGAGGTTTTTCTTTCCCCATTTTCACGAAACAAAGGCGACGGTCACGACAGGGTTGCCTCCTCAAGATCCGCGGTAGGATTATCGTCGGCATCGAGCCAACGCCCTAGCTGAAAGGCACCTGGTAGGAGTCGAACTCGTAGGCCATCCGGGCTCTCAGGAGACAAGTCAACAAAGGAGCCCACAGGAGGTCTCACAACCTTCGCTACCACCTCCGACATGCTCGGGGGCTACTGACGGGATCCTACACCGGGGGTGGCTAACACCAAGAGCTCAGCCACGTCAACTGCAAGGGGGCCCAGCCCACGACGAGACGTAATCCTAGGAGGCCAGATGATCTTCTTGACGCCCAAGACTAGGGGGAGGCGGCGCCCCACCCTAGACCTCTCCTATCTATGTAAAGTGGGTCTAGGGTTCCTCTTGATCCATCTATCCTCAGATAGGAGAATTCTTGGTAGCAATATCATACACCATTGTAATCCCTCGCACGAGTTACCCCTCCACTATGAATAATCAAAACTAGCAGGATGTAGCGTATTACTGTCTGGAGGCCCGAACCTGGATAAACCCCTCGTGTGACCTCTGATCCATGACTTCCATCTGCGCCTGGACCCCTACCAAGGGATCTGACGGGAATCTACTATGTCACTAAACCTATTTATGCATCTTCATAGTGTTCGTAGACCAATTTATTTTGTTTTCTACCACGTTTCCCAACGCAGACATCACAAGTAATGGGTTGTATGGCGGTTTCGGCAGTGAGATAAGGAGGGCCGAGAGGAGTCCCTTTCTTGTTATTTTTTTCGAATAAGACGACGAACTCACAAGTATAATGTCAAGAGGTCAGCTTCCTTACCTACGGACATGGTGCTGTACCTCCCCAGCAATGTTGCGTCCCTAGAGAATCGATGTCAAATGGGCCTTAAAAACCTCATCCATGGGCTAACAAAGGTGCTTACATTCCCCTGTTTGCTGGGCCGCATGAGGTTTCCAACCAAGGAAACGAACGAGGATTCGGGTCCTTCAAAATTTTCTATAGAGAAAACCGTATGAATTCTGATCCTCTAGAAAGTACATATATATATATATATTTATATATATATATATATATATATACATATATATAAAACTTGAGATAAGTCCAGTGTACCCCCTAAACTCTTGGCTTGGTTTAGTTTCTAACCCCAAACTTTGAAACCATTTAATTTACAACCTCAAAGTATGAAACATATTTAATTTATTTATAGCCAAAACGGATTGGTTTGAGCTGACATGGCGTTTATGGAGAGCAACTAGTTAACGAGCGCTCCTTCCGGAGCCTCGCAACGATCAGCGCCACTTGGCGCGTTCTCATCCATTCGCCACGTGTCGTGCTCTGGGTGCTCCCTTCGGATTTTTTTTATTTTTTTGCACGCGTTTTCGGCTTTTTAAACGGTTTTTTGATATTTTTGTTTTCCACCGGTCTTCCTTAGCTTTTTGACCAAAAAAATATTTTGATTTTTTTTGGGTGAAAAAATGTGTTTTCTTTTTTTTTCACGAAAGTCATGATTTTACTTCCGCGAGAGGTACGGTTTTGCTTTTGCGAGAGTCAGGGCCATGCCTCTCGGAAAAGAAAAACGTGTTTTTGTTTTTTTTTTTTCTTTTACGAGGGTCATGGTTTTGCTTCTGCGAGAGCACACGGTTGTGCTTTAGCGAGAGTCACGGCCGTGCCTCTCGAAAACGAAAAAAACACGTCTTTTTCCTTTCACGAGAGTCACGGTCGTGCCTCTCGAACAAAAAAAACATGTTTTCTGTATTTTTTCCTTTCGCGAGAGTCACGGTTATGCTTTCGCAAGAGTCACGGCCGTGCCTGCTCGGAAACAAAAAAAAATGCATTTTTTGTGAGAGTAACGATTTTGCTTCCGCGAGAGGCATGATTGTGATTTCGTGAGAGGCACCGGCGTGCCTCTTTCGGAAAGGGAAAAACCCGTGCTCCCAGTTTGTTTTTTTCGTCTGGTATTTTTGTGAAAAAAAAGATCATCAAAATCTATCAACATGGGATCTAGTTTTAAAGATCTCGACGCGAGAAATCCAACGGTGAAAGCGGTTTGAGATTTGGACGCACGGTTTAAGAGATAAAACATTTTGAATAACCAAATCTATGAAAAAAGGGAAAACTCTCAGGTTGTAACAAGTGGCGCACATGCAGCGCGCCACTTGTTGCAACTTGGGAAGCTTGGAGTGATCTTTGCAACGAGTACTCCTCAATTAGTGATTTCGGCGTCCTATATGTACTATGAAATGGCATAAAGTCAGCAAATCAATGGATAATTTTTTATTAGGCCCACATTTGGTGGCCCCTATCTTCTGGTAATCTGCTATCTTGTTGTTGCCTTCTCCGGCTGCTGCCCCTCCAAATCTCATTTCATGTATGATGGTCTTGCATGGACCACAACCACTGGCGCTCATTTTGTTGCTTGCCTACGTTCCACATTCAAAAGGATGTAGATTGTAGACAATCGGAAAGGAGCTTCCCAATCGGCAAGGAGAGCAGCGCCCGCCACACAGAAAGGTGGGAGGACGAGTCGTAGCTTCCATGGCACGGGGCCGAGCACCTTCGGGGCATTGGGGCATGCCGGAGTAGGCGAGGTATCAGGCAGCAGGCCACAGGCGGCGACAGGAAAGATGGCAGAGGGGTTGTGCTCCTCCAGTGGGGCATGTGAGGCAGTTTCGAGCTGGCGGCGGTCAGGCTGCCATTGGGGCACATGGTGGCGGAGGGATGGAGAGGAGGGGCATCAACGGTGGGGCACGCCACGGCGGGGCATCTCCTCATAGCGGCCCGGAGATGTGCCCATGGAATAGAACTCGATGACGGATTCCACGGCACCTGCTTTCCGCATTTAGGGTTGGCCTTTACTCCAGGGTTGTAATTCAACCAAGGAACGAGCACCCAAGTGAGCCATATTGATGTTGCAGCCCAACTAGTTTTCAGAAAACATTGCATATTTAGGTAAAACTATCTTAAGAAAGTAGACTTATCTCTGAAAACATTGCAGCCCAACTAGTACCCAAGTGAGCCATTAAAATAACAAATTAGTGTCTATTTTACATGTACGAAGCAAGGGCAATGCGCGGCCATGTGGGTAATGACATTTATCTCTATAATTTTTTATGTTTTCTAAATAATAGTTATGGTAAATACCAATGAAGGTAAAAGTTACATTTTGAAAACGATGCTGATGATACCTAATAAGTTAGTTTTACTTTTATTTTTGCAACCAAGTAAGTAACGAAACTACTACACACACGACAGTTGTGGTGAACGACATTAGGACGATAGTTAATTCAACCGCTAGCTGGAGCTATTTTGCGTTTGACTTTAATGGCGGGATATGTTATATCATGTGCGTTTCGTCTGGTCAGTGTCATGCATGTAGCACTGCTGAGTAAGTAATGAAAAATTGGAAGGTTTGAGACAGAGTGGCTTACCTGGCCGCAATGGCTTTAGTGGAAGATGTCAATGCCGCGAACGGTGTATGCTCAATCATATACTCCCTTTGATTTTCTGAGATTTGGTTGAGTCTGCTCTTGATTCTTTTGATTTGATCGGATAACCTATGGCGAACAAGAATTTGGTTACCGAAGTACATCAAATGTGCACGCCAAATTTTCCAACGTGAGTTACTTGGACTTCTTAGGTCAACCTGGTGTCACCAGAAAATTCATGCATTAAATTATAAAGATAGTTTTCTGATACCACTGGGACAAGTTTTTAGAGCTAAATTAATGTTGCATGCAAGTAAAGTTCTATTATATCATCAAACCAATAAAATGGCAGTAAATATTTAATGAACAGATAAATGATCAAGAATAGTAGTATATATATAGAAGCATGCTAAACTGAGCATGAGCGTACTATAAGTAATTGTAAGCTCCGCCCTGGACACGAGCCACAAAGCAAACGCGCTAATTAGCCAAACCACCCGGCGCCTAATTTACCCAAACCACCCACCGTACGCCTTCAACTATCCATCGTAATGAGCCAAAGTATGCTGGTAATGCTTAGCATGCGCCCTGCCAAAGCAATGAATCTATCGTAATTACCAAAGGAACCTAGTAATGACTCGCATGTCTATTACAGGACGGATTTGTATGAAGCAGTAAATTGAAAAAAAATCCATAGTAACCAAAATAATCTTTTGGTTGTGATTTGCATCTCAGTTTTAATTATTTACTTTTAGAATTTAAGCTTTAGATGCTAAAATATATTTTGCGGGTAATGCTAAAATTTATTAGCTTATACCAAATCGTAATGGCCTTACTTCCATCTTTAATTTGTGATAGCGGGTCGTAACACAATTACCATCACTATAATTCAATTACCATCCAATTTCAGCCTGAACCCACGTATACCACGACTCAAATTTACAAAGCAAACAACTACGAACTCTATTTATTAGACTACATATTATTTTACTAAAGTACGACCTATATTACCATGGTGTAGAAACATTTCTGTTATATAATTCACAAAGGAAACAACTACGAACTATATTTACTAGACGAGGAAAATTCATTGGAGGTCATCATACTCGTCGCGTTGGCCACATTAGTCCCTGTAGTTACAAATACCCGAAAATACGCCACTAAATTGCTGGAATTTTATCTATTTATGGGCCAGCCCAATAACAATTTCAGAAATTTCTAATAAATTCTAGAGGCCCACTTAGCCCATTCGTGCAAGGCAAGGAACACTACTAAAATTTAGTCCCACATTGCTAGTTGAGAGGGAGTTGGACCTTTTTATAAGGGAGGTTCTTTCCCCACATGTATGAGCATGAGAACAAAAGGGACATCCACGCGCGCTCCTCCTCCGCCGCCCGCTTCGGCGCGACGCGGGTTGCGGGAATGAGCCGATGTCTAAATTTCGAACGGAGCGCCTCTTCGGCCGCTGCTTGTTCGCTTCGTCTCCCTTCGTTGCTTCACCTCCCGCCGCAGCCTCTTCGCATCCTTCTCCTGTGCCTATATAAGAGAGGTCGCTCCTCTCCAGAGAGACACAACAGAAGCTCCTCTTCCTCTCGCCACAAAGAACCGCACCTTTTGAGTCCTGTACGGGAGAAGGGTGATGAGGTTTTTGGGGAGCGCTCCGCGCAATTACTGGCTTCTTCTTCACGGATTCCGACGACTACTTCCCCGACGACGACTTCTTCCTCGACGTCGACAACCTCATCGACGACATGGCTGGAGAGGATGTTGACCCCAAGTCCAGTGCTTCTGCGGTTGCTGTCCCGTACGTGTTCTTGCTCTTTCTGTTAGATGTCATGACACAGTTCTTTTGCTCTAGTTTCTGTCCTACATATGTTAGGTTCTACTTCATATATGCAACTTCATCTAGTGTCTGTTCTAGATGTGTTTAGTTCAAGTTCATATATGCAGATGCTCTTTACCTTCTCTCTGTCAGAACGCATGACTTGCTTTATCTCTACTATATTAGTCATGCTTTATCTAGTATTTCTGTTAATAAAATCATTTGGTACATTGCTCATATTTCCAAAAATCCAAAATCCTTATTATAGGCAATTTACACCAAGTGGTTTTGCTGCTTTCATGAGACCTCCTATGTTTGAGGGTATCCACTATAAGAGGTGGCGCGTGAGAGCAGTCTTATGGTTTCAAACCATGAGTTGCTATGACGCCACTCTTGGCAAACCTGAAGGAGAGCTTGATGCTCAACAGACACAAGTTTTTCAAAAAATGGATACTCTGTTTAAGGCTGCTCTCTTGAGTGTTCTTGGTGAGCACATAGTTGATGCTTATGCGTCAATTGACAATGAAAAAGATATGTGGGATGCACTCGAGGCCAAGTTTGGGGTCTCGGATGCTGGCACTGAGCTGTACATCATGGAGCAATTCTATGATTACAGGATGACTGAAGAGCGCTCCGTGGTTGAGCAAGCTCATGAGAGACAGTCATTTGCTAGAGAACTTGAGCACTTCAGTTGTATGCTACCAGACAAGTTTGTTGCTGGAGGTATCATCACTAAGCTTCCTCCTTCGTGGAGGAACTTTGCTACCTTACTGAAGCATAAGAGGCAGGAGTTTTCCGTTCCGGATCTCATTGGCACTCTTCATGTGGAAGAAAAGGCAAGAGCAAAGGATACACGTGCTCGAGGTATTGAGGGAGGATCTAGTGCCAATTTGGTGCAGAAGAAGAACTTCCGGCCCCACAAGTTCAAGAACAAGGGCAAGTTTGATGGTAAAGCAAAGTTTGATGGGAAGAACAAGGCTGTGCAACACACGAACTTCAAGAAGAAGAATGACAAGAAGAAATGTGCTTGTCATGTGTGTGGGGATCCTGATCATTGGGCTCCTAGTTGCCCTAATCGCTATTACAAGCGTCACCCTGTGAAAGGCGGCAAGACCGCTAATGTTGTCATTGGAGACACTGACATGAAGGATGCTGGGTATGGTATATTTCCCACTATTCTTTTAGTATGACATTCTCCTGATTGGTTGATTGACACTGGTGCTAATGTGCATGTATGCGGTGATATTTCCATGTTTTCGTCTTATCAGACCGCAGGGACTTCAACCGTGTTGATGGGCAACGGTTCAAGAGCTTCTGTTCGTGGTGTTGGCACGGTCGATCTGAAGTTTACTTCTGGGAAGATCGTGGGGCTGAAGAACGTGCATTATGTCCCCTCCGTCAATAAAAATCTTGTTAGCGGATCTCTTCTGTGTAGAGATGGCTACAAGCTTGACTTTGAGTCGAATAAATTTGTAATATCCAAATATGAAACCTTCATTGGTAAAGGCTATGAGTCAGGAGGCCTGTTTCGTTTATCCTTATCAGACGTTTGCAATAAAGGTGTTAATCATATTTGCAACAATAGTGAATCAAATGTGTGGCATTCACTTCTTTGTCATGTTAACTTTGGTTGCATGTCGCGACTAGCGAAGTTGAACTTAATCCTTAGTTTCACCACTGTCAAAGGATCTAAGTGTCAAGTGTGTGTGCAAGCTAAGCAACCTCGTAAGTCTCACACGACTGCGGAAATGAGAAATCTTGCACCACTAGAGCTCATACATTCAGATCTATGTGAAATGAATGGTGTTTTGACAAAAGGTGGAAAGAAATATTTCATGACGTTAATTGACAACTCCACTAGATACTGCCGTATGTATCTTCTGAAATCTAAGGATGAGGCTTTGAACTTTTTCAAGATCTATAAAGCTTAAGTGGAAAACCAACTTGATCGAAAAATCAAGAGGCTTAGGTCCGACCGTGGTGGAGAGTATTTTTCCAATGAATTTGATACTTTTTGTGTGGAACATGGTATAATCCATGAGAGGACGCCTCCCTACTCACCTCAGTCAAATGGGGTGGCCGAAAGAAAGAACCGTACTCTAACAGATTTGGTTAACGCCATGTTAGACACATCGGTCTCTCCAAGGCATGATGGGGGGAGGCGATATTGACGGCATGTCATCTCCTGAACCGAGTTCCCACAAAGAACAAAGAGATAACTCCATTCAAGGAATGAGAGAAGAAAAGGTTAAAACTCTCTTATCTATGAACATGGGGTTGTTTGGCGAAAGTCAATGTTCCAATTCCAAAGAAGCGGAAGCTTGGACCAAAAACTGTGGATTGTGTTTTCCTGTGATATGCTATTCATAGCATTGGCTATAGATTCATGGTTGTAAAATCTGAGGTACCTGACATGCATGTCGGTACGATCATGGAGTCGAATGATGCGACTTTCTTTGAAGATATATTTCCTATGAAGGATATGACTACCTCATCTAATCAGGAGATGCCTAGTTCATCGAATCAGGAACCAGTTACAATTACTGAACCTGCAATTTCGATGGAACACTTTGAAAGTCCTGTGGAGGAGAACAATGAAGTTCCTGCTAGGAGCAAGAGACAGAGGAGTGCAAAGTCCTTTGGTGATGATTTTCTTGTGCATCTCATAGATGACACTCCCAGTTCTATTTCAGAGGCTTATGCATCTGAAGATGCTGACTACTGGAAGGAAGCGGTTCGTAGCGAGATGGATTCCATCTTGGCGAATGAAACTTGGGAGATAACTGATCGTCCTTATGGGTGCAAACCTATAGGATGTAAATGGGTATTCAAGAAGAAGCTTAGGCCTGATGGTACTATTGAAAAGTACAAGGCTTGGCTCGTGGCTAAGGGTTATACCCGAAAGGAAGGTGAAGACTTCTTTGATACTTACTCACCTGTGGCTCGACTGACTACTATTCGAGTTCTACTTTCACTAGCTGCCTCGCATGGTCTTCTCGTTCATCAAATGGATGTTAAGACTGCTTTACTAAATGGAGAGTTGGACGAGGAAATTTATATGGAACAACTAGATGGGTTTGTACTAGATGGTCAGGAAGGAAAAGTGTGCAAGTTGATGAAGTCTTTGTATGGACTCAAGCAAGCACCCAAACAGTGGCATGAGAAGTTTGAAAGAACTTTAACAGCTGCAGGCTTTGTTGTGAACGAATCTGATAAATGTGTGTACTATCTCCATGGTGGGGGCGAGGGAGTTATCCTTTGCTTGTATGTTGATGACATGCTGATTTTCGGAACAAATCTGAATGTTATTAAGGAGGTCAAGGATTTCCTATCTCGTTGTTTTGAGATGAAGGATTTAGGAGTGGTTGATGTCATTCTGAACATCAAGTTGTTGAGAGACGCTGATGGTGGGATTACATTGCTTCAATCTCACTATGTGGAAAAGATCTTGAGTCACTTTGGCTATAGTGACTGCAAGCCCTCTCCAACACCATATGATGCGAGTGTGTTACCTCGAAAGAATCGAAGAATTGCTACAGATCAATTGAAATATTCTCAGATTATTGGCTCGCTTATGTACTTAGCCAGTGCTACAAGACCTGACATCTCTTTTGCTGTTAGCAAACTGAGTAGGTTTGTCTCAAAACCAGGAGATGTGCATTGGAAAGCTTTAGAAAGAGTTTTGCGTTATTTGAAAGGCACTGCGAATTATGGAATTCACTACACCGGGCACCCAAAGGTGCTTGAAGGGTATTGTGACTCAAACTGGATCTCAGATGCTGATGAGATAAAGGCCATGAGCGGATATGTATTCACTCATGGAGGTGGCGCTGTTTCTTGGAAGTCTTGCAAGCAGACCATCTTAACGAGGTCAACAATGGAAGCAGAACTCACAGCACTAGATATAACTACGGTCGAAGCAGATTGACTTCGCCGGCTCTTGAATGACTTGCCGGTTGTTGAGAAACCAGTACCGGGTATCCTTATGAACTGCGACAATCAAACTGTTATCACGAAAGTGAGCAGCTCAAAGGATAACATGAAGTCATCAAGACACGTTCAAAGAAGGTTAAAGTCTGTCAGGAAAATGAGAAACTCCGGAGTTATTGCATTGGATTATATCCAAACGTCTAAGAATCTGGCAGATCCTTTTACTAAGGGTCTATCACGTAATGTGATAGATAATGCATCGAGGGAGATGGGTATGAGACCCACAATATGAGTTGTTCACAGTGGTAACCTATTCTTTGTGATCGAGATCCCGTGAATTAGATGTGAAAGACAAGCTATTGATCAACTGAGAGTAGAGTATCCTTACTATCGACAATACCACTCCATGAAGATGCAATACTCTCCTAATCTGCACGGCAGGTTGATGTATATCTTAATGTGTTTTAAGTGGCTCATTGAAGCATAGATGTCGTTCTGCAGAACATCTTTTGAAGAACACACCTATATGAGTCTGATTCTCAAACGTCGCAATCTATGAGAGTAGGGTTCTCTCTAGTAAACTCATGAAAGGTCTCGGAGTATGATGCATAAGCTCCACCCGCGGGAAAGACCCACGGTAGCCATGTATCGGTCAAGGCTTTATGTGAAGCTAGATTCGCAGAAAACTTGCAGTTCAAGGCCCAGTTCACTGTTCAAGTTGCTTACTAGTGTAGCATAGAGTTTTAGATGAAAGTTCAACTTAACAGTCTCCATTGCAGTACCGGTATATAAAACAGTGTTTTGAAACTAAAGGCAAATTCTATGTGCCTATAGGATCTAGTGGGGGTTGCTGGAATTTTATCTATTTTTGGGCAGCCCAATAACAATTTCAAAAATTCCTAATAAATCCTAAAGGCCCACTTAGCCTATTCGTGCAAGGCAAGGGACACTAATAAAGTTTAGTCCCACATTGCTATTTTAGAGGGAGTTGGACCTTTTTATAAGGAAGGTTCTTTCCCCACAAGTATGAGCATGGGAACAAGAGGGACATCCACGCGCTCTCCTTCTCCGCCGCCAGCCTCACCACGCCATGTCACGACGCGACGCGACGCGGCCTGGCGCAGCGCGCCGCGTGTTGCGGGAATGAGCCGAGCCGATGTCTAAATTTTTGCCACGCACGACGGGTATACGAAAGGTCACGTGGGAGTTGAAGCGTTTTCTGTAGTGGACACTGAATTCGAACGGCGCGCCTCTTCGGTCGCTGCGTGTTCGCTTCGTCTCCCTTCGTTGCTTCACCTCCCGTCACAGCCTCTTCACGTCCTTCTCCTGTGCCTATATAAGAGAGGTCGCTCCTCTCTAGAGAGACAAAACAGAAGCTCCTCTTCCTCTCGCCACAAAGTTCCGAGCACTGCACTGCTACTACGTTCTTCCCCATCCCGTCTTGCGGCGTGCACCGCAGGTCGGGACAGTAGGCCTCCGGAACCACATCTTTTGAGTCCTATACGGGAGAAGGGTGATAATGTTTTTGGGGAGCGCTCCGCGCGACTACTGGCTTCTTCATCACGGACTCCGATGAGTACTTCCCCGACGACGACTTCTTCCCATCGACAACCTCATCGACGACATGACTGGAGAGGATGTCGACCCCAAGTCCAGTGCTTCTGCTGATGCTGTCCCGTACGTGTTCTTGCTCTTTCTGTTAGATGCAATGACACAGTTCTTTTGCTCTAGTTTCTGTCCTACATATGTAGGTTCTACTTCATATATGCAAATTTATCTAGTGTCTGTTCTAGATGTGTTTATTTCAAGTTCATATATGCAGATGCCCTATACCTTCTCTCTGTCAGAATGCATGACTTGTTTTATCTCTACTATATTAGTCATGCTTTGTCTAGTATTTCGCTTAATAAAATCATTTGATACATTGCTCATATTTCCAACATAAATTTGTCTCAGGGTCACCTACGGTCCAATCTACGATTTCTTATAGCTCTCCCGCGCGTCGCCGGAGCTCCCTCTCCCCACGCCACCGTCTCGTTGCTTCCCCCTCCTCGTTCCTCTCCTTGTTCCCATGGGTAATCACGGCGAGGAGAATGAAGGCTTGATTTTTCTCGATCTGTGGTGTCCTTCCCCGAGGGCGTCGAGCTGGAGCTGCCCCGTGCGTAGTCGATCGACCATCTCCTCGCTGGCTGGACGCCATCGACCACGAAGCCGGTCTTCTCCAAGCGACTCGCGCTCGCCATGCCTTCCTGCTCGTCTTCTACTCGCCGCTCCTGGTCTAGCCCCTCCGGCGGCACAGCCGCTCCCACAGGCTCCCGCCCGAGCAGCAGTACTTCATGGACCGCTGGGGCCGCATGGGGGGCTTTGTCCCGGCGGGCAATGACCACCAGCCGCAGCTCCAGGTGCGGGCGCAAGAGCACCCTTTAAGCCAAAGCACCATATGGCGTCCGGCGTGCTCCTCTGCCTCCACGTGGGCCAACGCTGCGACCTCTGCTCCAAGCTAGTCCATCAGTCTACATCCAAAGTTCCACAACTTTCTACTCCTCCCAGATTCTTTCTGCTGTTCCAATTCCACAATTTTCTACTCCTCCCAGATTCATTTTCTACTTCACTCCACTACACTTTATCCTCTTTGTTTTAGCCAGCCCCGTCCTGCTCAGTGGCATGAAACGATGCGAGTTTAATTAAAGAGCTGGGATGTGGTATGGTCTGTAGCAGGGTTAGCAGCCAAGCAGGCAAATGTAACTACGAGCACAGGGTGTATGTATGCGGTTCAGTACATGAGGGTGTTAGAGATTGGCCTAGGCCTAGGTGTGTTGCTGTCCAAGTTACTGTAGCTTTTTACGATCAATAATTAGCAACTCGACGTATGCGGGACGAAGGTTAGGTACCTTCGATAGTAACGGAAATTAAAAACTTTACCATATCTTCCTACGTTTTTACGTTTGATGCATTTGCGGGCTGGAGGTTCGTTCCGGCCGAGCGGCTCACCTAATTAGCGACAAGCGCGTACAATAAGCCATTCTGCGCTCTCGCTTACTATATATATATACGGTAGCGCTAAAGTGCGCCTGAGCGCAGAAGTGCTAATCGTACGCTCCGCCCGCTGTGCTCTCTCTCGCGATTGCTAATCCTAGTAAAATTGAAGGGAAATAAAGTAATGGAATTTATTTGATTACTGGCTGCAACGCACCACTCCTCGCCCCGCAAATCGGCCAACATGCTAACCACGGTCAAATTTCTGGCAAGCATCGTAACAATATTAAATGAGTTACGATTGCCATGCACCATTCCATGCGAAACAGCCAACCTATTTTCCTTTTTATATGCTCCCTCGCAAATGAAGTTGTGCTTCTAGTAAATGCTTTACTACACAAGTTGAATTAGTGCCTTTACTATATAGAGTGCATGTTGTTACTACACAAATGGATGAGATTACTACCAACTAGCATGGACCTAGGAATTGTAAACGATACAACTAGATTACTATTGATGGATGTCGAATTACGTTTCATCTGAAGCGACCTGGGATGGCTAGTAATGCTTTTACTACAAAGGGTGCATGCTATTACCACACACATGGATGCTCTTACCATACAGAGACAAAATTTTACAATTAACTAGTACGGCTCCATTACTGGTACTAGTACTGTATATAGGAATAGTAAACCATATGGCTCGGTTACTATTGATGGATTCCAAATCACTGTTGATTGCTAAATGCACGTGGGATGGCTAGTACATGCTTTTACTACAAAGAGTGCACGTTATTACTATATAGTGCATGCTATTACCACACAGAGATAGTTTCTTCTACTTTCAACTAGTATGGATTTTTTTTTTGCGGATATGGACTTGAGAATCATAACACACATATGGTTAAGATTACTACAGAGGGATGGAAAATTACGGGTAATTTGCTAATGCAACGTGGGATGGGAACCTGCACGCACCAGGGAAGGTCGGTTTAGTTAGTCTAGCCAGCCAAAGCGCGGTGGATGGGTCAGCGCGCACGATAAACCATTTTACGCCCAGGCACAGTTTAGCATACCTATAAACTTACGATCACTTCATAGATAAATTACATTTGAAATACAAATAGTTACATTCATATTAATTTACTGCATAAAATTTGGCATAACAAAAAAATATAGGTTAAAAATTGTATTTTATGTACATTTTACACTATGTTTTTACATTTGTAATTTTACGTAACATAAAAATATTTTTTACAACGATTATAGGTTTTCTTATGTTCTCTTTTTATGTCTAAAATAAGAAAAAAATTACGAAACGTAAAATTACGGTGCATAGATGTTAAAATAGAGGTGGGTGAAGAATAACTATTCCTCACCCAGGATGACGAATAGTCAATCCCTATATATAGTATCATTGTCATGCATGATACAAAAATATCAAGCATGGTAATAAATAAGGCCATCTATGATACTATGCATTATGAAGGTAGTATCATACAGTAATATCATATGCATGATACTAATATATGATACTCCGCACTATGAGTAGCCTAACAAAATCCATGAATATGGCATCCACTGAGACTTAGCAATCCTGATTATAGAAACAATACAAATAGCAGTAAATATTTAGTGAACAAATAAATGATCAAGAATAGTAATCTTCTCTACTCCTAATGTTTAAGTTGGTAATCTTGCCTCACTCCAATTAATTCTTTCCCACCATTTTTAAATCCCACCAACGGATTTAAACCGGATTTTAGTCATAATCTATTTAATCCGGTTATCAATCTTTGGTAATGCAATAAAATTCACACGGAAATAAATCAGACACGGTTGGCAATCAATCTCATACCTGCCAAGAGATTTGGTAACAGAATAAATTGAAATGAAAGGATAGGGGGACGTGCTTTGGTAGTGCAATGAAATTACGGAAATGTTAACTCCCACACGTGTGGGCGTTGACTAACTCACCCACACGCCTCCATCCCCGTCCAGTAACTTTTGCATGAATTTTGGCACGAATTAGCTGATTTTGTATGCCACGTAGGACAATTCGCGTGTGTGGTGTGTGAGAGAGGTCGCCCACACATCTGCTTTATTACATGGAGGGACCGGTGTGTGGGCGTTTAGCAGTTCGCCCACACAGCAGTTTTCAGTCACGCACAGGGTTGGTGTGTGGGCATTTGCCATCTCGCCCACACGCCCGCCTCCTATCCCACACTCAACTGTCAGTTGCCATGCGTTTTGCAGTGTACATGGCAACTGCCCTAGTGTGATTGCAAGCAGATGGCAACTCTCTCTTTTTTTTACCCGAACATGTCAGTTGCCATATGTTTTGCATGGTACATGGCAAACTGCCCTAGCGTGCACGTAAGCAGATGGCAACTCTTTTTTTTTGAATGGCAACTGCCCTAGCGTGCTTGTGAGCACATGGCAACTCTCTCTTTCACCCGAACATGTTTGTTGCCATGCCTTTTTTGTAGCGCTACATGGCAACTGCCTAGTGTTAGTAGGTGGCAAATCCTAAAGTTTTGAAATCATGGCAACTGCAGTAGACCAGACCACACATGGCAACAGCTGTAGTTGTCCAAAAAATGGCAATCTAGAATTTTTTTACCTGAGATGGTAACTGCAGTTGAGCAAACATGGCAAATGTAGTTGTCCGACATGGCAACCGTAATTCAGCGACATGGCAACTGCACTTAAACGAACATGGACGAGGGTCCGGCCCATGGCAACTGCGGGATGCGTGGTAAAGTGTCACGTCGAGCGTGCAGGACCACGAGGTACGAGGACTGGCGTACCGGGCGTGTGGGCGTTATCTATTTCGCCCACACGCACGCGTGTAAGGGGGACCGGAAGGAAAAAAAGAAGCGTGTGGGCGCTAGTTGTTTTGCCCACACACAGACGTGTGGGCTGGTCTTCTTAGCCACGACACAAAACGTGTGGGCAGATTACTTAACGCCCACACATATGGCAGTTCGCCGCCGCCGAGGTAAGACAGGAGCCGCCGCCCTCGTCCCTCTCTTTTCACGCTCGCCTATCTCGCTGGCTATTGCCTCTCAGCGGCGGCTACCCTTAGCGGCAGTTGCGGGAGAGATGGATCCTCATCCTCCCGAAAATAGACTCGACGCCCTCGTGATTTGTGGCGGCGGCCGCGGCACTGCCTTCCCACGCCGTCAAAGAGGCCCCCAGGGCGGCCCACGACGCCTTTAGAGGTCTTCTGGAGGCACAGCTTGTCGGGCCTACGGTGGGGCGGCGTCATGGGCAGCATGGCCGTCGTCTGGTTCAGGAGCGACTTCCGGCTGCTGAACAACCAGTCGCTGGAGCGCTCGTGGATGGCCTCTGGCACGGTCTTCACCAATGGAGGGGCCTCGCCGATGCTGCTGTGCTGCAGGGCGGTGGCCGAGGCGGTCCGCACCGGCGCCGACAGTGTGTGCCTCATCCTGACAGGCAAAGTGGCCTTCGGCCTCCCCATCAACTGCACCCATGCCATCTCCCTTCCGAGGATCTGCAAGTCACTCTCCATCCCGCGTAGAGGTCGGTTTCTACTTGCAACAATTTATTTTTATTGAAGAAATTTACTTCTGATTAACGAAAAAAGTTCTTGTCTGTTCCATGCTTGTGATGTGCAGATACAGCGACGCAGATCCCAGCTCCAGATTTCTTAAATTCTCCTTTGTCGACGTTGCCTTCGCCACAGTACTGACCACTGACTGTACATTAATATTAATATAGTTAATTAACTTGCAGGGCCTATTGCATTTGCTCTGGCACTACCCCCTCTGCATAAGTATCTTCAATGGCCTTCTGATAGTACTGTATCCGTATCAAAGTTGCACATTGGTCTGAATAGATGTCTCGCAATTCTTCTGCACCGTTGCCGCCGGTTTCGTCGGTGAATGAGAAGGCGCCGCTGCCGTGAGTGGAATCGACGCTGATCAAGCAGGGGCAGAGGCAGGTGGTGGTGCCCATCATATGGTGGTAGATATGTTTTTGCAAATCTTTGTTACAGTTGGTATCGTGTGCGTATGTATGTAGTTAGAGAAGTAAATATGCAATAGAAAAAAATTGAAATGTCCGTGGCAACGCACGGGCATTGTATTAGTCTATATAACAAGCAGACGTTCCACTACCAATATTTATTAATTTTTGCCGTAGGAAGTGGGGTAGAACAATACTTGGCATGCAATTTGTAATTTTCGTTCAAGATGAACTCCAGATCTCTAGAATCACATGTGTCTTGGCCAAGATTTTTTTCCTTGATTCCGATTTATTTCGGTAGGGACCGGGAAAACCGGTTTTCGGAAAATCTTGGATTTTTTTCGAATCACCCTTCCGACTTAAGGCTGTAATAATCTTTTGCTAAACTTGAAAGAACTTCGAAAAGTCATTTGGCAAACCTGGGACTCGATCCCATGACCCCTGGAGCTAGGCAAGCCCCTCATGCCGTCGTACTAAGAGATGCCTTCTGTTGAATGCTAATCGCTGCTGGAGCAGCGAGCTGGAGCGTGTTACAGACGCACTGCACTCAGAAGCTTTGGCGATGCTTCATGCTGTAAATGCAGCTATTCGGATGGGGTGCCAACGAGTTATAGTTGAAACTGACTCCATGATGTTGAAACAAGCTGTCACCTCTTATGCTTATGATCTCTCTCAATTAGGTGCTGTCTTCAGAGACATTAAGTTTCAGTTTATAGTTGGGTTCTTGAATGTTTGTGTTAAATACTGTCCGAGAATGTGTAATCAAGCAGCGCACGCTGCATGGCGCAACTATGAGTGTAGGTACTTGTGAAATTTGGCTTGGCCAGTTTCCAAACTTTGTATTAGACTATGTAGCTGGTGATCTGTCCAGCCAAGTTGTCTAATGGAATGCAATTTTGTGTTCCTTTCAAAAGAAAAAAGAGATGCCTTATGTTTAGAAAAAGCATACTAGATTTATTTGACATATGTTAGCCGTATGAGTTCAAATAATTCGAAAAATCTCAGGTGATATTTGAATTTTTCGCTCCGTAGCGGAAGGGCCAGTTCAACTGGTTTGCTAAAACCTCGGCAGGAAAAAAGAAACCATATCTTGCCTTTGAAGGCTGCGTGGGGTCTAAATAATAGTCAACCATGAAAAGGAAATTGAAATGCCAAAGAAAAGTCTCTTTTTTTTCGAGAAAACTTTCAATCTATTCATCTTCAATCATGACAGTACAACAAACACCAGAAATAATTAAAAATTATATACAGATCATTAGATCACTTAGCGATAACTACGAGCACGCCGTCATCATTGCCCCTCCCTCGTCAGAGCCATCCGAAACTTGCCGTACTAGATAGTCGGGAAGTCGTCATGCTAAGATTTCATAGAACGAGCGCATCAGAACAAGAACTGCGGCTGATGAAGTGTAGCATAGATTGAAAGGATCTAACCTGAAGACACACGAACATAGACAAAGGACAACCAGATCTAAGCAGATCATCAAAGACAGATCCACCGAAGACACACGTCCACATGCTCACTGACGATGCTAGACGAACTACCGAACCGGGGGTTAGGCGGGAAGAACATTATTTCATCTTCAGGGAACTTTCGCGGTATCATCTTTCTAAACAGGACACAAATCCTAAAAACCTCAAACAAACATCTAAAAACGCCCTCCGGCCGATAAGAGCAGGATCCATCATGCCCCTGTGACCCCAATGCCATCGGAGATGAGACGGAACTACTCCTTTGGAGCTAGTTACTCTTTAACTAATAATAATTCTGGAAAACAAATCTAACGTAATTTTATTTTTATGTTTCCCCTGGCTGATATGGCCGGTGTTGAGAGAGAGAGAGAGAGAGAGAGAGAGAGATCAAGTAATAAAGCAGGGCAAGAGCGCTTAGTGTTCAAAAAAAAGAAAAAAAGCAGGACAAAAGCACCTGGTAGAAGAATTCGTCGAGCGCGTCCTCTGCTTGGAAGGCGACGTCCCGCGTCTGGCGCACCCACACGCGGGTTAGCCCGTCGGTGCCGGCCCGGCGCTTGCGGTCGGCGTCCCGGACGAAGGCCTGCAGCCATTCCAGCCGGTCGCGCAGCAACATCATGTCATCGCGGACTTGAATGAGCACCTTGGCCTCATTCGCGGCGAGCTCACCGAACTTGGAGAGCACCGCGGCGATCGCTGTCTCCGCCATGGATGGATCTTTGTTATTCTTTCTCTTCTCTCCTTCTCTCTCTCTCAACTGCACTGCGCTTTCATCTCCTTACTCCACTAGTGGGTTTGGATGGCACCAAACAACATCTCCGCTTAGAAGAAAGAAAACAACTAGGTACGACTTAATTAGCTACCTCAGACGAACATGCATGTAGCCATGTACTAGTAAGGAGTTAATTAGTCATTGTATGGCGAGTCTAGATAAATATCAATTCCCATGAGTCGCGATCTAGCTCGTTATTCAAGATACAACTTGTTGTACTCAAGTACATAGAGCGGAGACCTGGACCTCCACCGGCATTGCTTGGACTCGCTCCCTTCGAAGGCACGCAATGTTGTTGACAGCACCGGGCATGCGTAGATAGGGACCTGCACGAGTTGTACGCCATGTTGAAGAAGTCGGAGAGGCCACCAGAGAAGGACTCGACGACGGTTGTGGCGCCAATCGGCGCGGGGCCAATGTCACCCGCGGTTGTCGGAGTAGATGAAGCGGTCGGGGTAGATGACGGCGACGCTGGCGACGGGCTGGTGCTGGACGAAGACGAAGGGGGTGGACGGGCGGCGACGACGGCTACGAAGGTAGCGGCAGCAACGGCCAAAGAAGAGCGGCAGCGGTGGCCTGACGGCGGCAACGGCGGCTAGGTTAGGAGTGCGGCGGCGGTGCTCGAAGTAGGCGAAGAACCCTGACAGCGTGACGAAGACCGGCGTGGACGGTGGCGTTCCCGCGCCAAGGGAGATGACGCATCACATACCACAGGAGGTCGACGCGCGGTGACGACGAAGTGGACCGCATGCCGCGACGCTACGACCCGAAGGGACGACGTAGTGGCGGCGGGCAGGTCGGGGCGACGGCGGGGACCGCGGGCCGTGGCGCTGCGGCCCGAAGGGGTGAATTAACGGCGGCGGGCGAGTCGGTGCAGCCGCGGGGACGGCCACATGGCGGCGGCTAGGACCGCGTATCGCGGCACTACAACCCGTAGGGGCGACGTAGCGGCGACGCACAAGTCGATGCAGCCGCGAGGAGAACCACGTGGCGGCGCCGCTGCGGCCCAACGGGGCGACGCAACGGCAGCCCGTTGCTCCATCGGTGGAGGGGCACGCTGAACTCGGGGACGATCTTCACGGGACCTGCGGAGGTGCGCGTAACCAACGGACCAGGTCGGTCGTGCGGCGTAGATGAGGCGGATCACGGCGGCGAGCGGGTGATCAAGCCGATCGCGCGCGAGGTTGGGGACGCCGCTCGGTGGAGATGGGGTGGCGGCGAAGTCCGAGATGAAGCCGGCGACGACGGGCGGTAGGGCAGCTATGATTGGCCGCCGCATGACGCGAGGCCGCCAGGTCGGGGTGATGCGGGAGTCCCAGTCGAAGCAAGGCGGTGACGGCCGGCGTAAATCGACGGGCGGGCCGGCGCACGAACGGCGACGGTGAAGGGCCGCCGCATGACGCGAGACCGCCGGGTCGGAGCGACCGACGGGCACACGCACGTACGACGCGCGAGGCCGCCGGGTCGGGGCGACCGGCGGGCAGACGCGCGGACGACGCGCGAGGCCGCCCGGTCGGTGAAGTAGCCGGCCGGGCGCGCCGGTGTCGGAGTACGGGGCGTCGACGGCGGCGGCGGGCGACGCAAACCGGATCACATAGACCGAAAAATCAAAAAATAGACGCCGATCAAAGCGATCGGCAAGAGAGAGAAACCCGGATCAAGGGATCGGGAAAAAGACTCTCTAGGGCAGCCGGCCAACACGGCCGGCGGACGAACCCTAGATACGGGCGCGGCGGCCCCCGGCGGCGGTTATGGAGGCCGACCGCCCTAGGGACGGCGCGCGGGTGCGGCTAGAGTTTGGATCGTGATTAGGCTGATACCATGCTAGAAGGAAGAGAGAGGGATTGTTGCGGAATATGATGGATGTATTATTGAGCCTCGAGGACGAGTATATATTAAGTACAAGGCTTGAAGGGCAAGACGTCTCTCCTAAAGATAAGGTAGGAGATGGATAACAAATCCTAGATTACCAAAACATATGTAACCCAAATATATCTCTAACACTTTTATCTGAAGTATATCCAACTCCTTGCTGGCGAGACTGGCTCGTCCTGTGAGAGATGATCTGCAGAGGCGATTTGGCGGCCACGCCGGAGGGAGAGATGAGATTTGCAGGCCAGACCCGGTGGGCTCGACGGCCATCCCGGAGGCTGGTTTGATAGGTTGCGCACACAATTGGAGCGGGCTTGCCTGCGGAAGAAGGCCGTCCGTGTTCTTAGTTCCTCAAGGAATCCAGATGTGTGCGTGAAGGAGATGAAGCGGAGAGCGATATTACAGTGCACAACACGGTGGAAGTTCAGAGAAAGATTTCGGTCAATTGTATTGTAGCGATCGACACTATAAAACAACATGTTGCAGAACTTGGGCATCATCTCATTGAGGAGGGATCAAGCTCTGGTCTATCACCAAGAATAGGTGAAATTTTTGGCAATTATCATGAACAGGAAGATGTGGAGGATGGGCTAGACCTTTTTTCTGATGAACTTCATCCTGACTGCTACAAGAATGATGAGGCAATATTCGAGTTGTCCTATCAGTATGGTGGAAATTACTTGAGGGTGGGATTATTTTGTGTTTGTCGTGTTCATGGAGGCCTGATCAAAGAGGAGCCTGGTCCGGGGGGTACTTTATGGGATCTTGGACAGCAGTCCAATGAGGGGGAACAAGTTGTTTTCAGGACACAAGAGAGGAATAATGAAGGGGCATGCAAAGGGTACAGGGGAACATATAAGAGAGTTATTGAACATATAAACCCTCAGGAAGTGCAGGACGAGGCAATCCACGTCGCCCTGAAGTCGCTCGTGCCACCGTGTGTAAATTCCGTGCCTTGCCAAGGGCATTTTAGTCATTTCACGCGCAGGCATATAAAAGTCAACCCGCCAGTGGACAAACCCTAGCCGTCGCCCACTCGTGCACTCTCCTCCCCCTCCTGCCTCTTCTCTTCCCCGCCTCCTCCTCCTGTTGCTGCCTCCGCTCCCGCGCTCTCCTCCCCCTCCTGCCTCTTCTCTTCCCCGCCTCCTCCTCCTTTCGCCGCCGCCGCCGCCTCCCCTCCTGCTATCGCCGCCTCGCCGCCCCAAACCCCTGCCACAGCGGAGAGAAATCCATGGCGGTGGACAAGCCCGGCGGCGGCGGGGTCTCCTTCTCTGTGCTGGGGCGGGCAGGGCGCGGACAAGGACAAGGGGCTGCAGGAGGTGAAGAACAGCTACGCCTTGGTGGACGAGTACCTAGGCGTCTTCGAGCCGCTGCTCTTCGAGGAGGGCAAAGTGCAGATCCTCCAGGGTCACAGAAACGAGGACGAGGGGGAGGAGGAGGATGGTGGGCTTTGCTACACTTGCCGCTTGTGAGGATGGTGTGCAGTTCTTGGTTTTGTGTTTTGTGTTTTGTGATCTATTTGAGTAGAGATTAGCCTGGACTAGCAGAGAGGGGTGGTGAGATCATGTGCGGAGTCCGAGGGTTTCCACAAGTTGTCCATGCTGGTGTCCGATGGCCTCCGCGACATTGTGTCACTGCCAGAGAATGTCCTCCTCCTGCTCTCCAAAGAGAAAGTAAGTTCCATGCTAACAGGAAGTAGACAACATCCCAGCCAATTTAGTGGATATTATATTGTGCAGACTGCCGAACACTCAATCTGTTTGTTGTTTGAAAACAATAAACATTTGCTACAAATGTACATACCATATTAAGTATGGATGTTTTCAGATAAATTCTTAGGGTAATTCGATCAGTCCATCAGATCTATGTAGCATAAGTCTTGATTGCATTTACCCCATATTTACTGTGCACCATACTTATGCAGATATTGTTTGGGTTGATTCCTACACCGAGTCGTGTTGCTGTACAAATAACTCACTTGTTTGGCGGTGCCATGGTGTCCCTCTCCAGGTTAGCTGAAACCTTCTTCCCTCATCATTCCTTATATTTGCTTTTCATAATTTACACACTGAGTTGCAGGTTAGTCGGAAATGTTGCATGAGGCAGAACAAGAATAAGAGCATTTGTCAGCCTTTTCATGTGCAGGTTCAGCAGCGGTCAATGCTCGAGTTAAGAGTTGGGTGCATAGCATATATATACATATGAAACGGATGTGAGCAGCAGCAGAGAGGGGATATCTATCTGACTGTCATCCTTCCCTGACTTGGGTTTGTCATTCCCGTCAGCGTCCGCTTCCTTCATTGGTCGTCGCTTGTTTGTACAATAGTGTCGCTATGAATAGTGCAGAGGCAACGGGCTTCTTTTCTTCCATAATGTACTTTGATTAGTGTCTTGAAACTCCAGATTGGAGATTTCTAGCTAGAGAAAGAGAATGAAATACATATACTAATATCATTGATTTTACATGCTCAGTACAGTAGGAAGAATTGCAAGAATTTGTATGACAATTTTGAATTCTTTTCAGACTGAACGGGTCATATGCTAAAGCAAACAATTTATGTATTGTTTTGTAGGAGTTTGGATCATTGTGAGAACATTTTTTAGGAGTTTGGACTACTCGCCGCTTGTAGCGCCCCACGAGGGCCGCTTGCTCTGCAGGTGCCTCCCGGCACTTGGTTTAATCTCTCTTGATGCTAGATGCTTGATGATGCGCCTCTTTGAAATAGAACATAGGATCTGGTACCAATCTGTCATGCTAGCATGTATGTGTTCTTTCTTAGGATTCTTATGAATATTTAGGGGGTTTAGCTATGTTGTTGATCAAGTACGGGTGCTCGTACCTGGTTAAGTCATTAAAATAAGAATCAATAATTAATTTTACAGCACTGAGAACTCCAGAGTTGTTCTCTCTCTTTGATCATTTGGCGGCTTCAATATATCTGATATCTCTTTTTTGTTATATATATTTATCTTTTCGACCCTAATTCAGAAGCACCATTTCATGATGTTATTTCTCTAGGACTGTAACTTATGGGCTGTGGATGTAGGATTAAGGATATGTACCTGCACTACAACGAGAGATCTGGGCTGCTGTCCCTGCTGATTGCCGAGGATATCTACAAAGTCATCATGAAGGTGAGGCCCATTTCTGACAGGAAATCTCTCAAGATAACTGTTCTTATATATAAATAGACGGGTGGCAGTCGAATATAATATTTTTGCTCTGAATCTACTGTTCCATTACATCTATCTAATCTCCATAGGAATAGGTCTGGTGTTACTACTATTCCTTTCGTTGTAAAACTGCAGTGCGACAGACTTTATATCGATTTAAATCGACCATGCTTTTGGTGCCAGTGGTTTTGTATGTAAGTTGCAGTTGTTGTGCAACTCCATGTGTCCGTGTGATCTGATTTTACATATACTTCCAGGGAAGATAGACCCGTGTGAAATTTGCTCTTGAAGAATCATGTATCTATGTTAGAAATTCTAAATATTATTTGTTTGGAATGGCACCTAAGCAGCAAAAATTGTTTACTTTGCCTGAATATACACAGATTTTCTCTCAATGGGTTTGCATGAGAGTTTGATTGCTTAGGTTTTTTTTCAATCCCATTTATTGGTCTGATGTTTTGAGGATTTTGATAGTACTGAGCTTCCTTTCTTCAGGAACATAAGATTAAGAAAAGATATCCGTGATGTTTGGTACCTTACAGAGGATGCATTACGCGATGCTCTCAGCAACTTCGGCAAGATTTTACAGTCATGATTTATCCGTATTGGTATGTATTCTAGAACCTTATAGGAAAATGCCGTCTTTCACAAAATGAAACAAAGCCTGCAGAGATACTGAGGGAGGCCCTGCCGTGGACTGGCCGAGACTGTCGAGCATCGTGTTGAAAATCTAAAGAGGTACTTCTTTCACTCCTGCAATCTATGTGTGACTGTTTCTACAAGCTTAGATTCAGTGATTGGTTGTTGCCGCATTCGCATGGTGTCCGTCTTGTCCAGAGGTTGCGATATACTTTGTCAACCAATGGATGATTATAAATTTGACCTTCTCATTATGGTGTTCATTTCCATGTGCAGAAATAGATTGTATCATGCTTTGTCATAGATTCCGTAGGTCTGGTGTCTGGTCTGTACCAAGAAATACCTAATAGATTTTAATGTTCCTATGTGCATATAAGCTTCTGTATTTTGCTGGGCATTAACCTCAGTCACATATTACACATGGATGGTGGTGATTTCCTTCTTCAGCATTTATCATTTCGACATTATGTTCTTCATAGCTTGATTAAAGGTCTAGAGAAGCAAGATTTATTTCTACATTATGTTCTGCTTGTTGTCTATTGAGAAAGAACCAATTGTTTGTGACATTTATTTCGAACTTTATGTTCAATGTCCTTGATATTTTATTCCTTGTTGTTTTTTCCGAAAGGTACATGCCTAAACGGGGCTCATTGGTAAGTGGTAACCTGGCCTGCTTTTGGTATATCAGTGAGGACATTTCGTCCAGTGTCCGCCTCTTCATCCGTCTCTTCAAGCCATCGTCGAACGCCGTCGCCCGCCATCGTCTTGCTAGCTGCCTGCTTGCCAGAGAGCAATGGCTTTCCTCGCTATAGCCGTTGCTTCTGTGTTCTGTTACGGTAAGGACGTGCCTCTTCTTCCAACAGATTGATTTTGTTCTTCAAGCGCTGATTTGTTCTTGCCTTTCTCTTCTTGTTTTCTTCCTGTTCACAGATACAGAGCAGACAGATTGGGTTTAATAAAATACCTACTATAATTATCACTGCATTTTCCCCATCTTCCTCTTATTTGACTGTTTAGTGTTGAGGAAACAAATTGTTTTCAGAGAATGCCTCTGTAGCTTTTGGTTGTGCTCAATTGTTTTATTTCTGTCATTGTACATTCAGATGCTTTTAAATTTAAGCGGAAACAACTGACGGAGATAAAATGATTAGCTCAACACTTAATAAAAATAGGCAATAACTTTGATATTTATCTGGGATTAACATGAAAATAATCTGCATTTTAAAACCCTTGTGCATGGTCCAGAAAAGAAACTACAATAGTTTTACCAATAACGGGAATTCGTTATAAAATGAACTGGAGTTGCAAAGCTTATATTTGGTGCTGCAGAATAATTTTCAAGGCAATGTCTGAGTATCTTGTTTTTGTGCGTAATTCCTTTTTTAGGTTATGTAAACCCCCTTAGAACTATGTATCATTTTTTACAGTGTCACGGATAAAAAAACATAGGCCAACCAATTTGATCTTCTGTTGTTCCTTGTCTACTGGTTTGATATTCTATTTGTTCCTTGATCCTTTACCTTCCCTTTTTCTCTACTATTATTTGGTTTTGTTAGCTATGTATTTTTGCTGTCTGGTCTCTTCATCATACTTGCCTGTGATATGTTCAAAGAAATGACTGTGTGATAACGAGCTCTTTTTCTTACGCTTTATTCTATCGCTGTTAGGGGTTGGGCAGCTTGGGCTTGCTGGTGCTGGGAGGTGTTGGTTTTGTCTCCTTTCCTCGTGTGTGTTGCCTTTGAATCTCAGGTGAGCTCTGATGCTGGTGACTATGAATGTACGTGCTTTGGTTGGTGAGATCTGTATTAGTGTGATCCATACATGAAACGGTGAAGGACTTCTACTACTGTATCAGTTTAGGTTATAATCTGGAGTTTAGACTTAATTTTTTCATGGGGATCTAGAGTTTAGATTTGGATTAATCTTTATAGCAGTTTGTTCATGAGAAAATTATGACTGATAGAAACTAGATGTTATTATATATAATACCAGGATATGCCTATGCACGTATGCACACAGAATTCAGGTTACAGTGTAATTAGGAAACAGATGATACCTCATTGTGCCATCTTGGTCTGAGAAGAGGGCATATGCTTGGTGAATATATATGACTGCACTTCTGCAAATATATATGCACATGAGCCTTTTGTGAAATATAACTGCACTTTACGATCCAACACCCACCTGACCATTAATTTTAGAGAAAAGGCCATGCACTTCAGTAGCAAAAAATTGATTGCTATGTACTATTTGTAGTAAATATGTCACTGGTGTTACATCTACATAAAAGTAAATTTAGATTTCAGAGGTTGTGCTTGAGAAACTATGTGTTATTTATTTGCCTTTGAGGAATAAATTTAGATGTTCTGTACTGGTAATTTCTTGTTTCTTTTTCTGTTCATGTTCTCATGATTTTGGCTCTTTTAAAACCTCAAACTGAGAAGACGAGTGCTAACAATATATGATTGATGGCAAAATCCATCTTTCCATTTAAAGGATGATCCCTTGATCGGTATGCTATCAAATTTTATGAAGGTCCCCATTTGAAATATTGCCTAACCCAGTTTTCTTTTTGCAGGATGTTGAGCAGGCCTGCCTTATTATGAAACCTGGCGATTTAGCGGTACCACGATGGCCGACCAAGAGGAGGAGGAAACCCTCCCGTGTTGCTCCGCCTCCACTCTCCCTCCGATGCATACTTGATGGGAATAGTTAGCTCATGTCTCTTAGATAATACTCCCTCCGCCCGAATAATGTAAGACGTTTTTGCAGACGGAGGGAGTGCTTTTTTTGCCAGAAGTCTCTTAGATAATACTTGGTGAGGCGTGTGCAGGTATCTGAGTACATGTTTCTGCACCCCTAGACCCACTCTCCCAACACTGTATTCAAGGCTCATTGAGGATAAGTGCTTCAAGATGCCTCCTACTCCTAATGCACATAAGTGCACTTGTATCACTTGCCTCGTGAGATTATTGTTCACGACCTGATCACTTGTTATGTTATCCATTATCCAAATGCATGGCAGGTCTTTCTGTTTATCAGAGAATTAAATATGCTATTGAGAATTTCACAAAGGGTTGCCCTTTATGCAAGGATGTACTTGAATACATTTTAGGAGATCAGGAAAAACTATGCATGTTACCTGATCAGGTTTTACATGCTGTTTTTGCTGTCAGTGACATCATTGTTTCTGAAAATTTATAGGTTTCTCTGTAGCTCATCTGTAGATGCTACATTTCCAATTGGTAGTGGTCATTGTTTTTAAGCAGAGTATTGTTTTGTATATGAATTGCCATGGAGGCTTGGCAGAAGCAGATTAGTTGTTTTCTCTATTATATCAGGTGGAACTTGGCTTCTCATGAATCACTCATCATTTGCCTGAACAATGGTTATTGTACACTTTTGCTAGAGCTATGAAGATCAGAACTGGATTTGTTTATTGTTTATGCTTCTGTGGACCAGTAGATGAATTGCCATGGAGGCTTGGCAGAAACAACGGTTCCCTTGGCAGTGGCTGCGAGGGGTGTGGCTTGATGAAGAAATGGGCTTTTTTTGTAGCTCCAGGTATATAAGCTCATAAGCAAGATGATTTTCATTTATTTATTTTTGGTTTGATGCTTCATTCGCCGCCCAAGCCAACTAATACATATGAACAAAAGAGTATAGAACCAAATTATATGATGTAATTGACTACTATTTCTATTAACTTCTCGTGTACACAACGTTCAGAGTTCATGTATTAAGTACATTTTATTGTGTCACTTGTGTTTACTCTTTTTTAATGCAAGTTTACAGCTACTCGAAATTTCTAATTGTAGACTCAACTATCTTGGCCTACCGATGATCTAATTTGTGGCATTATTACCTTAAGAAAATATTTGCATTTAATTTCCTTTATATATAGGGGTATAAATTCTTACCAAATGTACTCAAATATACTGTTATTGAAAAAATGCAAATATTTTCAACACGAACATGGTTTTAAACGGGTCTTTGTGCCATTTGGCGCAACTGGTCATCTAGTAGGGAGAAACAGGAAGGGAGATACTGGCCTGAACGATGATGTTATCACAGGTAAGAAGAGAGGAACGGTTGGGGATGATATGGAATGGCAAGCTGAACAGGAAAAACAACGGAAGGAGGACCAGGTTGCGAATGAACAGGAGAACACCAACGCGGGGCTGAAGGAGCAGCCCTGCGCGCCCAAATGAAAATCATGGCTTGGAACTGTCGGGGTTTGGGGAACGAGCCCGGCAGTTCGTGGTCATCTGGATCTCCAGAAGAAGAAGGACCCTGACATCCTCTTCTTGTCGGAAACTAAACTCAACGAGAAGAGGTTAGATAAGTTCAGAATAAAATTGGGGCTTATGCACATGGTGGCTAGAGATTGAGAACATCAAAGAATTTAATATGGCCTTGCTGGCTTCCTGGGGCAAAAGGTTCTTTGATGAATCTGATGCAGACTGGAAAAAAAATCATTCGTTACAAGTATAGAGTGGACTCTCCTAACCTAATGTGGGCAAAAGGAGATGGCGGCTCTACCTTTTGGAAGAGCATCACTTGGGCCTTAGCAGTTGCTAAAAATTTCTATAGATGGAGACTGGGTAATGGCGAGTTAATTAGTTTCTGGCATGATACCTGGGTCGGGGAATGTTCCCTGAAGGTACAATTTTGGGACTTGTATTGCATCTGCAATCAAACAGGATGTACTGTGGCTCAAGTATGGAACGGGCAGGAACTTAAATTATCCTTTAGAAGATGTGTAGATCAAAGTGGGCTTGACAGATGGGACTCCCTGTTCAATCTTGTTCAACAGTGTATCTTGTCAAATGAACCTACCCCGATTTGGTCCTTGGAACCTAATGGATTATACTCGGTGAAATCTTTCTATAAAAGCATCAATTTCGGGGGGATAGCCTCTGCTATCAAAGATGATCTGTGGAAGATTATGTGTCCACAGAAGATACATGTATTTCTATGGCTGTGTGCTCACAATAAACTTCTGACTAGGGATAATTTGTCAAAAAGGAGGGAGGTTGAGGATCCTTCCTGTCTCTTCTGTGCAGAGCTCGAATCTGTACATCATTTGATGTTTGGCTGTATAGTGGCTCAACATGTGTGGGCCTTTGTATCTGACTTCTTTGAGATTGATAGGATTGTTAACTTTGACGATACCTTTGCTTTTTGGCGAGTTCATAAAAAAAAGCCTGTACTCAACATGGTTATTGCTGCCTCCTTGTGGAGTCTGTGGAGACTAAGAAACAATTTCTGTTTTCAAGGCCAGAAATGGAGAAACGTGAACTGCATTCTTGCAAGACTAAGCTGCTATTTACACCAGTGGAAAGTTCTCTGCGACGATGCTCAAGCAACCCTGATGCAAAGGTGTATCCTTCTGCTGGACAAGCGGCGTGGAGAGGTGATGCGGATAGCCTGGAAGTGAGGTGTGGGAGGGGAGCATGAAAGGAGCTGATAAAAATTCTTCTTTGTTCCCTTTCCTTCGGACTTGGCTTTGTAATAAGTAGTGCACCAGTTTCATTTCCTGTTTTCTGGTGGGAGAGAACTTCTGCTCTCGAGCTTCTAGGTAGCGTAGTCTACTAGATTGCTGCTTTAATCCTTGTTTAGGTGCCGTTGGATCTATGCGTGACTGCTTTATTTGCTTCAATCTATAAAATTGGGGCAGGGGGGGGGGGGGCAACCCCTTTCTTTAAAAAAAAAGTGGGGGTGTGGCCATGTTCTGGCGTAGGGGAATAAATTTGAGTCTGAGGTGGAAAGGGAGGATCCACATATATCGATGCGACCGGCGAAGATGATGGCTTCAAGTGGCGAATTAATTAATGGTATCTATGAGGATCCGAAGAACAAATCAGAAGCGTGGCGCTTGCTCCGCACTTTGCATCATCAAGAACAACTCCCATGGGCGTGTATTGGTGATTTCAACGAGGTCATGTTTAGCTATGAGAAACAAGAGGGTGTAGCCCGCCCCGGAGCCATTCTTGTTTGCAGAATTTCAGAGATGCCCTTTCTTTTTGTGATCTTAAAGACCTCTGTTTTGAGGGTGATGTGTTTACTTGGAGAAATAATAATTTCCATGTTGAGGGCTATATCTGTGAAAGACTGGAGCAGGAATGTGTTGGGCGATCTGGCTAAAAGAGTAAAAAAGATAAAGAAGGAGCTCGAGGCTTGCCGAAGCAAACCCATCAGCTCAGAAACACTGTGTTGTGAGCAAGTACTTCTATTCCGGTTGAGCAGTTTACAGGAGCAGCATGACGTGCTATGGCGCCAAAGAGCCCATGTAAACTGGTTAACCCAGGGGGACCGGAACACAATTTTTTTTCAAGCCTTTGCAATGGAAAGGAAGATAATGAACACCATTACTCAGCTGCAAAGGTAGAAGGGCTAAAGGCCCTTATTACTAACTATTTTTCTACTCTTTTTACTCCCATGGCAGGAACCTCTAATGTTGATTGTCTTAACATCATTACTCCCAAGGTCAGGACGTACATGAATGCCTTCATGATGGCCGACTTCTCCGCGGAAGAAGTGAAACAAGCGCTGGACAGCAGATGTGACGGTCACCGGGATTCAATGCAAATCTACATGACAGGTAGGCATGGCGTGCGAATATAAAAGGTGAAATTATGGCCGCCGCATCCTCACAGGAGATGTTTTTTTTAAGAGGAGATGTTACTGCTTTGGTTGACATGACATAGGTCTCACAAAGGAGGAGACGGGTGAAACGGAAGAGGGACGAGTCCTGTTCTGGCAGCTACTTAGGGAAACAGCGCGTAGGGGCATGTGACTAATTTCGCTACATTCGTTAGTGGCACAACAATAATTCATGAAAAATTAGTGGCAGCCTTCGGATATCCCAAGTACATAGTGGCAAAGACCAAATTTTGCCTAATTACTGTGATGATATTTAGATCTTTATTTTTTCAACAAAGGTGGATTTCATTGACTCAAATAAAGCACCAAATGGATCCAAACAACATGCCTGACCTTTACATACCTAAGAGCCTAAGATGCACACAACCAACATGAGCATACACGCACACACACAACTAAATACGACGGCAAACAGCAAAGTCATACAAAACGAAAACTATGCCTTGTAAGGAAAAGGGAAAAAGCGAAGTGCTCAAAGCAATGGACAAACTACAAAAATGACCATACCAGATTTGAGTGGCGGTGCAAGTGAGCGGAAATCTAAATAGTCGTTTACATGGAGCTATCAGAGAGAACATAAAATCTATTACCTCTGTTCCGAATTATAAGATGTTTTGGATATTTTTAAATGTAATACATACAAACTGACATGAGTGAACAAACGCATTAAAACACGTCTATATACATCCGATTCAGAAAAAAACTTAAAACATCTTATAATTCAAAACGGAGGAAGTAGTTGTTGTCTACATAATTGGTCATTCAGGTAAACTTGTCATGTCTATATACAGAAGCATGTCATCTTGTCCAAATGCTGAAAAAGAAACTCTGAAATTGGATGTCTCTGCTCATGATCTCCACTACTACTACCTCCGTTTCAGTTTACAAGTCCTACGCGTATACCTAAGTTGTCAATTTTATCACCCTAATATAAACTATATAACACAAATATTATATCGTTTGAAACTAGAACATCTGAAGTTTATATTGATATATTTTTTGTAATATATGACTTATATTAGGTTGGTCAAATTGACGACCTAGGGGTACGCGCATGCCCTGTAAACTGAGAGAGAGAGGTAGTATTAAACATGCGAGTTATGGTAGAAACATTAGATCTCAATCACATATCCACCATTCATCAATGGTCAAGATTGTCCCTATGTTGTATCTCATATAATGCACATGTTTACTAAATATTTTTAACCATCACTACAATACCTTAATTAGAAATCATTGAAACTTAATTACACCTTCATTAAAACAAATCGTCACACCATATATCACATATCATCTTGAGAACACCTTAATTAGGAACTAGTAGAACGCCCGTGCGTTGCTACGTGCTATAATGCATATAATAAATCAAACAAATAATTAAAGTCATCTCGAAGCATTTCTCACTCTCTCTCTATCTCTCTCACATATATCTGGTTGTGTACAGACACGAAATAGGCACCCAGCGGGCTCCTTAAAATCCAACCGTCTGGATAGTCCGGGCTCTCCAAATTCAGTCCATGTGTGGGTGAGAAATGTCGTTGTCTGGATGTTATCTCCAACACGCGGTCCCAACCGAACTACACACCCCACGACGCCCAACCTAACTACACACCCCATGACGCACCCCTTTCGTTTTAAACTGGATGACGCCCACTTTATCTTCGCCATAGGACCAACGCTACTTCACACCGTACTTTCCCATGGATCGTCAACGAGGAGTCCCCCGCCAACCACCCTACTCTCCCAACTGATCCCCTCCCCACTCGTGATGCCCCCTTAGCCAAGACGGTAGATCCGATGCCTCCCGGGCCATTGCCACGTTGTAACATATACAGTTGAATGTCGTGCATTACCATGAAATAAACATATGATGTCCGTTGTTGGGCAAACAACTAATACGCCACTGTGTCCGTTATTAACTCCAACCATGAGAATTCGCATAATACTTATTTTCTCCAACTGCGAGAATCCCTATAATACTTATTTACTTCAACTATGAGAATCTACACATCTTTCTTTGTCCTCTCCACTTTCATTCATGCGTTCTGCCTTCTTCCTCTGACCAACCAGCTGACCTAGATCTACAAAAAGGAATAAAATTGTAAAGCAATTTAGCATAGTAATGCATCACTTATATATTTTATATTGGCGAAAACATGTGATCACCTTTCATTGAATTAGTCATTATTACATGTGCATTGTTCCATTCACTCGGCAATAAATGGATGATCTTTTCCATATAAAATGCTAGTATATGTGAACTACAAAGTGATCGAAGATCACATTAGATGGAGATATTGCTACTAACTCAGCAGCTGGAACTACCGCGAATACTAATATTAGCTTTGACACTTGTCTATAGCTAAGTAATGGGATCAAATTTGTCTTCTTTTTAAAAAAACATGTAAGATCAGTTTCGTACTATTTTGAATGAATTGACAATGTTCCTAAATTAAATTCAGCATAAGGCCTTTAATTAAAGTTGGTCTTCAGGTCTTGTTTTATGCTCGTTTTATTTGGACCAACACAAAAGCTTTATGTGAGTTTAATAAAGAACTCTAAGCTAACTCAAGTTTACACATAAACTCAAAATTACAAGGAAAAATGGAAAAATATAATGGTGTCATGTTCAAAAGGTTTCCTTTGCAAACTTAGTCGCTGCCAATGGTTATCCAACAACAAACTAAAAAGATAATATAATCGTTAAATATTACTCTAGAAGGAAGCTCGTTGCATGACAATTTGTATCATAAATCATGTTTACTACACAAGCAACTTTATATATACCATGTCCCAAATAAACTCTTAGAGAATAATCAAATGGCGAGGTGAACAAGATCTCTAGTTCGTACCAAGAATTCAATGTTTTATGGGTATGTGCATCATTTGATGCACAGGCCTTTACGAAAAAACGGACTTGATGTTTTCTTGTTCCGTGGGAGTCCTTTGACCAAGAATATGTCACCAAGAAGGATGGCATATATTCATAAAATGGTTAATACTTCAAATGGAATACAGAAAATTGCATGTCGTAGCAGGATATATGTAGGTCTCGGTTCAGGAGGAAGAAGCAGTAATAAGCACAAAGATGGATCTGCATGACAAGTAATATTTTTCTTGAAGTATATGTAGAAATAGTACACACACATGAAAAAGTTAATTCTGGCATGAGTGCTGAACGCAATTTTAAGAAAGCTATTACAGGTTTATTGCACCACTGACTACAATATATTTTTCTGTAAAAGGTGCCACATACTCACTGGCATGAGTTGCTTGTCTTTGGAGCAAGCCATCTAATCTCTAAATGCATTTACTGCTGAAAAGCACAACCCACTACTTCTTCATATCCACATCGTTCATCTCCCTGTATAATTACTTAGCAGGCTTTCCGTCTTTGCTAAAGACAAGGTGCAGCCTCTGCTGGTAGTGTAGTTCGACACCTTCGCAAGAACACAGAAGCCACATGCCGTCAGATCACAAGGCCTAGTGTGTGAAAGAAGGTTTCAAATACCGTAATCGCAAGCCATTCTTCATAAAACTGAAAACACATGGTACAGCCCGGTATGGAATAACACCTCCGCTCTTCCGGATCGTTTTCTTCACTACAACGACCAGGCAGCAGTGCCAGCGAACCACCTCCACCATGAATAGAACCGCCCGTGATCCTCCTCCACCATGAGAAACAGCGTTGTCGTATCAGTTCGCCGCCTCTGTTAGAGTAGCAGCGCTGCCGATCTCCCGTCACCGCCGTCGACGTGAGCAGTGCCGCCAATCTCCCTTCACCCCCGTGAGCAGTAGAGCCGCTGTGAGCAGTTGCTGGTCTCGTTTCTCATCGCAAGCTGTCGTCCCTCGGCGGGCATCTTCTACATGGCCGGCGGCGGTGACACTGTTTCCTCTTCCCTTGCATGAACCAAACACATCACGTATTCGCTTGTCCCTGATTTAATACACTGTATTCTCATTACAATACTAAATACGTTACCTCAGCTCGAACCAAACGCGTCGCAAGGTGTTTCAGTACCGGTACACTTCTGTGGCCGTGGAACACGAATAGGTGCGCCAGGCAGCGGAGCGCCCCGGTATCGAGCCCCAGTTTGTCAACGTCGCAGCACCCTGCGAGCAGGCTCCTCTTCGCATGACGGCCGCCGCCCGCCCGTCCTCGAGATCCATCCTGTTGATCCCGTCATACGCCGCACGTTCCGCCGCATCTGGATAAAGCCAAGAAGAAACAAAATAAGGTGCGACAAGGAGAATTACGTCGCAACTATCGTGTATAAGATAAGATTGTCCATGTCAAAGATGACCTATGAGACGGTGGCCCTGGACTCCGGCGTCAATTCTACCTGCCTCTCACCAGTGTTCACCAATGCCATTGGCGTGTGCAAGAGAGATCCAAGGATTTTTTTTCGGGAACATCCCACTACTCCCAAGTACGGCTCCTCGATGTGACTACCCTCGGTCGCCGCCTCTGATTTCTAGAGGAACCTAGGTAGAGGCCCGAAGAGGAGAGGAGAGGAGGGGCAGTGAAGCACAAGCACGAGCTTGTCGATTCTCATGGCAAGCTCCACTCTCGAATTGCATGCCGCCGCCGCCGCCGCGACCATGGTGCCTCTGTCGTCTCCCCCTCCCCCCGTCTCTTGAGTCTTGAGCGCCGAGCTCTCGCTTCACGTGGTCGTTCGGTAGGTCCGCATGAGGCCGACGGAGGCGGCGGTGTGGGAACCCTAGAAGAGAAAGGGCTGAGAGCTCCGAGCTCTCGCTTCACGTGGTCGTTCGGTAGGTCCGCATGAGGCCGACGGAGGCAGCGATGTGGGAACCCTAGAAGAGAAAGGGCTGAGATCGAGACAGATAGAGGGAGAGAGGATTAAGCGATTTGTTTTTGCCGGTAGAGAAAAAGCCAAAATCTTCCGGATGATCCCTAGAAAAGAATGATCCCGGGAAAAGAATGTTTCCGTGATTGATTGGCTGCCGATTTACTCCATATATATATGGAATACATGAATGGCTGCGGGTTTATTGGCTGCAGATTTATTTCGTTGGTTGATTGGCTGCTGGTTTATATACATGGAATACATTAGGAGTAGAGAAAACCGGTGTTGGTTTTCGGAGGGAGGAAAAAAATCGATGGGGGAGGGGGAGATCGCGTGGTGGGAGGGGAAAGATCGATGGAAGGGTGGAAACGAACGAAACGAACGAAAGACGTACGTACTGAGACATTAGGAGTAGAGATAATTACAACTTAATTACACCTTCATTAGGAAACAACCGTCATACCATATATTACATAACTGAAAAAACACATTAGGCAAACATCACGCGCCACACACCTCCCTCCACCAAACCTCCTCCTCAAAAAGTTCTTCTGCTCTGGAAAGAAAAAAAAAACGAATGTATCCCCAGCTCACGCCGCTTCTGTACCTATGCATGCGCTCCTCCGCGCCGGCCCATCTCTCTCCCGTCGCATGCCGCTCCCGACCCAACCGCTCGACAAATATGTAGTATGTATCTGATCGGAGGCAGAAATTACCAAATTAGCGTGTTGAGGAGGGCTGGTTAGTGGATTTTTTTAGAAATCATGCCATATTCATCTCCAAAGTAGGCCGGGGCCCTTGCTAGCCCCTCCCTCCGCCACTGTATGTGGTGCATGTAGAAAGGAAAATGTGTGGAGGAAAATGAGTTATTTTTTGTTTATTTGAACGACAAATTCCTATTTCCTTTGCTTAGCCTACAAATCTGTGTATTATCTAATGTTTTTTACACAGACACGTAGATAACATCTACATGTACATATAGAATAACTTGGTTTTACTGAAACATTTAAATATCATCTTTAGTTGTTGGAAAATGGAATAATACTATATGTCCTATATGTACAAACCAAATTACCTTAGAGTATCAACAGCTAAACTCCTCAAACGTTGCCTATACGTCCGGGCGGACGGCCTGGTCAATGACTGACGCGAGAACTATTTCTCGCGTTATGCGAGATGGAAGGTACTCTCGCTGAAGCTTTTTACCCCGTACTGTAGTTGCTGGACCGGCCCGTTTTGTCTATTTCGCTGAGAATGTTCGATCGAGTGAGTTTGCTGGTTTGCTCGCCTCGCTCTGTTTTTATTTTCTTTATTTCTTCACATTTGTTTTGTTTTTCTGTTGGTTTTCTTTGCTGATTTTTGTGTGTTTTACATTGGTTTTCTTCGGTGGTTCTTCGCTTTGAGTATTTTATTTTATTTTGTTCTCTTTTGTTTTTTCTTTGATTTTCTTTATTTTCTTCGTCAGTTTTCTTTCTTTATCTTTTCTCTTTAATATACTATGATTTTCTTTTTTTCATCGTTTCATTATACTTCCATTTTATTTTTTGAAGGTTTTCTTTGTTTTTGTGTACACAAGAAACATTTTTCTTGATACACATTGAATATTTTTCAAATATACATTTTTAGTGTACACATGAAACATTTTTTTGATACACATTGAATATTTTTCAAATACGTAATCTACATTTTTCTCAAATACATGTTTTCAACACTTTTTAGAATAAATGGTCAATATTTTTTTAATAAATATTCAACATTTTTGTATACACATTTACATTTTAAAAATCTTGATTAACATGTTTCGACTACTTGCTTAACATTTTTTCCAAATGCTTGATTAACATATTTTAAATACATTACCAACTTTTTTCACAAACATTCTATATTTTCTGTATATATCTTTCGTATTATGGTCAACATTTTTATATACACACTTTAAAGTTTTTCAAATACTTGATTAACATTTTACAAATAGAAGATGAACATTTTTCTAGTACATGGTCAATTTTTTTCTATGCACATTTCAACATTTTCTAAATGCTTTGTCACATTTTTCCAAATTCAAGATTAACATTTTTAATGCATGATCAACATTTTTTATATATACATTTACATTTTCCAAATGCTTGATTAAAATTTTTGAAATACTTTTTCAATATTTTTTGAAATGCTTGATTAACATTTTCATAGACATGATCAAAAGATTAATATTTTTAATACATGGTCAACATTTTTTCTGTACACATTTAATTTTTTTGAAATTCTTGATTAACATGTTTCGACTACTTTCTTAACATTTTTTCCAAATGCTTGATTAACATATTTTAAATACATTATCAACTTTTGTCACACACATTGTATGTTTTTTGTATATATCTGTCATATATATGGTCAACATTTTTCCTATACACATTTAATATTTTTCAAATGCATGATTAACATTTTTCAAAACATTATGAAAAGTATATTTCGTAATATATATGTCTAGAATTTTTGGAAGTGTAAATAAAAGTAAAAAATAAAACAAAAGGTCTAATAGAAAAAAAGAGGCAGCGGCCTCGCACGAGTTGGGACCGCCCATTTATGCTGGCGTCTTCAACGAGAGCCGACTCTGTCTCGCCTACGGCGAGACATAGTCACACGCAGTGACCGATCTCAAAATCTCGACCCAGCCCACCCCTCATACTGGCCTTATATGTTAGGGTTGACCGACACCTCTCTAATCCAACCTGTATTTGGGGCGGCTATGGGAAGGCCCAGACGCGACCGGGCGTGTCTTCCACATCAGATCCACCCCATGCTGGCCCATCATATCTGTAGCCATGCTTTGTTCCGATGATCTCTAGCCTTCTCCGACACGACGGTAGTGGGTACAACTCTGAGATCTCTCGATCCATTGATTGGGACCTCGTCCCATATTCAGACGAGTAGGAGATGGTCATCCACATGGATCTCTTCCGCTCCCGAGAGGAGTGCTACCAACCACGTTCATACTTGATCCGACGGGAATCCATTGTGTTAGCACAAATGGCGCTCGGATCCGCCTGTGATGGTGACTCGAGGCGTGTGGTGTGACCTGGCCATACGTGGTGACCACTGTTAGGCGCCCCAACCCCAGGGTGGCGGCGCAACCCCTTTGGTGGTGCCTCATCCCCGTGGCGTCAAGCTTCAACTCGGAGGTCAACGCCAACATGCGTCACGGGCCGTCTGGTGCTATGCTGCAGCATGCCCGCCGTGCAAGGCAGAGGGTGCGGGAGGCTGCAGTAACCCTCGAGGCCAAGGCAGAGGAGGTGGAGTCGCACGTCGCCTTGGACGAGGAAGCCATCTGTGACCGCATCCTCAAGAAGCGGAAAAGGAGGATGATGAGTGCCCTCGCTTGGGGGCAAAAACGGGTGGTTCATGCCATGGCCAAACTGCACCCCCCGCCCCCTCAAAGACGAGAAGGAGGAGTCCAGTGATGGGTCGAACAACTCCGACAGTGAGCAGACCTGACTTGATTCATTGTGCATCTTCTACCGCTACTTCTGCGACAAAGATGGAAAGGGAAACGACAAGGGCAAGGGAGACCGTGGATGATCTTTCTCCATAGCTTTAGTATAGTAGAGCTTGCAAATTTTTGGTAGTCCGATGGCATGCATGATTAAGTAGTCGAACGCTATGTGTGGGATTGAGATGTATTTACGTAGAGTTACATTTATGTTGCATGTGATTGTATGAATTTGAGGATTTGCTAATGAGGTACCCGGTAGTGGAAGCAAATATTTGAGGGATGACCGATCACTATCTGATTAGCTAGGTTTAGCTGTAGATGCTTTATCTGGAACTAGATGTGCATCCTTGTGTGTGGAAGAATACTATTCCTATAGAATACGACAACGTCGCTCAGAAGTTTCATTATATACGATTTTGCATGAGAAGTTTGCATATGTTAGTGACTCTTCTCCATATAGGAAACCTCCTCCATGGTATACAACAAGTTAAATCATTATTCTTGTGCCAAAAGAAAATAATTAGTCCATTATTAGTGCATCATTATGATCTATTGATTTTTTAATATTTAGTAGTACTTCACTAGACTTTTATTATTTATTTTTGTTCAATGTTTGCCTATTGACTAGGATGAGAGCATGTTTTTTCTTCGCCGGGAATACATGCATTGCATGAGCACACTATTTTATTTTTTGCGGGTGCATTGCATGTGCACACTAACTAGTGAATATAAAGTTCTAACTCTGGACGCGAGGAGCGAAGCTAGGTATCCTGAAAAAAAAGTAAGAGAGGAATAAAGCGAGGCCATGAATTTCATTTTCTTAGTTGGAAAAATTGTAATTGATATGACATGATTATAGAAATATGGAGTTGGCCGACACAAAAATTCTTCTACTGCCATTATATTGTCCTTTTTCCGACATAAATATACGCTCGTGGATTTGGTCTTCGTTTGTCTGTGCTCCGATCTATTTTTTTTAGAAAAGGAGGATGACCCCCGGCCTCTGCATCTGGGCGATGCATACGGTCATTTTATTAATTATTCTCATAAGACCTTATAAAGTCATACAACAGTAAGATTAAAGCCGCCGTCTAAGCAACAAACTGTCGCTACACCTATCCAGTTGATGAAGGGGCGCAGATAGTCTGGGCCTAATACCAAACAGACATCGCAGCCAAGCCGAACATCTAAGACCTGAGACCCCAACCCAGCCACTTGCCGGGTCTAGGGCACACACTGGTCCGACGAGCTCTCACAGGCCGCCGCCACCAACTGCCATCGCTTTATCTTTAGAACTGTACTGATGCAACAACCTTGCTCGGTCCAGCTATCGTCGACGCCACCACGGCGCCCAACGGCACCTCCTCCCTGCGCGCAAACAGCTGAACACGTCGTGGCCGCCACTGATACACCTCAGCGCCATGCTGCCAAGTACCACCAGCCGACATAACTTGAAGCCCTTGAAGGATTTGTCGTGCGTAGCACCTGCCGACCAGGCATGACCAAGCGTAGCACCTGTCGGTCATGCATGACTTGACATCTCCACCGAAGCTCCGTGCAAGACGAAGCCGCTCCACCTCCTGCCTTTGACTTCCAACGCTGCTCCACAAAACGATGCTCCCAAGAGAGAAACGACACCGCAGTGCCGCCATCGTCCGGTCTGGAACACCAGATCCTAGGGTTTTCCCCGGAGCAATACAAGTGGGTCGGCGGTAGTCACATGACGATGCCTTCATCAAGGTAACGACGTGGAACGCCGCCATCGCCCGCCGTCGGCTCGGTTTTCACCGGCAACTACGTCTCCCTGACTCGCAGCTTGTGCCAGATGACGGATCCCGAGATCCGAACACCTAGCCTCAGGCCGACCACCTCTGACGGAAGAGATGACCACCACCGCCGGCTGCATCGGTCAGAACAGATCTGATCGGAGGTGCCGCCGACGAGACCACCAGGCCCTTCACGCCGCCGTCGCCGATCTGAAGGCAGCATGCACGCCACCGCAGCCAAGCCGGCCGCCGCTGCCGCCCGAAGGGCCATCCGCAGCGCCCGCAGCCCTGCCCGTCGCCGTCCTCACCGTCCGCAGTGCCCGCAGCCCTGACCGCTGCCGCCGTCGCCCTCCGATGACGGGCCGGCCTCCCGCCGCCTGCAGCCATCTGCCGCGCCACACATCCCAGATCTATGCTTCTCTTAATCGGTGATGATTACTGTTTTGGCGTGCTGATCTTATTGGGTCTTAGCACGACGACTTTCTGGCTGTCTACTACAACAAGGTTTGTCCGGCGTCGATGAGGGAGGGGTGATGACGATGGCGTGCCGTGTACTATCTTGATGGTTGATGAATACTCCGTCCGTTTTTAAATATAAGACATTTTAAAGATTCTAATGTGGACTACATACGAAAAAAATTGAGTGAAAATCTACACTCTAAAATATGTCTATATACATCCGTATGTATGTTCATATTGAAATCTTTAAAAGGTCTTATATTATTTATTTACAATTTAGAAACGGTGGAAGTAGATGGTTTCACCGAAAAAGAAAAAATAGCCTCGCAAAAAAAAATAGCCTCGTAAAGTCTCCGACCCGGAAAACGCAGCAAGGGAGAAACCGAGAGCGGGCCGCAGCAGACGATCACAAAACAGAGACGGACTGACGGCCCGGGCCTTTATATACTGGAGCCCCCGGCCCCCGGTGGACGCACACGGTTGATAAAGCTAGCCCCGACAACCGACACCTTGACCCAGGAAGAAAAAGCAGCAGCGGATCGAGTCGGCGAGAGCAATGGCGGCGCTCTACCTCGTGGCGACGAGGCTTTGCGACCTCGTGCTCGGGACATCAACGATACCTCTTCTCTCCTACCTTCGACCCCTCTTCCTGCTACAAATGTTACTATTTCCTATTTGGGTACGAAAATCTTCATTAAATCTTCAAACTTGGGCCGAAAAAAATCTTCAAATCTTTCATCTCTGTTCCTTGCAAATCTTACTTGGGTTTGTGTGTTGCAGGGTCTTCGCGAGCCAACCGCTGTCGAGATGAACGTCGATGATGTGGCTCTGGAGGTCTTCAACCGTCTTCGGAACAATCCAACCGAGGGTGATAAAGATTTAACCCTTGCTGAAGTGACCAGAATTTTCGAGGCTTTGTCTGAGGTGCAGAATAGAGATGGTGCCGCTACAAGCAATATCGCCTCCTTGCACTAAAGAACCGAAGAATGGCACGAAGTCGTTTTATTACAGTATACAATACTACTACTAGAAGCCTACTAGCTAGAATGTCATGTCAACGTATGTAATGTTAATTTTGGATCTTTCCTATTTTCTTGCCTCGCCTATGAACATCTATTATATTGTAGGTTTTTTCTTGATGATGGTACTCATTGTTTCCCTTAATCTTTATTTTTAGCTAATATTCAAGGGTGGAAGATTTCATAGTTCACCTTCCGTCATCACTTTATATCCATTAATTTTATGTTAATCATAAGGAAAATGCTATCGCTCAACCGGTGGATCTAGCGCGGGCGTCCGCCGCCTCCTTTGATCAACACGTGGCCTACCACCGATGGGCTTGCAGCGAACGACGGTGATGTTTTTGTTTTGCAACATCTACTCAAGAAATATTTCTGCAACATCAATTATGTTTCATAACTTTTTTCCATAACACCATATAGAGGTTAAGACAAAGAAATAAAAAATCTGCAACATCATCTCAGTTGCAAAGTTTCTCTGCAACAACACCATTGTTGCAAAAAAAGTGAAGATGGGAAAAATTGCAACACGAATTATGTTGCAAAAAATAAATCCCGCAACACGATCGATGCTGGAAAAACAATCAGCAACACAATTTTTGTTACAGGAGTTTCCGCAATAAGACCATTGTTGCAAAGAAGAGAAAGACATCCAGCCGCTGGATTTTGTCTTAACTAACGGCTCGCGAGGCGGCGGATCTTTTAAAAAAAATCCGCCGGCCGACGCGTAGCAGCCCCCTAATCATAAAGATTGACGGTTGAGATTTAAAAAGATATATCGAAAGAAACATCCTAAAAAAACTACCTTTGTTGAACGTCAAATTCGTTGGAAAAAGGTTCAACTCTTTTTTAGTTTCCTTTTTCTTTTATAATATGCGTGGAAACCATACAATTGCTTTACGTGAAACGGAGCCGGCCCATACAAGTAGGAAAGTAGCGGGGATAATTGCATACAGATTGTGACCTTCATGCCGGGATCACGAAGGCGTAGCCACTGCTCCGCGCTAAAGATTATAAGCCTGAACCTGAAGATGCTAAATTGTGGAAATATTCAGGCTTATCATCTTTACCCTCAGGAATACATCTTCAAGGAGATTTGTATACTAAGTAGTAACTAACAAGCTGCTACTACTCAGTCCTACACGCTTGTTTAAATATTGTGTCTTGTCCGGCGTACCTAGCACGGCTCGCCTTCCGTCCTCATCTTTGTTACTCCTTACTCCCTTTGTCATCAAAAAGGCTCTTATATTATGAAATCGGAAGGAGTATTAAAGAATACAAGCTCCGTAGCACGTCACCCAGGTCACCCCTTTCGTGCTCATCTTTATTGGCTTCCCCGTCGTCACGCCTTTCGTAGCATGTCGCCCGCCGACTTTCAGCGTGCCCACGGTCCACTCCTGCCTCAGTAAGTGGCCCCATTAGAGCATCCCTATTTTAGGTAGCAATTTTAGAGCATCTACAGCCGCATCGGTAACCTAATTTGATTTTACGCCCTTAGAGCATCTATAGCAGATAATTTATATCGCGGACTCTTATAGCGTGTTTACATATCGTGTAAAACGCGTTTTGCAGGCTGGCACAGGCTGCTGGATTGCGGCCGAACAGACCCCCGCATAGTGGAACTGTAAAAGAGAATATGCAGCCCGAACAGACCCCGTATAGCGGAACTATGAAAGACTGTTCGGCTGCAGCCCGCGCCAGCCCATAAAACGCGTGGTTTTTTCTGAATTTGACACATATCTTACATATTACACAGAATTATCAATTCAATGTAACATAAAATGTAAATATTATGAATCCAAATTACAATAATTATTCAAATCATTGAATTAAACTAATAATTCAATACAACAATTGTCCCGAATACAACAATGATACCGATCACACATGAATTAAATAAAATGAATGTAAAATTGGCCGGTGCCTTTGCCAATGGTGCTCAATGCAGTTGGCCATGCCTTTCTCAATGGTGCTCAATGAGGTCCTCCTGAAGCTGATGGTGGGTGTTTACATCTTCAGTCTGCCGGTATGTTCTTCAATCTGCCGGTATGTCTAAAGGAATGCTTGTATGCGGTTAAGATCTCTAGCTGGCTTCACACGACTATCAACATTGTTGTAGACGAACTCCAAGTTCGTGTCTCTCTCATCTTCGATGATCATGTTGTGAAGAATCACACAACATGTCATGATGTTGATCAGGGTTTGCTTATCCCAAAAACGAGCAGGACCACGAACAATGGCAAATCTAGATTGCAAAACTCCAAAGGCACTTTCAACATCTTTTCGGGCAGACTCTTGTATCTTTGAAAATTCTATGCTTGCTAGTTTTGGGCTTTTTTATGCTCTTGACAAATGTACACCACGAAGGGTAAATGCCATCTGCAAGATAGTACCCCTTTGTGTGCTCATGCCCATTCACCATGAAGTTGCAAGCAGAAGCATCACCACTAGCAAGTCTAGCAAACAAATGAGATTGTTGCAACACATTGATATCATTGAGAGTACCTGGCATACCCAAAAAAAATGCCAAATCCATAAATCCTCGGACGCTACGGCCTCTAGCACAATTTTTGCATCACGAGACTTGCCACAATACTGCCCATGCCATGCCTTCGGGCAGTTTTTCCAATTCCAATGCATGCAATCAACGCTTCCTAGCATGCCGGGCCAACCTCACTGTTCGGGAACGTAGTAATTTCAACAGTTTTCCTACGCACACGCAAGATCATGGTGATGCATAGCAACGAGAGGGGAGAGTGTTGTCTACGTACCCTCGTAGACCGAAAGCGGAAGCGTTATATCAACGCGGTTGATGTAGTCGTACGTCTTCACGATCCGACCGATCCAAGCACCGTTACTCCGGCACCTCCGAGTTCTTGGCACACGTTCAGCTCGATGACGTTCCCCGGGCTCCGATCCAGCAAAGCTTCGGGGAAGAGTTCCGTCAGCACGACGGCGTGGTGACGATCTTGATATTCTACTGTCGCAGGGCTTCGCCTAAGCACCGCTACAATATGACCGAGGTGGAATATGTTGGAGGGGGGCACCGCACACGGCTAGAGAACGATCTCAAGGACCAACTTGTGTGTCCTGGGGTGCCCCCCTGCCCCCGTATATAAAGGAGCAAGGGGGAAGGGCCGGCCGGCCCTAGGGGCGCGCCAAGGGAGGGGGAGTCCTCCTCCTAGTGGGAGTAGGACTCCCCTTTCCTAGTCCAACTAGGAGGGGAAAGGAAGGAGAGGGAGAGGGAGAGGGAAAGGGGGGCCGCGCCCCCCCTCCGTGTCCAATTCGGACTCCTCATGGGGGGGGCGCGCGCCACCTCCTGGCGCGGCCCTCTCTCTCCCCTCGTGGCCCAATAAGGCCCATACTTCCCCCGGGGGGTTCCGGTAACCCCTCCGGCACTCCGGTAATATCTGAAACCTCTCGGAACCATTCCGATGTCCGAACATAGCCGTCCAATATATCAATCTTTATGTCTCGACCATTCCGAGACTCCTCGTCATGTCCGTGATCACATCCGGGACTCCGAACTCCTTCGGTACATCAAAATGCATAAACTCATAATAACTGTCATCGTAACCTTAAGCGTGCGGACCCTACGGTTCGAGAACAATGTAGACATGACTGAGACACGTCTCCGGGCAATAACCAATAGCGGGACCTGGATGCCCATATTGGCTCCTACATATTCTACGAAGATCTTTATCGGTCAGACCGCATAACAACATACGTTGTTCCCTTTGTCCATCGGTATGTTACTTGCCCGAGATTCGATCGTCGGTATCCAATACCTAGTTCAATCTCGTTACCGGAAAGTCTCTTTACTCGTTCCGCAATACATCATCCCACAACTAACTCATTAGCTGCAATGCTTGCAAGGCTTAAGTGATGTGCATTACCGAGAGGGCCCAGAGATACCTCTCCCACAATTGGAGTGACAAATCCTAATCTCGAAATACGCCAACCCAACATCTACCTTTGGTGACACCTGTAGTACTCCTTTATAATCACCCAGTTACGTTGTGACGTTTGGTAGCACCCAAAGTGTTCCTCCGGTAAACGGGAGTTGCATAATCTCATAGTCAAAGGAACATGTATAAGTCATGGATAAAAGCAACAGCAACATACTAAACGATCGGGTGCTATGCTAATGGAATGGGTCATGTCAATCAGATCATTCAACTAATGATGTGACCTTGTTAATCAAATGACAACTTCTTTTGTCTATGGTTTAGGAAACTTAACCATCTTTGATTAACAAGCTAGTCAAGTAGAGGCATACTAGTGACACTCTGTTTGTTTATGTATCCACACATGTATTATGTTTCCGGTTAATACAATTCTAGCATGAATAATAAACATTTATCATGATATAAGGAAATAAATAATAACTTTATTATTGCCTCTAGGGCATATTTCCTTCAGTCTCCCACTTGCACTAGAGTCAATAATCTAGTTCACATCGCCATGTGATTTAATAGCAATAGTTCACATCACCATGTGATTAACACCCATAGTTCACATCGCCATGTGACCAACATCAAAAAGGGTTTACTAGATTCAGTAATCTAGTTCACATCGCTATGTGATTAACACCCAAAGAGTACTAAGGTGTGATCATGTTTTGCTGTGAGAGAATCTTAGTCAACGGGTCTTTCATATTTAGATCCGTTATGTATTTTGCAATTTTCTATGTCTACAATGCTCTGTACGGAGCTACTCTAGCTAATTGCTCCCACTTTAAATATGTATCTAGATCGAGACTTAGAGTCATCCAGATCGGTGTCAAAACTTGCATCGACGTAACCCTTTACGACGAACCTTTTGTCACCTCCATAGTCGAGAAACATATCCTTATTCCACTAAGGATAACTTTGACCGCTGTCCAGTGATCTACTCCTAGGTCACCATTGTTCTCCCTTGCTTAACTCAGTGGTATACAATAGATCTGGTAAACAGCATGGCATACTTTATAGAACCTATGGCCGTGGCATAGGGAATGACTTTCATTCTCTTTCTATCTTCTGCCGTGGTCAGGCTTTGAGTCTTACTCAATTTCACACCTTGTAACACAGGAAAGAACTCTTTCTTTGACTGTTCCATTTTGAACTACTTCAAAATCTTGTCAAGGTATGTACTCATTAAAAAAACTTATCAAGCGTCTTGATCTATCTCTATAGATCTTGATACTCAATATGTAAGCAGCTTCACCGAGGTCTTTCTTTGAAAAACTCCTTTCAAACACTCCTTTATGCTTTGCAGAATAATTCTACATTATTTCCGATCAACAATATGTCATTCACATATACTTATCAGAAATGTTGTAGTGCTCCCACTCACTTTCTTGTAAATACAGGCTTCACCGCAAGTCTGTATAAAACTATATGCTTTGATCAACTCATCAAAGCGTATATTCCAACTCCGAAATGCTTGCACCAGTCCATAGATGGATCGCTGGAGCTTGCACACTTTGTTAACACCTTTAGGATTGACAAAACCTTCTGGTTGCATCATATACAACTCTTCTTTAAGAAATCCATTAAGGATTGCAGTTTTGTTATCCATTTGCCAGATTTTATAAAATGTGGCAATTGCTAACATGATTCGGACAGACTTAAGCATAGATACGAGTGAGAAACTCTCATCGTAGTCAACACTTTGAACTTGTCGAAAACCTTTTGCGACAATTCTAGCTTTGTAGATAGTAACACTACTATCAGCGTCCGTCTTCCTCTTGAAGATCCATTTATTCTTAATTGCTTGCCGATCATCGGGCAAGTCAACCAAAGTCCAAACTTTGTTCTCATACATGGATCATATCTCAGATTTCATGGCCTCAAGTCATTTCGCGGAATCGGGGCTCATCATCGCTTCCTCATAGTTCGCAAGTTCGCCATGGTCTAGTAACATGACTTCCAGAACAAGATTACCGTACCACTCTGGTGCGGATCTCACTCTGGTTTACCTACGAGATTCGGTAGTTACTTGATCTGAAGTTACATGATCATCATCATTAGCTTCCTCACTAATTGGTGTAGTAGTCACAGGAACAGATTTCTGTGATGAACTACTTTCCAATAAGGGAGCAGGTACAGTTACCTTATCAAGTTCTACTTTCCTCCCACTCACTTCTTTCGAGAAAAAACTCCTTCTCTAGAAAGGATCCATTTTTAGCAACGATTTTGCCTTCGGATCTGTGATAGAAGGTGTACCCAACAATCTCCTTTGGGTATCCTATGAAGACGCATTTCTCCGATTTGGTTCGAGCTTATCATGATGAAACCTTTTCACATAAGCATCGCAACTCCAAACTTTAAGAAACAACAACTTTGGTTTCTTGCCAAACCACAGTTCATACGGTGTCGTCTCAACGGATTTAGATGGTGCCCTTTTTAACGTGAATGAAGTTGTCTCTAATGCATAACCCCAAAACGATAGTGGTAGATTGGTAAGAGTCATCATAGATCGCACTATATCTAATAAAGTACGGTTATGACGTTCGGACACACCATTACATTGTGGTGTTCCAGGTGGCGTGAGTAGTGAAACTATTTCACATTGTTTTAACTGAAGGCCAAACTCGTAACTCAAATATTTTATTTCTGCGATCATATCGTAGAAACTTTTATTTCTTGTTACGATGATTCTCCACTTCATTCTGAAATTCTTTGAACTTTTCAAACGTTTCAGACTTATATCAAGTAGATATACTCATATCTGCTCAAATCATCTGTGAAGGTCAGAAAATAATGATACCTGCTGCAAGCCTTAATATTCATCGGACCACATACATCAGTACGTATGATTTCCAACAAATCTGTTGCTTGCTTCAGTGTTTCGGAGAACGGCATTTTAGTCATCTTGCCCTTAAGGCCTGGTTCGCAAGCATCAAGTGATTCATAATCAAGTGATTCCAAAATCCCATCAGCATGGAGTTTCTTCATGCGCTTTACTCCAATATGACTTAAACGGCAGTGCCACAGATAAGTTGCACTATCATTATTTACTTTGCATCTTTTTGGCTTCAATATTATGAATATGTGTATCACTACGACCGAGATCCAACAAACCACTTTCGTTGGGTGTATGACCATAGAAGGTTTTATTCATGTAAACAGAACAATAATTGTTCTCTAACTTAAATGAATAATCGTATTGCAATAAACATGATCAAATCATATTTATGCTCAACGCAAACACCAAATAACACTTATTTAGGTTCAACACTAATCTCGAAAGTATAGAGAGTGTGCGATGATGATCATATCAATCTTGGAACTACTTCCGACACACATCGTCACTTCACCCTTAACTAGTCTCTGTTTATTCTGCAACTCCCGTTTTGAGTTACTACTCTTAGCAACTGAACTAGTATCAAATACCGAGGGGTTGCTATAAACACTAGTAAAGTACACATCAATAACATGTATATCAAATATACTTATGTTCACTTTGCCATCCTTCTTATCCGCCAATCACTTGGGGTAGTTCTGCTTCGAGTGACCAGTCCCTTTGCAGTAGAAGCACTTAGTCTCAGGCTTAGGACCAGACTTGGGCTTCTTCACTTGAGCAGCAACTTGCTTGCCGTTCTTCTTGAAGTTCCCCTTCTTCCCTTTGCCCTTTTCTTAAAACTAGTGGTCTCGTCAACCATCAATACTTGATGTTTTTCTTGATTTCTACCTTCGTCGATTTCAGCATCACGAAGAGCTTGGGAATTGCTTTCGTCATCCCTTGCATATTATAGTTCATCACGAAGTTCTACTAACTTGGTGATGGTGACTAGAGAATTCTGTCAATCACTATCTTATCTGGAAGATTAACTCCCACTTGATTCAAGCGATTGTAGTACCCAGACAATCTGAGCACATGCTCACTAGTTGAGCGATTCTCCTCCATCTTTTAGCTATAGAACTTGTTGGAGACTTCATATCTCTCAACTCGGGTATTTGCTTGAAATATTAACTTCAATTCCTGGAACATCTCATATGCTCCATGACGTTCAAAACATCTTTGAAGTCCCGATTCTAAGCCGTTAAGCATGGTGCACTAAACTTATCATGTAGTCATCATATTGAGCTATTCAAACGTTCATAACGTCTGCATCTGCTCCTGCAATAGGTCTGTCACCTAGCGGTGCATCAAGGACATAATTCTTCTGTGCAGCAATGAGGATAAACCTCAGATCATCGATCCAATCCGCATCATTGCTACTAACATCTTTCAACACAATTTTCTCTAGGAACATATCGAAATAAACACAGGGAAGCAACAACGCGAGCTATTGATCTACAACATAGATATGATAATACTACCAGGACTAAGTTCATGATAAATTAAAGTTCAATTAATCATATTACTTAAGAACTCCCACTTAGATAGACATCCCTCTAATCATCTAAGTGATCACGTGATCCAAATCAAAACTAATCCATAACCGATCATCACGTGAAATGGATTATTTCTCAATGGTGAACATCATCATGTTGATCATGTCTACTATATGATTCACGCTCGACCTTTCGGTCTCCGTGTTCCGAGGCCATATCTGCATATGCTAGGCTCGCCAAGTATAACCCGAGTATTCCGCGTGTGCAAAACTGGCTTGCACCCGTTGTAGATGGACGTAGAGCTTATCACACCCGATCATCACGTGGTGTCTGGGCACGACGAACTTCGGCAACGGTGCATACTCGGGGAGAACACTTCTTGATAATTTAGTGAGAGATCATCTTATAATGCTACCGTCAATCAAAGCAAGATAAGATGCATAAAAGATAAACATCACATGTAAATCAATATAAGTGATATGATATGGTCATCATCATCTTGTGCTTCATGATCTCCGTCTCTGCAGCACCATCATGATCACCATCGTCACCGGCGCGACACCTTGATCTCCATCGTAGCATCGTTGTCGTCTCGCCAATCTTATGCTTCTACGACTATCGCTACCACTTAGTGATAAAGTAAAGCATTACAGGGCGATTGCATTGCATACAATAAAGCGACAACCATACGGCTCCTGCCGGTTGCCGATAACTTGGTTACAAAACATGATCATCTCATACAATAAAATTTAGCATCATGTCTTGACCATATCACATCACAACATGCCCTGCAAAAACAAGTTAGACGTCCTCTACTTTGTTTGTTGCAAATTTTACGTGGCTGCTACGGGCTTAAGCAAGAACCAATCTCACCTACGCATTAAAACCACAACGATACTTCGTCAAATAGACTCCGTTTTAACCTTCTCAAGGACCGGGCGTAGCCATACTCGGTTCAACTAAAGTTGGAGAAACTGACACCCGCCAGCCACCTGTGTGCAAAGCACGGCGGTAGAACCAGTCTCGCGTAAGCGTACGCGTAATGTCGGTCCGGGCCGCTTCATCCAACAATACCGCTGAACCAAAGTATGACATGCTGGTAGGCAGTATGACTTGTATCGCCCACAACTCACTTGTGTTCTACTCGTGCAAATAACATCAAACCATAAAAACCTAGGCTCGGATGCCACTGTTGGGGAACGTAGTAATTTCAACAGTTTTCCCCTACGCACACGCAAGATCATGGTGATGCATAGCAACGAGAGGGGAGAGTGTTGTCTACGTACCCTCGTAGACCGAAAGAGGAAGCGTTATATCAACGCGGTTGATGTAGTCGTACGTCTTCACGATCCGATCGATCCAAGCACCGTTACTCCGGCACCTCCGAGTTCTTGGCACACATTCAGCTCGATGACGTTCCCCGGGCTCCGATCCAGCAAAGCTTCGGGGAAGAGTTCCGTCAGCACGACGGCGTGGTGACGATCTTGATGTTCTACTGTCGCAGGGCTTCGCCTAAGCACCGCTACAATATGACCGAGGTGGAATATGGTGGAGGCGGGCACCGCACACGGCTAGAGAACGATCTCAAGGATCAACTTGTGTGTCCTGGGGTGCCCCCTGCCCCCGTATATAAAGGAGCAAGGGGGAAGGGCCGGCCGGCCCTAGGGGCGTGCCAAGGGAGGGGGAGTCCTCCTCCTAGTGGGAGTAGGACTCCCCTTTCCTAGTCCAACTAGGAGGGAAAGGAAGGAGAGGGAGAGGGAGAGGGAAAGGGGGGCCGCGCCCCCCTCCTTGTCCAATTCGGACTCCTCATGGGGGGGGCGCCACCTCCTGGCGCGGCCCTCTCTCTCCCCTCGTGGCCCAATAAGGCCCATACTTCCCTCGGGGGGGTTCCGGTAACCCCTCCGGCACTCCGGTAATATCCGAAACCTCTCGGAATCATTCCGATGTCCGAACATAGCCGTCCAATATATCAATCTTTATGTCTCGACCATTCCGAGACTCCTCGTCATGTCCGTGATCACATCCGGGACTCCGAACTCCTTCGGTACATCAAAATGCATAAACTCATAATAACTGTCATCGTAACCTTAAGCGTGCGGACCCTACGGTTCGAGAACAATGTAGACATGACTGAGACACGTCTCCGGTCAATAACCAATAGCGGGACCTGGATGCCCATATTGGCTCCTACATATTCTATGAAGATCTTTATCGGTCAGACCGCATAACAACATACGTTGTTCCCTTTGTCCATCGGTATGTTACTTGCCCGAGATTCGATCGTCGGTATCCAATACCTAGTTCAATCTCGTTACCAGCAAGTCTCTTTACTCGTTCCGTAATACATCATCCCACAACTAACTCATTAGCTGCAATGCTTGCAAGGCTTAAGTGATGTGCATTACCGAGAGGGCCCAGAGATACCTCTCCTACAATTGGAGTGACAAATCCTAATCTCGAAATACGCCAACCCAACATCTACCTTTGGTGACACCTGTAGTACTCCTTTATAATCACCCAGTTACGTTGTGACGTTTGGTAGCACCCAAAGTGTTCCTCCGGTAAACGGGAGTTGCATAATCTCATAGTCAAAGGAACATGTATAAGTCATGGATAAAAGCAACAGCAACATACTAAACGATCGGGTGCTATGCTAATGGAATGGGTCATGTCAATCAGATCATTCAACTAATGATGTGACCTTGTTAATCAAATGACAACTCCTTTTGTCTATGGTTTAGGAAACTTAACCATCTTTGATTAACAAGCTAGTCAAGTAGAGGCATACTAGTGACACTCTGTTTGTCTATGTATCCACACATGTATTATGTTTCCGGTTAATACAATTCTAGCATGAATAATAAACATTTATCATGATATAAGGAAATAAATAATAACTTTATTATTGCCTCTAGGGCATATTTCCTTCACTCACTTCTCATTTGCTACCATAAACTTTTTAGTGTCTTCCTCATTGGGTACACGAAGATAGACAGGACCAAAGACGCGGATGATCACTTTGGCGAACCTATGCACTGACTTAATTGTGGCATCTTTACCAATGTGAAGATACTCGTCACCATAGTCAGCCGGAATGCCATATACAATCACCCACATAGTTGCCGATATTTTTTAATATGCGCTAAAACCCAACAAGCCCGCGATGTTTCTCCTTTGGGTAAAAAGCCGACAATTGGCCTCGCAAGCTTGCGCAGTTCTAACGAAGAGGGATCGACGCATTCGATACATTCTCCAGAAGGGGTGCGATGGATAGGTAGGAATGTCCACGAAATAGTCTTGCATCAACATCATGTTCCCGAGATGGCGGTTGCGAGGGATGCAAACACGCCCGTCGGCCGATCCTCGCTGTCTCTTCCGGTTTCGATCCTCGACCTCCTTCACGGCTAGGAACACCACCACCATCTGTTGCCGATGGCGCTCGAGCATCGACTCCATGACCGAGTCGCCGGACGAGGACGAATCCTCGAGCAAAAGTTACTCGCAAAGGCTCAAATCCATCTACAAAAACCGCATCTGAGCTCGCATCAACAAAATTTCAACACTTGCGGTCGAGCTACAAGGGGTAGAAAAGGGGCTCACCGGCTACGGTTGAGCTGGGACGGCAGCGACCCGGGGACGACTCGGCGAATCCGGGACGGGCGGTGACTCGGCGGCGATCGATCCGAAGCAGCTCAGCTTAGCGGATCAGGGGCACCGGCGAGGGGACCCAGGTGTAGTGCGGCCCAGTGGCACGACTCCGTCGGCGGAAGTGGTCGGAAACGCAGGCGGCATGGAAGGGGGAGGGGGCGGCGACGGTGCCGGGCAGCTACGGGAGGGGGATGTGGGGAACGCGGGCGCTGAAATGTCCCTCCCGCCAAATGCTTCCACGGGATACAGGGCACCGATGGGTAGGGGAGGGGGGACCTGGGTATTTGCAGGTCGGTGGGGGCAATTACCGTGCCCCTCAAAACAAATTAAGGGTCGGACGCGTTTACGGTTTCTGTTAACATCACTTTTTCAGCGCCAACCCGTAAACTGGCGTTATTTTACGGGTCGGGCGATATAAGGGGTTTGCTAGAGATGCTCTTACACCAGCAGACGCGCCCGGGCGCGCCCGCGGACGCATCCGAACTGGCCCTCATATTTCGCTTCCGGCATCTATATATCTCAAATCAGGACTCTCAAATCGATACACGTCGATCATACAAGGCAATGTCACACGCCAATAACAAATATTGGTACCAAGCATAAAATTTATGGGTCCACATGTGCTCTTTTCTTTCCATTGTGGGTCCATTCTTCTCCCTTTGATAGAACCCTTGAAGTTGAGAATATGCTCCACTTGCCATTCTATTTACTCTTGCATGCTCATGAGCATGATCATGTCGAGTTCTTCGTCCGAATCCGAGGAATCGAAGAACTCATCTTGAATCATTTGATCAAACTCCGTCGGTCCATATTCCTCGTTCGATGAAGCATCGGAATCCATTGTTTTCCCTAATAAAATCACAAAAAATCCAGGCAGACAATGTGTCGAACACATCAAGCACAAGGTCGGCTGTCGAGCTAGAGGACGGAGTTTGATGATCGAAAATCTATACCTGATCCGTCGTTGGCTCCAGAGGGAGGTTGGACGAGCTCTTGGTCAAATCTTCGATAGTGGCGACTAAGTGGGTAGCAGGTGGGATGTAAATTTCCTTGTCGTCGGCTTTAAGCCCGATCTGGTCGTGGACCGAGGATTGGCCGTTGGTAATTCCCATGGCTTGGATCCGATCTCGTATCCCGTTTAACCGTGAGAGATCCGTCAGATCCATGTTCTGACAGTTCTCGAGGTAAACCCACAGTATTGTTGCACTGGGAGCGTTCGAAATTGCCCTGTAGTCATGCTCGGCCAAGGCTGACCCTGGCTATCGAGTGCAGAGATCGGATCCGAGCTCAAGGGCGGATCCGAAGTGGCGGCTCACCCGAAGGTGGGGGTAAGCCAGACCCGAAGTCAAAGCCTAAGGATATGTGGGCCCTTCAGGTGAAGTTGAAAGCCCTGTAAGAATAAGATCTCCCCGGGAGTCGGTGATGAACTCTACGTTTCCAAACCTGATCTCCTGAATGGGGGTGAAGCTGCCAACCTGACCAAGACGACCGACCTGATTGGCATGCAGCACGATGCTGCCAAACGCAAAGAGTTGACCGGGAACAAAAACATCTCTGTTGTGGATGCCATCGCTGATGACTAAGCGAGCCATCGATCCTCGATGATCCTATGAAACTCTCAATGAAAGCACCAATGTCGGTACTAAAACCAGATCTCAGGTAGGGGGTCCCGGACTATGGATCTTGGAGTCAATGGGCAACAGGGAATGTAGAGACGGTGTTTTACCCAGGTTCGGGCCCTCTTAAAGAGGTAAAACCCTACGTCCTGCTTGATTGTATTGATGTGATGGTTTGGCAATTACAGAGTTGATCTACCTCGAGATCGGATGAGCTAAACCCTAGATGGGCGTGATGGTTATGGTTCTGCCTCTACGAACTAAACCCTCTGGTTTATATAGACACCAGGGGTACCTAAGGTAACATATGGTCGGTGGCCATCAGGAGGTAAACATGCTGGCTATGCTAAACTTTCTTGGAGGAGGCACCAAGTCTTCGGAGGTTTCCTGCTGGAGCACGGGGTCCCTTGTAGTCCGGCCTTCATTTGATGAATTGGAGCGACCCATTAATATGGCCCATGAGAGACAGGTCAGCTGTGTGAGGACCCCAGTAATCCAGGACACCCTCACCCATGTCAAGATAATTGCAACTGCGAATCCGACACCAAATCCCAATCCTGCAAAAAGGAATAGTACAATGTCTACTGATACCTTCTTGGACTGATGTAGAACCATATCTGGTGTCATGTTGTTACATGCTTTGGACACTTGAAACCCACACAGGCCAATGTTTCCTAAAAATGAGATATCAGAGAATGTCAAGAAGTGGGAAGACTCGGGTATTCTTCCCCTCAGCTGGTTGTAGGATAGATTCAACATTGAAAGAAAGTCCAATGATGCCAACTCCCATGGGATCTCTCCAGAAAGTTCGTTTGAAGACAGGTCTAGTGATTCAAGTTGATGTAGCATGCCAAGCTGAGATGGTATCAGTCCAATGAGGGCATTATGTGACATATTTAGCCCACCGAGTAGAACAAGGTCCCCAATTGACTCAGGAATAGGGCCGTAGAATGCATTATTAGAAACATCAATGATCACAATGGTCCTCAATATTTTAGAAAAACTAATATCAGACCCTTTGTATGTGATGGCAGTGGTGAACTGGTATGTTTGACCAAGTAGATCATATTGATTTTCCATGACCAATGTCTCATTGACATCTTTAGTCATCATGGATCCCATTGATGTAAACCATTCATTTCGCAATAATCCAGAGAAATTGTTTGAAGCCAAGTCAATAATTCGAAGTTTTTCAAACTCGCAACTATATTGATCTTCTAAAATAGATGGCCCCACATCTCCAATGAACCTGTTGGACTTTAGAACAAGGACTTGAAGTTTAGGAAGCATACTCATCCAGCATGGAAATGTGTCATTAATAAGATTCTTCCCGATATCAAAAACCTCCAAGTCTTTGCAAGCAGCTAGAGATCTAGGTAATTGTCCTTCAATCTGATTATCACTAAAGTCTAATGCCTCAAATGCACAATCTTGCTTCCGGCTATTTGGCAATCTTCCATGAAGCTGATTTCCTTTCAAATTTAATACATTGAGGCGACTCATATCCTCCATTAAACAAGAAGGGATGGAGCCAATCAAATCATTATTAGAGAGATCAAGGAGCATAAGGCTTGTTGCTTCACAGATTGATTGTGGAATTTCTCCAGACAACTTGTTTCCAGGAGCCATGAGTAGGGAAATACTACTTAATTGAGAACCAAAATTGAATGGCATGGATGAGAACTGGTTGTTTGAGCAATCTAATAGTTGGTTCTGCGGTCCTGGTATAGGTATAGGCCCTTCAAATAGGTTATAACTAATATCGATAACAAACATATTAGCAGAAATGACAGGGCCATATCCAATGCCACTACTAAATTGGTTGTATGATATGTTCATCAAGATGAGAGACTTGATCCAATTATCCCATGCCCACTGAGGTAGAGGGCCATGGATGTGATTGTTTGAAAGGTCAAGAACTTCAACGTGATACATGTGCTTCAAAGCATTAGGGAGCTTGGATATGTTACAAGATGCTAGACATAGAGTATCAAAGTTTTGGATGGAGGCCCATGAAGAATTGTACTCCCCATCTACTACAAAAAGCTTGTTGTTTGAAAGATTCAAGCTGAATAGGTTGGGCATTTTGAAGAACGAGCTGAGTTGGATGGTACCACGGAAACTGTTGGAATGTAAATTTATGGTGCCTAATTGAGTAAGATTAGATAGATGTGGAGGAACTTGACCAGAAAAATTGCATGCATGCAATTTCAATGTAATTAGGTTCTTGAGGTTACCTATGAAGGAAGGTAGTTGACCAGATAACCCACAGTTGGAGAACTGTAAAGTTTCCAAATAAGTCAAATTTGCAACCCAAAATGGTATTTCTCCTACTATACCATCTCCAGAAACCTGTAGTGATGTTAATGATCTGAGCTCACCAATTGAAGTGGGAAGCTGCTCTTGGTGAAAGTCAGTTGCTGCAATACCTAATTTCTTCAAGGATCTGAGATTACTTATTGACCTCGGAATGGGACCAGAGAAGTTAGTGTTGCTAAAAAGCAGTTCCTTGATAACACTATGTGATGAGAAATTGGGAAGCAGACCAGATACCTTGGAATTATAACTAACATCAACAGCCGTTAAGTTTCTGTTTTGGAAGATCCTCATCGGGAACCGTCCTTGGAGGCGATTATAGGCAAGCTTAAGAACACTGAGGGAAGGTAAGTCAGCAAAGGACTCTGGAATTTGGCCATACACTTTGTTATAGTTTAGGTTGATCTTGGTCAGTGAGCGAATGGTGGACAAGGATTCACAAATCGGAGCATCGATGTGGGTATTTGGTAGGCTGAGAACCTGAAGCTGTGGAGTGGAATTAGCAAAGGCACTGCACCATGCTGCCCCGTTGCCGGACAAATCGACGTTGCCTAGATAAAGCTCCTTGAGGTTGCTAAGGTTAGCGACGAATGATCCAATGTCTGGCTCTACGATGGGCCACCTTCCTTCGCCGAGTGGCAGGAAATAGTCGTTGTCGCCTTCAACAAGATAAATCCAGTTGGTGAAGTCCAGGGATACCAGCTTCCTGAGCCGCCGTATCCCGTGTGGTATCTTGCCTATGAAGTCGGTGTAGGACAGGTTGAGGTAGGTGAGCTCGGTGAGCCGCTCGAACCCGACGGCCGGGAGCTCCGACTCGTTGAAGCTGTTGAAGGAGAGGTCCAGGTACCTCAGGGAGGTGAGCTCAAAAAGCGCCGGGTGGAGGCCAGCAGCGCTGTGCAGCCCGCATTCAGCGAGGTCGAGGGTGGTGACGCGGCCATCGGCGGCGGCACAGGCGACGCCCTCCCAGTGGCAGCAGTCCGTGCCGGCCCGCCATGACGCGAGGGTGCATGTGGAGTCGGTGGTGGCGGAGAAGGAACGCCGCAGCCGGAGCAGTGCCGAGGACTGGTCCGGCCGGCACGTAGTTTGGTTGCTGGTGGTGGCGAGGGAGTAGGAGCCCTGGATCCCGAGGCACAAGTGAAGGAGCAGGCACAGCAGGAGCTGCTGCTGGTGGCTGCTACGGGAGGTCATCATATTGTGAACTTGAGACTACTCATTCCTCTTGTTGCCCACGCCTTGCTGTATATATATGGAACGACAACCTTGTTCTTATCGTGTAGTGTTCCTTTTCTCTGCTTTGCTTGCTTCTTCTATAGTACTACGTATGAGAGGAGTCATAAGTCAAGCCAAGACTGCTTTTGATATGATGAGAGAAAAAAATAACTTCTTCCCTCGCAGCTACTCCTATGGAGGAGTCGGAGCCGTCCCAAGCTCTATCAAATAATCGACACGCACCTGCACACTTGTCTGGCGATGTTTCCATAAACTGAAAGAAAATACGTGGACAGCTACACGTTCACGAATCTAACTGCCTTTGCACGCAAGTAACTACTAACTAGAGACAAATATTCACACCAAAAAACTAACTAGAGACAATTTCGGTGCACATAGTCGTGACCAACTCCTGATGCGGCCGGCCGGCCGGTCTCGATCAGTAGCGGTTGGGTGTTTGACTGTAGTGTTTGCACATAGTCGTGACCAAGTCCTGATGCGGCCGGCCAGTCTCGATCAGTCACGGTTGTTGGGTGTTTGACTATAGTGTGAAATAATAAACTCTCTTGTTTTTCATCAAGGGCATGCGTCTACACGCAGGCACACGCTACACAGCATTACGCCACAGTCCACAGTGATTTGTAATCCCCGAAACCATATGGAACTTGAACCATTTTTGTCAGGCGCTGTGGCGGACCGTACTACTTATACGTAGTGTTTATTGAGAACGACAAACTGATGATGCTACCTTTCTGCACTCGTTTCGGCCCAACGTAGTAGGTGTCCCTCTGGTGTGGATTACCTGAGTATGCCTTTAATGACTCTTTTTAGATATATAGGAAATTTCCCGTGCGCTGCAACGGGAATAGATGGTTAAAATGTTGTCATAGCGGCTAAACTGACATATTGTGGAAGAAACCACTGCCATAGGACTCTCTCTCTCTCTCTCTCTCTCTCTATATATATATATATATATATATATATATATATATATATATATATTCCTCCTGTGAAAATATTTCTCCCTTGAAAATCTCTCGCTCTCCTAGTTATGGTCTTATGGACAAGCTAGAGATGGATGTCAGTAAAAAATTTGTTACAGATGGATGCATAGTTGTATACACGAATACAAGAACTAAGTAGTGCACGTTGAAGATAAACTCGTCATCATTCAAATGACATGTCAGTAAAAAATTGCTACTTCAAGAACATAAAAAAGAGAATTAATTGATGGGTCGCAATCTAAGAAAGATAACATACACACATAATAACCGGTTGAGGGTGAAAAGTTATGATTTGAACTACGGGAGGTGCTCCACGAAGAAAACGTTGGGCGTTGCTATTGATACGATGCTCCTGTAGACAGACCTAACCTTTCGCTCATGCCCACATGCCAACTCCCATCTAGGGTTTCCTTGCCTCTCGCCGGCGCCGCCGGTCCGCCTCATCTCCTATGGTCCTTGGACCATGGTGGCACGGTGGATCCCGGCTCTTGCCGGCGGGAGGGCTCCGCTTTTAGATGGTTTTCTGAGTTTAGTTAGGGTTTGTGCCATGCTCAAAAAGACGAGGCGGCGGCGACTTTTTGAAGATGGAATAAGGTCCTCCCCGCCTAGCTCCCGTCCCGGTGATGTTTCAAGCATCATCGAAAGGCGTGTGGAGGTTTGTCTCCGACGGATCTCGTGGGATCCGGTCGGCGTTTGTCTTCGGTGGATCCGTCTTGATCTGGTCTTCGTTCGTCTACGTCTGTGTGTCTGCAGGTTGGATCCTTCCGGTCTATGCTTCTCTTCATCGGCGGCGGTTGCTGTTCTGGTGCGCTGGTCCTATGGGGCCTTAGCACGACGACTTCCCGACTGTGTACTACAGCAATGTTTGCCCGGCTCCGACGAGGGAGGGGCGATGACGGCGGCGCGCCTTCGACTCGCTCCAGTGCTTGTAGTCGTCGCTAGGTGGTCTATGGACTTAGATGTAAATTTTACTTCTAGTGTTCTTTGTACTACCTTGACAGTTGATGAATAGATCGAAAGTTTTTTCTAAAAAAACATTGGGCGTTAATGGTCCAAGGGCCCACAACGGCAAGGAGAAAGACATTGGTGATGAGGTAATCGGAGAGGTAAGGAGAACATCTCAGAAATCTTCAAACTATAGGCATTAAAGAAGGAGAGGGAGAGGCATAAAATATGAGATTCTCACGCTGAAGCGAAGGTATCACTTCACTGCGGGGTGAGACGGGAGAGAGAGAGAGAGGGAAGGAGCGTGCGAGGTAAAAAAATAGAATCAAATATGGTAGGAGGCAGATGGGATTGAACATTCACTAGTAGAAAACCGGCCTATTGTCCCGGTTCGTAAGGGCCTTTAGTCCCGGTTCCTGAACCGGGACTAAAGGGTCGTTACTAATACCCTCATCCTTTAGTTCCGGTTCAAACCAGAACCGGGATAGATGGGCCTCCACGTGGCCTGTGCGCCGAGCCCAGGCAGGAGGGACTTTGGTCCCGGTTGGTGGCATCAACCGGGACCAATAGACCTTCACGCGTCAGCATTTTTGTGGCTGGGGTTTTTGGTTTTTTTTGAAAGGGGGGGAGGGGGTTTGGGGATTTTGGGGGGTTAATTTAGGTATTTCATATATTGTGTTAGCTAGATAGCTAATTAATAGAGAGAAGTGTCCTCTCTTATGTCCGTGCTTGGTCGACGTTACGTACTAAACATACGTATAGAGAAGACTAGGCATATGCTAGCTAGTAAGCAAACGAAGGAAACAGAAGATCGTCATGAACATATATGCATACAGAGAGAAGTGATATCGACCACATCTCCTTCTCCGAGAGATTGGTCGAACAACAAGTTCTCGTATATCTATCGTCCGACACTACCGGCTACATATATACAATAATTATCTTTTACAAATATAATCTCTTAAATTACGGACGCCTGGTCCACATAGTATTCTCCGTCTTCAGCGATCACATGGTCAATAAAGAATGCCGCCAATTCCTCTTGAATTGCTCGCATGCGATCTGGTCCTAGGAGTTCATTCTGCTGCCGAAACATCTAATTTGAAGAAGGGGGTCAATACACACACACACACACACACACACACACACACACACACACATATATATATATATATATGAATGAATGAAACTCAACACAAATGATGGTAATAAACAAAAATTGTGAATATTATTTCTTACGCACTTCATATTGTTTCTCAGAGTACCCGCCCCGCTCACAGGTCGTGTGGCGGATGGACTCGCAGACGTAGTATCCACAGAAATCGTTCCCTTGTTCCTGCCACAACCACTTTACAAGAAACAGAGGTCAATTAAACAGATAAGCAAGAATGCCAAATGGTATTGATGAAACTAGCGCTTGAATCAATAGCTAGGAGACGCGCGGAACATGGTACTATAGTACTTACTTTCGAGTATCTAAATTTCAGCTCCTTCGGGAGTCCCGTGGAATTTGTGCTGAATTTTCTCCAAACACTGCCAGACAAAAGAAAACAATTAGTTGATATCACGAAATGAACAAATTTGCTGATATGGTGGATAATGATCGATTTAACTTACTTCTTTAGGATTTTAATCATGTCTGCATACTCCTCGGGATCTTTTCGTTTCGAGTCCAAGACAGTTACCACTCCCTTCTCAAGCCTAATCTCCAGGAGAATATAGTGGAAACTGCGCACACATGCATAACTCATCAATTACAGTACTATACCTGGACTAATATACAAGGGAAACCGAATATGCACAAGACAACACTCACTTGAAGTTGTAAGGAAAGAGTATTATATCTTTGTGTTCATTTATTTCGAATGATCGTAGCAAGTTGGCCTCGGTATCTGCGGCATGATCTTTAACCTGAAATGCATCTATGAGATTTGTGTTAATGAACCCAATATCACTGATTTGTCTTTTCTTCAATTCGGCGATCTTCAATCTGCATAATATAGTGAGGATAACTATAAATACATGCAATAAAAGAGCTGAGCTATATAGAGAGACTTAATGACAGAAGTAGTAGTAGTAGTAGTACTTACAGACAGTAGCAGGTGACCGTTGTTTTATCGAGGGCCAATTGATTGAAGAACTGATAGAAATCCTCAAATGGAACATGCAACAGTACAATTCCAACGAGGTCATGCTCCAGTTTAACTCTCACATACAAAGTACTCCTCCCTCCTGACTCTCTGCAGGTTTTCATGTACCAATCATGCAATCTTCGCATCATCGTTGTTAGAGATCTTTCATCTTTGACGAGAGGCTTCCCGTACTCGTATCTTTGTATCTGCACGTCCAGGAAACCATAATCTACATCGTCGGGCAGGTAATCGTCAGGATTGTTACAACCGGGCGCCATCCTCGGATCGACGCTAGGCACCTTGAGCAGGGGGCACGATTGCTTTGCTTGTTCGCCGAGCTGGGCAATTTGTTTCCCAGCTCCTCGTCGTTCTTTCAGCCTTTTATCACTGACTGTACTTCCCGACCGCGACGCTTCGGCCCATGTCTTTGCAATAATGCGCTCATAGTTGCCTTTCGGCGGAGACTTGGGTGGTTTTGCCAGGGCAGGCAGAGTGCGCTTCACTTTCACCGGATCTAGCTTCTCCTTCGGAGGTGGATTTCTCTTTGCTTTCAACCCTTCAAACCAGTCATCCACCTCGGTTTGCGCGATCCTCGCGTTCTCCTCCGGGGTCCTCTCGTATGGTAACTTCTCTGGAGTCTTGAGAGAAGGACCGAATCTGTATTTGCTCCCGCCTCTGGCTGTACTGCTAGACGCCGCCAGAGCAGACGGAGCGGCAGTCTTCTTGACTTGCTTACGAGGCGGAGGAGAAGGACTACGACGCGCCGGAGCAGCTGCCGGTGCGGCGGCGGGTCTCTTCCGCCCTTGCTGACGAGGCGGAGAAGGAGGAGGCTGGCTGCTCGGGCGCGCCGGCGCAGGCGGAGGAGGCGGAGTGCCGCCACGCGCCGGAGAAGGAGCCGGCCGAGGGCCCTGGTCGTCACTCGCCGGAGGAGGAGGCGGTGGAGGAGGCGGAGTGCCCTGACTCGTCGAAGAAGGAGGAGGAGGAGGCGGAGGCGTCCAGTTCGAAAGGTTGATGAGCTCCTTCCGCCATAGGCATGGAGTCTTCAGAGCAGAACCCAGCCGAGTCTCCCCTTCTCCGGTAGGGTGGTCAAGCGAGAGGTCCTCAAATCCCTCCGTTATTTCATCCACCATCACCTTAGCATATCCTTCTGGAATCGGCCGGCAGTGAAAAGTTGCGCCGGGTTCATTAGGAAAAACAGAGCCAACAGCCGCCTTGACCTTCAAATTCATCCATTGCGTCATAAGGTGGCAAATTTGAGCCTCCGTGATAGCATCCACGGGATAGCTGGCAGGAGCCGTCAAGACAAGCTCCGGCTGAAGCAGCTCGGTGGAAGCAACGCTGCTTCTCCGCTGAGATGGCGGGGGAGCTTCAGGGGAAGCTTCGGCAGGTCGGTTGCTGCGATTTGCTTCTCGTTCCTCTATCCCGAGTACCCTTGCTTTAAGCGCTTGCAGTTCGGACTGTTGCACTTGCTTCCTCCTCTCCTGGCTTTTGTAACCGCCTGCGTACGGAAACCCAACCTTCCACGGAATGGAGCCTGGCGTGCCTCGTGTCCGTCCAGGGTGCTCAGGATTCCCGAGGGCCTTTGTGAGCTCGTCGTTCTCTCTGTCTGGAAGGAACGTCCCTTCCTGCGCTGCTTTGATATAGTACCGAAGGTTCTTCAAGGGAATGTCACGTTGCTCGTCCGTCCAAATGCACTTCCCTGTTACAGGGTCCAAGGTTCCGCCAGCCCCGAAGAACCAAGTCCGGCAACGGTCTGGCCAGCTCATTGTCTCTGGTTCGATCCCTTTTTCAACCAGATCATTCTCAGCCTTGGCCCACTTAGGCCGGGCTACCAGGTAGCCACCTGACCCCGTGTGATGGTGATGCTTCTTCTTCGCAGCATTTTTCTTGTTTGTCTCCGACATCTTCTTACTCTTTTCCGATGTCTTGTGGGCCACAAATGCAGGCCAGTCATCTCTGATCTTCTCATATATGCCCTTGAATTCTGGTGTCTCTTTTTTCTCGACAAACCTATTCAGGTCTTTCTTCCACCTCCTGAATAGGTCTGCCATCCTCTTAAGAGCAAAAGACTTGATTAATTGCTCTTTAACTGGCTTCTCCGGATCATCCTCTGGCGGTAGGATGAAATTTGACTTCAGCTCAGTCCAAAGATCATTTTTCTGCAGATCATTGACATAAGACACCTCAGGGTCTTCGTTCTTAGGCTTATACCATTGCTGGATGCTGATCGGGATCTTGTCCCTAACCAGAACCCCGCACTGAGCAACAAATGCCTTCTTTGTTCGGATGGGTTCAGTAGGTTGGCCGTCGGGCGCGATTGCTATGATCTCAAACCTTTCATCCGACCTCAACTTTCTCTTCGGGCCTCGTCTCTTTACCTCGTCTCAAGCCTTTGGTCCCGGCTCATGCCACGAACCGGGACCAATGGTGGTGGGCCAGGAGCCAGGCACATTGGTCCCGGTTCGTCCCACCAACCGGGACCAAAAGGTCCAGACGAACCGGGACCAATGGCCCACGTGGCCCGGCCGGCCCCCTGGGCTCACGAACCGGGTCCAATGCCCCCATTGGTCCCGGTTCTAGTTTGAACCGGGACTAATGGGCTAACCCACCCTGGACCATTGCCCCCTTTTCTACTAGTGATTGAGTCACGATTTTTTTGGGGGATAGATTTTTTGATCGGTGACCTGCATGAATTGATTGCCTATTGCATTTATTTTTATTTTTTTGATCCTGTAAGCATTGGCTTTACCTAATAGAACTCGTAATGGGCTCCAGCTATTCCGATGGAAACTTCGAAGGGAACTAGCTAACTCATAATGTACTTGGTGTGAACCAGCTACCTAATAGAACTCATAATGGGCACCAGACTTGCCCTCCAATGGATCCTCGCTAAAGGATTTAGATAGATTGTACTCGTAATGGTCAATTTATTAGCTCACTCAATGTCATAACTTGATGTTCATGTTATTATATAGCCCGAAGTGGTGGGCCATTCACATTATTGCACTGTTAGATGAAGTTTAAGGGCACAATGTCTGGATGAACAACACTTTGTCGTAGGATTATTTCGGGCGTAATGTTTATTTTGAATTGTGGATGAGCAACACTTGGCTCAAGGCGCACTAGAATATTTGCATGCTATTCATGGACTTATTTTTGTGCTATTTTTTATCGTTATTTTGAGTGCTTCGGAGATAGAAAAATACATAAGCGACGTATTGGGTGGCCGACTCTTGTATCTTGTGTCATATAAACGTGTCCGGACGCTTATGTCGATGATTTAGTGTGTCCGATTAAGATACGATGATTTTTTTTTCTTCTTGCCAAGGCAGCAAACCGATCACAATCACAATTCACAGATGACAAGACGGAGAGACGGACGGGCCTATATACAACGGAGAGCGACCGACGAAGAAAAAGCGGATCGATCGAGTCGGCGAGAGCGATGGCGGCGCTCCGGCACGCGGCGAAGAGGCTCTGCGAGCGTGCGCTCCAACAGCGAGGAGCGCAGGCGAGATCTTCGGTCGTGGCGGCGTTGGAACCTCCGCGGCTCTTGCTAAACGGCCCTTCCCCTGGCCGCCGGCCCATGTCTACCAACTCCATCAGTGGCAAGGTACTTCTTTTCTCCAACCTCGATCCCTCTCCGACCTCCAAAGGAAATATAAAAAAAAATCAATTGCCGGCTAATCAGACAGTCAGTGCAGCCATTGACTGCTCTTGAGATCCGGCGACCAATTGCTGGTGATTAAGGCCTCAACCTTGTGAGAAATTAAGAATGATGATAGCCTTTTGCAAGTCATAAGGCCATGTATATACATACGTTGATTAATGCTGAGGGCAGCATATATGAATCGATTTTGTAATGTCAATTTTTCTTTCAGCAAACCGCTAATATATGACAGAAGAACAAAACTATGCTAATTAATACTTCCTCCGTTTTTATTTACTCTGCATATTAGAGTTGACTCAAGTCAAACTTTATAAAGTTTAATACCAAGTCTATGAAAAACAATATAAACATTTACCAAAACAAATCTGTATGATGTGAAAGTGCATTCAGTAATAAATCTAATGGTATTGATTTGTTATTGTATATGTGACTATTTTTTGTTTATAAACTTGATCAAAGTTTACAAAGCTTGACTTTGACCAAAGCTAATACACGGACTAAATAAAAACGGAGGAAGTATTAATTTAATCTTGTTGTGTCTTTTGTGGCCAGCCGACATCTAGTGCAGCGCCTCACGGCGAGCTGGAATTGCTGGAAATGCGATTCAAGAAGAAGAAAGAAGAGATGTATGATTTGCTCGTAGCGGTGAAAAGCTCTGAACTTTACGCAGAGTTGTCCTGGGAAGACATCCAAACTCATCGGCTCCTCACTCACCTTGCTGCTCAAGTGAAGCCTAGGCCTCATGACCCAATTTGGTATGTAATCACAAAACATATGCATAACTATGCTCTGTTTTCCCCCTTTCTTGTCTGAGATCCTTTTCTGCTGTTGTCACCCCGCAGGCGCAGGTTTCGAGGACTAAGAAGACTGAACGATTTTAACACTATAACCATTACTCTGGGATATTTTGGTCTGTTCGCCTACTGCGTGGCAACTAACATGAGAGAAGATGGCGCTACAAGCAAGAATAGTGAAGCCAATTTCGTCTCCGAGCCAGAGAACGATATGAACTAGCTTTATATCAGAAGTCTAGATGGTCTATGATATGAACTACCCCCTCCGTTCCTAAATAAGTGTCGTTTCAAATATGAACTAGCTTTGTATTAGAAGTCTATAAAGTCTCCTGAGCGTATGTAATTAGTAATATGACATCTAGTTGTAGTTGTAGGATTTGCTGGATGCTGGCAACGGTAATGGAATCAGCCTGAAGTTGGAGTGGTTGTGCAAGTCCTTCTAAATTAACTATTATGTGACGAAAGAGAACAGAAAATCCAGCGATATCTTTAGGTAACTTGTCATGTTTATTTCTTATGAGCAGAAAACTTCAGGGTGGTCCCTCTTGAGTCTATATTATCATGCCTGATTTTATATGGAAACATGTGAGCTTTGTTCAAATGTTGAAACATTCTGAAATTTGATTTCTCTGCTTGTATCATCCTAAATTCCTTCTGGTATCTAGTTATTACGTGGAATAAAACTTTTGCATCACAAGAACATATGAGCTCTAAAATCTAGGTTATCTTCCATGTAATTGGCTATAGATCAAATATCATCGAATTCCTCCAGCAGCTCAACCACGCCACGCCGACAATGCCATGGTTTCTGCAGTTGCGGCGACTCCATCTTTGTGTGAGAAGTCTGGTGCCTTCCATAGCCTGATGAACAATTTTTGCGAGCAGGTATCCTTCACGTAGTCCTCTGGACCGATGTTGCTCGGGATGAAACACAACCACACATAACTTTCGACAAGAGCATAACTTCCAAAATGAAACCCAGCTGAAATAAAGAATTCCACCAACTTTTTGGCCGTAGGGGTCTTGCAAAACCCTTTACTTCCAAGTGTTCAAACAAACACAGGAATCACAAGAACAAATATAGGTTGCATGAAAAGAAACTAAAACAAAACACTACCACTATGCATGTATATTTCCTTCAGGCTTCAGAAGTGCATCAACATAGCTATGAAGTAGAGGGTGTTAACTTCACTTCAGGGGATTTCTACAAGCTCTGTAGGGATTTTCATCAGCGCACTGTTGATTTGTCGAGTATTAATTCTTCGATAATCACTTTAATCCCAAAAAAATCAAGTCCGGAGTCGCGAAACTATTACAGGCCAAACTTCACGGTGCCGACTACGCGGCGGTCGAGCTCGTTGAAGCACGCCGCGCTGCCCGACATGTGGTTTGAGGCGCCCGTGTCGAGGTACCACTTGGAGTCGTACTCCTCCGTGCGCCCGAGGTGGACCTCGACGAGGTCGACGTAGTCGTCGGAGATGTCGCCGGCGTCGGTGATCGTGCACACCTGCGCCATGAGGAAGGTTGGGTCCTCGTCGTCGGCCACCTCTGCCTGTGCGAGGTTTGCCTGATTCGCCTCCTCCCTCTTCTTTTTGCGGTAGTCCCGAGCCCAGTGCCCGGGGATACCGCAATATCTACACTTGTCGTCATCGGCCTTTCCGTTGCCGCGCCCGCCGCGGCCGCGTCCACAGCCTCTGCCACGCCGACCGCCGCCTCGCGGCGAGTTGCTGCTTGAGCCGCCCCGCCCCTTGAGGCGTGCAGCCCATTCCTCCTCCGTCAACAGGAGCCGGCCGACGCCGGCATCGGCCTGCTCGAGATCGTATCTCTCCTCAGCGGCCTTGAGCCGCCGGGTGAGCTCCTCCACCGATAAATTGTCCAGATCGACAAGAGTTTCAATGAAGAGTGCGATCCGAGAGTACCTCTTGGGGACGACGGAGAGAAATTTTCGCACAACCCGTTTCTCGGGCACAACTTCTCCGAGCTATGCCATCTGGGCCACCATGTTCGAGATCCTCATGGCAAAATCATCAACGGTCTCGCCGTCGGTGAAGCGGATGTCGCTGTACTGCTTGGAGATGGTCGCGAGCTTGGCCTCGCGGACGCGCGCCACGCCGAGGCGCATCGTCTTGATTGTGTCCCACGCCTCCTTCGCCGTTTGCCTTGCCAGCGAGTGTAGGTGCCATCTCCGGTGGCACCCCGCGCAAGATTGCCTCGAACGCCAGCCGATCTTCGCTGCGCTCCGCCGTGGCCGTCTGCACGGCGTCCCAGAGAAAGCGGCCCTCCATCATGACCTGCATAAGGACGGCCCAGTCGGTGTAGTTGGTTCGGGTTAGCTGCGGCCACGCCGCACTGCCGATGTCGCGCGCCATCCGCGCCGTGGGTCTCTCAGCCACAGCAAGCTCGTTGCCGTCGGAGACCCGTGCCCGCGGAGTGGCCGGCGACTTGCTACCACTGGAATCGTCAGGGCCTGCCATTCCCAAGGTCAGGAACCAGCTCTGATGCCAATTGTCGGAGTTGATACGACGAACTAGCTAAACCGAGGTGGAAGACGAGGTTTTTGCCTGCGCAAACTTGCCGCAGTTTTCTGATCTCTTTCTCTCTGTATTTATTCAGTACAATGAAGGAAATGGGGCTCGTGGCCTCCAGACTTTGCGCCACTATGATCCACATTGTTCGTGCCATCCCACGAATGAATCAGTAGGGCGCAGGACTCGGTCTAAGTTGTTGGAACCTCGAGCTAATCTCGCTACTGACGAAACTGACAAACCTGACGAAACCGAAGAAGAAAATGCAGCTAACGCTAACTGAACTAACTGAACTTGCAAGGTTTATTCTAACATGGTCAACGTCCTTTTTTGTTTTGCATTTTGATGAGGCGAGAGTCGACTGGCGGGCTTCAACGGCATGAGCGAGGGGACGCGGGAGGGAGAGAGGGACGACCGCCATGCTTCCTCCATGTGTATTTTTCTATGAGAGGGACGCGAGAGGTGAGAAAAGTGATGAGGACGAAGGCATGGAACGGCTACGCGCGTCAGGATCCAACGACTTTGTGGAGACCGGCTGAATTTTGGGCCGGTCTACCGGTGCCTAGCGCTGGCCTATTGAATTGGATGTGTGTGGCACGTGCACACACATGCTACAACTAATATACTCCCGCCGGTATTAACAAAAAGGGACATGCTAACAAAAAGGGACGTGCTACGCATCCGCCTACCGATCTTTTTAAAAGATTGGCCCGGTCGTGAGCCGTCAGATCTCATGCCATCGAGTGACCGAGCGTCGTCCTTCCTATTGCAACAAAGGTAATGTTGCAGATTTTTTCGAAACAAAGATCGTGTTGCAGAAACTTCTGTAATAGAGTTCATATTGTAGATCTTTTTTTGAACAAGATATTTGTTGATTTTTTTGCAACAAGATCTATGTTTCAGAAAAGCATCTGCAGCTCACAGTCATGTCCGTGGAAGATTTTTGTTGCAACAAAGGTCTTGTTGCGGATTTTTTTTGCAACAGCGGTTCTGTTGCGGAATTTTTTTCTGCAACAGAGGTCTTGTTGCACATTTGTTTCTTTGCAATAGAACTGATGTTGCAGAAGTGGACGGCGGCCTTGCTATCGTCAATGGCGAGCAGAGGCCGTCTTCTTCATCACCCGGTAGCAGCAAGAGCAGGCCATGAGCTCCGCCACATGGCGGTGAGGGAGGATCGACGTTGCCCGTCCATGCCTTCGCACCGCCGCTGGCGAGCATCAGACCTCGACCAGGTCGCCTGGCCGCCATTCCTTCCTTCAATTTTCTCCGTTTGTTCGCCTCTTGCCACTACTATCCTGGGTCCTCGGGATGAAGCTCGCTACCAATCCCGTCGGACCTGCCGAGCGGAGCCCCCGCCGCTCGCAGATGTCCCCGCCTCTTGCCCGCTCGCCATCCTCGTCCTTTCCGGCTGGAATCCTCGCTGCCATTGTGCTCCCAGTCCCACGAGTCTCCACCCCCGCCGCTCCTGGACACCCCGACATCCTACCCATGCGCCATACTCGCCGGATCTGGCTGGAATCCTCGCCGGTGTCGCCCTCCCAGCTGCAGGAGTCTCCGCCCGCCACGGGATCTAGCCAGATAGTTGGAAACTCTATTTTCTGAAACAAGGCATGAGTTGCAGAAACCCGGACACGGAGGGGTTGCTCTCGACCGTCTGATCAAGAGTCAATCTGACGGACACGAAGGCGACGGACGCTCACATGCGATCGACCGGCCGAAGGTAAACTTTTCCCTAACAAAAAAGGACATAATTTAATACAGATGTAATCAATATTAATATTTGTGTATTCACTTATTTCCAAAACAAAGGAGATTTTATTGCAATCGTGATAAATATTTGCCTATTTTCCCAAGGAAGGAGATCTAATTGTGGATGTAATTAATATTTTACTATTTTAGGAAGAAACCGGTTGTTGGGAAAATTCTCGCATATATGGGTGGTCGGGTTGCACCCTGCCCTCTTCTTTTTGGGAAGGAATAAATTCTGTGATTTATTGCTGGTAAGGGTATCTCCAATGCAAACCCTTAAATAAAACACACGGAAATGTCCATGGATGTGTCCGCGGACAGGATAGGGGAAGAAGTCATCAAATTCTACCTCACATTTGTCCGGTTCCATCCATGTACGCATTTCGTTGAACACCTTGCGAGGAGGAGGGAGGGAGAGATAGGCGATCGAGCCGACGCATGTGCATGTCGCGGTTGGGAAGAGAGAGGGGAGAAGCGCGTGCGCATGGAAACATGGTGCCTTTTGGTGGATGTCCAAACTAGAACAAAGCCTCGGAGGTTTGCCATCATTTTGCCAGACTTCAGGATGGACGTGTTGGCGGACGTTTGAGGATCAGTATTGGACGACAAAATGTGTCTGCACTCCAAAAGACACACACGTTGGCCCGGCAGAGATGACGTAGTTTTGCTGGAGAGGATAAATAAATAATAATATTCCGGCCGTTCAAATGGATCCGATTTTCGCGGCGCCGCGTGGGGCTGGGTTGCTATCCCCTGCTTCTTCTCTATAAAGAAAAAAAAGTGAACCCGTAGCCTCCTCCGCGTGACTCTTTCCTTCTCAGCACCACAGCCTCTTCCGTTTCTCTCCTCCCGTCGTATTTCCTACACGCCACCGCTTCCCACCATGGCAGCCGCTCGCCACAGACCTCCGTCGGACTTAGATCCCACCGCCGGTCCGACGGTCAGCTGTTCACACGGCGGGAGCTTGCGCTGTGCAGCGGCATTCGGCTGTTTCCTACGCCGCTCTGGTCCATCCACTCGCCGGACTCTTCCCCTGCAGACGTGAAGATCCCACGGCCGTTGCTGGTGGCACGGTGCTGCCTCTTCGCCAGGTCGGACGGGGCACGCCGGCGGCAGTGGCTGGCGCCTCCCAGCCGTTCCTGTGGGAACCCAGCGAAAAGCATGGATCAAGACCAGACGGAGCTGCGGGCCGCCCTCCTCCATGCAGCTCGCGGCGGCAGCGATGCAGATCTGGTGTGTCCCTGCCGGCCGGGTCGCCCGATATGGCCGCCCGCCCGTTAATCCGTTTCTGGCGGGTGCGACCCGGCAGCCGCTAGATCCGTGCCCGTAGGCTAGTGGCGCGTTGGACCGGGCGCATCCGATTGTCGGGCAGCCGGTTGAGCCAGTCCGCCTCGGGTGTGACCAAAAGATTAAACTTAGTTACCCAATTTCTATTAATATGGAGTCCATATTTTTTATGCTCAGACTATTTTTTGGTCTAGCACGAGTTGAATTAATGACCTCACTTATTTATACTGAACATTTTTATTTCACAATAACTCTTCATGTTGTCAAATATATATATTGTTTCAAGTGATGTAAATCATTTACATACAATCTTGAATAATATTAATAGGTGTAATAAGAAAAATCAATAATGTAAGATGTTCTCAATAAATTATGCATACATGTCATATCATTCAATTATTGATCATTAGAAATATATTGTCCAACACTAATCTGTATTTTTATTTGGTCACAAAAAATTTCACTTAGTTCAAAGTGTTTAAGAATCTCCTTTGTTGCAATAGGTTTCATTTTAAATCGTAATAAACCCAACACAATCACATTATGTGTTTGTATGTATCCATTTCACTAGGACCGTTAAACATCTAGGACCGTTAAACATCTAGAGACCTTACTAGAGTGTTTTAGAGTTTATGTATATCATAGATAAAGTGTCAGAGGTTACAAGACTACACCATTGTTGAGCTTATGTGGGAATAAATAGATACTTTTAGATTATATTAATCAACTAGCAGCCTGGCTATTGCTTCTTTGTGTGTGGGGGGCGGGGGGGGGGGGTGTCATGGCCGCATGGGTGATTCTACGTACAAGCTGTCGGGTCAGTTGACCCTACATCATTTTTTAGGGGGGGGGGGAGACTACAATAGAAAATAATGAGAAAATACCATTCGACAAGCTTTCTGAATGAAAATAACGAACCATGTAATACACATGATTATCTAGAATTCAACTTTTTACAAATTATGATGTTCTTCACTGCATTTTACATTTATTATCTCTCGAAAAACAAAGCAACATACCTAAACTCTATAGCTACTGCCGAGATATTGATGTCTTCCTTTACTTAACTCTCATTATACCGATCGTATCAAGATTAACCCAGCCATTCACTAACTACTTTAAAAGGTTAGATGATGCACATAAATAATTGTATTACTTTTTATAAAATGACCCAACTTTATTGAATAAGCAAGCATAGTACACTGGATTGAACAAACTGATATAAAAAAACAACAACCCATTATGATTGAACCAAATTTTACATCAAGGTTATTCAAAATTACCATCTCAAGCTTCGACTTCTACATCTCGACATTCCACCGTAACCACGGTGAAGAAATTAACTGCATGGGACCAAACATGCTTAAGCTTTACTAACCTCAATGGCTTTGAAAAGCCACATGAACCTCTCACCCTAATACATGAGAACCAGTATCGTTGAACACATCGTGCCAGAAAAGCTGCCCCTTTCAAGGCAAGTTGTTGAACTGCTACGTTGACGCCATTTTACCAGGTAGAGGACCATAACACAAAGGATCAAAACTGGATAATAGTTGGCCAGAACACACTTGACAAATCATGGTCGACACCATTGATGAGAATGACTAAAGCATCGGACGACAAATCCTATGATCAAGAGACATTGATCCATGAGACCAAAATACCACATGCTCTGGGATATCGGTCTTATCGACCACAATGGCCGCACAAGGATGGAGTAGAGTTATGAAGCTTTCACTCGAGCAACATCATCTTCATGGTTGAGGCTTCATCTTACTTCTTGCCCCGACCTATGACATATAGATCTTGTGCGTTGGGACATGGAGTAGCGGTTGTCGATGTTATTTATGTCTTGATCGTTATTGTATTCCCGGCCTCAGGACGTGTGCCTTGATGTTTTGTCCTGCCTTTGGCTCTATGTATTGCCTGTGTGGATTGTTGTTTTCATGCTGTTATTTATTGAGAAACTGTTGGAGTAGTGCATTTTCAAATTGAATTTAGCCCGATTGGAAATGATGTGAACATGCTGTTTTTTGTATTTGTGATTAAAAGCTACTGATTGATAGATCATTGAGTAGCTAGCCTTAAAACATGCTATGAAATGTGAGACTTCTTTGTGGAGGCAGCTGTTTGAAGATATCTACATTCATAGTAGATGGATCTTGCTGTTTAACCCTGTTCATAACTTCATATATATAATTTTGTTTGGAAGATCAGACAAACTGATAATAGAGTTAGAGCATATTCATGAGTGCCTTGACTTGTCCTATTGCCAGTAGATGAGAGATGTACAAGGTCATTAAGCTGTACTTGTCTTCCTGGCTTTTGCATAACTGTTGTAGGAGCCTTCCTGGTGGTTAGTGTCTTTGTTAGCTTTCTGAAATAGCATTAAGAACATGCTCACATATGAATAAATTGTTTGACTCTAATAGATTGGTGTCCCTTCCAAGTTATGTTGCATGTTTCTGCTTTATTCTATGGTTTTATTGATGGTAGATCATTAGTCCCATGGTTATGGATGTTTACCTAGTTTATTGCTGTCTTTTCTGCTGTTTTGTTGGTTAGCTTTACTCTTTTCTTTATTACCATGCCAGTAATATTGTTGATGTACCAGTAGTTGCTTTCCTTTGTGATTTATGATAGTCAGCTAAGGTTCACCTGACTTCAAAATATTGTCTGTCTTAATGTGCTGATTCCAGCTGTTTTACTTGTGTGAAATCTAGATCATGAGATGTATTGTCTCGAATGTTTAATCTGGGTGCATCAGGCCGCTCTTTCCCAAGATCGTCGATTTTCTCACGGCGGAAACCCTAAAGGAGGAATTTAAGCATGTTACCGGTCGCAGAATCGTTCAAGTAAGTTCATGAATGCATGTTCCTTTAGTTTCTCCAGCACAACCTAGAGAGTTTGCTGGGTGGGAATCTTACCCCTATAGTGTGCCGTGTTCACAGGCTGTCTTCAGGGGTACTCCCGCTCAGCATCGAGCTCTTCAGCAGGCAACCAGGAGGCACCTGCAGCTGGATACGAGGAACGTGGATTCTCTGGCACTGCAGGTTTACAATCAGCTCAAGAAGACTGCAACCCTGGGTGACAAGGTCCTATCCCCACTTGACGTGGCCAGGGTCCTGAAGGCTGAGGCCGACGTCTCGGGCCTGCATCCGAAAGACCTGAAGACGTGGAAGCAGATCAAGGCGCTCACGGCCAATATCAACAGTGTTTCTGTCGTGATCTCTAATGGGGGTGCTGCTGGAGGAGCCATATATTCCCTACGCCATTGGAACACGTCCTACCCCATGACAGAACTACCTGAAGACTTCTTCTGGTAGAAGACTTGCCTCCGGTAGATTTCAGTTTGATCCTTTTGCTAGAACAGTATCCAGAGCCCTTCTTTGTTTGCCAGACCCCCCATCATGCCAGACGTAGGTACTTTTTGCCAGACCTTGATTTGGAAGCCCTCATTTTGCTACACTGATCTCTTCGTAGTTTGTCCAGACCCCATTATGCCAGACTTTGCCTTGTTTTGCAAGTATTGTTTCAGATATGTAAGACATGCTGCAGTTTTGCATCCATGAAACATGGAGGTTTTAAGAATGGTGTACTAGCTTTTCTGGTCTGTGTTTTTGATTCGAAGCTGGTTTGTTGTTTGTCCAGTTTGTGTTCACTTGACTGTCCAGATTGTGTGGTAGGCTGTCTCTGTTCACTTTGAATTCTCTAAGCTGCAGTGAAGATATTAGTCCCAAGGTTCTGAATCCTTCTCTGATGTTGGTTAAGACTGCAAGGTTCCACTTCATTTGCTTCTCGATTGATATGGAAGATAGATAGAAAACTGAAGCATACCTACTCTTGCAAAATTAGCCTCATTTAGCATTCGCATGTCTTTTTCGATGTCCAAGATCTAGAGTAAGATGAATGCCATTATGGAGCACCAAAGCACCAAGTCGATACCAAATTGCTTGTGCTTGAACTACCACCAAAGCACAAAATCGATACCAAATTGCTTGTGCTCCAAAGGGTATATCTTGGTATTCTAGGGTACTGAATAGTTTAGAGGTGTATAAATGTGCGTTAGTTCTTCCAGGTTAAAGTGCCACTATGTGTTGTTCTATATTCTCGGCAGATGAATTGGACAATTTGGAGCTTTAGAGTTACCAAGATATACCCTTTGTTTTCTGATACATTCCCATTCTCTTAATCTCAAACTATTCTTGCTTTCTTCCCTCCACACCTTGCTATATATCTAACGAGATGCCCAACAGTAATATTGAGACCCTATGTTGCTACCATTGCAGTCTGCATAATCACGAGTGTTGTGGTCCGTTGACAAAATTGATACTACATCAAAATGCAGGTGGAAGTTGAATAAAGGAAAACTTCTCCAATTCAGTTAACAAATGCTTTCCTCATCAATATGTATATCTTTTTGATGCTGTAGAAGGATCGGTTTCTGCTGGTAGATTGGATTGGTCGTGCTTAGGTTAAGATACCACTTTGGGCCCTGATCTACACATTATTTCTGGGATGGATGCAGGTAATTGTCTTTTGGGTTATGCATTTCCTCCACTCCTGTTTGAATCAAGTTGTTCTGGTGTATTTGAAATAGTTTCAGTGAATGGAAGCAAACAACACACTAATTCCCATTTATCTCTTGAACACATCCTTTATAAAATGACTAGTTATAGTGCCTTTGAACTTATCTGAAGCCTGCACTTCTGGCCAAACGGGCATCGCACAACAACTCATCCTCCGTCATCAAGTATGTCCTCGTGCTTGCTTGAAAGTAAACCATGATAACGTAAAAAAAAATCATTGGCATTTGGGCGAAAACTTGCCGGAACGTGATCTCCGCCATGGACGGTGTTGTCGTGGGGTGGAAGATACCTGGTTGCAGGCGGCTCTAGAGTGGATGGTGGCGTAGTCCAAGGCCGGTGTCCGGCAAGGCCTGGGCGATGGACGTCCGACAAGGTTTGGGTGGCGGCGAAAGTGGTAGAGCAACAAGATCAGACTATGAGGGTGCGGATACAGAGAAAGCGGGAGGGCGGAGTGGGGAGGAGATGTCCTTGTTTAGATCAACCGACTAACGCAAACACGAGATCGTCCGCCTTGCGGGCCGTTATATCTGAGTGTTCGTGGCTGCATGATTCTTCTCCTCGCCTCTGCTCTCTTATCCCTGACTCGCAGCTCTCGTACCTATCGCGCGCACTCGCCCCTCTTGTCATGACCCATAGAATATGAGAGTCGGGGAAAAATCGATTTTACTTTGCATTCATGATAGGAATTTTGGGTGAATTTAAACTTCCAAACCAGGCATAAGTCAAATTGCATCCAAATATAAATTTGGAAATGACCTTTGCTCTGATTTAGAGTTTGGGACAAATTACAATTAAGAATTATTGTAAAGGACTTAAGTGCTAAAAGTACAATTCAATTATGAATCGGAAATGCATTTATAAATGAACACAATTGAATAATGGAAATTAAACTTTAAAACAATAGGAATAAATAATACAATGTATTATTTCAAAGAAAGAAATTTTTATTAGAAAATACAAATACATTCTTGAGTTACAAAGAAACTTGAGAAGGAATAAACCTAGACCTAACTATATGTTTCAAAATTATTCCTACTCTAATCTTCTTCTTGATGATCTTCAACCTGCAAAGTAAATATCAAAGAGAAAGAAATTGTATTATGTTAGGAATGTAGCATTTTCATTTATGGAAATGCATATTTATTGTACGAGCTGGCACTTGGTAATACTGCCAATACTAGCCAAATTCCATTTATAAACAATGGGATGATCTGAGAATAGCCAACCGGGAACAAATGAACAACCAAATGAACCGTAGTGCCAAGAGCCAAATGATCAAATTCCAGGAAATTATCAAATCACAAAGCCAGCAATAGAGATCAAAGATCAAATCCAAGGACCAGCCAACAAGCACTAGCTCCATAGAATTCCTAAAAGCCACAAATCAGTGTTTAGTATCATTTAGATCAACTAACATTGTAGAGGATTGAGGGAGTCCTGGATTAGGGGGTGTTCGGATAGCCGAACTATACCTTCAGCCGAACTCCAGGACTATGAAGATACAAAGTTGAAGACTTCGTCCCGTGTCCGGAAGGATCTTTTCTTGGCGTGGAAGGCAAGCTAGGTGTGCGGATATTCAAGATCTCCTACCAATGTAACCGACTCTGTGTAACCCTAACCCTATCCGGTGCCTATATAAACCGGAGGGTTGTAGTCCGTAGGACGAACACATCATAACCATCATCATACCCATAGGCTAGCTTCTAGGGTTTAGCCTCCTTGATCTCGTGGTAGATCTACTCTTGTACTACCCATATCATCAATATTAATCTAGCAGGATTAGGGTTTTACCTCCATCGAGAGGGCCCGAACCTGGGTAAAATAAAGTGTCCCTTGTCTCTTGTTACCATCCGACCTTGACGCACAGATCGGGACCCCCTACCCGAGATCCGCCGGTTTTGACACCGACATTGGTGCTTTCGTTGAGAGTTCCTCTGTGTCGTCGCCTTTAGGTCCGATGGCTCCTTTGATCATCAACAACGATAAGGTCCAGGGTGAGACTTTTCTCCCCGGACAGATCTTCGTCTTCGGCGGCTTCGCTCTGCGGGCCAACTCGCTTGGTCATCTGGAGCAGATCGAGAGCTACGCCCCTGGCCATCAAGTCAGGTTTGGAAGCCTAAACTACACGGCAGATATCCGCGGAGACTTGATCTTCGACGGATTCGAACCACAGCCAAGCGCGCCGCACTATCTCGAGGGGCATGATATAGCTCTGCCTCCGAACAGTGTCCTGGAGGCCGCATACGCTCCGGCCCCGATCCTCGATTCGGAGCCCGCTGCGTTCTTTGAAGATGAACGGTTGGACGTCATCCCGGGGGCTGCGATCTTAAAGGCCATTGAGCCGAACGCGAGCCCCGCGCTCCGCATGGCCTGTGACTCCAAGGAGCCGGACATTTCGCCGAACTTTGGGTCGTCCGTGCCCCCGCCGATCGAATCAGATTGGGCGCCTGTAATGGAGTTCACCACCGCGGACATCTTTCAGTATTCACCTTTTGGTGATATTCTGAATTCTCTCAAGTCTCTCTCTTTGTCAGGAGAGCCCGGGACGAACTATGGCCTGCGAGGTTGGGATTCGGACGACGAAGAAATTCAAAGCCCACCCACCGCCCACTTAATAGCCACTGTCGACGATATATCCGACATGCTCGACTTCGGCTCCGAAGACTTCGATGGTATGGACGACGAAGGAGGAGACGAGCAAGAACCAGCAGCTGTAGGGCGCTGGACCGCCACCTCGTCATACGACATATACATGGTGGATGCTCCAAAAGATGGAGATGGCGATGGAACAGCGGAGGATGGCACTTCGAAAAAGCCTCCAAAACGCCGATGTCAGCGGCGCCGCTCCAAATCCCGCCACAGCAGAAATGGTGATTCCGGCACGGGAGATAATACTACCCCGGATAGCGCCGAAGAACACCAAAACCAGCAGGATTCGGCACAGGAAGATGGAGAAGACCGCCCTCATGAGAAAGCGGCAGAGCGAGAGGTCGAGGACGATAACTACATGCCTCCCTCCGAAGACGAGGCAAGCCTCGGCGACGATGAATTCATCGTACCATCAGACCCCGCCGAACAAGAGCGCTTTCAACGCAGGCTTTTAGCCACGGCGAACAGCCTAAAGAAAAAGCAGCAACAGCTTAGAGCTGATCAAGATTTGCTAGCTGACAGATGGACTGAAGTCCTTGCGGCCGAAGAGCACGAGCTCGGACGCCCCTCCAAAAACTATCCTAAGCGCAGACCGCTACCCCAATCAGAGGAGGAAGCCCAAGACATGGCAGATCGGCCACCTCGCGGCCGCGACAGAGAAGCCTATCGAACATCCAAACAAGCCATGCCCCACAGCCGCTTTACCAAGGCACGGGAACACGAACCAGACCTGCGAGACGTCCTGGAGGACAAAGCAAGGCAAACAAGATCGATCTATGGATCGCGCGGACGCCCGACGGCACGTGATAGTTTTCACTCCGGACACAATAAATCCGGCCGGGCTGAACACAATAGGCACAGCTCCTCCGAACTACGTCGAGACATAGCCCAGTACAGGGGCGCCGCACACCCACTATGCTTCACAGACGAAGTAATGGATCATAGAATCCCAGAGGGTTTTAAACCCGTCAACATCGAGTCGTACGATGGCACGACAGATCCGGCAGTATGGATTGAGGACTATCTCCTCCATATCCACATGGCACGTGGCGACGATTTACACGCCATCAAATATTTACCCCTTAAGCTTAAGGGACCAGCCCGGCACTGGCTTAACAGCCTCCCCGCAGATTCGATCGGCTCTTGGGAGGACCTGGAGGCCGCATTCCTCGACAACTTCCAGGGGACCTACGTACGGCCACCGGACGCCGACGACCTAAGCCACATAATACAGCAGCCAGAAGAATCGGCCAGGCAATTCTGGACACGGTTCCTAACAAAGAAAAATCAGATAGTCGATTGTCCGGATGCAGAGGCCTTAGCAGCCTTCAAGCATAACATCCGCGACGAGTGGCTTGCCCGGCACCTGGGACAGGAAAAGCCGAAATCCATGGCAGCCCTCACGACACTCATGACCCGCTTTTGCGCGGGCGAAGATAGCTGGCTAGCTTGCAGCAACAACTTATCGAAGAAGCAAGGTAATTCAGATACCAAGGACAAAAGTGGCAGGTCTCGGCGGAATAAACAGAAACGCCGCGTTAGCAGCGACAGCAATGAAGATACGGCAGTAAACGCCGGATTCAGAGGCCATAAATCCGGTCAGCGGAAAAAGTCATTCAAAAAGAATACCCAGGGCCCGTCCAGTCTGGACCGAATACTCGACCGCTCGTGCCAGATTCACGGCACCCCCGAAAGGCCAGCCAATCACACCAACAGGGATTGTGGGTGTTCAAGCAGGCAGGCAAGTTAAGAGCCGAACACAAAAACAAGGGGCTAGACAGCGATGACGAAGAGGAGCCCAGGCCGCCGAACAACAATGGACAGAAGGGGTTTCCCCCACAAGTGCGGATGGTGAACATGATATACGCGACTCATATTCCCGAGCGGGAGAGGAAGCGTGCGCTACGGGACGTATACGCGATGGAGCCAGTCGCCCCAAAGTTCAACCCATGGTCCTCTTGCCCAATCACCTTCGATCGAAGGGACCACCCCACTAGCATCCGTCACGGCGGTTTCGCCGCATTGGTTCTTGACCCAATCATTGACGGATTTCACCTTACAAGAGTCCTCATGGACGGCGGCAGTAGCCTGAACCTGCTCTACCAGGATACGGTGCGGAAAATGTGCATAGATCCATCAAGGATCAAGCCCACAAGGACGACCTTTAAAGGCGTCATCCCAGGTGTAGAGGCCAATTGCATAGGCTCCATAACACTTGATGTCGTCTTCGGATCTCCGGACAACTTCCGAAGCGAAGAGTTAATCTTCGACATAGTTCCGTTCCGCAGTGGCTATCATGCTCTGCTTGGATGAACCGCATTCGCTAAATTCAATGCGGTGCCGCACTACGCATATCTCAAGCTCAAGATGCCAGGCCCTCGAGGTGTAATCACGGTCAGCGGAAACACCGAACGCTCCATCCGTACGGAGGAACACACGGCGGCCCTCGCAGCAGAGGTACAAAGCAGCCTGTTAAGGCAGCTCTCGAGTCCGGCCACTACAAAGCAGGACAAAGAAAAACGCACCTGGAGTAACCCGCAGCAAGACCGACTGGCGCGTTCAGATCACGCGTAGCAATACGGCCCCAACCCCAGCCATCGCTACGTAGCGGAGTTAGTACCTCGAGTACACAATTACGCCCTTACAATTCCATGGGCATAGGAGAAGGGGCAGATAAAACGGCATGCCAACAATACGGCGTCAAACGTACTAGGGGCTGCCGGGTTCTTCTTTTTTTTGAGGACTCCATACTCTGGATACAGTGTTTGGCCTCGCTGCCGCACAGACGATACAGGACCCAGGAAAGCAGACAAAATAATGCCGCATCATGGAACTCTCAGGTGGTCTCTATTTCGAGCGATATATCTGTTTCTAAATTCCGCGGCCTCCGCCTGGTCAGGACATGTTAAATAGTCTAAATTTTTTTTCGCACTACTTGTATCGTTAGGCTTGAATAAACAGCCTCCTCATGAATAATGCATAGCTTTTCGTCAATTTTTTGCATTATCTTCTTTTAATATACATATATTTACTCAAATAACATGATCGCACCCGTACACCATGGTATGGCAAACCACGCCAGGGGCTTTATTACCCTTCTATCTGGTGTGAGAAGTCCGTCCACTTTCACAAATGCGGCACCCCGAACTTGTAGCATTATATGCATCGGCTCCGAGTCATGATTTTGGTCATATGTTGGGTTTGCCCGGCTCCTATGTTTTGGTGCCTTACGTTCCGCTCTATCGGCTAAGGTAGCACTAGGAGAACCACTGCGATTGTGCCCCAGATCATGTGGGTGAGCACCTCAGTGGAGAAAGCTAAAACAGACTGTCATATAAGGCGCGAGACCGGTTGCTGTTCGAGAGGTTTTTCGAGTCCTTAAAGGCTTATGCCGCTCCGAGCGGAGAGTTGGTTAAGTCCGGCTAAAGGCGTGGATAGTGCCCCGAATTCGGCCTTCCGAACTAGGGGCTTCGCCGAAATTTAAAATTATAACGTTCTATGGCTAAGTGAGAGTGTTCAAGCATTATAGTCCGATTGCCTGGTTCGCTGTGCTGAGCGCCTCCCTCGAAGGACCCAACTATGGGAACAAGAGCCCTCAGGTTTATCCCGAACACCCCAGCACTAGTTGCATGGGGGCAGAAGCTGACGACTCGCCATTTCTCAGTTATTGATAAACGGCCGCACAGAAAATAATATTCTAAATTCAGAAAGCATTGCTTAAGCGCATATGAACAAGTTTTCAGCGCACAGGATACAAACGAGCGAGTTCATTAAAATATTACATCTTTGGCACACTCATCCGCGACAAGGCGAGCTCCAGCGAGAACTTCCTTGTAGTAGTTCTCGGGCTTGCGATGCTCCTTCCCCTGCGGCGGTGTAACACCCCGGATGTAACTTGCCATAATTGTAACTCCAACTCTTGCCATTTACGGCAATGTGATATAATATTCCCTCCGTACTTGGGTTTCCGGTCGTTTTGCATTTTGTTCTTGTCATGCATTTCATATCATGTCATCATGTGCATCGCATTTGCATACGTGTTCGTCTCATGAATCCGAGCATTTTCCCCGTTGTCTGTTTTGCAATCCGGCGCTCCTATGTTCCCCGGCGTCCCCTTTTACCTTTTCCGTGAGCGGGTATTAAACTTTCTCGGATTGGACTGAGGTTTGTCAAGCGGTCTTGGTATAGCACTGGTAGACCGCCTGTCAAGTTTCGGGTCAATCGGAGGTCGTTTGGTACTCCAACGGTTAACCGGGTAACCGTAAAGGCCTCGTGTGTGTTGCAGCCCAAAACCCCTCCAAAACAGCCCAACAACCCATCCAAGACACTCCCATGTCCACCGCCGTTCGATCACGATCGCGTGGCCGAAAACCGCACTCCATTTGGAGCTTCCTAGCCCCCTCTTCCTATAAATATGTGGCCTCCCCCGAAATCTCGGGTCCAATCCACCCTAACCCAAGTCCATTTCCCCTCCCGCCACCGCCGGACAAAATCCGAACAGGTGGACGCGTCCGCCGCCGCGCCCGCGCCAACCACAGCGCGACACGTGTCCCCCCGCCGGCTCTCTCTCCCCGCGCCGCCGCGGCCCGCCCGGCCCACGGGAGGCCCTCCCGAGCCCGCGACCTCCTCCCGCGGCGCCGCGCCCGCTCCCGCGCCGCCCCCGCGGCTCCCCGCCGGCCGCGCCTCCCCGCGGCCTCGCCGGCTCCGCCGCCGCCCGGCGCCGGCTCCGCCGTCGTCCCCGTCGCCGGTCTCCGCCTCCCCGCTCCCGCGCGAGTTCTCCGGCGAGCCGGCCCGCCTCGAGCCGCGCGCCCTCGCCCGGATCCAGATCCAGATCGGGTCAAACCTGGGGTTGACCCCGATTTTTCGTCTGTCTTTTCTTTCCAGTAAAGTTGTTGCATGTTCATCGCATCATATCTCGGCATCCGTAGCTCAGTTTCGTGCGTATAATATGTCGAATTGTTCACCTCGATGATTACATCATTTCGTTCCATTGCATCATTTTCATTTGAGGTCATCTTGATGGCCGAAATGCTGTTAGAAGAAAGCTATGTGATGTTAGTTTCTGATTCTCAGCAGAACATGCACTTTTGTCATTTTTGTCATGATTGATGTGTGCACCCTATGAAGTTGAGTCCTACATGAGTGTTGTAATATGCCATGATTTATTTCCAGAGAATTATGCCATGTATTTTTGTGGTCTTTGTGGTGACTAGCACAAGCATGCAAACTAGGGTACTTAATGTTGCTGATTTCAGAGACTTAGTAATTTCACTAAGTCCCTGCCTGCTGTTATTTTTATGCCATGTGTTCATGTTGTTTACGAGAGATCTATGCCTCTTTTGGGCATGATAAGTAAGAGTGTTTTAAGCATATGGATTTTCTCTATCCATGCATGCCTTTGTTTGTAATTATGGAGTGCCATAGCTTGAGTCAATCGAGCTCTACTTTTGCTATAAAATGTTGTTGGCAGATTGTTTACGTGTTACTCGATTTTGCCAAGCTTGGTGTAGTTGATACTTGCATGCTATGATGTTATTCTTGCCATTTCTAGTTTCTATGCCATGTCTTCTTGATGTATGTATGCTTATTTTATCATGCAATGCTCTGTAGTGAGTGCATCGAGCTCGTAAACATGCCTACTTGTTATCTGTTTTGACATGTCCAGTTTTCTGTTAAGTCTGAAACCTGTAACGAAACTTGCTTATTTGACATGGGTGTTATCATATTTTCTGATCCTTTTTAGCTTATGGTCAGTAAGGGACTTTTGTTAAGTGCTTTGAGTAGATTCATGCCATGCCTTATTTTGCTATGTCCTGTTCTTATAGCATGTTGTTTGCTTGCCCTAAACATGTCATCCTGATGTTAGTTTCTGGCATGTTGTTATTTTCTCTAAGTCTGTGAACCTGTTATCTTTTGCTCTTTTGCCATGCTTGTTTGAACCTGTTGTGGTGTGATTTGGCCGTAGCTCAGTGTTCATCTTTTGTCAAGCATCTTGAGTAGATTACTGTCATATGATTTGTTGATATGTTTAGGTGCAGTAGCTTAATTTCTTGTTGCTTGCTAAGTAGCATCATGCTGTTAATGGCAGATTATTGTCATTCTTGTATTGCTTGTCATTTGCAAACCGTGCATCCGTTTCCGGTGATCTTTATATCGATTTCAACCGAAATCACCTCACCTATCCAGTGGAATACTTGGTTTGCCAAGATTATGCCTTGTTCATCCTTTTCCTTCCGAAGCACGCATATGCATTGCATATCACATCTCGCATATCATGCCATGTTTTGCATCATGTTGCTTGCGCATTGCATCGTGATTGATGTTTGTCCCCTTTGCTTGTGTTCTTGTTGTGGGTAGAGCCGGGAGACGAGTACGTGAACGAGGAACCTGTTGAGAACGCTTACGAGGACCAAGCTTTCGACAACTCTGAGAACCTTTCAGGCAAGATGATCATACCCTCGAAATCACTTCTATCTTTGCTTGCTAGATGCTCGCTCTTTTGCTATGCCTAGGCTGCGATACCTACCACTTGCTATATCATGCCACCCATATTGCCATGTCAGCCTCTAACCATCCATGTCCTAGCAAACCGTTGATTGGCTATGTTACCGCTTTGCTCAGCCCCTCTTATAGCATTGCTAGTTGCAGGTGAAGATGAAGTTTGTTCCTTGTTGGAACATGGACTTGTTGTTCCTTTTTGGAACATGTTTACTTGTTGGGACATCACAATACCTCTTATTTAATTAATGCATCTATATACTTGGTAAAGGGTGGAAGGCTCGGCCTTATGCCTGGTGTTTTGTTCCACTCTTGCCACCCTAGTTTCCGTCATACCGGTGTTATGTTCCCGGATTTTGCGTTCCTTACACGGTTGGGTGATTTATGGGACCCCCTTGACAGTTCGCTTTGAATAAGACTCTTCCAGCAAGGCCCAACTTTGGTTTTACCATTTGCCTACCACCTACCACTTTTCCCTTGGGTTTTCGCGAGCCCGAGGGTCATCTTTATTTTAGCCCCCCCGGACCAGTGCTTCTCTAAGTGCTGGCCCAAACTGAGCTGCCTGCGGGGGCCCCTCGTGGAAACTCGAGGCCTGGTTTTACTCGTAGCTAGTCTCATCCGGATGTGCCCTGAGAACGAGATATGTGCAGCTCCTATCAGGATTTGTCGGCACAATCGGGCGGCTTTGCTGGACTTGTTTTATTACTGTCGAGATGTCTTGTAGTCCGGGATTCCGAGACTGATCGGGTCTTCCCGGTAGAAGGAATATCCTTCGTTGACCGTGAGAGCTTATAATGGGCTAAGTTGGGACACCCCTACAGGGTATTATCTTTCGAAAGCCGTGCCCGCGGTTATGAGGCAAATGGGAATTTGTTGATGTCCGGTTGTAGAAAACCCAAAGTTGACCTTAATTAAAACACATCAACCGCGTGTGTAACCGTGATGGTCTCTTCTCGGCGGGGTCCGGGAAGTGAACACGGTGTTGGAGTTATGTTTGACGTAGGTTGTTCTAGGATCACTTCTTGATCACTTCTAGCTTCACGACCGTGCTTTGCCTTCTCTTCTCGCTCTCATTTGCGTATGTTAGCCACCATATATGCTAGTCGCTTGTTGCAGCTCCACCTCTTTAACCCATCCTACCTATAAGCTTAAATAGTCTTGATCTCGCGGGTGTGAGATTGCTGAGTCCCCGTGACTCACAGATTCTACCAAAACAGTTGCAGGTGCCAACGATGCCAGTGCAGATGACGCGACCGAGCTCACGTGGGAGTTCGACGAGGAACGTGGCCGTTACTATGTGTCTTTTCCAGATGATCAGTAGTGGAGCCCAGTTGGGGTGATTCGGGGATCTGTGTAGCATTTGGGGTAGTCTTCTTTCATTTTGGTACCGTAGTCGGACCTTGAGTGTAATTTGAATGATGGATGTTTATTTATGTATTGTGTGAAGTGGCGACTGTAAGCCAACTATGTATCTCTTTCCCTTTATGCATTACATGGGTTGTGTGAAGATTACCTCACTTGCGACTTTGCTTTCAATGCGGTTATGCCTCTAAGTCGTGCCTCGACACGTGGGAGCTATAGCCGCATCGAGGGCGTTACAAGTTGGTAATCAGAGCCTTCCCCGACCTTAGGAGCCCCCACTGTTTGATCGTTTTAGTGGCCGAGTTGTGTCTAGAAAAATGTTCTGAGTCATTTAGGAATTATATATCGGAGAGCTTAGGAATTCTTTTTACTTCCCAGTCTCCTCATCGCTCTGGTAAGGCATCCTGACGTAGAGTTTTGACTCTTCTCTTCTCAAATTTCACTAAATTTTTTTTAGGATCACGCGGGTATCTTAGAATCGTTCCGATGGTTTTATGATGACAACATTGTCTTGGTTGCCTCCTGTCAGCAGGGGTTTTAGAGGAGGTGTCCCGGGGAGTTGAGCTCCGAGGTGTTGTCGTCATAATTTTATCGTTGCGGTTTTGGAATACCTGAGTTTAGTACGCCGACATCGAAAATCTCTTTTGTACAGTTGTTGGTGAGATAACCCTGATAGCCCGGTACTGAGGCGAGTGCGGGAGTATTGCCATGACTCGTATAACGGATGCTTTTCGAAGGTTGAGGTAGATGATTTCCGAAGGTTTCTTGGTTATGTGTTGAAGGATGGATACAGCTGGATCTAGGTATTGTTAGTTTGGGTGATATATTTTGTGTCCCCTGTATCCCCAACACCTGATTGCATAACCAGAAAGTTTCGGGAGTTTATAAGTGGGAATTCATGTAGCTCTAGTACTTCTTCCGCAGATATTTGGTTCGTGATTGGGTAATCCTTACCAAGTATTTGTTCACATCCATACCTTGTTGATTTTATTCCATACCTTGTTCTAAGTGGCTTCTCAACTTATGGAAGTGTGATGAATTACTTTGGAATTCATTCGTTCATTCTCGTTCGAATGTTTATTGTGAAGACTATATGTTGCAATTTCGTTCCTTTGATTCAGCATGAATATATATCTTTTCAAGATGCTAATGGATGTCACCCTCTTCAGGATGGCTCCGCCAACGCGTCAGAATCCGGAACGCAATGAAGGAAGTCAGGCTAACCCTCCGCCACCACCTCCGCCTCCGGAGGCATGGCAAGCCCTGATGACTGCCACAAATGCCAACGCTCAGATTCTGATTCAGCTCTTGCAAGATCGCAACCAAGGGCAAGGTAATCAAGAGAATCAAGGCCAAGGCAACAATTAGCCGCACTTCGCTTCACTCAACCAGTTCTTGCTAATCAGCCAAAGACCTTCAGCTACTGTGTCGAGGCCACAGACACCGATGATTGGCTCGTGGATATCAGCAAGCATTTCGAGTGTAGCAATGTCAGACCTGAGGACTTTGTCAAGTTTGCCTCTTTTCAACTCAAAGATCAAGCTGCTGAGTGGTTCCAGCAATACAAAGATTCCAGAAGTGGTCGTGTGATTACCTGGGATGATTTCCGCCATGACTTCAAAGCTCACCACATTCCAGAAAGTGTTGTTGAGAGTAAGCGTGAGGAGTTCCGCAATCTCAAGCAAGGCAACATGTCTGTCTATCAATACAACACTCAGTTCCAGAAGCTCTCTCATTTTGCGAGGCAAGACATCCCTGATGAGAAGAGTATGATCTACCAATTCAGGCGTGGTCTTAGAGAAGATCTGCAACTTGCTCTCGTGCTTTTTGAGCCATTAAAGTATGATGAATTCTACAACATGGCGCTGAAACAAGAAGCTGCTCAGCTCAAGTGTGAGGCATCTAAGAAGAGAGTCAGAGACGCAGTTCAGTCTTCTTCTTCCTCACTTGTGGCAGCTAAGCAACAGAAGTTCTGGTTGCCTCCTCCTCCTCCGTTCCGTCAGCCTTATCAGCAGAAGAACTCAGGTGGTCGTGGATCTTCCCACCCACCCAACCCTGGCTATCAGAACAAGTCTCAGAACCAAGCTCCAAGGCCAAATGCTCCTTACCATCGTCCGCTCTCAGAGGTGACTTGTAGGAAATGTCAGCAAAAGGGTCACTATGCGGACAAGTGCTTCAACCAAAGGCGCCTTCCGCCTCCTCCTCCAGTGAAATCTTCCAACAATGCAGTGGTCAAGCATAATCCTAAGCATGCCAAGGTGAACATGTTGAATGCAGCTCAAGCAGAGGATTCTTCTGAAGTGATCATGGGTAATCTTCCTGTTAATGATTTCCTGCAAAAGTCTTATTTGATACCGGTGCATCACATTCTTTCATGTCATATCCTTTTGCATCGAAGCACAATTTTGACACAGAGGTTTTACCTAAAGCTTTGCAAGTTGTTTCCCCGGCTAAACGTTTGAGTTCAACCATGTGCGTTCCGAATGTCGGTATCAAGATGGGTGACTATAGATTTCTGGCTAAACCAATGGTGCTTGGTGACTCTGATATTGATCTTATTCTCGGGATGGACTGGCTTTCTAAGCACAAGGCTCAGCTTGATTGTGCTGCTAGGGAAATTCAATTGACTCACTCTTCTAACGATGTGATCATCTATGCCTCTCGTGATGATACCATTCGGTTGTTTTCTCTCAATGAGAATGGTGAATTGGATGCTATCTCTCAGATTCCAGTCGTTTGTGAGTACCAAGATGTCGTTCCAGAAGAACTTCCGGGTATGCCTCCCCGCCGACCAGTTGAATTCGTTATCGATCTTGAGCCTGGCACGGAACCCGTTTGCAAGCATCCTTACAAGCTTGGACCAGATGAGTTGAAGGAATTGAAGAAACAACTCGATGAACAAGAGCGTCTGGGTCTGATCAGACCGAGTTCTTCTCCTTGGGGTTGTGGTGTTCTTTTTGTCAAGAAGAAGGATGGCACGGACCGACTTTGCGTCGATTACCGTCCATTGAACAAGAAGACAATCAAGAACAAGTACCCACTTCCCAACATCAATAAGCTATTTGAGCAACTTAAAGGTGCTAAGGTGTTCTCCAAGCTTGACCTTCGTATGGGTTATCATCAAATTCGCATTCCTGAAGAAGATATTCCCAAGACAGCATTCAGAACAAACTTTGGTTCTTATGAATATACTGTCATGTCTTTCGGCCTTGTCAATGCTCCTCCAGCATTCACTCGCTTGATGAATTTCATCTTCAACCCCTACATCAACGAATTTGTCTTGGTCTATCTCGATGATATTTTGGTCTTCTCCAAGAATAAGGAGGATCATGCCAAACATTTGCGATTGGTGCTCGACAAGCTCAGAGAGTATAAATTATATGCGAAGTTCTCCAAATGTGAATTCTGGCTTGATGAAGTTCTTTACCTGGGTCATATCATCTCTGCCAAGGGCATTGCTATTAATCCTGAGAGAGTGTCTGCAGTTTTGAATTGGGAACCTCCTCAGAATGTCAAGCAGCTTCGCAGTTTTCTTGGACTTGCAAGTTATTGCCGAAGATTCGTTGAGAATTTCTCAAAGATTGCAAAGCCTCTTTCCAACCTCCTCCAGAAGCATGTGAAGTATGTCTAGTCTCCTGAGTGTGACGTTGCTTTCAACACTCTCAAAGAGAAACTCGTCACTGCTCCAGTTCTGACTCCTCCTGACGAATCCAAGCCTTATGAAGTTTTCTGTGATGCTTCTCTTCAGGGCCTCGGTGCCGTCTTAATGCAAGAGAAGAAGGTTGTGGCCTATACCTCTCGTCAGTTGAAGCCCAACGAAAAGAACTACCCCACTCACGATCTTGAGTTGGCGGCAGTTGTCCACGCACTAATAACATGGAGACATCTCCTGTTGGGAAGGAAAGTGGACATATTCACCGATCACAAGAGTCTCAAGTACATCTTCACTCAGCCCCACCTCAACCTCAGGCAAACTCGATGGGTCGAAATGATTCAAGAGTATAATCCGAGTATTGAGTATACTCCAGGCAAGGCTAATGTGATTGCAGACGCTTTGAGCAGGAAGGCTTATTGCAACAGCTTAATCCTCAAGCCCTTTCAACCGGATCTCTGTGAAGCTTTCCGCAAGTTGAATCTCCAAGTTGTCCCTCAAGGTTTTCTTGCCAACCTCGTCGTCTCTCCTACTTTGGAAGATCAGATTCGTGAGGCACAACTGTTGGATACCATGGTGAAGAAGGTGAAACGTGGTATTGACAATGGCATTTCCAAATACAAGTGCTATCAAGTTGATGACAGGGATACTCTTTTCTTCGAGGACCAGATGGTGGTTCCAAAGGGTGATATTCGTAAAGTCATTATGAACGAAGCGCACAACTCTCTTCTGTCAATTCATCCTGGTAGTACGAAGATGTACCATGACCTCAAGCAGTCGTATTGGTGGACTCGAATGAAGCAAGAAATTGCTCAATTCATGAATGAATGTGATGTCTGCAGAAGGGTGAAAGCAGAACACCAACGACCAGCTGGTCCTCTCCAACCTCTTGCTATTCCAGAATGGAAGTTTGATCATATCGAAATGGACTTCGTGACTGGATTTCCCAAGTCCAAGCGTGGAAATGATGCTATCTTCGTCGTCATCGACAAGCTCACTAAAGTGGCTCATTTTCTTCCTATCAAAGAGTCTATCACAGCAGCGCAGCTGGCAGAGCTCTACACATCCAGAATTGTCTCCTTGCATGGCATTCCACAATTGATCTCTTTAGACCGTGGCAGCATCTTTACCTCCAAGTTTTGGGATTCTTTTCAGAAGGCCATGGGCACAAATATTCGCTTCAGCACAGCTTTCCACCCTCAAACTAGTGGACAAGTCGACCGTGTCAACCAAATTCTTGAAGATATGCTCAGAGCTTGTGTTATCTCTTTCGGCATGAAGTGGGAGGATTGTCTTCCTTATGCTGAGTTCTCTTACAACAACAGTTTTCAAGCCAGCTCGGGCAAAGCCCCATTCGAGATTCTCTATGGCAGAAAGTGCCGTACTCCTCTCAATTGGTCTGAGACGGGCGAACGCCAACTACTTGGCAACGATTTGATCTCAGAGGCTGAGGCCATGTGCAAGGTCATTCGTGAGAACCTCAAAGCCGCGCAATCGCGCCAGAAGAGCTATTACGATAGCAAACATCGTGATTTGGCATTCGAGATCGGAGACCATGTCTACCTCCGCGTCTCTCCAATGAAAGGAACTCGTCGCTTTGGTATCAAGGGGAAACTTCCTTGTAGTAGTTCTCGGGCTTGCGGTGCTCCTTCCCCTGCGGCGGCCCATCCTTCACCAGCTTCTCTCCGTCCAGCTTGCCCCAGTGTACCCTTACACGGGCAAGGGCCCTCCGGGCACCTTCTATGCAGACGGAGCGCTTGATGACCTCAAGCCGTGGACAGGCCTCCACCAGCCGCCGCACCAGCCCGAAGTAGCTCCCAGGCAGGGCCTCTCTAGGCCACAGCCGAACTAGTAAGCCCTTCATGGCCTGTTCGGCCGCCTTGTGGAGCTCGGCCAGCTGCTTCAGCTGATCGCTTAAGGGCACAGGTTGTCCGGCCTCAGAATACTGAGACCAGAACACACTCTCCTCAAGCTGTCCTCTTCAGCTCGGTAGAATGCGGCGGCGGCGGATGCGCTGCGGGGAAGATCGAAGAACGCCCCTGGAGAACTCCGGATTCGAGTAAGTAATAGGTATTTCACCTTTATATTCCTACTTTGCATTAAGAATGCCTTACCCGCTGCTATCTTTTTCACATCCTCCAACTCTTGGAGGGCCTTTTGGGCTTCGGCCTTGGCATTCTTGGTGGTCTCAACAGCCGACGCGAGCTCGGATGCTTGCGTTTTTGCCTCAAGCTCGAAACCCTCATGTTTCTTCATGAGAGCTTGCAGCTCTCGCTGCACCTCGCCGACTTGGACCCCAAGCTTTTCTCGCTCGGCGCGCTCCTCGGCCGCTTCCTTCTCGGCCTCAGCCAGCGCCTGCTTCAGGGTTGCCACCTCGGTTGTGGCCCCTACAATAAGCAGTACAATCCTGTTATTTCTTTTTGCAATGAAGCCTCTCTATAGGCACCTTTTTTTTCTTTTTTCTTTTCTCTCTAAGGGGTATTTCTTACCTTCCTTTTCCACGAGCTGCCTTTTGGCAAGGCCGAGCTCTTGCTCGGACCGCTCGAGGTCCTTTTTCAGGACTTCCACCTGCGCAGTCAGTGCGGCGGTGGACAGCAGGGAAGCCTGCATACGCATATTAGACTTTTTATTAGACTCCTGCGAAAATTGTTGGATCCTCTATTCGGCTTTTCTTTCCGAACACCGAACAGAGCATCAGGGGCTACTGTCTATGCGGTAATGAATTTAGCATATTTTTTGCTTACCTGGAAGCCTGTTAGAAGGCTAGCGCAAGCTTCATTCAGTCCGCTCTTGGCGGACTGAACCCTTTGGACCACCGCACTCATAACAGTACGGTGCTCCTCGTCGATGGTGGCGCCTTCAAGCGCCTCCAACAGACTAACCGGCGCCTCTGGTTGGACAGAGGTCGCCGGCTCAGACGGCTTACTCCTCTTGGAAGGAGTTCGCCCACCGCGAGCCAGGACGGTTGAGTCCGGCGCGGTGTCCGGCACAAAGCCGGACTGGGAGCCCTGGGGGTTTCATCCCCTTTACTCCTGGGGTCCTGAGGATTACCTTGCGGCTCCTCCAGGACCACCTCCTCCTGCCCTGTTCGGCGGGACGCCACTTCGGCGTCGTCCGCCCCGCTGGGGGAGACTGCGGGCGGCGCAGAGTTCATGTCCGACGAATCCAGGGAGCCGCTCGATGAATCATCGAGTGCGGCTCGGGGCGGACTGCGCAAATAGCATTCGACATTAGGGTAAGCTGCGCACTTGAAGATACTATGAGTCATTCTGGTATGTGAATACTTACGATGTCGTCGGACGCTTGGTTCTGTCCGGCCACTCCTTTCCGCCCTCTTCGGCGTTGGGGGAGTAGTCCGGCGGAGGGGTCTTCCTTTTCCTCGACCCCTCGGCCTCCCCTGTTGGGGCGGCCTTCTTCTTTTTCGCTCCCCTCGCTGGAGGGGGAGAGCTTCCTTGTTCCTCCTCCTCGTTTTCACGAGAGGAGAACGTCGCAGACTCGCCAGATGACGAGCTCGACACCACCATATTGCGGGCACTCTTTCGGGTCCCGGTGGTCTTCTTCTTCTTGACCTTCTTCTCCGGCACCACATAGGGCGCCGGAGCCAGCAGCTTCTCTAAGAGAGCTGGGGCTGGGTCTTCGGGCAGAGGAGCCGGACAGTTGATTGGTCCGGCTATCTTCAGGCACGCCTGTCAAAGGCAAAGGGAGTTTTTAGATTCCACATAGAGTTAATCTATGTAGAGAAGCTTAATGAACCTGTGAAAGGTATAAATAGCCTACCTCGCCAGCGTTGCGCTGCGAGCTGTATCCGCGGTCCTCGGAAGCGGATGTGGGGCACTCGGCGCCTTTGGTTAGCACCTCCCAGACGTCTTCATACGTCGTGTCGAAGAGCCTATTGAGGGTTTGGTGCTGCGCCAGGTTGAATTCCCACAAAGTGAACTCCCGTTCTTGGCACGGGAGGATCCGGCGAACGAGCATGACCTGGATGATGTTGACATGCCGGATGGGCTTGTTCACCAGGGACCGGATGCAAGTTTGCAGTCCGGTCACTTCTTCTTCGTTGCCCCACGATAGGCCCGTCTCTTTTCAGGACATGAGCCGCGTAGGGGGTCCGGATCGGAACTCAGGGGCCGCGACCCATTTCGAGTCACGTGGCTCGGTGATGTAAAACCACCGTGCCTGCCACCCCTTTAAGGACTCCACAAAGGAGCCATCGAACCAGAGTGCGTTGGCCATTTTGCCGGCCATAGCACCTCCGCACTCCGCTTGGGTGCCGGACACCACCTTGGGCTTGGCGTTGAAGGTCTGGAGCCAGAGGCCGAAGTGGGGGCGGATGCGGAGAAAGGCCTCACACACGATGATAAACGCCGAGATATTGAGGATAAAGTTCGGGGCCAGATCGTGGAAGTCCAGGCCGTAGTAGAACATGAGCCCCCGGACAAAAGGGTGAAGTGGAAAACCCAGTCCGCGGAGGAAATGGGGGAGAAAAACTACCCTCTCATGGGGCCTTGGGGTGGGAAGAAGTTGCCCTGCCACGGGAAGCCGGTGCGGGATGTCCTTGGACAGATATCTGGCCTTCCTAAGCTTTTTGATTTGACCCTCCGTAACGGAGGAAGCCATCCACTTGCCACCCGCTCCGGACATCGCTGGAGCAGGTTGGGGAAGAAAGAGCGAACTTGGGCGTTGGAGCTTGAGTGCGCAGGAGATGGATGGGCAAAGGAGGAAGAAGGCGTAGGTGAAAGAGGTGGATCTTTATCCCCTTATATAGGCTGATGCCGTTATGCGTCCCCACCTACCTAATAAAACTCGCTTGCCGCTCACACGCCGTGGTAAATGGCGCGGTTGGGTTACCCATGTCCGCATTCATGAGAATCCCGTTAAAAGGGGCACACGATCTCTGCTTCGACAAGACGTGCCAAGGAAACCGCCTCGCTATACGGGCTGAGGTGGAACGATGAAAACAATTTATAGAAGGCTTGGCCGCAGTGTTATGACGCACTGTGGGATACGTCAGCAGATTTGATTTATGTTAATATTATTCTCTGTATGGCAATATGTGGAAACTTATTTTGCAGAGCCGGACACTATTTTGTGGTGTTTACAACCTTTTTGAAGAACTTGGAGGAGGAACCCGCCTTGCAATGTCGAAGACAATCTGCGCGCCGGACTCGTCATCATTGAAGCCTGGTTCAGGGGCTACTGAGGGAGTCCTGGATTAGGGGGTGTTCGGATAGCCGAACTATACCTTCAGCCGAACTCCAGGACTATGAAGATACAAAGTTGAAGACTTCGTCCCGTGTCCGGAAGGATCTTTTCTTGGCGTGGAAGGCAAGCTAGGTGTGCGGATATTCAAGATCTCCTACCAATGTAACCGACTCTGTGTAACCCTAACCCTATCCGGTGCCTATACAAACCGGAGGGTTGTAGTCCGTAGGACGAACACATCATAACCATCATCATACCCATAGGCTAGCTTCTAGGGTTTAGCCTCCTTGATCTTGTGGTAGATCTACTCTTGTACTACCCATATCATCAATATTAATCTAGCAGGAGTAGGGTTTTACCTCCATCGAGAGGGCCCGAACCTGGGTAAAATAAAGTGTCCCTTGTCTCCTGTTACCATCCGACCTTGACGCACAGATCGGGACCCCCTACCCGAGATCCGCCGGTTTTGACACCGACAAGGATGAATTGTAAAAATGATAATAGATAAAGTTACTGTTTAGCATCCAAAATAAGTCACCAAGCAGAATATGCATCAATCCAAACGGCCAAGGGACAAGTCCCAAAGCAATTTGCCACCTCCTGCTTTAAGGATCGGGATCAAGGAACACAAGACAACACACAAGCACTTGTTGTCACCACCAACACAACTAGAGCACCACAATCGACAAGGAGCACACAAGCAACTGAGTCACAAGCCCATGTGGCAAGGGACTAGACCATGCCCCAGCCTATAAATAACCACACGAGCTGACCAGACAAAGTTTAGCAACAACTAGTACCGCTGTACCAAACTAGGAGACCACCAATCCGATTACAACTCAAGCAAATAGGAGGTGTGGGCATACCACAAGAAGCAGTCCCAACAAGAACCTTAAGACAAAGCTATGGGAAGACTACCAGGTAGAATTGGTGGAGAGAAATTCTTAGGATTGCATAGAAATGCTTTTCAGGCAAGCCCAACAGAAACCTCAAGATAAAGCAATTCCAAAGTTGCTTACACTGCCCTTGTTCATCACCATGAATCGTTTTCATGGCCAACCTCCTTGCCCTCTGCAACTTCATCCTTCCACGTGTCATGTGCCATTCTTTTTGAAAAATCCTTGCAATTTTCATAAGGTTCATGTCTTGGTCTGCCCTAAAGCTCTCCAAATATTTATGTGCAAGTAAAGGAGCTGTGAAGGCCTTGATCTTCCAGTTCTTGTAGAAAGTGTGCTCATCTGCATATATCTTGATCATGAAAGCCTTTGTCCTGATATCATATGGATCCTACAAGTACCAAGTGCAATCTTCATCACACTTTGCTTTCAACCTTAACATGTCATTCACTTGCATCTTCAAATCAACCTGTTGACAAGAATGCTCTTTGATTGCTTTCCTCAATAGCTCCACATCTCAAAGACTTGTCCAACATGAAATCTTGGCCTGCGAAGATCCTCTAGTCTGAATGTTTTGAACTTAAACTATATCTCTTAATCATCTAAATCATGCCACAGATCTTCCTCTTCAGACAAATCTTCATCAAAATTGTAACTCTTTTTGCCTTTTATCTTGTCTTTTGACTTGTCCTTTATCTTCTGCTTTGTTCTTTCCTTTGTCAGTTGGTTTGGAGATTGGTTAATTCACCTTCTTCAGCTCAGGTTCATCCTCATCTACATTTTCTACATAAAGATCATCATCTCATGACCTATGTCATTGTCACTATCAATAAGTACATCAGGCTCATAGTCCTCATCATCTGTATCACTATCCATTTCTGCATCCTCTGTTTCCATGTGATTTGTGAAATTACTTTGCATTGCACTCCTTCTTAGTCTTGCGATGCATGCATTCTCTTCCTCAATGTGCTCACTAGGCATTTGCTGAATAAACTGTAGTACAACTGGCTCCGGTTCAGTTTTGATGTTCCTCAGGTGCCTCAGTGTTAGCAAATGTGGATGACCTTCTACTAAAGATAAACTAGTTCATATCCACTTATGGATACACAATCTGTATAGGTACATGTGCCACTTGCTCTGCTTCTCTTTGCTCTGCTTGTATGTACATCACTGGCTTAGATGGGCTCATCACTGTAGGAAGGGTTGCTCTTGGATTAAGAACATCATACACATTAAGGTGGGCATGGAAGCTATCATCATGATCCAAGTACAATTTGAATGATTGGTGTCCAAATGACAGGAAATGCATCATAGTATCTATATCTTCCTCGCTCCTAATTTCCGTCAGGTTGTTCCTGCCAATTGTAAATATAGGCACACAACGGTATACATTGACCCTGCTTGCCATCTCCCATCCAATCTCCTCAACAATGTTATGTACCATAATCTAAGACCAGGTGATGTTATATAGGTAATCATAAGAATCAACTCTGCCATTAACATAAGAATGGTTGTTGCCTTCACCAAGAAAATAATCACCATGGTTGAATTGCACAAAGAACTCATTGTTGCGAGGTCTTGTTGACGAACACATGCATCAGAATTGAAGCAAGCATCATTTCCTCAAACCACCATAAACTCTAACCCCCAATGTTGCAAACCCTGCATATAAGCGAAGCCAAATGTGCGTTGTCAGTGAGCCCGAGACGGCTTTTTTTGCAAAATATCAGAGCCTCCCATGCGCTTTTGCATATGTGGCGGCCAACAGAGGGTCATACCGGGCTCATTGGCGACATTTACATGCGCGTCAAATCGTACATAGTGACCGTACCGGGTGTATTTTGAAGTGCAGTGATAGTGTGCTTCGAGGATAACTTCATTGAGCGCGGTTGTATTTATCTCCTCACTTCCTCACAGAGGTGACACCGAACGGCACCCCCGTATGTTGATGATCAGTTCCCCGTGTGGTCGATGAACCGGCCGAGGACGAAGGAGGAGGCCACGTGGGCTCTAAGATCTCACCGTCGGCGAGGCTCAACACTGGAGGGCTGCAGTGGTGGCAACCTCCACCATGTGAAGCAATGGTGATCACGGCAGTCTTGCTTGGTCGTTTGAGTATTTATTTCATTGCAAGAGCTCTGGCAAGGAGGTGATTGTTCTCTCGGTTGGACATGAGTTTTCGTTGTTGCTCCCATCACTTTCCTGGACATGAGTTTCCGGTGGTTTAGTATGCGGACGGCACTTTTTTTTTTTTGCGGGTAAAACTCTGTATTACTCACATCACACAAGATTACAATCAATGTCGTTGAGCTCAATGGCATCTGGAGGTCCAGACCCAAACCAGGTCATTGTTCTACCCTCCACACGAGCAAAATTTGCCAAAGAGTTACTAACTTTATTTTGGGAGCGACTAACGTGAGTAATACTAGTTCTACGGAGACTAATCAAGTACTTAATCTCATTCACCAGCGACGAGTAAAGTGATCTATCCGTATCGCTTGACTGAATCATCTTTATAGCTAGTGAAGAGTCCATCTCAATCGCCACCGGCAAGTCAGTACGCATCAGTGCTAGCGAGAGACCTTCCATACATGCTCCCAGCTCGGCTTCCAAAGCACCTCGACAAGAAAACAACTCTCTGCAAGATGAGAAAATAATTGAACCTTGATCGTCACGCAACACCATACCCGAACCAGCTCGTCCCTCCTCCGAGAAGGAGCCATCCGAATTCAATTTAACCCACCCATGGGGTGGGCGTGCCCAGCCAAGTTGAGGAGCTGCCGCATCAGGTGAGACTGCCATCTTTCCTTTGCAAGGATCAGAATACGGATTATTTTTTATACATACCAGCGACTCCAGGTAGCTCCATAAGAAACTTTTCGAAACCTCAGACGGTGGTGGCGACTTGTCATGGACAATCTCGTTTCGGATATACCAACATCTCCATAAAAGCATCAGCAGCATGGAACGATCAGTATCCGGCAAAGGTTCTAAGGCATGCAACAACCATTCAGTCCCTGTATGCAGTACTGAATCTATTTGTGGAAGCCGCCAGATTTTAGCCATCTCCTTCCATAATTCAACAGATTTTGGACAAACACAGAAAGGGTGAAAATTATCTTCAATTCCTTTGTCACAGATCGGACAAGTAGGCCTAGTCTCAAGTCCTCTCCTATGTTTATTTTGCCATGTAGGTAGGGAGTTTGTGCATAATCTCCAAGCAATTTTTTTTACAGTAGGTGGGACTTCACAAGACCAAAGACGCTTCCAGCATGTTCTGTTTCCATCTGGGGCCGAGCTAGATGAACCTGAAACTTCACCCACAGATAACTGGAGCGGGAGGTTATATGCACTCTTTACAGAGAAATTTCCATGCACCCCCGGTCCCCATGCCAACGTATCTTCCTGCAATCTTGGAGAGGCTCTGATTTTTAAAATTTCTGTAACATCACAGGGCAAAAAATATGTTTGCAGCAGCTGGGCATTCCACAAACCATTATCGTTCAAAAGGCCGGACACAAACCTGATCCTACATCTTCCTTGCATTGATACTGGCCGATAAGAATCCGGTCTTGGAATCTAGTTGTCTCTCCATACCCGTATGCTCTGTCCACTCTCCAAATAAGACCCTTTTTCAGTAACTCCAGCCCATGACATATTGCGGTCCATGAAGACGAAGCATTACCTGAGAACACTGTATCTTCAATTTTACCATCAGGATAGTAGCGGGCCTTGAGCAGTTGAGCACATAAACTATCTGGTCTAACAATGAGTCTCCATGCTTGACGTGCAAGAAGTGCTTGATTGAACAAGCGGAAGTCCCGGAATCCAATCCCTCCTTTGCACTTGGGCTGCAACAGGAGGCGGACGACACATTACTAGTACATGAAGCTTCGTTTTTTCAGCTGTACGCTATAAAATATATTCTATTGGTATTCAGGAAGCCACAGGTTTGAAAGTAAACTTCAACAGATCATGTATGGTACCTTCACTTATTTGGGTCTTCCCATGGGAACCACCAAATCGAGAATCAATGAGCTTTTAACCACTGGTTAGCACGTTGGAGAGGCGACTTGATGCTGCTTCAAAGTTTCTCAATTATGCTGGTCGACTGACCTACGTAAACTCTGTTCTTTCTACCCTACCAACATTCTTTATGTGCATGATCAAACTTCAAAGAACAGTTATTATTCATGTGGAACTTCATACAATTTTGGTGGAGCTGCGCACTGAATCTCTGTCTGATGCCCAGCTAGATATTTGGTCGTTTAAGCGCACTCGATCGGGAAGTTTCTCTTCCGCGGGATACTACCAATTGATGTTTCTTGCCTTCAGGTTTGTCCATTGTTTGATATTATGTGGAAAAGCAAGTGTTTGCCAAAGCAGAAGGTATTCATGTGGCTTTTTAACTGTCGATCGGCTTAACATGAGATATAGTATGATGGATCGACGACATTGGACGATGGAGTCTGGGGTAAATTGTGCTCTCTGCCAAATCAGAACCAGAGAGACTAGAGACCAACTGCTCTTTTAACTGCAGGTTCGTTCAGCGATGCTGGAGAAGCATCAACATCCAATGGGGGTGGGGGTGGGTTCGGACATTATGGCTCTGCTTAAATCTGCAAAGGATGAGTTCAATGGCCCTTTGCTTCATGGAAATCATTTCTTCTGCCTTGTGGAACATTTGGAAACAGAGGAATGTATGTAAAATCCTTGTACTCGCTGTACTTAATGAAAATTATAACATAGGGGATTCCCCTACTGTTTGCCCATAAAAAAAATCACTTCATATTTTGTCGATGCTGGATACACCCCAAAGCTACAGAATTTAAACTGATATCAAAAGTACAGACTTCACGTACAGCATCACTGCTTCCTTTTCTGAAAATAGATTCAGCCCCAAACAAGTTGGGGTGGGCTACAGTTGAAACCCATAATAAATCAAAACCAAGTCATGGTTCTGGCACATGGATAGCTAAATAGATAAATGGTAAGCTAAAGGGTAAAATCACATGAACATAACTGTAAGCATAAGTTACTTATACCGTCAAAGATGAACAGGATTTGAACAATTGCTATCAAAAGTACAGATTTCGCAAACAGCAGCACTGCTTCCTTTTATACTCTATTGGACAAAAAGGGTAATGGTACCCAGAACAGCTAGAGGACTAAACTAAAGGGACAATTACGCAAACTAGGACACCCCTTGAACTAGAACATGCGACAATGATAATACAGTAGAAATTGGAAATGACTCGTGCACAATGCCCTTTCAGAAAATTGATTCACAACCAATTGGAGACAATAGAACATGAAACACCTCCGGCCATCCAATATATTTACAGTCATTTTGCTGTAGTGATGTCGTCGGTCCAGAAATAAGTTTCGAGTGTACTTGCTTGATACAGTGGGAACGACATCAAGTCAGCTTCTCAAGTTCTTAACAATGCATGTATGCGTTAAGCAATCGGCAGAACTTAGTGACATGACATGCATTTTTTACCACTCATATTGAACATCAAATGGACCTACACAACCAAAACCAAAATGGTAGATCGCATGAAAGCTCGAGTGGATAAAACTCATGAGGTCAATACTGAAAGTACAAATTGGAGCATAATTCAAATTTGAGTCAGACAGTACCACAAGTAGAAATATTTTGGCAAAGATAAAGCAGGATGTCACAGCAAACCTACAAAGGAAAGAAAATGTTGAATGATAGTATTATACAAGCAAAGTAACAATTTATAAAAGGATCATTAAGCAAATTTGTACCTTCACATGGTTCTCTCTCTCTCCACTAAGTTGTGCAGGACTTCACATGTGCGGATGGTGACTGGTGACACTGAAAAAAAATGTTGGGATAACACAAACTAGTTCTAGCTCCCACCAACTGATTACACAACAGATATATGTGACTGGAACACAAATACCTCGACAATGAATCAGATTGCAGAGCAGAGAACATACAGAGGAGCAGTGAAATAAAAATCCAAACCTAGAGAACGGAACTATGCAACTCATATAACTGATTTTTTTAGCCTCCATTGTTTCTGTCCTAAAAAATCAGATATTGTTCCAACAGCAGTGAGCATGACAGACCATATGGTGTGCACCAGAACCTAGCTCAACTCAATTGTGATGCCAAGGAAAAATTGATGAAGTTCTAAAGGAGTGCAGTTTCATAGTAGTAAATAATGTAGACAGTACCAGATTCAGCCAAGGACCTAGTAGGCTGCTAAGCCCATCTCCCAGTCAAGTTGTAGAGTTTAAAACACAGATGCATATGTTACACATGAGCATAGTCCCAGTAGCCTCTATTCTCAAAGCATAAATAACAATATGCAGCAATGGAATATGCTCAACAACTTCTGCGGTCTGAGACTGTCTATCTAAGAATGATCAACATTGTAGCATCATTTATATATAGTATGACAATAGCAATACGATAGCATTACAGCCAGCCAAAACAGAGTAGAACCGGGTTCAGGACTGCATTACAGCCATCTCCATTTCCCCAATTTCCCACTGGTTGGTTTAGGGTCCAGAGTACAGTTTTCATTACAATCACAATCTAATCCTGATAGTATCATATAAAAGGGTTAACAAGTTAGCAAGGTAACAACCAAAGTGTGGCAGCAAAACAACGTAGAGTGAGCGAGACATGACGCACAGAACCAACCGGAAAAATAGCAATATGATAGCATTAGAACCAGATTCGGGACAGCATTACAGCCATTTCCATTTCCCCAATCTCACACCGGTTGGTTTAGGGCCTAGAGTACAACTTACCATGATTGCAATCTTAGTCTAGACTACCAAGATTCCACAAGCTAGCAAGGCCGCAACCAAAGGGAGGCAGTAAGAAATAACTTAAGAGAGAACACTGCTGCTTATTATCATTATTATCATCGTGAGTTGAGGATTTCATCAGAGTACAACAAACTCACGCAACAAAGATTTGCAGCCAACGACAGTTTTAACCAAGCATACACGATTAAGGCACAAGGATCCGCAGACGCTGCGAGCAAACAGGGTACAAACGCACGGCAATCGTCGTGGCGCCGGCATCCCATCCCGGTGGAGGGGACGAGATCCGGCGACGCCTCTCCTGCTACTTCTTGGCGTCCTTGCCCTTGGCGTCCGTGGAGGTGCTCCCGGAGGCCTGCGCCGCCTTCTTGGCGTTCTTCTCCTCCAGCGCCTTCTTGTCCCTGAAGAAGATCGCATCAGGCCAGGCCAAGATTCGTTCGATTCAACGGACGGCGGCGCGGCGGATTGGATCCGATCGGGGAAAAGGAAAAGGAAAGGGGAAGGGGAGGGGACGGACCTCTCGCGGCGCTGCTCGGGGGTGAGGCCGTCGCCGCCGTTCTTGGAGTTGGGCTTCCGCGCCGCGGCGCGCTCGCGGTCGCGCTCCCTCTGGCTGCCCCGTGCCCGCCCGCGGAGAAGAAAGTCAAGGAGGAAACAGATCGAGCATGACGAACAAGGAATATAGCAATATAGCAAACACTAATTCACAGATCCAAATTGTGATGGAAGATGGGGAGGATATGAGTCATCTTGTTGCTTGATTCCCTTCCGCCGGCGGCGACTCTGTTCTTGTTGGGGGTTCTTTCTCTCCTCTGTCTATCCCTTCCTTCCTGCTTGATGGATTCCCTTCACGCGGATTGGGTTGTAGACCACCGCGGGAGAGAGGCAAGCGGCAGTAGCCGGGCCTGGGCCTGGGCTGGCACGGTGCAACAAACGCGGCCCAGCAGGCAGGAGCATGGGCCCGGGAGGAGGCTCAAGTATTTTTAAACGAAATCACTACTTATGGGTTAAGAGTTTTTTTTCCCTCTAGTTAGGGTTTTGTTTCTCGCGCTGGCAATTTTTCGTCGCCGTCGAGTTTTCTGGCCGTCCCTGTCGTCGATCCTCTTCTTGCTGGGCGAGCGACCCAGTCCGTGATCCTCGATCGCACCGGTCCGTAGCTAGCGGGCAGTACGATGGAGTTGGGTTCCTATCTGAACTCTCGATCCAATCTACGTCGGGTAAGGAAATCTCCATGGCTACAGCTGAGACCTCGGACCAAGCGGGGGTCAGCGATGTGGAGAGGATGATGCAAGAGCTAGGGCTGAGAGAAGAGGATCTGGACGATGTCGTCTTCGATGAGAACGAAGCACCACCAGAGGCTGCGCGTTGGGTTGCTTTGGCTAGGGTTCATACCCCCAAAACCTATAGCCAGACGTGGTTCTTCAGGAATATGAGATCTGCTTGGGACTTGGCACAAGAGGTCAAGTTCAGACCGCTGGAAGATAACCTATACACAGTCCAATTCTCGTGCCTTGGAGATTGGGAGAGAGTCATGAACGATGGCCCATGACACTTCCGAGGGGACGCGGTGATCATCAAGACTTATGATGGGGTGACAAAGCCAACGACCATCAAGATGGACACGATCGAGATATGGGCGCAAATCCAAGATGTACCAGATGTGTACGCCCATCTAGTCCCATCTCTTGCTGCTAAAGTGGGGGAAGTTTTGTTTGCTGAGCCCCCGTCGCAAGACTTCTTAGGAAACTTTTATCGCGTTCTGGTCAGAATTGATGTCTCAAAACCGCTCAAGAACACCGTGTCTATGATCCATGAAACTAAACGCCAGATTTATCGTGTGAAGTATGAGAAGCTGCCAGACTGGTGCGCAGTTTGCAGAAAGCTTGGTCACTTGTTTAAGGAGCATGGTATAGGAATACATCCTCCATCGGCTCTCGTCTTCAAGGATTTACGGGCTGAATGGTTTATGAGATCTGGCCAAGGTCCAGGTGGTGGCCGAGGTCGTCGGGGAGGAAGAAGAAGAGGTCGCAATGGAGGGCGCGGTCCAACCCCTACCCCATGCCCGCCCGCGGAGAAGAAAGTCAAGGAGGAAATAGATCGAGCATGACGAACAAGGAATATAGCAATATGGCAAACACTAATTCACAGATCCAAATTATCATGGAAGATGGGAAGGGTATGAGTCATCTTCTTGCTTGATTCCCTTCCGCCGGCGGCGACTCTGTTCTTGTTGGGGGTTCTTTCTCTCCTCTGTCTGTCCCTTCCTTCCTGCTGATTCCTTCCCTTCACGCGGATTGGGTTGTAGACCACCGCGGGAGAGAGGCAAGCGGCAGTAGCCGGGCTGGGCCTGGGCTGACATGGTGCAACAAACACAGCCTAGCAGGCAGGAGCATGGGCCCGGGAGGAGGCTGAAGTATTTTTTAGACGAAATCACTAGTTATGGGTTAGGATTCCTCAAAAAAAAGTTCTGGGTTAGGACATCTTCGACGCCGTCCGTCAACCCGCCCGCATCTGTCTGGGCCAAGTGATCCGGACGTATTTTATCATCCAACGTGGGTATCCTGTTGGTTCGCGGGCCGGTTTGAAAGTCTGTTTGCCCATAAATCAGAGGCAAAGTTTGGGGGGAGGAGGGGGGCATTGCGGGACCCACCCAAGTCCTCCTCTCAGTTCACTTTTCTTTCCCTCCGCCACTGCTAGCTCTCCCCTTCTTTGCATCCGTACCCTCCTCATCTGATGTCGCCGATGTACCTATCCGGCCGCCACCCAGGCATCGTAGGATATCCACAACCCCCAGCAACGCGCCTACCTTCCTTGGGCTACGTCACTGTCCACCCAAGATCCCTCCGCATCCAGGTACCTTCCCCTCCCTCGGCCGACGACGTCCATGGTGAAGACTAGACCCGACAGGTGTTCGGTCAAATGCCATTCAACTCTTTTTTTGAACTTCTCGTTGTTTTCTAAAGTAATTTGGTGGCGTACTCAATGATGGAGGGTGAGTTTCTATGCTATGTGTGGTTGGTCACATTTTCGGACTTGTAGGCAGGAACTCAAGGGGCTCGCTCTTTTGGCAACGCGTGCATAATTCGTTTCATGAACAAAAGAATTTCGCACCCTGCGACATGCACGTCATCCATGAACGCAATGTGAAGTCGATATCGCATCGATGGTACACCGTCTACAACTCCTCATGAAGTTTTACCTGGGATTCACTGAGTGGACACAATGTGGCCATGGGGCTTGTCAACCATGGAGATCGTAATTTTTCCTTCATGTTGCTCTATATGTTGGTTAATTCATTCATTCATTCACTCAATGGGGCTCTATACATTGTATAGCCTGCTCACGCTGCAGTGATGTGATGTACTACAGGACCAAGCACATGCCATTCACGCACATACAGTGTTGGATGAAGCTCAAGGGGCAGTATGTGTGGGACAACATGTGCCAGCCCTGACTCTACTGTCGTTGAATTTGGAATCAAAGAATTTGAAAAACTTGTTGAACATCCAATTATCTCAGATGTAATATTTACATTTGAATGATATTTGTGTGTTATTTATGGATGAATTGTGTTATTTCTATAATTGTCGGATCAGCGTGGCTATCAAATCAGGCTCAAAAGAATTCCTCTCGTTTTCCTCCCCAAACTCTCCCCTCTGGGCTTCATTGACGAGCCCATGGATTCACCTTCCCTCTGCATGTCGCTTCGGCGAACGGTGGTGGGGTGGGGAATTGCGATGACTTTGCTCCGGTAAGTAGTTTAGGTTAGGGTTTTTTAGTCCTCACAAATCCGGCGTTCGGGCGGATGGTAGCGCTTCTTCTTCGAGTTTGTCTTTCGGGCTCCGATCCTCCTTGAGCTCGTCTGTCTGGACGTAGTCCACGGAGCTCTGACATAGATTCCTGGCGTCTCCTTAGGGAAGTGAGGCTACGGTTTCTCGTCGTGTAGCGACATTTGGTCCAGATCTATACAAGGCTCCAAGGCGCTAGTCCTTAGGGGCACATTTATGAAGACTTCCCAGCTCATTCTGGCGGCAGTAGTGGTTGTTCGGTGATCTTGGAATCTCAATGTAAATTTTGTTATGTTTGAGATGCTTTGTACTCCCTCCGATCCATATTACTTGTTTTAAATTTGTCTAGATACAGATGTATCTAACATGTCTAGGTACATCTGTATCTAGAAAAATCTAGGACAAGCAATATGGATGGACCGGAGTACCATATTATAATAGATTTGTTACTTTTCAAAGAAAAAAACATGGCTTCCAATCGAAGGATCCTGTTGGTCGTGAGATCTTATGGGTTTCACCTCTAGCCTACCTCAACTTGTTTGGGACTTGGCTTTGTTGTTGTTGTTGTTGTTGTTTTGTTCTTGTTGTTCCAATCGAAGGATCTTCTCCATCGAGCACACGTGGATTCATTTAGAGCATCTTCAAGAGCTTCCCAATAAATATCCCCCAGTAAGTCCATAATAACTACAACGCTTAGGAGATTTTCTAGACTTCTAATATAAAGCTAGTTCATATCATCCTTTGGCTCAGAGACGATATTGCAGGCTTCACAGTTCTTGCCTGTAGCGCCATCTTCTTTCATGTCAGATACCACGTAGTATGAGAGCAGACCAAAAATCCCAGAGTGGTGTATATACTGGTAAAATCATTGAGTCTTCTTGTTCCTCGGAACCTACGCCTGCAAGGGTGATAACAACCAAAAAAGCTCTAAGACAAGAAAAAGGGGGAAATAGAGCATTTTTGGAGGAAAAGGGCTCGAGAGCCCCGGCTCCATTGCATTGATCAATGAAACCAGACCAAATTCAGTTTTACACCATCCTCAAGTCTCAACTAGGCAGCACTAAAAGAGGCTACCCTTCTACACCACTCCTCTAAAGCAGAACTAAAACAGCAGAAAGAACCCAAAAGCCGCACACTCACGGCCTGGCAAGTTGATACGCCTGAAATTACACAAATTTATCGCACCATTTGAGGCGTTACATCATCTCCTTCAGGCTCACCGACCATGCAGTGCAGGCCTCCAGGGGTGGAAGAGAAAGTTCACCGCATTCATCTTCCCCACCAGGCGCAGTGATCATCACATTGCAGCAACTTTGTCCTACCCAGGGTCCGGCCACATGAGCAGAGGAGGCTCTCTTATCTTTTGTTCCAGCCTTGCAACCAGCCAACACACTCTATCTTTGGCAGGCCCTGAGTATAGGATCTCCCATGCAGATAGCATAGCTGCCATCTTTCTCCACCCACCCTGCATATTAGACCACATAGCGCGGCCAAAATACATGTCATTGCGAAGTTTCCACAACGCCCACATAGCTGAAGCCTGGTAAATCTTAAGAGAAGTATTCGAGTTGCTATGCCACCACTCTAGCATGGAAGCAATATTAGTAATATTAGTTGTATGTGCTAAATCATTAATATCTCTCCAGATCTTCGCAACCACACACTCAAAAAACAGATGTCTCCCCTTTTCATGCTCTGCACAAAACAGACAGGATAGATCATCCACGTGTTGTCTCTTACTGAGATTGTCTCTAGTAAGAAGCTTATTGTTAAAATCAAGCCAAATAAAAATCTGAACCCTAGGTGGAATTTTAACTTCCCACACTTTAGGTCCTTTCCCAGGGATAACCCCTCTAAAATTAACTATCTTATATAAAGAACTAACTGAGTAAATTCCATTAGCCTCATAATTCCACACTAAAGTATCAGCATCACTCAACAGACGAACATTTTTAATGCATTCAAACAAAGCATTCCAGGACTGCATCATGTCCTGAGAGAAACATCTCCTGAAATTAATCTTCAGGTTAGTTCCATCCCACACACTTGCAACAGTCACATTATGCTCATTGGCGATATTGTAAAGATCCCAGAACTGAGTGGCCACACTACTTTGACCACACCATTTATCTTCCCAGAATCTAATAGGTTCACCATTACCCACTTTCCAGGAGTACCCAATATTGGCTGCTTTAGCAGCCCAAATAACATTCTTCCAGAATGGGGAAGCCCCATCCGTGGTACAACTAAAAATATTGGGATTATGGGTATCATATTTATCATCAACAATTTGTTTCCAAATCTTACCATCCCCCAAGGCATATCTTTTGACCCAGGAGGCTAGCATACAAAGATTAAAATCATCTAGGTTAGTTATGTCCAACCCCCCATACTCCCTCCTAAGAGGGACAACTCCCCAAGCAGCCAAGTGATACTTGTGGTGCCCCTCATAGTTATCCCAAAAGCAATGGGAAAGTTGGGAGTTAATCATATTTAAAGCCCATTTAGGGAATTTAATAATCCTCATTAAATAAGAGAGGATACTGGCTAAACAGGCTTGCACTAGTATAAGCCTCTTGCCATAAGAAAGCAATCTCCCTCTCCACCCAGCTCCTCTCTTAATGATCTTATCAATCACAGGTTGTAGGTCCTCTCTTCTAATTTTGGAGTGGTGTAGGGGGGCTCCTAAATATTTAATAGGGAAGGCCCCAATTTTACAGCCAAAACACTAGGCAAATTTAACAGCCTCATCATGGTCTATGTTAATAGGGACCAAATCACATTTATGAAAATTAATCCTCATCCCCGACATCTGCTCAAAGCACGACAACAACCACTTGAGGTGCTTAGCATTCTCTAGATTATTATCCGGAAACAACAGTGTGTCATCAGCATATCGCATGCTGATCACTCCAGCAGGTGTATTAGGAGAAAAAATACCAGAAATATAATTATTATCAACTGCCTTAACTAGTATTCTAGTAAAGACATCTGCAACTATATTAAACAATAAAGGGGAGGTTGGATCACCCTGCCTAACCCATTTACCATCCAGAAAATAATCACTGTTGGTGTCATTTATCCTGACCCCAATAGAACCTTTATTCAATAGAGACTTGATCTTGTTTATTGGTACGTCTCCAACGTATCTATAATTTTTGATTGCTCCATGCTATATTATCTACTGTTTTGAACTATATTGGGCTTTATTTTCTACTTTTATATTATTTTTGGGACTAACCTATTAACCGAAGGCCCAGCCCAGAATTGCTGTTTTTTGCCTATTTCAGTGTTTCGAAGAAACGGAATATCAAACGGAGTCCAAACGGAATGAAACCTCCGGGAACGTGATTTTCTCACCGAACGTGATCCAGGAGATTTGGACCCTACTCCAAGGGAGGCAAGAGGCGGTCACGAGGGTGGGGGGCGCCCCCCTAGGGCGCGCCCCCTGCCTCATGGGCCCCTCGGAGCTCCATCGACATACTCCTTCCTCCTATATATACCTACGTACCCCCAAACGATCAGATACGGAGCCAAAAACCTAATTCCACCGCCGCAACTTTCTGTATCCACGAGATCCCATCTTGGGGCCTGTTCTGGAGCTCCGCTGAAGAGGGCCGTCATCATGGAGGGCTTCTACATCATCATAGCCCCTCCGATGAAGTGTGAGTAGTTTACCTCAGACCTTCGGGTCCATAGTTATTAGCTAGATGGTTTCTTCTCTCTTTTTGGATCTCAATACAATGTTCTCCCCCTCTCCGATGAAGTGTGTTTGTTGAGACCGATGAATTGTGGGTTTATGATCAAGTCTATCTATGAACAATATTTGAATCTTCTCTGAATTCTTTTATGTATGATTGGTTATCTTTGCAAGTCTCTTCGAATTATCAGTTTGGTTTGGCCTACTAGATTGGTTTTTCTTGCCATGGGAGAAGTGCTTAGCTTTGGGTTCGATCTTGCGGTGTCCTTTCCCAGTGACATAAGGGGCAGCAAGGCACGTATTGCATCGTTGCCATCGAGGATAACAAGATGGGGTTTATTTCATATTGCATGAATTTATCTCTCTACATCATGTCATCTTGCTTAAGGCGTTACTCTGTTTTTAACTTAATACTCTAGATGCATGCTGGATAGCGGTCGATGAGTGGAGTAATAGTAGTAGATGCAGGCAGGAGTCGGTCTACTTGTCTCGGACGTGATGCCTATATACATGATCATACCTAGATATTCTCATAACTATGCTCAATTCTGTCAATTGCTCAACAGTAATTTGTTCACCCAGCGTAGAATACTTATGCTCTTGAGTGAAGCCACTAGTGAAACCTATGGCCCCTGGGTCTATTCTCATCATATCAATCTCCATCACTTTATTTTTGCTTTGCTTTTTTACTTTGTCTTTTACTTTTCGCTTTGCATCTCTATATCAAAAATACCAAAAATAGTATCTATCATCTCTATCAGATCTCACTCTCGTAAGTGACCGTGAAGGGATTGACAACCCCTAATCGCGTTGGTTGCGTTGAGCTATTGTTTTTGTGTAGGTACGAGGGACTTGCGTGTGGCCTCCTACTGGATTGATACCTTGGTTCTCAAAAACTGAGGGAAATACTTACGCTACTTTGCTGCATCATCCTCTCCTCTTCGGGGAAATCCAACGCAGTGCTCAAGAGGTACCATTTATCCACTTAGAGCTAAAGCCCTTATTGTGCATAACCTCAATCAAAAATTCTCTATTAATTTTGTCATAAGCTTTCTCATAGTCTAGCTTAAACACAAAGCCTGGTTTATTATTCTTAGCAGCCGAATGAATAATTTCATGAGCAGTTACTATGCTCTCCGCAATAAACCTACCTTTAATAAAAGCAGTTTGGTTCTGGGCAATAATATCATTACACACAGGACCAAATCTGTTACTAGTGCATTTAGAAAGAAAAAAGTTGAAGCTATAGTTAGTCATGGCTAGAGGTCTGAATTTTTCCAACCTCACAGCCTCATTTTCTTTAGGAACTAGAGTGAGGAGGGAGAAATTCAATCTGTAAAGATCCAATTCCCCCATCTCCCAATCTCTAAATAAATAGAAAAGATCCCCCTTAATGACCTCCCAGAATTGTTGATAAAACAAAAAAGGAAAACCATCAGGACCCGGAGCACCTTCAGCATAAGAGCCAAAAACAGCTTCCTTAATTTCTTTTTCAAAGAAAGGAGCATCTAGCCTAGCATTATGAGCATCTGTAACTTTGCTACTATGGTCCCAGAAATCATCACTTAGATTAATATCTAATTTATCCTAGAAACCAAAAGGCTTGCGGTAAAAATCTACAGTAGTTTTCAAAATACCTGGAGTGTCTGTGACCATTCCATCTTCACTTTCCAGCATCAGTATCTGCTTCTTTCTTCTTTTTTGATTAGCCACCGCTTGAAAATACGGTGTGTTCTGCTCTCCTTCCAGAATATCTCTGTCCTTGGATCTCTGTCTGGATTTAATCTCTTCCCTCCCCCAAGTTTCATTTAGTTCACCTGAAATACATTTTATCCTTCGTTTAGAACTAGGAGAAAGAGGGTTAGTTTCTGCAGAAATATCTAAACAATTGTATTCAGCCACCAAGGCTTGCTTCTGTCTATTCTGGGCAGCCTCATAATTAAGCATCTAGCCTTTAATAGCTTCCCCTGGTAACTCTAATTTTAAATTGCGAAACATCAATGGCTTTAGTGCTGTTACATTTAGTATTCCAGGCTTTGCAGACCATATCTCTGAAACCCTCCACTTCTAAACACCACTTTTCTTAGTGTCAACCACCATGGGGGTGTGATCACTGTCCACTCTAGGCAAAGCTTTAAGTTGGGTAGCAGGAAACATAGCATCCCATCCAACAGACATAAAAACTCTGTCAATGGTAGCCATGATCATGTTGTCTTGGTTATTACCCCATGTATATTTTCTGCCAGAATACTTAAGTTCAATCAGGTCAAATTTATTCACCCAATCATTGAACATATCAGCCCAATGATGGTTAATCTGCCCAGTACTTTTATCTTCAGCTTCTCTAATGATATTGAAGTCCCCACCTATAATATTAGGACCATCCCAACCATCTGGGATATTATGCAATTCATTAATAAAATCGAGCTTAAGAGCATCATAAGTAGACCCATACACAGACACCAGCCTCCATTCTTTTTGATCTTGCTTATTCTTCAAGGAGAGATACAAAAAGTATGAATATTACAGAAGCTAATATCAAACAAGTCTTCTTTCACTCATATCAAGAGCCCCCCTGTTGTGTTATCTGCAGGGAGCCACTTTCATAGGAAACCACATCTATTGTCAATGGCTTCCAATTGTAAGGTAGTGAAAGTTTCTTTCTTAGTTTCAGAAAAACAAATAATATCAGGGCATTGAGTTCTAATCAACTCTTGCACCCTCAGAATTTTTCCAGGGATATTTAAGCCTCTGACATTCCAAAAGATGACTATCATTTAATATTAAATTCATACTTCTACTTTTCCTACTACTAACCACCTTAGTCCAAGAGTTGTCAAGGTCCTGGTCCACTTCTATTTGTGCACCAGGAGAATCCCCTGATCTACTTTCACCTCTTGGTGGATACATATTGAACTCCTCTCCAGTGATATCAATATCCGGAGGGAGAAACATATCTGGATTGTTTTCATGGAAAATACCTAACCTCTCTCTCTCCACCTCTTTAATGATAGCTACATTGTGAGAGGCAGAAGATGTATTTCCCAGATTTATTCCAGATATATTTGCAATATTAATTAAATGCTCATTATCTAAGCAAGCAAAAGAGTTAGCCATACCTTTATCCTGCTTGTATTTGGGTATTTCCAAATCCCTCATTCTCTTTAGTTCTTGAGCTTTTTGCAGGGCAGGTTTGCCATCTCTCTTCACCCTGTCACTCATTCTGGTAGCTACTACAGGGCCCCATTTTCCTTTTTTATCCTTTGTAGCAACATCAGATTTTTGTCCATTAGTATCACTTCTCCCTTCAACAGCTTCAAACTGAGGCAAGAGATGGACACCAATGTTCTCCACAGGTTTCTTCTTCACTTTTTCCACATAACTCTTGGCTATAGGAACCCCTTGTAGTTTAGCAAACACTGTTTTCTCTAGGCTTGATTTTACTTCATCAGCGCATATAGTATTGCTCTTTGACTTGTGTCTGGGAGTAGCAGAAGGCATGGGGGTATAATTTGTCTTGCTGACATTATTATCATGACCATTATCCATATATTCCCTAGGAGATCATCATTTTCAAATTCATCCTAGGGATCAGTCCCTTTATCTCGCTTCTTTGGATTAGATGGGTCATCACTACTTTGTCCAGCCACTGCTTCCTCCTCCATAGTAAACTTCAGTAAATACAGTTCATGGTTTATTTCAACTACTCTATCAGTAGGAAATTTCTTTGGATCTTTGACAGCCACCTGAATTCTCACTTTTTCATAGAAGCTTCTGAAAATCAGGTGCCAGTCCACATTAACCAGAATCCCCAGAATGGTGGCTATTTGCACAAAGGTGTTCCAGGTAAACCATTTAGGAGGCAGTCCCTCAATCATTACCCAGGTCTCTGTTAATGAATCATATGATAGTAGATCTCCCAGACAGTCTTCAAAGGAAATTGTAACCCCTTTCTTCTTCAGGTTGATTGAGTCATACTCCACCAATTCTTCAATCTTTTTGTTTGGAGGAAATCTCACAAGGAACTTACTTTTGCTGAATGGCCTTATCTGCCAAGGCCAGTTAGTCTTCCACATATCTGAAAAACATTGTCCCAGCTCCTCAGCAGTGATAACTCCCTCTTCAACTATAACCAGCCCCACATTACCAATATTCAACCATTCATTGTCATTTGTTTCCCCTGTTTCCACATGAAAGAAACCCAACCCTGTATTGGCACTCCCCCAATACTGAGCAGCAGGGTAGGTCTTGTACCAAGCAGGACAAACATCCATGTGATGTCCAAGAGTTTTACACATGAAGCAAACTTTAGGAACAGGGCACATACTAACAAAGTGACCAGGTACCCCACAGTTGTAGCATATAGCCCTAATGAACTTAGGATCCACCTGATAGCTACCTGCCTCATCAACAGTGTCAGAAGTTTGATTTATACCGGCGCCAGCTTCTTGATTTTTCAGAGTCTTAGCCTTCTGCTGAAGGAAATATGCCCTAGAGGCAATAATAAAGTTATTATTTATTTCCTCATATATCATGATAAATGTTTATTATTCATGCTAGAATTGTATTAGGCGGAAACATAATACATGTGTGAATATATAAACAAACAGAGTGTCACTAGTATGCCTCTACTTGACTAGCTCGTTAATCAAAGATGGTTATGTTTCCTAACCATGAACAAAGGAGTTGTTATTTGATTAACGAGATCACATCATTAGTTGAATGGTCTGATTGACATGACCCATTCCATTAGCTTAGCACCCGATCGTTTAGTATGTTGCTATTGCTTTCTTCATGACTTATACATGTTCCTATGACTATGAGATTATGCAACTCCCGTTTACCGGAGGAACACTTTGTGTGCTACCAAACGTCACAACGTAACTGGGTGATTATAAAGGTGCTCTACAGGTGTCTCCAAAGGTACTTGTTGAGTTGGCGTATTTTGAGATTAGGATTTGTCACTCCGACTGTCGGAGAGGTATCTCTGGGCCCTCTCGGTAATGCACATCACATAAGCCTTGCAAGCATTGCAACTAATGTGTTAGTTGTGAGATGATGTATTACGGAACGAGTAAAGAGACTTGCCGTTAACGAGATTGAACTAGGTATTGGATACCGACGATCGAATCTCGTGCAAGTAACATACCGATGACAAAGGGAACAACGTATGTTGTTATGCGGTCTGACCGATAAAGATTTTCGTAGAATATGTAGGAGCCAATATGGGCATCCAGGTCCCGCTATTGGTTATTGACCGGAGACGTGTCTCGGTCATGTCTACATTGTTCTCGAACCGTAGGGTCCGCACGCTTAACGTTACAATGACAGTTATTATGAGTTTATACATTTTGATGTACCGAAGGTAGTTCAGAGTCCCGGATGTGATCACGGACATGACGAGGAGTCTCGAAATGGTCGAGACATAAAGATTGATATATTGGAAGCCTATATTTGGACATCGGAATCGATCCGGGTGAAATCGGCATTTTACCGGAGTACCAAGGGGTTACCGGAACCCCTCGGGGGGTTAATGGGCCTTCATGGGCCATAAGGGAGAAGAGAGGGGCCGGCCAGGGCAGGCCGCGCGCCCCCCTCCCCCCTAGTATGAATAGGACAAGGAAGGGGGGGCGACGCCCCCCTTTCCTCTTCTCCCTCCCCCTTTCCTTCTCCAACAAGGCAAGAGAGGGGGGAGTCCTACTCCCGGTGGGAGTAGGAATCCTCCAGGCGCACCCCTTGGGGGCCGGCCGCACCTTCCCCTCCCTCCTTTATATACGGGGGCAGGGGGGCACCCTAGAGCACACAAGTTGATCTTCGTGATCGTTCCTTAGCCGTGAGCGGTGCCCCCCTCCACCATATTCCACCTCAGTCATATTGTTGCAGTGCTTAGGCGAAGCCCTGCGCCGGTAAAACATCAAGATCGTCACCACGCCGCCGTGCTGACGGAACTCCTCCCCGAAGCTTTGCTGGATCGGAGCCCGGGGAGTGTCATCGAGCTGAACGTGTGCCAAGAACTCGGAGGTGCCGGAGTAACGGTGCTTGGATCGGTTGGACCGGGAAGACGTACGACTACTTCCTCTACGTTGCGTCAACGCTTCCGCTTCGGTCTACGAGGGTACGTAAACAACACTCTCCCCTCTCGTTGCTATGCATCACCATGATCTTGCGTGTGCGTAGGAAATTTTTTGAAATTACTACGTTCCCCAACAGTGGCATCCGAGCCTAGGTTTTTATGGTTTGATGTTATATGCACGAGTAGAACACAAGTGAGTTGTGGGCGATATAAGTCATACTGCCTACCAGGATGTCATACTTTGGTTCGGCGGTATTGTTGGATGAAGCGGCCCGGACCGACATTACGCGTACGCTTACGCGAGACTGGCTCTACCGCCGTGCTTTGCACACAGGTGGCTGGCGGGTGTCAGTTTCTCCAACTTTAGTTGAACCGAGTGTGGCTATGCCTGGTCCTTGCGAAGGTTAAAACGGCATCAACTTGACAAACTATCGTTGTGGTTTTGATGCGTAGGTGAGACTAGTTCTTGCTTATGCCCGTAGCAGCCACGTAAAACTTGCAACAAACAAAGTAGCGGACGTCTAACTTGTTTTTGCAGGGCATGATGTGATGTGATATGGTCAAGGCATGATGCTAAATTTTATTGTATGAGATGATCATGTTTTGTAACCGAGTTATCGGCAACTGGCAGGAGCCATATGGTCGTCGCTTTATTGTATGCAATGCAATCGCCCTGTAATGCTTTACTTTATCACTAAGCGGGAGCGATAGTCGTAGAAGCATAAGATTGGCGAGACGACGACGATGCTACGATGGAGATCAAGGTGTCGCGCCGGTGACGACGATGGTGATCATGACGATGCTTCGAAGATGGAGATCACAAGCACAAGATGATGATGGCCATATCATATCACTTATATTGATTGCATGTGATGTTTATCTTTTATGCATCTTATCTTGCTTTGATAGACGGTAGCATTTTAAGATGATCTCTCACTAATTATCAAGAAGTGTTCTCCCTGAGTATGCACCGTTGCGAAAGTTCTTCGTGCTGAGACACCACATGATGATCGGGTGTGATAGGCTCTACGTTCAAATACAACGGGTGCAAAACAGTTGCACACGCGGAATACTCAGGTTATACTTGACGAGCCAAGCATATACAGATATGGCCTCGGAACACGGAGACCGAAAGGTCGAGCGTGAATCATATAGTAGATATGATCAACATAGTGATGTTCACCATTGAAACTACTCCATCTCACGTGATGATCGGACATGGTTTAGTTGATGTGGATCACGTGATCACTTAGAGGATTAGAGGGATGTCTATCTTAGTGGGAGTTCTTAAGTAATATGATTAATTGAACTTAAATTTATCATGAACTTAGTCCCTGATAGTATCTTGCTTGTTTATGTTTGATTGTAGATAGATGGCCCGTGCTGTTGTTCCGTTGAAATGCGTTCCTTGAGAAAGCAAAGTTGAAAGATGATGGTAGCAATTACACGGACTGGGTCCGTAACTTGAGGATTATCCTCATTGCTGCACAGAAGAGTTACGTCCTGGAAGCACCGCTGGGTGCCAGGCCTGCTGCAAGAGCAACACCAGATGTTATGAACGTCTGGCAGAGCAAAGCTGATGACTACTCAATAGTTCAATGTGCCATGCTTTACGGCTTAGAACCGGGACTTCAACGACGTTTTGAACGTCATGGAGCATATGAGATGTTCCAGGAGTTGAAGTTAATATTCCAACAGAATGCCCGGATTGAGAGATATTAGGTCTCCAATAAGTTCTATAGCTGCAAGATGGAGGAGAATAGTTCTGTCAGTGAGCATATACTCAAAATGTCTGGGTATTGTAATCACTTGATTCAACTGGGAGTTAATCTTCCGGATGATTGCGTCATTGACAGAATTCTCCAATCACTTCCACCAAGCTACAAAGGCTTCGTGATGAACTATAATATGCAAGGGATGGACAAGACGATTCCCGAGCTCTTCGCGATGCTAAAGGATGCGGAGGTAGAAATCAAGAAGGAGCATCAAGTGTTGATGGTCAACAAGACCACTAGTTTCAAGAAAAAGGGCAAAGGGAAAAAGAAGGGGAACTTCAAGAAGAACAGCAAGCAAGTTGCTGCTCAAGAGAAGAAACCCAAGTCTGGACCTAAGCCTGAAACTGAGTGCTTCTACTGCAAGCAGACTGGTCACTGGAAGCGGAACTGCCCCAAGTATTTGGCGGATAAGAAGGATGGCAAGGTGAACAAAGGTATATGTGATATACATGTTATTGATGTGTACCTTACTAATACTCGCAGTAGTACCTGGGTATTTGATACTGGTTCTGCTGCTAATATTTGCAACTCGAAACAGGGACTACGGATTAAGCGAAGATTGGCTAAGGACGAGGTGACGATGCGCGTGCGAAATGGTTCCAAAGTCGATGTGATCGCGGTCGGCACGCTACCTCTACATCTACCTTCGGGATTAGTTTTAGACCTAAATAATTGTTATTTGGTGCCAGTGTTGAGCATGAACATTATATCTGGATCTTGTTTAATGCGAGACGGTTATTCATTTAAATCCGAGAATAATGGTTGTTCTATTTATATGAGTAATATCTTTTATGGTCATGCACCCTTAAAGAATGGTCTATTCTTATTGAATCTCGATAGTAGTGACACACATATTCATATTGAAGCCAAAAGATGCAGAGTTGATAATGCTAGTGCAACTTATTTGTGGCACTGTCGTTTAGGTCATATCGGTGTAAAGCGCATGAAGAAACTCCATACTGATGGACTTTTGGAACCACTTGCTTATGAATCACTTGGTACTTGCGAACCATGCCTCATGGGCAAGATGACTAAAACACCGTTCTCCGGTACTATGGAGAGAGCAACAAATTTGTTGGAAATCATACATACAGATGTATGTGGTCCAATGAATATTGAAGCTCGTGGCGGATATCGTTATTTTCTCACCTTCACAGATGATTTAAGCAGATATGGGTATATCTACTTAATGAAACATAAGTCTGAAACATTTGAAAAGTTCAAAGAATTTCAGAGTGAAGTTGAAAATCATCGTAACAAGAAAATAAAGTTTCTACGATCTGATCGTGGAGGAGAATATTTGAGTTACGAGTTTGGTCTACATTTGAAACAATGCGGAATAGTTTCGCAACTCACGCCACCCGGAACACCACAACGTAATGGTGTGTCCGAACGTTGTAATCGTACTTTACTTGATATGGTGCGATCTATGATGTCTCTTACAGATTTACCGCTATCGTTTTGGGGTTATGCTTTAGAGACGGCCACATTCACGTTAAATAGGGCACCATCGAAATCCGTTGAGACGACGCCTTATGAACTATGGTTTGGCAAGAAACCAAAGTTGTCGTTTCTAAAATTTTGGGGCTGCGATGCTTATGTCAAAAAGCTTCAACCTGATAAGCTCGAACCCAAATCGGAGAAATGTGCCTTCATAGGATATCCAAAGGGAACTATTGGATACACCTTCTATCACAAATCCGAAGGCAAGACTTTTGTTGCTAAATTCGGAAACTTTCTAGAGAAGGAGTTTCTCTCGAAAGAAGTGAGTGGGAGGAAAGTAGAACTTGATGAGGTAACTGTACCTGCTCCCTTATTGGGAAATAGCACACCACAGGAACCGGTTTCTGTGACGTCTAAACCAATTAGTTAGGAAGTTAATGATGATGATCATGGAACTTCAGATCAAGTTACTACAGAACCTCGTAGATCAACCAAAGTAGATCCGCACCAGACTGGTACGACAATCCTGTTTTGGAAGTCGTGATACTAGATCATGATGAACCTACGAACTATGAAGAAGCGATGGTGAGCCCAGATTCCGCAAAATGGCTTGAAGCCATGAAATCTGAGATGGGATCCATGTATGAGAACAAAGTGTGGACTTTGGTTGACTTGCCCGATGGTCGGCAAGCAATTGAGAATAAATGGATCTTCAAGAAGAAGACTGACGCTGACGGTAATGTTACTGTCTACAAAGCTCGACTTGTCGCAAAAGGTTTTCGACAAGTTCAAGGGATTGACTACGATGAGACCTTCTCACCCGTAGCGATGCTTAAGTCTGTCCGAATCATGTTAGCAATTGCCGCATTTTATGATTATGAAATTTGGCAGATGGATGTAAAAACTGCATTCTTGAATGGATTTCTGGAAGAAGAGTTGTATATGATGCAACCAGAAGGTTTTATCGATCCAAAGGGAGCTAACAAAGTGTGCAAGCTCCAGCGATCCATTCATGGACTGGTGCAAGCCTCTCGGAGTTGGAATAAACACTTTGATAGTGTGATCAAAGCATTTGGGTTTGTATAGACTTTTGGAGAAGCATGTATTTACAAGAAAGTGAGTGGGAGCTCTGTAGCATTTCTGATATTATATGTGGATGACATATTACTAATCGGAAATGATATAGAATTTCTGGATAGCATAAAGGGATACTTGGATAAGAGTTTTTCAATGAAAGACCTCGGTGAAGCTGCTTACATATTGGGCATCAAGATCTATAGAGATAGATCGAGACGCTTGATTGGACTTTCACAAAGCACATACCTTGACAAAGTTTTGAAAAAGTTCAAAATGGATCAAACAAATAAAGGATTCTTACCTGTACTACAAGGTGTGAAATTGAGTAAGACTCAATGCCCGACCACTGCAGAAGATAGAGAGAAAATGAAAGATGTTCCCTATGCTTCAGCCATAGGCTCTATCATGTATGCAATGCTGTGTACCAGACCTGATGTGTGCCTTGCTATAAGTTTAGCAGGGAGGTACCAAAGTAATCCAGGAGTGGATCACTGGACAGCGGTCAAGAACATCCTGAAATACCTGAAAAGGACTAAGGATATGTTTCTCGTATATGGAGGTGACAAAGAGCTCATCGTAAACGGTTACGTTGATGAAAGCTTTGACACTGATCCGGACGATTCTAAATCGCAAATCGGATACGTATTTACATTAAACGGTGGAGCTGTCAGTTGGTGCAGTTCTAAACAAAGCGTAGTGGCGGGATCTACATGTGAAGCGGAGTACATAGCTGCTTCGGAAGCAGCAAATGAAGGAGTATGGATGAAGGAGTTCATATCCGATCTAGGTGTAATACCTAGTGCATCGGGTCCAATGAAAATCTTTTGTGACAATACTGGTGCAATTGCCTTGGTAAAGGAATCCAGATTTCACAAGAGGACCAAGCACATCAAGAGACGCTTCAATTCCATCCGGGATCTAGTCCAGGTGGGAGACATAGAGATTTGCAAGATACATACGGATCTGAATGTAGCAGACCCGTTGACTAAGCCTCTTCCACGAGCAAAACATGATCAGCACCAAAGTTCCATGGGTGTTAGAATCATTACTGTGTAATCTAGATTATTGACTCTAGTGCAAGTGGGAGACTGAAGGAAATATGCCCTAGAGGCAATAATAAAGTTATTATTTATTTCCTCATATATCATGATAAATGTTTATTATTCATGCTAGAATTGTATTAGACGGAAACATAATACATGTGTGAATATATAAACAAACAGAGTGTCACTAGTATGCCTCTACTTGACTAGCTCGTTAATCAAAGATGGTTATGTTTCCTAACCATGAACAAAGGAGTTGTTATTTGATTACCGAGATCACATCATTAGTTGAATGATCTGATTGACATGACCCATTCCATTAGCTTAGCACCCGATCGTTTAGTATGTTGCTATTGCTTTCTTCATGACTTATACATGTTCCTATGACTATGAGATTATGCAACTCCCGTTTACCGGAGGAACACTTTGTGTGCTACCAAACGTCACAACATAACTGGGTGATTATAAAGGTGCTCTACAGGTGTCTCCAAAGGTACTTGTTGAGTTGGCGTATTTCGAGATTAGGATTTGTCACTCCGACTGTCGGAGAGGTATCTCTGGGCCCTCTCGATAATGCACATCACATAAGCCTTGCAAGCATTGCAACTAATGTGTTAGTTGTGAGATGATGTATTATGGAATGAGTAAAGAGACTTGCCGTTAACGAGATTGAACTAGGTATTGGATACCGACGATCGAATCTCGTGCAAGTAACATACCGATGACAAAGGGAACAACGTATGTTGTTATGCGGTCTGACCGATAAAGATCTTCGTAGAATATGTAGGAGCCAATATGGGCATCCAGGTCCCGCTATTGGTTATTGACCGGAGACGTGTCTCGGTCATTTCTACATTGTTCTCGAACCGTAGGGTCCGCACGCTTAACGTTACAATGACAGTTATTGTGAGTTTATACATTTTGATGTACCGAAGGTAGTTTGGAGTCCCGGATGTGATCACGGACATAACGAGGAGTCTCGAAATGGTCGAGACATAAAGATTGATATATTGGAAGCCTATATTTGGACATCGGAATCGATCCGGGTGAAATCGGCATTTTACCGGAGTACCGAGGGGTTACCGGAACCCCCCGGGGGGTTAATGGGCCTTCATGGGACATAAGGGAGAAGAAAGGGGCCGGCCAGGGCAGGCCGCGCGCCCCCTCCCCCCCCCTAGTCCGAATAGGACAAGGAAGGGGGGGCGGCGCCCCCCTTTCCTCTTCTCCCTCTCAGGGAGTCCTGGATTAGGGGGTGTTCGGATAGCCGGACTATACCTTCAGCCGGACTCCAGGACTATGAAGATACAAGATTGAAGACTTCGTCCCGTGTCCGGAAGGATCTTTTCTTGGCGTGGAAGGCAAGCTAGGCGTGCGGATATTCAAGATCTCCTACCATTGTAACCGACTCTGTGTAACCCTAACCCTATCAGGTGTCTATATAAACCGGAGGGTTGTAGTCCGTAGGACAACCATCATCATACACAATCGTACCATAGGCTAGCTTCTAGGGTTTAGCCTCCTTGATCTCGTGGTAGATCCACTCTTGTACTACCCATATCATCAATATTAATCTAGCAGGAGTAGGGTTTTACCTCCACCGAGAGGGCCCGAACCTGGGTAAAATAAAGTGTCCCTTGTCTCCTGTTACCATTCGACCTTGACGCACAGTTCGGGACCCCCTACCCGAGATCCGCCGGTTTTGACACCGACATTGGTGCTTTCATGTAGAGTTCCTCTGTGTCGTCACTTTTAGGCCCGATGGCTCCTTTGATCATCAACAACGATGAGGTCCAGGGTGAGACTTTCCTCCCCAGACAAATCTTCGTCTTCGGCGGCTTCGCTCTGCGGGCCAATTCGCTTGGTCATCTGGAGCAGATCGAAAGCTATGCCCCTGGCCATCAAGTCAGGTTTGGATGCTTAAACTACACGGCAGATATCCACGGAGACTTGATCTTCGACGGGTTCGAGCCACAGCCAAGCGCGCCGCACTATTTCGAGGGGCATTATATGGCTCTGCCTCCGAATAGTACCCTGGAGGCCGCACACGCTCCGGACCCGATCATTGACTCGGGGCCCGCAGCGTTCTTCGAGGATGAACGGTTGGACGTCACCTCGGGGGCTGCGATCTCAAAGGCGATCGAGCCGAACGCCAGCCCCGCACTCCGCACGGCCCATGACTCGAAGCAGTCGGATTCTTCTCCGAACTCCGGGCCTTCCGTGCCCCCGCCGATCGAATCTGATTGGGCGCCTGTAATGGAGTTCACCGCTGCGGATATCTTTCAGTGCTCACCTTTCGGTGACATCCTGAACTCTCTCAAGTCTCTCTCTTTATCAGGAGAGCCCAGGCCGGACTATGGTCTGCGAGGTTGGGATTCGGACAACGAAGAAATTCAAAGCCCACCCACCACCCACTTAGTAGCCACTGTCGATGATTTAACCGACATACTTGACTTCGGATCCGAAGACTTCGACGGTATGGACGACGAAGACGGAGAAGAACTAGGACCAGCACCTATAGGGCACTGGACCTCCACCCCACCTAACGATGTATTCATGGTCGATACCACTACAGGAAACGATAACGAGGAAAAATGGGGCGAAAAAAGGGGTAAACCCTCCGAAAAGCAGTTAAAGCGGTGACGTAGACGCCGAGCCAAGCCCCGCCTCGATCAAGACCCAGCCATAGAGCAGGATGAGCCGGTAGACGACGAGCATGCCTCAGAGCAGCCGTCCGAACAGGGCAACACAGATAGAGAGGACAGACAGCCCTCCCCCGGCCATAACAGAACTCCGGACGATCTCACGCCGGATAAAACCACGGAGCAGAAGAATCTCCACGAAAGGCTCGTTGCCACAGCACGCAGCCTAAAAAAGCAGAAGCGGAAGCTAAAGACGGCAGAAGATGCACTCAGAACAAGATGGAGCAAGGTAATCAAGACCGCAGACAAATACGGTGGCAGCCGCCGCACCAAAAGCTATCCGAAGAGAAAACTACTGCCCGAATTCGACCAGGAGGCCCTAGAGCCCCCACATTTAAAAAATAAAAAAGCCACACGGTCGGATAGACGACCCCACGGCCACCATAAAATGGCAAGCGGCGCCGCACTCAATGCGGCATGCGACCCAATTAAAGACTCGCATCATGGCCCAGCCGGGTCCATTTACGGGCCAAGAAAGCAAGCTCTCACAAGCAATGCAAAAAATCCATCATCAGAATCCGGCACACCCAAATACAGGGGCGCCGCACACCCCCTATGTTTCACCGATGAGGTCTTGGAATATGAATTTCCAGAGGGATTCAAACCCGTCAACATAGAGGCGTACGATGGAACAACAGACCCTGGAGTCTGGATCGAGGATTATATCCTCCACATACATATGGCTAGAGGAGATGATCTCCACGCCATAAAATATTTACCCCTTAAGCTTAAAGGGCCAGCACGGCACTGGCTTAAAAGCCTTCCCGAAAACACAATTGGAAGTTGGGAAGAGCTCGAGGATGCTTTCCGAGCAAATTTTCAAGGGACCTATGTCCGCCCCCCGGACGCAGACGATCTCAGTCACATAACTCAGCAGCCCGGAGAATCAGCTCGACAGTTCTAGAACAGATTCCTCACTAGAAAGAATCAGATAATGGATTGTCCGGACGCCGAAGCCCTAGCAGCTTTCAGGCATAATGTCCGAGACGAATGGCTCGCCAGACACCTCGGCCAGGAAAAGCCAAGAACAATGGCCGCACTCACAAGCCTCATGACCCGCTTTTGCGCAGGAGAGGACAGCTGGTTGGCACGATGCAGCCCCAGCGACCCAAGTACATTAGAAATCAGGGATGGAAACGGAAAACCGCGGCGAAATAAGGACCGTCGCCGAATCAAAGGAAAAAGTCCGAAGAGCACGGCAGTCAATGCCGGATTCAAAAGCTCACGGCAAAATCAGACAAAACCACCCCTTCAGGATAATAGGGATGATCCGTCCAGCTTAAATAGAATCCTGGACAGAATATGTCAGATACACAGTACTCCCGGGAAGCCTGCCAATCACACCCATAGAGACTGTTGGGTTTTTAAACAATCCGAAAAGCTTAACGCCGAACACAAGGGGCTTGATACACCAAGTGAAGAAGAGGACGAACCCCAAAGGCAGAACACCAGGAAACAAAAGGACTTCCCGCAAGAAGTCAAAACAGTGAACTCACTTCACGTAACAAAACGTGTGGCACCCATAAAGGTACGCACAATCAAACCTACCCCTCAGGAATCCCGCCACTGATCACTAAAGCCAATCATTTTTTATCAGCTAGATTATTCCAGAAATATCAAAAACGCAGGTCGGACTGCCCTGATACTGGATCCAATAATCAACGGATTCCAGTTTACCAATGTCCTTATGGACGGCGGCAGTGGACTAAACCTGATATATCAGGATACAATCCACCGCATGGGCATAAACCCAGCAAGAATCCGCCACAGCAAAACCTCCTTTCAAGGGGTAGCACCAGGCCCGGACACCCATTGTATGGGTTTTCTCCGGCTTCTAGTCATATTTGGCTCTGCCAATAACTTTCGTCGCGAAAAGCTGACCTTCCATGTAGTCCCGTTTTCAAGTCGCTATCAAGCACTAATGGGACACGGAGCTTTCGCTCGCTTTAATGCAATACCGCATTATGCATCTCTCACGCTTAAGATGCCCGGTCCTCGAGGCATCATCTCTTTAAAGGGAGCGCACTAAAATACGCTCCTCCAAACGGAGGATTGCGCGGCCGCTTAAACAGCTGCACAATAAAGTGGCCCCGCCAGCCAAATGACTTTTTCGATATAAGTCATTAAAGGCCACGGACCCGGACTCAACGAGTTCGGCACAAGTCCATCATCAATGCAGGTTTAGTACGCCATATACCCCCATACCAGGGGCTGTACGCAGAGACAATAAAGCTCAACCTTATATATTTTTTACTTTATATTTTGTTTATTATCCTTTTTGTTCCGCACGACCCATTTTCAATTTAGTTCCTCTCTTTTACAGATGAACGTCGTGCGGCGCCCATCCAGGACATGGCACAGTGGAGACACAGGCGTAGACGTGCAGTAGGGACCCGTACTAAAGGATTCTTTTTAGATTAAGACCCTGCGTAAACCTTTTTTACTGTCTCTTGCTGCTATACATCCCCTGGTTTTTTCTGCTATAACCAAGGAGGAGGCTGGCGTTTTGGCATGTGGCCACGCCAGAATTCTTGCTCGTACCTGGACACTAGGGGCTCTTTTCTTTTGTTTAAGGGTGTTGTTTCACACGCACTCACAAAGACCGAACACCGTAAGGAGTGTTCGGCGTCACGAGTTTTGGCACTATATGCATCAGCTCCGAATCATGTCTTTGGTCAAATGTTGGGTTGCCCGGCTCCTGAGTTAGGCTACCTTACGTTCCGCTTTATCGGTTAAGGTAGCACCAGGAGAACTACTGCGATTATGCCCCGGTTCGGCCGGGCGAGCACCTCAGTAGAGAAAGCCGAAAACTGACTGTCATGATGTAGCGTGAGACTGGTCGCCACTCGATGACTTATAGGAATTTATCGAATTCCTCCGTTTTGACGAGGCGCCGCTTCCCGGTCAGGCACGTATGCACCCCGAATTCGGGTAAATGCAGTCGCCACTAAGGGGCTACCTAAAGAGTCCCACTGTCAAGCTCCTATGGCTAAGTGAAAGTGTTAAAGCATTATAGTCCGGTTGCCTAGCCCGCTGCGCTATCACCTCCTTTGTAGGACCAAGACGTTGGGTTAAGTGTGAAAATGCGTCTTCTGCGCGCACCCCCGCACTATGTGCGTGGGGGCTGAAGCCAACGACTGCAATCTTCCAGAATTTATATATTTAAACGGCCGCACGGGAGGTGTTCCTAATACTTGAAGGCACAAGTCTAAAAATATGCCTCTACAATTTATCAAAATACTGTTTCATGATTACATGTGCTATCATAATATAGCATCCTTCGAGCACTGCGTCTCTATTATGCGAGCGCCTTCGAGGACTTCCTCAAAATAGTGCTCGGAAGGTATTCGGCTTTTATCCGAATCCCGGGACGCAACAACGGCGGGCTCCATATCTGCCCAGTATGTCTTGACACGGGCAAGAGCCAGCCGAGCGCCCTCTATGCACGCTGACCTCTTCATAGCATCGATACGTGGCACCACGTCGAGAAATTGCTGCACCAAGCTGAAATAACTCTTCGGCATCGATCTCCCCGGACACAGATGATCCGTGACGTACTTCATGGCGAGTCCGGACAACCTATTCAGTTCGGCCCATTGGGCCAGGCGATCGTCCACTGCAAGTGGACGCTCTGGATTGATGAATTGCGACCAGAAGAGCTTCTCCACTTCATGACCCTTCTTATCTTGAAAGTGTTTGGTCGCATCAGCAGCACTAGCCGCCAAATCCAGATAGGTGTCCTCTACACTCCACGCTCGGTCCAACGGGGCAAACCTCGGGTCACAAAATTTTCTCCGCAGCAAGAAGGGCTTTCCATCCGCAATTAGTCCGGCTTGACGTAGCTCTTCCCTTGCCGCTCTCGTTACAGAGCGGGCGTCCTTGGCGTCAGTAACAGCCTTCTCTAAGCTCGTTTGCCTCGCCCGACCTTCTTGTTCAAGAAGCTTGCAATGGTCAGTAGCACTTTTTAACATTACGGCCATATCAGCCACCTCCTCCTTGCTTCGGCAATGGGCAGCCTGTTCGGCTCTCAGCTCTTCAAGGGCTTTCACGGCAGCCGCATCACTTTTTCTGGCTTGTTCCTTTGCTCGGGCGAGTTCGGCCCTAAGACCTTCCACGGCGGCCGCACCATCTGCGTCAAGCATACACACGGTAAGATATTGACATAAAGCTCCTCTTACTCAAAATCGCCCAATGATTTCAATACCTTGAGCACCATCAAGCCGCTTGTTAACAAGCACGATGTCGGCTTCTACCTCATCCAGTTGTCTCTTTAGTTCGGCAAATTCACGAGTCCGGCTTGAGTCCGGACAATCAGCCACCTACATATAAAGGTGCCACTTAAAGGACCTGGGATTAAGATCCTCTGCGCGCCGTACATCTTTACGACGCACAGAGTCTCAGGGGCTACTATCTACACAGGGCGCACTTTACTTATGCGCAATTAACACAAATATATGTTATTAAAACGTACCTCAAGGCCTGCCAGTAAACTCTTGACGGCCTCGTGCAGTCCGCTTTCTGCGGATGAAATCTTTTCAATCACCGTGCTCATTAACGCGTGATGCTCCTCTAAGACAGAGGCTCGCCCCAGCAGAATCTTTAGCTCCTCCGGCCGAACACCAGATGGTGACGGACTCGTCCCGTGGCCTTCCTCAAAGGCCGGACACGGAGAACCTCGGGGGGCTGCATGGCCGCCATCCGCCCCTAGCGGATCCGGAGAAATCCCCCGCGACGACACTTCAGCGTTGCCCGCCTTGCTAGGCGATACAGAAGGAGGAGGCGTTCCGCTCTCCATCATCTCTGGAATAAGATCCCCCGAGGACGAGTTCTGCTGAGAAGGGCTGAGGTCCGAACTACAAAGTAAAGTTTCGGTTAAAACTTCTCAGATATAAATCAAGGATTTCTCTTAAAAGAATAACTCTTCTTCTACTTACGGCTCGCTGGAGAGCTATTCCCTTTGAGGGTTTAGTTCGGCCAAGGGGCTCCCCGGCATCGGGCCCTCTGACAAGGATTCTTTCCCCCGCTTCGAAGCTATGGTTTCTGGGTCATCAGAGGCGGCCCTTTTCTTTCCCTTAGGAGGGGAATTATCGATTCCCCCCTTCGGAATGGTCTCTTTCGAAGAGGCCATGGTCTCCTTGTCTGCCCCCTTATTTCCCTCCAAAGGCACTACCTCTAGCATCCTGACTAGCATAGGATCCAGCCTGGTTTCAGGAAGGGGAACCAGACACCGGATCAGCTTCGCCTTCGCTATCCACTCCTGTTTAAAAGGAGAAGTGCTGTTAAGGAGCAAGTTAATTATGCGGATAGAAGGTCCGGGCGCAAGGTCACCTACTTGAGTATCCGGGCGATTGCGGCTTAAACCAGCATCCTCAGTCAAATCCGGACTCACTTCTTGTGATCCGAAGAACAGTATATACATCTCCATAGGCGTCACGCCCATAAAATTCTGGAGAACTCGCGGTCCCTCTAGATTGAATTCCCACAAGCGAAGGGGGCGACGTTGGCCGGGCAGTGTCCGGCGAATCAGCATGACTTGTGTCACCTTGACCAGGTTGAGGTCTCCCTTCAAGAGATCCTTAATGTGGCCCTGCAGCAGAGGAACGTCTTTGGGCAAGCCCCGATCTAACCCTGTGTTGATCCACGATGCTAACCGTGGTGGGGGACCCGAGCGAAAGGCCGGAGGCGCCACCCATGCGGTGCCACGAGGAGCGGTGATGTAGAACCACTCATGTTGCCATAAGCCAAGCTCCTCTTGAAAAGCGCCCTCGGGCCATGGAGCGTCGGCATTTCTTTTTATAGCAGCGCCTCCGCACTCTGTGTGGCGCCCCTCGATTATCTTCGGTTCTACTTTGAAGGTCTTGAGCCATAATCCAAAGTGAGGGGTAACACGGAGGAACGCTTCGCACACAACTATGAACGAGGAGATATGGAGGATGGACTCCGGAGCTAGGTCGTGGAATTCCAGCCTATAATAAAGCATCAGCCCCCTTACAAAGAGATCCATTGGGAAGCCTAATCCCCGAAGGAAGTGGGACATGAACACCACGCTCTCACCGGGATGAGGGCTAGGGATCACCTGTCCTTGAACAGGCAGCCTGTGCGGAATCTCACTGGTCAGGAATCTAGCTTCCCTCAACCTTGAAACGTCCTCCTCCGTAATAGAGGAGGGCATCCATTGGCCTTGGAGGTCGGAGCCGGACATTGTCGAAGGTCCGATGCGCCCGGAATCTGGAAGCCTAGGGTGTTGGAACTCGAGGCGACGGGCGAGCTCGTTTTGAGAATAGGAGCGGGGAACAGGGCCTTGGTCTCTTTATAAGAGGCAGAATACCAAGAGCCCTCCCCGTAACCGTCTTGGACTAGCCTTTAATTAAGGCAAGACGTGCTAACGGGCACGATTGGGTTATCCACATCCGTATTAATGAGAATCCCGTTAAAAGGGGCACACGATCTCTGCTTTGACAAGACGTGCCAAGGAAACCGCCTCGCTAAACGCGCCGAGATGGAACGATGAAAATAATTTATATAGAAGGCTTGGTCGCAGTGTTATGACGCACTGCGGAATACGTCAGCAGATTTGATTTGTGTTAATATTATTCTCTATATGGCAATATGTGGAAACTTATTTTGCAGAGCCGGACACTATTTTTTGGTGTTTGTAATCTTCTTGAAGAACTTGGAGGAGGAACCCACCATGCAATGCCGAAAACAATCTGCGCGCCGGACTCGTCGTCATTGAAGCCTGGTTCAGGGGCTACTGAGGGAGTCCTGGATTAGGGGGTGTTCGGATAGCCGGACTATACCTTCAGCCGGACTCCAGGACTATGAAGATACAAGATTGAAGACTTCGTCCCGTGTCCGGAAGGATCTTTTATTGGCGTGGAAGGCAAGCTAGGCGTGCGGATATTCAAGATCTCCTACCATTGTAACTGACTCTGTGTAACCCTAACCCTATCCGGTGTCTATATAAACCGGAGGGTTGTAGTCCGTAGGACAACCATCATCATACACAATCATACCATAGGCTAGCTTCTAGGGTTTAGCCTCCTTGATCTCGTGGTAGATCCACTCTTGTACTACCCATATCATCAATATTAATCTAGCAGGAGTAGGGTTTTACCTCCACCGAGAGGGCCCGAACCTGGGTAAAATAAAGTGTCCCTTGTCTCCTGTTACCATCCGACCTTGACGCACAGTTCGGGACCCCCTACCCGAGATCCGCTGGTTTTGACACCGACACCCTCCCCCTTTCCTTCTCCAACAAGGCAAGAGAGGGGGGAGTCCTACTCCCGGTGGGAGTAGGAATCCTCCAGGCGCACCCCTTGGGGGCCGGCCGCACCGTCCCCTCCCTCCTTTATATACGGGGGCAGGGGGCACCCTAGAACACACAAGTTGATCTTCGTGATCGTTCCTTAGCCGTGTGCGGTGCCCCCCTCCACCATATTCCACCTCGGTCATATCGTTGCAGTTCTTAGGCGAAGCCCTGCGCCGGTAAAACATCAAGATCGTCACCACGTCGTCGTGCTGACGGAACTCCTCCCCGAAGCTTTGCTGGATCGGAGCCCGGGGAGTGTCATCGAGCTGAACGTGTGCCAAGAACTCGGAGGTGCCGGAAACTGCATCTGTTGTGGCCACTGCGGCATCTGATTGTAGTGGTTGCCCCAGCCCCCTCCATGGTAACCAGGGAACATGTGGCTGGGAGGAACCATATTCGGTCCAGGCATCAGCGGCGCAATCGGTGGTCTGGAGAAGATATTCATAGGGGGCCTGAATTTTGCGCAGGGGGCCTAGTTGGAGGAACAGTGGGGACGATCGTCGGAGCTGTAGGTCTCCCCAACTCATTCCTCCCCCTTCCCGCCGCATATCTTCCTCCTTCCCTTGAATTTTCTCGACCTCCTCCACCAGCCATCTTCTTAACAACCTCCGCAAACGCAATCCGCCCAGTCTGCCTAGACCACAGATCTCTCGAAAAACTGAATTGCTTTGGTGGTGGTAGCTGATCTGATCTCCCTATAGGGTGGCAGTCTTCGGCAAAGAACTCGCCCTTCTCTACCAACTCCTTCCTGATCCAGACCTGGTTTCGATTAGAGGCCCTCTGGCGGCGAACCCTAGCACGGGGGGATTTATCGGCCTCTCGAGAATTGCCACTGGAAGGCGTATTATCATTATGCGCCTCCTTCGTCACCCCACTAGAATCGGCGGTCACCACTGCGCCATGTGGCCCCTTCTCGGCCCGTCCGATTTCACCTCTCCCAAGCAGAAGAACCCTCCTGGCTTTGCCGTTGACTATTTTACTCGGCGAGGTCATCACCAACAGCGGCGGCGAGGCCCGCCTACTGGCCAGTGAGGCCCTTTTCCCCTCAATCTGATGAATCTCTATCCGACCAACAAACTGACTTGGAGAGCCTGGCGGCGTGGAACGCATCATATGGGCAGCCGAGCTCAATCCCGACTGGACGCCGGTGGCCAGGATGAGATTTGCAGCGGCGCACCTGATGGTATCACCCCCAGCAAGCACTCCCATCGCAGCGCCCTCCGGGGATCCTCTGACTTTGCCTCCGCCCTCGCCCACATCACGAACGCGGCCGGCGAGGAGTGAGGAAAGGCAGGCATCCTCATCCTCTCCTCCGTCGTGGCCTCGTTGTAGATCTGCTTCGCCAGGATCCTCTGCTCTCCTCTGGCAAACCTCTGCATACCTGGCCGCCGCAACTCGCGTGTCTGAATCCCTCGCCGCCGCCGCCGCCTGATCTGCCGCCTTCCACTCCTGAACACGCCGGATCCACGCCGCAGCGGCGTCGCGAATCCTGGTCGCCCGCTCCACCCACCCCCGAGCCCCAGTCGCCATGAGTACCCCCTGCGGAACCGGTGAAATCAATCTCACCATCTCCGCGAAGGCTTCGTGGATGTGGGGAGGGAATTGAGAGGGAGAAGGGGGAGGGGGAGCGGCCTCGGCCGCCGTCCTCAGGCCTCGCCGCCGTGGAGGCATGCCGCGAGGTCGGAGCGGCTAGATCTGCGGTGGGGGCAATGGCGAGCGGGAGGCCTGGAGTCGCCGTGGTTGCGCGAGCGTGGGAGCGTGGGAGCGCGCGAGCGTGAGCCCTTAGGGGAAATAGAGCACAGTTATGCATATGTTTGAGATTATACCAAATGGGGTCATGAGGCCTAGGCTCCACTTGAGCGGCAAGTTGAGTGATCAGGCGATGACTTTGGATGTCTTTCCAGGACAAATGTGGGTAAATTTCTGCCATTTTCACCTTTGTGAGCAAATCAAACAACTCTTCTTTCTTCTTCTCAAATTCCCTTTCCAGCTCGCCGCGAGGCCTTGCACCAGATGTCGGCTGGCCACACAACATGATCGGATTCATATTAGTATGGTTTCCTTGATAGAAATGTATGCCATACTAAGAGATATATTGTCAGAAAATTATATAAAAACAAACCCTGTCATACATAGTTCAGACTTGGTCACACCTGGAATCAATTAGCGGCATGGATATTAACCTTTTAGGAGAAAAAATAAAAGTTCCCAAAAATACCCACACACAGAAAGAAAGTAGGAAGAGAAAGGCTTGGTCACACCTGGTAATGGGCTTCGGTCCGCTAAGGAATTGACTGACAAAATATGTGGTCGGTATATTTAACACATCGCAAAGACAGAGAACAAACCCGAAAAAAAGAATGTAGCTAGGTCCCGGTCGACTGGACTGAATCGAGTAGCATAACATGTAAGAAAAAAATAACAAATAATTGATTTTTTTTTCTTTTGCACGGATCTCACGTAAGATTTGACTAATATAATATCGACTGGCAAGACTAAAAAAGAATAACAGATGAATCGTAAAGCAAGATCATTAACACACAGCACGGACTGACACAAAATAAAATTCCAGACAACATACATACAGCTAAATGAATAAAATAGCAAAGACCTTCTATATACTTTTTCCGTAATGAAATATAAGAGCCTTTAGATCACTCACTATTTGATTTAAACGCTCTTATATTCCTCAGAGAGGCAGTACTTAAAGAAAAAGTAAGCAAACTTGTGTAATACGTTTTTTTTTTCCACCGTGCGGGAGAGATGAAAAAACAACGAATGCATGCATGCATGGCTGCATTCGTGTCCGTCCAGCAGCCTCACCCATCTCTCTTCTCGTTCGTACGAACCGAGCGAACGAGCGAGCGAGCGAGGCCCCAAATTAAGGATCGTCGATGGAGCAGCTCCGGCAGGTGGGCGAGGCCCTCGGCGGCATCGCCGCCCTCATGGCCTTCCACCACGAGCTCCGCGTCAACCCGCGCCAGTGCCGCCTCCTCGCCGACGCCTGCGAGCTGGCCTTCGACGCCGTCGCCGCCGAGGTGCGCGCCTGCCTCCGCTTCGACGACCGCCTCGCCGGCAGGTGGAAGCCCCTCGAGTCCCCGCTGCGCGAGCTCTGCCGCGCCGTCCGCGACGCCGAGCACTACATCCGCCTCTGCTTCGGGGACCTGCACGGCGGCGGCGGCGGGGGCAGCTGGTGGGCGCGCGCGGCCGCGCTCACGCACGGCGTCGAGTCCGTCGAGCTGCACCTCCACGGCCTCCTCTGGTGCGTCGCCGTCGTGCTCGAGGCCGTCGAGGTCGTCGCCGAGGCCACCGCGGCGCTCAACCCCGACGAGCTCGCGCGGCGGCGGGTGCTCTTCGCCCGGGACTACGACAAGGACCTCCTCGATCCGGCGCTGTTCCGGCGAAGCAGGGTGGGCAGGGCGTACCTGGCCACGCAGGAGCTCGCCGCCCGGATGGACACGGCGTGGGCGGAGGACAGGTGGCTCCTCTCCCAGCTGCTCGACGAGATGAGATCCAGGCCCTTGTCGCGGCAGGAGCACCGGATCGCCGACCTCCTGGCCGCGCCGCGCGGGGAGCCGCACCCGGCGTCCGCGCTCCTCCTCGGCGACTTCCACATGCGGCGGCGCCTCGGGGGCAGCCTGAAGGAGGTGCAGTGGATGGGGGAGGCCTTCGCCGTGAAGCACTACGTCGGGGTGGACGCCGACGACGCCGCGGTCGGCGCCGAGGCCGCGCTGCTCACGTCGGTGGCGCACCCGAACGTGGCGCACTGCCGGTACTGCTTCCGCGACGAGGAGAAGCGGGAGGCGTACCTCGTCATGGACCAGATCATGGGCAAGGACCTCGGGAGCTTCTTCAAGGAGGCGAGCGGCAGCGCCAAGCGGCCGCGCGCGCAGCTCCCGCTCGTCGTCGTCGTCGACGCGATGCTGCAGATCGCGCGCGGCATGGAGCACCTCCACTCCAGGAAGATCTACCACGGCGAGCTCAACCCGTCCAACGTGCTCGTCAAGACGCGGGGCGGCGCCGCCGACGCCTACCTGGTCGTCAAGGTCGCCGGGTTCGCCGGTGACCCTGCCGCAGCCGTGACCAGCCCCGGCCGGAAGGCGTCGCACGCTGCCGCCGCCGGCGCAAACGCAAACGCGAACGCCAGTGGCAATGGCAGCGTCAACCCCTGCATCTGGTACGCGCCGGAGGTGCTGGAGAACGACGAGCCCGGGCAGGCGGCGGCGAGGCGCACGGAGAAGGCGGACGTATACAGCTTCGGCATGATCAGCTTCGAGCTGCTGACCGGCAAGATCCCGTTCGAGGACAACCACCTGCAGGGCGACAACATGAGCAAGAACATACGCGCCGGCGAGAGGCCGCTCTTCCCGTTCCAGGCGCCCAAGTACCTGACCGGCCTCACCAGGCGCTGCTGGCACGGCGACCCGGCGCAGCGGCCGCCGTTCAGCTCCATCTGCCGCGTCCTCCGCTACGTCAAGCGGTTCCTGGTCATGAACCCGGAGCAGCACGGCGGCCAGGCCGACGCGTCGACGCCAGCGCAGCCGCCAACGGCGACGCCAACACCGCCGGTGGACTACCTGGACATCGAGGCGCTGCTGCTGAGGAAGCTCCCGGCGTGGCAGAAGCAGGCGGACGCGGCGCCGCGCGTGGCCGACGTGCCGTTCGAGATGTACGCGTACAGGGTGGTGGAGAGGGAGAGGGGCAAGGCGGCGATGCTGCACATCGGCAGGGGCTCCGACTCCGGCAGCGAGGCCAACTCGCTGTGCGGCGACGAGGGCGTGCACATCGGCGCGACGGTTCCGGACGTCGTGGAAGCGGCCCCAACGTCGAGCCCGCGCGCCAAGACGTGGGCGCGGTCGCCGTCCTCCAAGAGCAGCGGCAGCAGCAGGTTGGCGCCATCGGTGTCATCGCCGCGCAAGCCGGCCGGCAGGGTCGCCGCCGCCAAAGCAGGCAAGTGTCTGTAGCTGCGTTCATCCTTGGAGGTCGCCGTTGAGGGTGGTGATAATAATGGCGTTCGTGCGTGTCTCTGCAGGGTCGCCGCAGAAGTCAAGGTCGATGGGGGTGGTCCGGCAAGCGGCACCGCCGCAGCAGGTCGGAGCCCTCCGACGGACGCCGAGGATAATGTCCGACGGGCAGCTGCAGGCCGCCGTGATCCCACAGTCCCGGCGGCGCGTGGCCGGGGGTCACGCTTCAGACTCCGAACTAGGCTAGAAACGCAAATGCAAGCATGTACTCAGTAGAGAACGCATCTTAGCCAGCAGCAGATTTAACAATAAAATTCAGTACATTCATCAGAAACTCTAATTGTTCGTTCGTCATGTGGCACTTCATCAGTCATACATATGGAAACTACTGACCAACTCAGTGGCAATATGTCACGAATTGCAAACAAATAGACTACGAAATGCAAATTCATGATCAGATTTAGCAGCACTGGTGTCAAGAGTTTTCTTCAGAGACATGCCAATACATCAGCACTTAGCAGCAACACTCGGGAAATGAGAAATGCCAGTCACAAAAAAGATAGTAGATGTGATGCGACAAAGAGTGAAGAAAAGAAGAGAATCATGAAAATCAACTATTAGCAGCACACAGCATGCAGCTTATGTTTCAATCAATCTCAATACAAGGTTCCTCACTGAATAAGACTTTATGAGTCAGGCAAATGCTTTAATGCTTTACAGCCAACTTATTACTTTCCGAAGCGAGAGCAATTAGGGTTCCGGAGCCAGTAGTAGGATATATCGACAAGGGCTGAGAGGGCCTTATGCTGAATGGAGCCTCGGGTCCTATTGTCCTTCTACTCGCCCTGCCTAACAAAAAAAGGGAACTCGACACCTACAAAAATAGAAGTTGATGACACGGACAGCGCTAGGTCCGATTCTTCAGTCTATCCTCATCTCTACTCCTAGAACATCCTTCACGGCCTCGTACGTGACAAACGCGATGGCGATGGAAGGCACCACCTGAAGAGCCATAATACAGGGGCAGTGAATTAGAGAAGAACAATATTGAGATATCCGGGAAGCTTATAGACAACTGTATTGTTCATTAGAAGCATTACCTTCACCGAGTTGGGCACAAGACCCTTGTACAGAGCACCAAATCCTTCGTGGCGAACAGTTTTCCTGAATGCATCAATCATACCATTGTACTGGAGCGCCTCCTTGCCTTCTCCAGTAACAATAGAAGCAGCATGACTCCAGCCAACCATCTGCATCCTTCTCCTGACAACATCAAGAGGGTATGCCACAGTCTGGCCGATGGTTCCAGCCACAGCTCCGCATCCAAGCCTTGTTACTACGTGCAGCTCATTGTCCTTTGCAAGATCAAATGCATTTGACTGGAGGAGCCAGTCCTTCAGAGACTCGTACACAGCAAAGTTAAGGCCAACATAAGGGACCTGCAACAAGAAGGAAACAAAGCATTAAGAGGTAAGTGCCCGTCAGCAAGACACATCACACAAATAGATTACAGTACTAGGCAAGAGGAACATACAACTCCAATCACTGATGGAAGCCAGCCTCTGTATAAAGCACGGAAGCCTTCTTCACGGTACACTGTGCCCAATGCATGAAACATACCACGGTACTGGTAGGGAGACTTCTCTGTCTGCAGAAGTGATATTATTCTCCATTAAAATAGCATATGGAATGAAATTTAAGCGTGTAATAACTTGTATTTAACTATTGACGTCCACAGTATCATGATGACAGAAAGCAATGAAATCTAGACGGTACCTGAACAGTAATCCTACCCCTAACCATATCCATGGGATAAGTAGCAGACATGGCTATGATACCAGCTGTGGCTCCAGCTCCAAGGCGCAAGATTGGACTAAGCTGAGCATTCTCTGTTCACAATAATTAATATGTGACCAAGCGTTAAATCCACAGGACTTCCAGCAATTTATATCAATATGTATGACAACAATTTCTAAAACAAAAATGTATGAAAAGACAGCCAAACATGAATTCTTTAATTAGTTGAGCAAAATCAGTCTGATATGTATGACAGAGGTCTTGAACTATATGTAACCACTAACACAAGGGTATTCAACCCGGGGACCTTTTGTTCCATATTAACCTACCTATGGTTTATAAATTAATAAAAATACAATTTCACATTCAACTTGGTGAGCAGCAACCTTTATAATGCTTAGGCCTCGAGCAGTGACCGAAGTTGGATTAAAGCAACATGTGACTAAGGCGTAAATGCCATATAGGTCAAGAAACGAATGTTATGACAAAATAAACACTACTGGGACAAACAATTCATGCAGAAATGATACTTCCATTTCCTGCATCTAATTATTTTTAAGCAACAAAGACAATATAGTGGTTCAACTCAGATTCAATGAATTGCCTGTAAGATTAGATTAAACAATAAGAACCTAAACAATTTCATAACTCCTAGTTCATGATAGACTGGCCGTCAGTGCCATGAGATGGATAATCTGAGTACACCGATTAAATTTCTCTTTTAATTATTTCCATAAAATGGCAAAGCAAATACAGCAGCCATTGTAGACATGACCAAACACTAGAATCATGTACGGTATAACATGAGGCATGTTTTCACTTCTAAAGAAACGAAGATGCCAAACAAAGGAAAACTAATTTATGCAGTAAGGACAAGGGAAAATGGCATACCATCCCCAGTCTGTTGCCGGTAAAGATACAAAATACCCCTGTAAAAATGGTACAGAAGGAAATAACATATCAAATAGAGCTTACATGAAAACAAGAACATGTCAATACATGGTAATAAAGAAATGCTCCTAACCAATTTCAGGTCAAAACTGTCTCATCGTGCAACAGAGATAAGTTCTGCAAATTGCAAACTACAAATAACTAGGTGGAGGAACGCAAGTGGTTATGCAAGGCAAGAGTAATTGCATCCAATAACCCACCTTGATGCTTGCTCATAGCTGAAGAATTTCACAGCAGAATTTGGGACAATCCTGGCACAGTTAGTTCCATTGCCCTTAAACAGTCCACGAAGACCTTCGGTTCTCCATATATACTTAAGCCCTTGAACAGTACCATTGTACTTGATACTGTGAGGATTTTGAACCTGCAAGGAAGGTAATATAAGAAAAGGTCCAACACAGCAAATTTAACAAAACATTGCCTTTTCAATTTTAGTAACAGATGTATTGGGATCCGGTAACAAGTGTGACCCGACTACTATTAGCATTATTTCCTCATGATGATTCAGAACTGAAAATGTGAGCAACTAGTGTGCACTGAAAGAGGTTTGATTTGAGTGGCCACCACAAATTAGACATGGTTCTATGATTGCAACAAATGTTAATAACTAGCCATAAGACAAAACATGGCTTTAATTATAATAGACAGACCATATCGAACACATTGATATGGTGGATATGTATATTGCATCACATCAATGTTAGCTGATATCATTAATAGAAGAAACTTTTGAAATAATCAAAGAATACAATATTGCTATTAATTTAGTCATCTGATGTCTTAGTACATGGTAAACAGAACAACTTAGGCAAAGACAATTCCATCGATTCATCATTCAATCAACGTGAACAATAACATGCCATAAGATTAAAAGCAAAATGATGATCTACACCTGAAGCAGGATCTTCAATCGCTCAAGCGGAGCAACAGCAGTCCTCGATCTGTGCAAAACAACAAAATAAACAAAACTCATAAGCATACACACCAACCATATCATTGACACGCAGTAATCGATAAGTATTTTTCTAAAGATAAAACAATTATGCATAACATAATCACGTAAATAGCTTGTAACCTTTCATGTGTGTTTCAAGTATGTTTGCAATGTTCTTAATGGCCAGCACAACAACAGAAGAAGAGGAATTCAAGCTTTGACTTCAGCAAATTATAACAACATTTTCTAGCTAGAGTACTAACCAAGGAAGACAAGATCAACCCGCCATAGTCTTGTACCCACCAAATATACTATAACATCACATCAAGTAACCACAGATAGGCAATCAGGGGCTTGGCTTTACAATCATGACATCATGGAGAATCACATGCTTGCAAGTGCACCACTGATTAACACATCGAATTAAGAATGCACCAGTAATTAACATTAAATCCAGATTCTTAAAGCCTGTGGTTAATCGATACTTCTGTGTGTGTTGGAGGGGGTGTAGTTTAGCAACTTGTTCTCAAGAACGCAATGTTTCCAAGTGGCTAAAAAGCAAAGCAAAAGGCAAAGCCAGCTTTGACTCCAGCAACTATAACAACATTTGATAGCTAGAGTCCCAACCAAGGAAGACAAGATCAACTAGCCATGGTCCTGTACCAACCAAATATATAGTATTACATCAAGTAGGCACTTAGATGCTCAGCTTTAGATAATGGGATTTCATGACATCATGAAGAACCACATACTTAAGAAGGTGCCCATAAAGAATGCACCAATAATTGACGCCTCAAATAAAGAATGCGCCAGTAATTAAGATCCAGATCATAAAGCCTGGTGAAACGACTTATTTGGGGGGTTTAGCAACTGTCAGACCAAACTTGGATATAAAATGTCCGCCCAAAGTAGCTCCAATTAAAGGAGCTCATTGTGCAGAATATTAGGGATAGCATTTTTAAAACAGTGAAAAACAACAGCATACAAATTTGACATTGAATTGACTGTAACAGGATGACGAGAAATGCTAATATAACCCCATCCAGTGTTTTTCACCTCAGACTAATGGTCTATCGCTAGGGTTTAAGCGTCAGCAAACTGATCCAAACAAAACAACTAGCATTAGTCAAAATGCTTGACAGCAGAATCTGCCTGACCTACTACAGATCACGAAGCCGTCATGTGTGCACAGGGAAATGGTATAGATCATAGACGAAATTAATCAATCAGATGCGAATTTTAATCGAGACAAACAACTCTACCAAACGAGATCTGAGGGACGCGCGGCAAGGGTTTAAGCGTCCCGAATCCCAGCATCACAGATCGCCATCGCGCCCACCTAACTACATGCATGGACTCGGATGCCAGGCGAATCACGCACATACCAATCGCGTCCACCTGGGAACCTCAATTGGCCCGGGGAACACGCGATTCCGACACGGGCCAGACACCAATCTAACTACAGGAATCGCAACGAAATTGCGCCGAATCTGGGAGCCGCCGCCCGTCGCGAGAGACGCCGCGGAGGGTAGCGAATCGAGGAAGGGGGGAGATGGGGAAGGAGGAGGAGAGGGACTCACAGGCCCCCGGCGACGCCTCCGGCGAAGAGGGACTTGCAGACGGTGAGGACCTGGTGGCCGGGGCCCTTGACGCCCTCGCGCGCGAGCTTGGCCTCCTCGGCCAGGTTGACGATGGTGTTGACGGCCGTGTCGCCCCTGCTCTTCCCCACCACGTCCTCCGATGCCATCTCCTCTCCCGCGCCCGCCTCCCCTCTCGCCCTCCCGGATCGCGCGCGGCGGCGACGGCGGCCTCCCCTCGCCGCGCCTCGGAGGAAGATGCCTGCCCGGGGTTTTTGCGGCGGCGGCGGCGGCGGCGCGAGGAGGGAGGGGGCGCGTGGGCGTGGGCGTGCGGTGGGGAGGGGCGCTGGTGGCTGCCTCCCTCTCTCTATTAACCCATTCCCGGCGTCTCGTTGCGCTATTGGCGCCGCTGCTGTTACGTGCACCCCACTGACCACCAGCTCACGTCCCACTGCGTGTGGGACCGACAGGGCCTCCGGTCCCGCATGGCATGGAGGTAACGTTAGACCTAGCGTGTGCGTGGTGCGTTTCTGTGTGGCTCGCTGGTTTGTGGGAGGTGGCGGGCGGGTGGATCCTCGCCGTCCATGCTTATCCCCCGAAAGCGTCGGCCTCGGGATCAGCGACCGGGGCCCAGCTGTCGGTCACTGTGAGGGAATAGTGTATTGGCGTCACTGTGAGGGAATAGTGTATTGGCGAGACAGATCATCATCAGGGGTAAAAGAGAGAGAGGGGGGAACGGGTTAACGGAAACCTAGATCCGTCGCGATGGGGAGGAGAGGAGAGGAGAGGGGGAAGCTGCTGCGGCGGCTTTTTCCCGCGGCCTGCTGCTGCTGGGCTCCGATCCCATCGCGCATGTCCATCCGGTGGCCCTCTATGCACTTTTTTTTCCCTTCTAAGTTAGTTAATAAAATTTATTAGTTTCGAATTTATTTTCTGCTTTGCTTGGGTCGAAAGGCACGGGGGTTTGGTGCCCGATCATTCATTCATCGCACGCTTTTTATTTTTTTCCCTGAACCGTAATAATGGCCGTGTACTGAAAACTGTGGCCAGTGTTGATGGCGAAGAATGGTTGGTCTCGTTTGTGCGGTGTTTGTACTACGTCGGGGAATTGTGGACAGGAGCTTCGGATCAAGATGAGATCAGGCGCCCTCCGATGGATGTGGACTGTGTATTTGGCCTCTCCTGCACGCGTCGGGCCAATGCGCTCGCCCGTGCAACCTGGTTCACGTATCACACGTCGTTCACCCGCGGTCGTGGCTGGCGACAGTGAAGTTTTTGCTGGACCACCGGCGCAACCTCCGGAGGTGAGGTGCAACCGCGATCACACACACGCCGGTGCTCTGCTCCGCTGGATAAATACGACGGGTACCGGCCTGGGAGAAAAAGACGTGGGTATGGTTTATTCGCCGGTGAATTCGGAGCGCATCTTCCGCGCCAAGGGAGAGACGGATGTGTCGGGAGCTTTGGATGGGTCCAGAGCGGCGTGGCGATGTGGCGGCCCGGTCCATCCATCCATCGATCGACCGGACGTCGCCCTCGGCTTCCCCCCACGACTCCGGCGCCACACCAGTCTGGTGGCCTGGTGCTTGAGATGCGCCTTCAGATAAGGGGGCTGCAGTTATCAGATAAGGAGGAGGCCTACGGTGCACGACAGCTACCCTTTTCTTTTCTTCGTTTTTCTTTTCTTGAGGGACTTTAATTCGTTTTTAGTAGACGGACCGTTTCTTCTTCTTTTTTTCAGGAAGATCAGAGAGATTTATTCATATAAAACCATTCTTGGAACAATTAGCCAAAAGGCTAGACACCAAGAAGCTAGCAGTTTCGCCCAGCCAGCTATCGGACACATTTCAGGGTACAAGCACGCTTTGCACACAGATGCGACGGAAAGTTTGCTGACCTGCTTACATGCTGAATAACGAAAAAGGTAAAAACAACACTAAGCTCTCCTATCTCTACTAGTACAAGAGCCACAATTGAACGAGAATTATGGCGATTATTCCAGAATGTCACCAACTCCATGCAATCAACTTCCATTATAACATGCGAGAACCCTTGGAGAGAAGCAAAACGAACTCCATCTCGCAAAGAAAGATCCTCCATGATCAAGGGGTCTGATATCCTCAAGCATGGCTTGCACCATGCACCTAGAAGGCCCAAGGGGGAACAAGCAACTCCTCCTGCACCCCCCCCCCCCTCCCCGGGCCATCTGCCAAATTGAGGGCTCCGTCAGTGGTGATTTTTACAAAACCATCGCCCGGTGGCCGCCACCCGAAACCTAGTAGCACCAGCGCGTCCTTGCGTGGTAGATGAAGGAGTGCAATAGCCTCCTTCGTAGCTCTAATCATCAATGTGGGATCTCTCCCTTCTTCACCATGCTTGATGCAATTCCTGGAATGCCAAATAGACCACATAATGGTAGTGATCTTGACGTGATCGTCATCTGTAAATCGGGGGTCACATATGATATCCCGCGCCCATGAATCCGGATGAAGACGAGGAAGCCGGATTCCGAACCATGCACATGCCTCTTCCCAGAAGCGTTGGGCATGTGAACAGCATGTTTCAGATCCTCACCCATAGCTAGACATATTTTACATCCACGAATCTCTGCAATATGTCGATAATTGAGGGTGGCCTCATCTGGAACAATCCCACGAATAACTCTCCACCAGAATACTCTTACTTTTGGGATAACATTCAATTTCTACAAAGGCTTTTCCACAATTGTTGATCATCCTCTGAGATCCCAGTAGTCGTCCCTTCCTCTAGAGCCAAATGCTTGTTCTGAGCACAAGAGCACGGTACGCCGTCTTCACAGTGTAGTTGCCAGATTTTTCAAATGCCCAAGCAAGAAAATCATCGCCTCCTCCATGCCGAATAGGGATGTTTAAAATGGCCTCAGCATCTGGAGCAATGAAATTATTCCTGACCACATCTTGTCTCCAAGACCAGTTGGTTGTCTCAATGAGATCCACCACCCGCTCAATGTTGGTGTTCGGTGGCCTAGAGAGAGGTGTCATGGATATCGTTCCTGGAATCCATTTGTCGGTCCAGACAGAGATGGTGCTGCCATCTCCTACACGGGAGATCAAGCCACATCGTAGGGCATCCATCCCTGCCATGATCGCCTTCCAAGTAGTCGAGGCCGACTTGGGCGTAGTAGCGTGCATGAAATCGGTGTTGGGGAAGTAACGTCCCTTCAGTACTCTTGCGCATAGGGAGGTAGGATTTGACAAAAAACACCACCCATGCTTTCCCAACATAGCAAGGTTAAAAAGATGCGGGTCTCTAAACCCCATCCCGCCCTTGCACTTGGGTGTTGCCAGCTCTTTCCAAGACACCCAATGCACTGATTTCTTGTCAAGAGAGGTACTCCAAAAAAATTGGTCATGGGAGAAGTTAGACTCTTACAAACTTTATTGGTTAACATAAAAGTGCTCATTGGGTAGGTGGGAATAGATTGAACCACCGATTTCAGCACAGTCTCTAGGCCTGCACAAGCTAACAATTTCTCTGACCACCCCTGAATTTTAGACCGGGCCCTCTCACTTATGTGATCAAAAGTTCCACTTGTAATCCGACCCACAGCAGTAGGGAGACCCAGATATTTCTCGCTGAAAGCCTCAACCTGAATGTTCAAGATTGCCTTCAAAACTTGCCTCAGAGAGGTTGGTGTATTCGAGTTGAAATAGATGGAACTTTTATCTCTGTTAATGCACTGACCCGAGGTGATGCGGAGCATCCTACGGACATCACCATGTCAAGAGTCCATTTGGCAAGTGACACGTGCCACATCTACTCCATACATACAAAGGTGAATCATCTCCTTTACACGTGTCCACTTGTACATCTCAAGGATGGCATACTACTTGACCCCTCTCTCGTGTGCCTACATAGGTGTGAGGGGAGCTACACATTCATCGAGAAGGAGTCCAAGAAGAAGAAAACATCTACACCATCCAAGAAGGAAGCCTGGAAGCGGAGAAGGAAGCGCCAAGGAGAAGGCAGCAGCTCCCAGGCGACCCCGTGCGCACGGGCATGTACCGTGTCCACGGGCCTCACGGACCTCGTGCGCACGGGCTCATGCGTCGGGTCTCTGGATACCCCGTGCGCACGGGATCCACTTACCCCGTGCACACGGGCCCCCCTGTGCGTGGCTGATTGGGCTTGGCCCTTGTATCCCCGTCTCGTCCCTACTTACCCCTTCATCCCTAGGACCTATATATACTCCTTCATCTCCTCCATTTAAAGATAGCTAAGAATAGACACAAATCATAGAGCTTAGCTCATGTACCTCCCCTTGTGGGATTCCTCTTGAGAGAGAAGGCTCCATTGGAGTACAAGACCTCCATTGGAGAAGATCCCTAGGGATGCAAGCCCCCCTTTGGGGAAGGATCTACCTAGATCATCAAGCCCTCATCTCCTTCATAGGATTTGGGATGAACTCTACCATGTATCTTGTTTCCCTTTGATTGTTCATGTACCTTGTGGATCTTGTGTGTTTGTTGGTCTAGTGGATGTGTGATTGGACTTGTTCTTGAGTGTTCCTCTTGTTTTCCCTCCTTGTGTTCATCTTGTTCTTGGGGATTCCCCCTCCAATTCGTGAAAGATCTCTCCATAGGGTTCCACCCTACAACATCTTGGTATCTAGAGCCACGTTGATCACGAAATTGGAGCCCCCTCTTTGTTTTTCTAGCCTAATTTTGCTAGTTCTTGCCCAATTTCGAAAATTCCCCACAAAAAGAGCCATAACAATTTTTTTTGTGATTTGAAATTTCTTGTGAGTTTTTGTTGATTTTGATCCGTGGATATGGTGTCTAGCAAGTAGATCTAACTCCCATTGCATCCCCATACCCCAATTTTTCTTTCCCCCATCGAAGTTGACAAGAAAATCGCGAATTTTCCGCCTATCCCGTGCCCACGGGCTCCCCACCCCGTGCCCACGGGCCCCCGCGAAGTCTCTGGTGGCCCGTGTCCTCGGTACCTGTACCATGCGCACGGGACCCCGTGTCCACGGGCCCTGGACCCCGTGCGCACGGCCCTCCCAGAATCAGTTGCGTCCACTTTACATTTTTGGTCATAACTTCCACTCCCGAACTCCGATTTGGGTGTTCTTTGGCTCGTTGAAAAGCTAGCGACGTGCCCGAGCTGCTCATCTTGGTTTTACCACCATTTGACTCCATCAACTTTTCTCCATTTTTGCATCTTCTGCATATGCCCTCCGCCATAACTTCCGCACCACCATATAGAAATTCCGCCAACTAACCCATTTTGGTTCCTTTGGTATTTGTGCTTGTTTGAGTTGTGATTTGAGTCTCCTAAGGTGTTTCGGCTACTTAGGGACGGTTACATATTCATCCACCACTAGTGCCTTGTATCGGTCCATCGACTACATCCACCACGAGCTTCCACATCGACGACGACCATCCATCCTTTGAGACCATCTTCAACCGGAAGCAAGGCCGGTTAACCCGACTTCGTGAAAGGTTAAGTGTGACAAAGGTATCCATTCCGTCATAAACTTTTCCTTCCTTGCCATTACTTCTTGATAGCCCCACCATCTTTGCGCATACCTTCCTACCTATTGAGACTAGCTATCCGCGTATTGCCGGGCTTCACGAAAACTTGTGCACCATAGTGATACAATATCATATTGTTGCATCATTGGTTATATCATATAGTGCCATTGTTTACTCCCGTGCATCTCTTGTGATACTTGTCCCATACTTGTGGTTGAGGCTCAATAAGCATAGTGGAAAGGAAGAAAAGAGCAAAAAAAAACTTTTAAGCAAGAAAGAGAATGATCATAAGCTTATAAGCAAAGAGTTGAGCATGATAAGAGATACTTGTGCATGAGGATACATGGAATAGGAACCATTTAGCTTGCATACATATAGGTTGGTGCCAAGTGGTGAATCGTGCCCAAGTGTGCAATCAAGCTAGTGCTCTCCTAGTGTTTGTGCAACACGAGCTTCGTCTTCATTAGGCAATTTTGTATTGCTCATCGCTATAGATGCACAAGCCCCATTATCCCACCGTGTGTGTTTCTCTATTGCCCTCCTCTATATTTCTGATCACTTGCTTTGCATTTGAGTCCTTTGGATTTATTTCAACATTTACAATATCTTGGACTTCAATTTGCATGAAATTTGTGCCACTTGTCCTAACCAAGCCACTCGATAAGCTTTTACTTGTAGGTGTGAGTGAACAGGTCCGGTACCAATTCCACTATTCTTTCATCTCACATTGAGTGATACGAGATACATCCTCAACTTTGAGAAAAGGTAGCTTGGTATTGTTTATCTCATTTCCTACTCACCTTTGCTTGAGTCTTGTGATGGATAGGCAAAGCACATCATCTCCGGTCTACAACCACGACGACGAGTTCGATGCTATGAAGAACGTCATCGATGCCAAGATGGACAAGCACATGGAGGAGCTCAAGGTCCTCATCAAGAACGGCAAGCGGTCTTCCTCATCTTCGAGAAGATGCTGAAGTGCAAAGACTTTCGTGCTACCATCCCCAGCAAGTACACACAAGCATCGACATCGACAGGACCATGAAGAGCGACCTACTGGACGAGAGTTGGCTTCTCTGCCACCCCTGTGCACACGGGACCCCGTGCACACGGCCTCCAGCACCCCCGTGCGCACGGGCCGTACAGTACAACAACATCGACGACAAGGCTGCGGCTCCTTCAACACCTTTGGCATGTTCGCCAAGTGACTTCAAGGCATCTTCGCCTTCGGATGTACGGCATCTTCGCCTACTCCACGAGCTCAAGTCCGCTACTCCCTCGAGCTACAACAACTTCAACATCGCCGACGAGATTCCATTCTTTGGGACTAATGACCCCGATGAATACCTCGAGTGGGAGTGCAAGATGGATGACTACCTCAAGCTACATCAAGTACCCTCCGAAGTTCAAGTGAAGTGCGCCACAAGTACCTTCCACGACTACGCGTTGATTTGGCGGCTTCACTCACCTTAAAGGAGCTTCGACATGAGTTGGTCCAAGACGAAGAAAGTGATGCGGCGAGAATTTGTGCCTTCCACCTACACGGAACATCTTCAACGCCAATTGGAGAATACCATACAAGGATCCAAGTCCCTCGATGAGTACTTCAAGAGAATGAAGGAAGCCTTGCGACGTGCCGGCGTGGACGACCCCATTTGGATGAAGTTCTACTTCATGATGGGATTGAACAACAACATCGCCAAGACTGTCTTCAACAACAACTACGAGTCCCTCGACGACCTATACATTGGTGCTCTCAAGGCGGGGCAAGAACTCAAGAAGGCCAAGTCTACTCGACCCCGAGCTCACTTCGCAACGACCACGCTACAAGACGATGAGAGTGATGATGTGCCATCTTCGGCCTTCATGCATGACGAGAGTGATGTTGTGCCATATTCGGCCTTCATCCATGGCGACGACTACGAGATGGTTGAGCAGGGGAGTTTCCCTTCAACCAAGGCAACGTATGATGACTTGAGTAACTTTAGCACCATATTAAGAGTGAGAGTGACTTCACCACTAGCCCCATATATGATGAGTTGCCACAATTCCCATGTGAGGAGAGCCACCGCCACCACCACTTGAGTGATTTGAGTGACTCCACCATATGCGACATTGAGTGCACCTACCTTGAGGGAGTGAGTGAGCCACCACCACATAGAGAGAGTGAGGTAGTTGATGAGGCATATGAGGCCATTTCGCTTTCTAACAACTTAACCTCTACCTCTATTGTGTCTTCTCCTTTGGTGCTAGGTCCCATCTATGATGACGTGACGATCTTCGATGACTTCGTCCTTCCTTTGGACAAGATGATGGCCATGGTGGACTATGATGTACCCCCCACATGGTTCCATCAAGATGCAGATGCCCACGATATGGTCTTTCCCACCTCACCTACACCACTTGCGTGGAATGAACAAGGTAACATAGGTGAAGGAGATGCTCTAGTCCCACTAGTGGACATTCTTGACATTGATTGCTTGTATGATGTTGATACACCTATTCCCATGCTTCATGCTAGTGCGACTTCCTCATGTCATGACTTACCACTTTATGATGACTATGATAATGAGCATGTTGAATTGCCTAGTTGTGATGCCATGTTACATAGGATTTCTTGTGACAATTCTCTAGGTCACATCATGTTTGACAATCCGCTTGACTTGTCATATGCTATGCACGAGATCAACAATATGTCATATTTGCAATCTCATCGTAGTGACTATGCACATGGCATTAACATTAATCCTATTTGCACTTATGGCATAGATGACAAGCCCATGGTTATTGGCATTTGTTTCTCTTGTGATGATATTGATATGCTCCATTTGCATCATTTATCTCATATGCCATGCCATGACCACCTAGCTTCGGATATGCATTGTTTTGGATGTTGTTCATATTCTCCATATGATGTTTCCACTATTGCTCATGAGGATACCCCCATAGTTTCCTCATACATTTTAGGAGATTTTGATTCATCCTATCCATTGCATGATCCCACTACTTGTGTGCACCATATGATCCCCATGAATAAACATGCTATTGATGTGCCATATACGTGTATGTTAAATTTGCATTCCCATCGTGTCATACACAATAACTATTCTTTCATGATGGATGACATGTTCTTATACCATGCATCAAATTTCTTTGAGAGATGCTTATCTTGTGCTAACTCACACATGCACATACACATCCTGATGGATGATGTGTACATTTACCACGCACACACATTCTTTTGTTTGTGTCTCTTTTGTGTAGGTACCCATGAAGACTTGTCAACCTCACAATCCCATGAGTTGACAAAACGAGCTCTAGAGAGCAATGATGACTTGGGATTCCGTGGATTCACATTCCCACCACTCCCTTCGCGCATTTCTTCTACATGGCCCTCACATGGCTATGTGTTATATACCACTTCTCACTTTATGCCCATATTTCCATGTTCACTATGCTTGATATAATCATTCATATGCCTTTGTCATGCATTTGTGACCCATGCTTTGCATTACACATGTTTCTTGATTCTCATACTTGTATGTGTATTTGCAAGCTCGGTGGAGACATCTCTTTTTATGACCATGTTCCATTTGTGACCCATTCCTATGATGATACTATGATCTTGCTTTGTGTTCGTGCTTGCGGTATGTCATGTGCATTGTCTATGCCCACTATATGCAACCCTGACATGATTGACTTGATTGCCTCACACATGTTGAACACTTGCTCTTTACTTCGTGTTGAGTGCCAGGATATCTTCACTACACCCTATGCACATTATGCTTGGACTGTCTTGCACTTGCCCCATATGTTTAGACATCTCATTATATTTGGTGTTGTGAATGATTCCTATGCATACCATAGACCATTTGTTGAGTGCTTTATGCATTCTTGCTATGATCTTGAGGTAGATGCTTATTCACTTGTCACACATATTTGCATCTCAACCTCCCATTTGCATACTTGTTTCCATGATGTCCTTGATTGTGCTCAACTTATATGCTTAAATGCCATGCCACACTTCTTTGTCAAACCATATGCTATGCTTGATGACAACACTTGTTGGGTGAATCACCTCTTGAATGCTTGGTTTTGCTCTTACGCCAACCACATTTGTTTTTCCAAGTGCTTGTTATCTTTGCTCCTTTTGAAGGAATTACAAGACGGTGCGACATTGGGGAGTGCCCATTTGGAACTACAAGGTGATGCATGCTTGGTGAACGTCAAATCCTACACGGCAACATCATCTCTTTCCCATGGTGATATGGATTTCGATCCGAGGTCGGATCTTTCCCAAGGGGGAGGGGATCATGCGGAGCATCCTACGGACATCACCATGTCAAGAGTCCATTTGGCAAGTGAAAGATCATGGATGTCGCCTAGAGGGGGGGGTGAATAGGCGCTTTAAAATAATTACGGTTTAGGCTTGAACAAATGCGGAATAAACCTAACGGTTAATTTGTCAAGCACAAGACCTAAAACAACTAGGCTCACCTATGTGCACCAACAACTTATGCTAAGCAAGATAAACAACTATGTGATAGCAAGATATATAACAAGGAACACTACGGCTATCACAAAGTAAAGTGCATAAGTAAAGGGGCTCGGGTAAGAGATAACAGAGGCACACGGAGACGACGATGTATCCCGAAGTTCACACCCTTGCGGATGCTAATCTCCGTTTGGAGCGGTGTGGAGGCACAATGCTCCCCAAGAAGCCACTAGGGCCACCGTAATCTCCTCACGCCCTCGCACAATGCAAGATGCCGTGATTCCACTAAGGGACCCTTGAGGGCGGTCACCGAACCCGTACAAATGGCAACCCTTGGGACGGTCACCGAACCCGTACACTTTGGCATCCCTTGGGGGCGGTCACCGGTACCCGTCAAATTGCTCGGGGTGATCTCCACAACCTAATTGGAGACCCTGACGCTTGCCTGGAGCTTTACACCACAATGATTGAGCTCCGAACACCACCAACCATCTAGGGCACCCAAGCTCCCAAGAGGAACAAGCTCAAGGGTACCAAGCACCCAAGAGTAATAAGCTTCTCAACTTGTAACTTCCACGTATCACCGTGGAGAACTCAAACCGATGCACCAAATGCAATGGCAAGGGCACACGGAGTGCCCAAGTCATTCTCTCTCAAATCCCACCGAAGCAACTAATGCTAGGGAGGAAAATGAGAGGAAGAACAAGAAGGAGAACACCAATAACTCCAAGATCTAGATCCAAGGGGTTCCCCTCACATAGAGGAGAAAGTTATTGGTGGAAATGTGGATCTAGATCTCCTCTCTCTTTTCCCCCAAAAACTAGCAAGAATCCATGGAGGGATTGAGAGTTAGCAAGCTCGAAGTGGGTCAACAATGGGGGAAGAACACGAGCTCAAAGTATATGGTTCATTGGGGAAGAAGACCCCCTTTTATAGGAGGGAAAAATCCAACCGTTATGCTCACAGCCCGCACCGAGCGGTACTACTGCTCCAAGGAGCGGTACTACCGCTAGGGCGGTAGAAGCCCTTTGAAACACAACATCGAGGAGGCAAAAAAGCCAGAAGAACCGTCAGAGCGATAGTACCGCTTGACCTCACGGTACTACCGCTAGGGGTAGCGGTACTACTGCTAAGGGTAGTGGTACTACTGCTTGCGAGCGGTACTAAAAAATTACATACGTGCCTACCACCGCTGGACTTGTGACAAGTTTTTGGTCCCGAGCGGAAGTAGCCACGGAAGTAGCCGCGGTAGTACTGCTCCAAGGGGTAGTACCGCTCCCAAGAGCGGTAGTAAAAAATTACTTCCGCCCCTACCCGCGGTAGTACCGTTGCAGCCTTTTCAGAACACCAAAACTACCACAACTTCTGCAAACGGACTCCGAATTCGACGAAACCAAGTTTGTTGGAAAGCTAGCAACAAGGGATAACACAATCTTGATAGAAAAATCAATAATAAGCAAATGAGAAAAGGCCCAAAAGAAAATGGTGAGAACCCTTCCTCGGATAAGACCGGTAAAACCTCCAACACCGAAAACATCATAGAAGACGCATGCAAACTCCGTTTTCGATGAACTCAAGCTTGTCATCAAGATGACCATAAGCTCTAAGACTCACAAAGAGAACCAAACAAGAACCAGGAAACATGATGCAAGGACGCAATGGTTTGAGCTCTCGACGAACGATACGATCAAGCTACTCACTTGAGAGCCCCCCTTGATAGTACGGCTATCGATCCTATAACCCGGTCTCCCAACTACCACCATGAGACCGGTAAAATAGAAAACCTACCAAGGGCAAACCTTTGCCTTGCACATGATCCACTTGAGCTAGATGATGATGATCTTGTCCTCCTCAAGATGGACCACCTTTCTTGATTGCGTTGGGTCGATGGAGACTAGATGATTGCTCCCCCATACTCCACTATGGGTGAGCCACTCTTCGTCACATCTTCACAAGTCCATTGACACCACAATGGATTGCAAGCTTCAAGCACTTGATCTCTTTGTGATGCTCCACTTGAAATTGCACAGGGCAATCTTGATGACGATCACCACTTGATGTCATCCTCTCCATTGGTTGAGTGATATCTTCCTCTTGATGCAAGCCCATGAACACGTACCTAACCCCACATAGAACTCTCACATAGACCATGGGTTAGTACACAAAGCACAATATACAATGCTTACCATACCATGGGATCACTTGATCCCTCTCGGTACATCTTCTACGCTTTGTGAGTTGATAGACTTGATTCACTCTTGACTTAGTCTTGATCAACCTTGAATCTTTCCAACTCTCTTCATTTGGATGATGTCTTGAAGGTAAACATGAATGATCACACAATCTTCTTCTTCAAGACATGCTTGCATTAAGCTCAACCCTCACATGACCAATCTTTGGATAATTCCTTAATAGCACCTTGGTCAACACAAACTCTCCTTGAAACCAACACATGTACTCCAAGAAAAGCCTATGGACAAAACCTTCAAATATAACTCAAGGCAACCATTAGTCCATAGAGATTGTCATCAATTACCAAAACCAAACATGGGGGCACCGCATGTTCTTTCAATCTCCCCCATTTTGGTAATTGATGACAATCACTTTCAAGAGAGTTTATATAAGGAATTATGCATCACCATGCTATGCAACAACCAATAATGCATGTGTAGGAGATGCGTATGCTTAGGAACAAACCAAAGCCAGAAGAGACAACTCTCTATACTTATCCACAAAACTCTCTGAAACTTCTGCCCCATTGGCATCGATTGCCAAAATGGGCGAAAAGCTTAGAAGGCCAATATAAATTGTGGTCCTCCATAAATTGTGTATTTCTCATCAAGTGAGTGGAATGCAACACACATATCCAAAGGTAAATACTTGGAGGAACACAAACTATATTAAGGCACAAAGATTGCTAAAGGAATGATATGCCACAAGGACATAACAAAGAGAGACACAAGCAATCAAGCAATCAAAAGATACCAATTGAAGCAAGCAATCAACGGATATCAATAGAACGAACTAGACCAAAGATCCTACGAGCCACAAATGAGCATAGGAGTGTTCTAAAGAAACTAGAGAAGCTCCCCATGATTTGTGCACACATAATAAGTTTGTATTTGGATACAAAGTGCACAAAATAGGATCATAGCTCCCCCAAAATCAATAGAAACTTACAACAAGTGCAAGTGAGCATATTGGAAACTAAGCCTAGTACATGTAACAAACACATGGTTGAGCAACAAGTGAAAGAGGCAACTTAAGAATGGGCTCAACCAAAATGATGTGTGTGAGTCAAGGCAATGCACTTGAGAAGACTAATGTACGGATGAGCATTAAGCATCAATAAAGTCTTGAAAGAATGAGGCACATGGTGCAAGTCCTATCATTCCCACACACAACTAGCAAATGGGTTCACAAGCTTACTAATAAGCATATAAAGAACCTATGCTTGTGACAACCCGTGGTGAAGATAGAGGATGAAAGTCTCATCAAGACAAGGGATACCAATTAAGATGGCAAAAGCCTCGTAAAGAAAAGCATGAGGAAAATAATCTTCACCACACAAGAGTGCATCAAGATGCAACGATATACGACACACACTCAAGGCAAAAGCTTTCACGGAGCCACCAAAGAAATAACAAAAAAGAGACAAGGTGGACGTGAAAGAAATGATATCATCTAGAGATGTAATTTCTCTCAAGTGTATAAGGTTCTAGGTAGACGAAATCATGATGATATATATCTACAAAGAAGGATGTACACCCGAAATAGTTACAACATGAAGGAACAAGATATCCAAAAGGAAGTCATACATATACCAATAAGATATTTGCTTGAGAGCATAGCACATGGCTAGATATGGTCTTATTGTATATAAATGAATTCCAACCACACGAACATCAAAGACATCACAACTAGCAACAAGACATCATTGTTGGGATGCTTTGAGAAAGGAAACAAGTATCACAATAAAGAATGGATAACATGCCATGATACAACCTACACAAGGTTGATGCAAGAAATGTGTGCATGAAGTATATGAAGATACTTGTTACCGAGATAACATTGGAAGGATGTAGTAGATACCAATTGAAGGTACAAAGTAGTTCATTGATCATCCTAGCTTCACTCCAATAAGCACATGGTGACAACACCTTCCTTGTGAGTGAGCCGAGCATCCAATGCATCTCCACTTGTTCCTAGAACAACAACACAAACAAAATGGTACCCAAACTCATTGGGACCAAAGAGTTAGAGAACCAACAACACACAGGACAAACTCCACATAAATATGTGCATGTAGATATGAAAATGAAATTCATGCACATCTCATCCAATTTGAGACTTGGTGGAGTTCCCCCTATATATTGGGTCAAATAAAGAAAGCATGCCAAAGAAACTACAAGAATTAACTATGCATGCTCAAGACTTTCAAGAACCGAGACCAAAAGACAAAGAAATACCAAGCGAAGAAAAGATACCAAATGAATAAATCATCACTTGGTGGATATCCATAAAAGATACATCAAGGAATGAGATATCCATTGATACACTCAAAAAGAAAGATGTCAAACTCCCAAAAGAGAGAATGGTTCCAAACAAACCAAGCCCTCTACAAAGTTTCATGATGGCACAAAGTACCAAAAAGAAACGGCTTGCCTTCCACAAACACACACTTGATAAGGATCACAAGATGAGTGTTTTATAGAGAATAGGATAGCTCCCCCAAGACTAGTGCATTATAGAGAATTTGCATTTGAATATAAAATGCACAAGGTGGGATCACCACTTTCACTATATCTAGAAAACACTAGACAGGGTCAAGAAATTAACAAGATCCACAAGTGGTATGGAATACAATGGTAGTTGACACAATCCTAGGCAAGAGATAAAGCAAACAAAAGAAAAGGCCAATGTAAAGATGATCAATAATTTCTACCACACATAAGTGAGTACAAATTGTCAAAAGACAAGAAGTATTTGGAAATAATTCCCGGTGGTAGATAGCAAGGATATCCGACATCATATTCACACCAAACAAGCAAATTGCAACTTGTAGAGCTAACATGCCACCTAGGTACAAGATAATTTACAATATCAATTCTAGGTGATAATATCTCAAATGTACACATTTTCTAGGCTAGTAATATACACATAGCATATTACTCCCCCCTAATGTGATACCAATTAAGGATAAACAAGAGGCAAAATGATGATCCAACAAGAGATAATTAATGGACAATTTACAATTTGAATTTCTGATGAGAAGACATACCACATAGCGACTAGATAATCTTGTAATATCAATACTAGATGGTATTACTCATGTCCACACATTTATAGGATTGTGAGGTGCACAAAGCACATCACTCCCCCATAATGGGATATTCCATTAATCTCTCACAAGAGCCAACTAAGATACAACCAAGATGCGCAAAGGCTCAACGAATGACACACATGTACATGAATGCAACCCAACATACATATACTTGATTACTAAAGATAAGAAATTTGGAGACACAACATATACAAACAGATGCAAGGAACAAAACCAAAACATGCAAAGGGGCAAGTAACTTTCAATGTAAACAATTTAAGTACAAGTTACCACAAGGAGGCACATTGGATATGAGATGGAAACTTGATAATCCGAATGACTTGGCTTGAGGCAATATGAATGATGAAAACCCCTTAATTCTTCATAATGTAGCCAAGTCTCCAATGACCTCCAACAACACCTATTGATCAAGTATGAGCTAGTTGGTCCCCAACCAAGTTGGGTCCTAAGAGGTTAGTCACAATAGGCTTGGCTACCCAAATGGTTCTTTTCTTCACACCACTTTGAGTACCAACAAATTTGGCAAACACATTGCCAACCTTATCCTTCCCAAGAGAATAGATATCATCAATTAGAATAGGGTTGGATAAGGTACCATTCGTGCATGAAGAAGCGACGTGACCTTTTCACGACATAGGTAGCAACGTCTACTCTTTACTTTCTTCTCACTTGATTTCTCAACTTGAGAAGCATTAGCTTGAGTTTTCTTGGGAAGAGGCATTTATTCAACTTGAGGTTGAGAATGAGAGTGAACTTGTGGCCGCTTCCCTTGTTGCTTGTCACTAATGGCCTTCTTCTTCAAAGGGCAAGATCTAACATGATGCCCTTCAATTTTGCACTTGAAGCAAATAATCTTGGCCGAATTCTTGAGTTGTTCTTGGCCCTTATTCTTGATGCTCTTGGACTTCTTCTTCTTATTGGAGTTGAATCCAAGTCCACCTTTGTCATTGGGGGATTTTTGCACACTCAAGATATTGTTGAGTGTGAATTTCCCTTCATGACTCTTTTCCAAGTCTTTCTTCAAAGAAGTGACTTGGGCCTTGAGCTCTTTGATTTCCTCTACATGGTTAGTCTCAACACAAGTACTAGAGGAAGTATAAGCTTCATTGTTAGAGCAACAAGGCAAAGAAAGCAATTCATCACAAGATGTACCAACATTGTGAGTAGATGAATTACAAGGACTAGCACATGGCAACATAGCATTTTGACTAGAAGTAGTGCTAGTATACACATGAGGATCACTAGATGTTACCTTAGCAATCATGGCCTCATGAGCTATCTTTATCACATTATGGGATACTAGAAGATCATCATGAGAGCTTGAGATCTTTTCATGACTTTCTTCCAATTTCCCATAATTGCTAGATAGCAACTCAAGTTGAGCCCGTAGCTCAACATTATCCTTCAAAATGGATACTTCACAAGTAATAGAGTTAGTAGCACAAGCATCATCATTAACAACAAGAGTGGAGGACAACTTGGAAAGCTCTTTTAAATAAGAAGCTTCAAGTTGAGCATGAGACTCAGTGAGTTTGATGAGCTCACCCTTAATGACCCTTGAGCCATTTTCGAGGTGCTCAAAATCCTCAAGGAGTCTAGCATGAGCAACTTCAAGCTTAGCATTTTTAGTTTCAAAATCATTGGCCACCACAAGAGCTCTATCACGAGATTCCCTCACTCTAGATAATTCTAGAGCAAAAGTCTCCTCAAGAGATTCCTTGGTGGTTTGTTCAAGTTCAAGAGCTTGAGAGAGGTCCGCAATCTCATTAGCGTAATCACGCTCATGACCTTCCATTTTATCAATGGTGACCTCATGCTCCTCAAGACGAGATTCCAACTCATCATTATATTTCTTGCCCTTAGTAGCAATAGACATGATTTCCATGAAGTTGGAACAAGCAATTTTATTCTTAAGAAGAGCTTTAAAAATCATTTCCCTCTTAATTTTTAAGGAGGCAACAACATCATTCTCTTCATCATAATCGACATCATCATCACTCTTGCCATCATCAATATCATCACAAGATATATTGGGATTCAAAGTGGGAGATACCTTTGAAGCCTTGGCCATAAGGCAAAACGCAATAGATGATGATTTAGGATCCCTTGAAGCACCATCCAAGACCACATCTTGTTCCATGGAGTGTTGGGTTTCATCTACATTGTTAGCACAACAACTCGAGGAAATATATGCATTTTCATCATGGCAACAAGATATAGCAAGCATATCATCATGAGATTTAGTCAAGCAATTTCTACATGATATGCAAGGACTATCAACACAAGCATGTGAAACATTTGGAGTGCTCGAAGTGCTAAAGTCCAAAGATGAAGCATTGTAATAAGAAAGTGATGAAGGATTATCAACAATGAGCCCACTATCATCATTGCAATGAACACCACTACTCACCATGTCATTACCTTGTGGCAAACCACACGTAGGTGAAGTAGAAGAAGTTGAGAACACAACACGGCCGGAGGTGGAGGGAGAACAATCATCCCCACAAAACTTGGACACGCCATATTTATCTTGAAGCTTTGTCCACAACTCATGAGCATCCCGGAACGGCATGAGTTGAAATATAACTACATTGCTCAAAGCATTGAAAAGCACATTAGAAGCTTGAGCATTGAGATAAGAGTTTTTCTCATCCTCTAAAGATAATCTTAGGGGATCCTATGGAGGAGAAAAACCCATATCTACAATTCGCTCTAAATTTGGGTCCATGACCCTAAAGAGATTAAGCATGTGAATTACCCAAATATCAAAATTTGTGCCATCCAAACTAAGAGTGTCAGAGAATCCTAATCCCCTAGTCGACGTCTTTACTCTCTAGGCGGTTAAGCCTAACAAAGAGAGATGAGGCTCTGATACCAATTGAAAGATCGTGGATGTCGCCTAGAGGGGGGGGGGTAAATAGGCGCTTTGAAATAATTACGGTTTAGGCTTGAACAAATGCGGAATAAACCTAACGGTTAATTTGTCAAGCACAAAACCTAAAACAACTAGGCTCACCTATGTGCACCAACAACTTATGCTAAGCAAGATAAACAACTATGTGATAGCAAGATATATAACAAGGAACACTATGGCTATCACAAAGTAAAGTGCATAAGTAAAGGGGCTCGGGTAAGAGATAACCGAGGCACGCGGAGACGACGATGTATCCCGAAGTTCACACCCTTGCGGATGCTAATCTCCGTTTGGAGCGGTGTGGAGGCACAATGCTCCCCAAGAATCCACTAGGGCCACCGTAATCTCCTCATGCCCTCGCACAATGCAAGATGCCGTGATTCCACTAAAGGACCCTTGACGGCGGTCACCGAACCCATACAAATGGCAACCCTTGGGGGCGGTCACCGAACCCGTACACTTTGGCAACCCTTGGGGGCGGTCACCGGTACTCGTCAAATTGCTCGGGGCGATCTCCACAACCTAATTGGAGATCCCGGCGCTTGCCCGGAGCTTTACACCACAATGATTGAGCTCCGAACACCACCAAACGTCTAGGGCGCCCAAGCACCCAAGAGGAACAAGCTCAAGGGTACCAAGCACCCAAGAGTAATAAGCTTCTCAACTTGTAACTTCCACGTATCACCGTGGAGAACTCAAACCGATGCACCAAATGCAATGGCAAGGGCACACGGAGTGCCCAAGTCCTTCTCTCTCAAATCCCACCGAAGCAACTAATGCTAGGGAGGAAAATGAGAGGAAGAACAAGAAGGAGAACACCAAGAACTCCAAGATCTAGATCCAAGGGGTTCCCCTCACATAGAGGAGAAAGTTATTGGTGGAAATGTGGATCTAGATCTCCTCTCTCTTTTCCCTCAAAAACTAGCAAGAATCCATGGAGGGATTGAGAGTTAGCAAGGTCGAAGTGGGTCAACAATGGGGGAAGAACACGAGCTCAAAGTATATGGTTCATTGGGGAAGAAGACCCCCTTTTACAGGAGGGAAAAATCCAACCGTTATGCTCACAGCCCGCACGGAGCGGTACTACCACTCCAAGGAGCGGTACTACCGCTAGGGCGGTAGAAGCCCTTTGAAACACAACATCGAGGAGGCAAAAAAGCCAGAAGAACCGTCGGAGCGGTAGTACCGCTTGACCTCACGGTACTACCGCTAGGGGTAGCGGTACTACTGCTAAGGGTAGCGGTACTACTGCTTGTGAGTGGTACTAAAAAATTACATCCGTGCCTACCACCGCTGGACTTGTGACGAGTTTTTGGTCTCAAGCGGTAGTAGCCACGGAAGTAGCCGCGGTAGTACTTCTCCAAGCGGTAGTACCGCTCCTAAGAGCGGTAGTACCGCTCCCAAGAGCGGTAGTAAACAATTACTTCCACTCCTACCCGCGGTAGTACCGCTGCAGCCTTTTCAGAACACCAAAACTACCACAACTTCTGCAAACGGACTCCGAATTCGACGAAACCAAGTTTGTTTGAAAGCTAGCGACAAGGGATAACACAATCTTGATAGAAAAACCAATAATAAGCAAATGAGAAAAGGCCCAAAAGAAAATGGTGAGAACCCTTCCTCGGATAAGACCGGTAAAACCTCCAACACCGAAAACATCATAGAAGACGCATGCAAACTCCGTTTTCAATGAACTCAAGCTTGTCATCAAGATGACCATAAGATCTAAGACTCACAAAGAGAACCAAACAAGAACCAGGAAACATGATGCAAGGATGCAATGGTTTGAGCTCTCGACGAACCATACGATCAAGCTACTCACTTGAGAGCCCCCCTTGATAGTACGACTATCGATCCTATAACCTAGTCTCCCAACTACCACCATGAGACCGGTAAAATAGAAAACCTATCAAGGTCAAACCTTTGCCTTGCACATGATCCACTTGAGCTAGATGATGACGATCTTGTCCTCCTCAAGATGGACCACCTTTCTTGATTGCGTTGGGTTGATGAAGACTAGATGATTGCTCCCCCATACTCCACTATGGGTGAGCCACTCTTCGGCACATCTTCACAAGTCCATTGACACCACAATGGATTGCAAGCTTCAAGCACTTGATCTCTTCGTGATGCTCCACTTGAACTTGCACACGGCAATCTTGATGACGATCATCACTTGATGTCATCCTCTACATGGGTTGAGTGATATCTTCCTCTTGATGCAAGCCCATGAACACGTACCTAACCCCACATAGAACTCTCACATAGACCATGGCTTAGTACACAAAGCACAATTGACAAGAAGAAGAAAACATCTACACCATCCAAGAAGGAAGCCTGGAAGCGGAGAAGGAAGCGCCAAGGAGAAGGCAACAGCTGCCAGGCGACCCTGTGCGCACGGGCATGTACCGTGCCCACGGGACCCCCGTGTCCACGGGCCTCACGGACCCCGTGCGCACGGGCTCATGTGTCGGGTCTCTGGATACCCCGTGCGCACGGGATCCACTTACCCCGTGCACACGGGGCCCCCTGTGCGTGGCTGATTGGGCTTGGCCCTTGTATCCCCATCTCGTCCCTACTTACCCCTTCATCCCTTGGACCTATATATACTCCTTCATCTCCTCCATTTATAGATAGCTAAGAATATACACAAATCATAGAGCTTAGCTCATGTACCTCCCCTTGTGGAATTCCTCTTGAGAGAGAAGGCTCCATTGGAGTACAAGACCTCCATTGGAGAAGATCCCTAGGGATGGAAGCCCCCCTTTGGGGAAGGATCTACCTAGATCATCAAGCCCTCATATCCTTCATAGGATTTGGGATGAACTCTACCATGTATCTTGTTTCCCTTTGATTGTTCATGTACCTTGTGGATCCTGTGTGTTTGTTGGTCTAGTGGATGTGTGATTGGACTTGCTCTTGAGTGTTCCTCTTGTTTTCCCTCCTTGTGTTCATCTTGTTCTTGGGGATTCCCCCTCCAATTCGTGAAAGATCTCTCCATAGGGTTCCACCCTACAACAAGTAGCGAAGGAATCGCTCGATCGGGTTCAGTTAACAGCCATCGATCAATCGCTCGGGTTCAGTAACGCGTAGCCTGCAGTGCAATCGTTCGGGTTCAGATAGAGCCCAATGCCTCGCTCGGGTTCAGTTAGAGCCCAACGCCTCGCACCCACACGCGTGCATGTACGAGAGAAACGTGCATCGCTCGGCCCTGATCACCCACCGTAACCGGGAACACCCCGATATTTTCCTCGCCCTCGCTTCTACCACGGTTTTTTCCGTCATGGACGGCCCAAAGAATGTCATGCAGCTGTGTCTCCGGCCCGCCCAGGATGAAAAGCCCATTTTTTTTCATGACTTTTTGTCATAGAAGTAGGACCCCACCAAATCTATGATGATACCGGGTTTTGTCACAATTATCGTCATAGAAGTGTCATAAGTATGACAGAAAAAAAATCGTTCGGCCCAAAATGTCAAGGATGTGTCTTCTTTTTGTAGTGATTGGATCTGAACATATAATCTTCCACCGAATAAACCATATAGTAATCAACTACAAGATGTAATCAACACTACTAGTCACCCACAAGCACCAATCTATAGTTCCGGTAACAAGATTGAACACAAGAGATGAACTAGGGTTTGAGATGAGATGGTGTTGTTGAATATGTTGATGGAGATTGCCCTCCCCAAGATGGGAGAGTTGTTGGTGATGATGATGATGATGATTTCCCCCTCCGGGAGTGAAGTTCCCCTGGCGGAATCGCTCCGCCGGAGGCCAAAAGTGCTCCTGCCCAAGTTCCGCCTCGAGACGGCGGCGCTCCGTCCCGAAAGTCTTCTCTTTATTTTTTCTGGGTCAAAATGACTTATATTCCAGAAGATGGGCACCGGAGGTGGGCCTGGGTGTGCACAACCCACCAGGGCGCGCCTGGGCTGCCTGGCACGCCCAAGTGGGTTGTGCCCACCTGGTGGGGCCCCTCTGGTAGTTATTTGCTCCAATATTCTTCAAATATTCTATAAAAATTCTCCGTGAAGTTTCAGCTCATTTGGAGTTGTGCAGAATAGGTAGCCTGACGTAGCTTTTTCAGATCCAGATTTCCAGTTGCCGGAATTCTCCCTCTTGGTGTGTACCTTGCAAATTATGAGAGAAAAGGCATTAGAATTACTCCAAAAAGCATTATTATTCATAAAAACATCATAAATAACAGTAAGAAAACATGATGCAAAATGGACGTATCAGGTGCAAGCCAATCCCTGGAGTTACGGATCCTCTCATTGCCGAGGCCCTAGCTATTAAGGAAGGAGTTATATTTGCTACACTACGAGGCTACACGCATGTGACCATGGAGACCAACTGTCTGGAGGTTGTTAACCTCTGGAACTCATGCTACACCGACCGGTCGGTGATAGCACCAATCTTGTTTGAAATTGGAGAGCTAGCTCTTAGTTTTACTTTTTTTGGTATTCAAAATGTAATAAGATCAGCGAATGGTCCTACACATCTTTGTGCTAGGCGTTGTTCTGCACTTAATGTGACCTAGAGCTGGCTAGAATCTACCCCTGGCTTCCTGATCAGTAGCCTTTTGGCTGACTGTTCGACGACCCCATTTGTTGAATAAAGCTCTCAAAGATTCCCCAAAAAAGGCAGTGCACCCACACCATACCCCTAATGGGCCTAGTTTCCCAACACTCCCCTTTGGGTACTTAGCTGTATATTCGTGCCTCAAAACTCCTAAAACCCCAGTTAAAAAATATATGAAGAAAGAGTGCATAGTATACGTTGTTGTATTGCACGAATTTTCTCGTCGAAAATCTCGTGTGAGAAACATCAGGGAAACTGACTCAAGAGAAAAAAGAGTGTGATTCACTCAGCCATCAAGTTGAGTACTCGATCATCGGGATCGAGATTATAACGATGAGTTTGCGAAGTTTCTTTCCCTGGACCATACATCTCCCCAAGTCTCATGATACCGATTCCATACACATATCTCTCGAAGGATGATGCATGTAATGATTTAGTGAACAAATAAGCAAGATTTTCATAGGACTTAGGCCCCGTTCGGAAGCTCGTTGGCTTCCCAAGCTAGCCAGCTTCACGAGAAGCCAAAAAAATGGACCCTAGTGCAGACAAATCATACTCTTCAGTAGATACAACCTTCCCTAACTGAACTGAATCTGTCTCTAACATTAATTTGTCACAACCCATTTGGCTAGCAATATTTATAGCATATAACATAGCCATTGCTTCAGCTTGGAAAGCATCATCCACCCATTCTAGTTTGCCTGCACCTGCAACTAGATCTTCACCCTTATCATTTCTAATAACCATGCCCCATCCTTCATCATTGGAATTACCATGAAAGACTGCATCTGTGTTGATCTTGAGAATTCCAGCAGGTGGTCTTGACCATTTGAGTTTTTGTTGTCGGGCTAGCGTCCTTCCTTCATGTGCCTTCACGACATTCAAAAAGTGGTAGTCAATAGAAGAGAAAATCTCACTAAATGATTTTAAAACAATCCCTTTATTTGCAGTTTCTCTCATTCCACTAGCGCCAAGGTAATAAGCAAGTTTTTAACTTAATGTCCTCCTGCAGCTTAAAGATTTCTTATAGGAAATTCAAAGCATCAACACGGGGAACTAGTTGCAGCCTGACATGCTCAAGTTGAGCCATTATCCACACTTCTTTTACTTTATTACACTTTATAAAACAGTGCCCCCATCCTCATCCAATCTAAGACACATAGGGCATCGAGTGTCAACTTCCATACCTCTGCTTTTTAGTTTTGTCCGAAGCGGTAAGCTGTTTGTAGCAAGACGCCATAGGAAATGAAGCACCTTGTTTGGGAGGGGCATCGACCATAGTTTTCGCCAATCAAATTCGTCCTCTCCTTCAGCTGCACTTGAAGTAGAGGTTAGACCTGAGCTAGATTCCCGGGCTGCACAGTCAATTGCAACTTTGTATGCAGATTTAACTGAGAATATACCTTCTTTATCATAGTGCCATGCCATGAAGTCCTCAATATGGTCTTGGACTGGGATATGAAGGATAACTCTTGTATCTTCCGGAATGAACGTCTGCTTTACTAGTTCTTCACCCCACTTGTTCGTGATTGGGTTAATTAGCTCACTGACTTTCGTTATCAAGTTATTACCCTTTTGGCTGATGACCTTTCTGGTGCTGCCTCTCGGAATCCATGGGTCATACCGTATGTCAATATCCTTACCGCTCCCTACTCTCCATATGATCCCCTTCTTCAGTAGTTCAACACCTTTTAGAATGCTTCTCCATACATAAGAGATGCCACTTCTTGGACTGCCTTGTAGGATTGAACAGTCTGGGTAGTATCTTGCTGAAAGCACCTGAGCGTATAATGAGGTGGGATTTTGGAGCAGCCTCCATGCTTTCTTTGCTAGCATGGCCAGATTGAACACGTGTAAATATCTAAACCCCAAGCCTCCACCTTTTTTAACCTAGTTAGTCTCTTCCAACTGACCCAATGCACTTTATTTTCCTTGTCCATCTGGCTCCACCAATGCCTATTAATCATGGTGCTCGGTTCTTCACAAAGGCCTTTGGTGAGATCAAAGCACGACATGGTGTAAACAGGAATAGCTTGTGCTACATACTTTATTAGTATTTCTTTCCATGCCTTCGAAAGTAATTTCTCCTTCCAACCTTGAATCCTTTTCCATAATCTTTCCTTCACGTACTCGAACATCTTTGCTTTTGCTTTGACCACATATGTTCGAAGACCTAAGTATTTTGAGGAGAGGCCTTCCGACGTAATATTTAGACTGCTCTTCATTTCTTCCTTCTGCCAAGGTGAAAGGACATGCGGTGCCCCCATGTGTGGTTTTGGTAATTGATGACATTCTCTATGGACTAATGGTTGCATTGAGTTATATTTGAAGGATTTCTGTTGGGGAACGTAGTAATTTCAAAAAAATTCCTACGCACACGCAAGATCATGGTGATGCATAGCAACGAGAGGGGAGAGTGTTGTCTACGTACCCTCATAGATCGAAGCGGAAGCGTTGACGCAACGTAGAGGAAGTAGTCGTACGTCTTCCCGGTCCAACCGATCCAAGCACCGTTACTCCGGCACCTCCGAGTTCTTGGCACACGTTCAGCTCGATGACGCTCCCCGGGCTCCGATCCAGCAAAGCTTCGGGGAGGAGTTCCGTCAGCACGACGACGTGGTGACGATCTTGATGTTCAACCGTCGCAGGGCTTCGCCTAAGCACCGCTACAATATGACCGAGGTGTAATATCGTGGAGAGGGGCACCGCACACGGCTAAGGAACGATCACGAAGATCAACTTGTGTGTCTATGGGGTGCCCCCTGCCCCCGTATATAAAGGAGTGGAGGAGGGGAGGGCCGGCCCTCTCTATGGCGCGCCCTAGGGAGTCCTACTCCCACCGGGAGTAGGATTCCCCCTTTCCTAGTCCAACTAGGAGTCCTTCCATGTAGTAGGAGTAGGAGACAAGGAAGGGGAAAGGAGAAGGGAAGGAAGGAGGGGGCGCAGCCCCTCCCCCTAGTCCAATTCGGACTAGGCCTTGGGGGGGGGGCGCGGCCTGCCCTAGGCAGCCCCTCTCTCTCTTTCCCGTATGGCCCAATAAGGCCCAATACTTTTCCCCCGTATTCCCGTAACTCCCCGGTACTCCAAAAAATACCCGAACCACTCAGAACCTTTCCGATGTCCGAATATAGTCGTCCAATATATCGATCTTTACATCTCAACCATTTCGAGACTCCTCGTCATGTCCCCGATCTGATCCGGGACTCCGAACTCCTTCGGTACATCAAAACTCATAAAACTCATAATATAACTGTCATCGAAACCTTGAGCGTGCGGACCCTACGGTTCGAGAACAATGTAGACATGACCGAGACACGTCTCCGGTCAATAACCAATAGCGGAACCTGGATGCTCATATTGGCTCCCACATATTCTACGAAGATCTTTATCGGTCAGACCGCATAACAACATACGTTGTTCCCTTTGTCATCGGTATGTTACTTGCCCGAGATTCGATCGTCGGTATCCTATACCTAGTTCAATCTCGTTACCGACAAGTCTCTTTACTCGTTCCGTAATACATCATCCCGCAACTAACTCATTAGTTGCAATGCTTGCAAGGCTTAAGTGATGTGCATTACCGAGAGGGCCCAGAGATACCTCTCTGACATTCGGAGTGACAAATCCTAATCTCGAAATACGCCAACCCAACAAGTACCTTCGGAGACACCTGTAGAGCACCTTTATAATCACCCAGTTACGTTGTGACGTTTGGTAGCACACAAAGTGTTCCTCCGATAAACGGGAGTTGCATAATCTCATAGTCATAGGAACATGTATAAGTCATGAAGAAAGCAATAGCAACATACTAAACGATCGGGTGCTAAGCTAATGGAATGGGTCATGTCAATCAGATCATTCACCTAATGATGTGACCCCGTTAATCAAATAACAACTCTTTGTCCATGGTTAGGAAACATAACCATCTTTGATTAACGAGCTAGTCAAGTAGAGGCATACTAGTGACACTCTGTTTGTCTATGTATTCACACATGTATTATGTTTCCGGTTAATACAATTCTAGCATGAATAATAAACATTTATCATGAAATAAGGAAATAAATAATAACTTTATTATTGCCTCTAGGGCATATTTCCTTCAATTTCTTGAAGTCCATGTGTTGGTTTCAAGGAGTTTATGGGTTGACCAAGGTGCTATTAAGGAATTATCCAAAGATTGGTCATGTGAGTGTTGAGCTTATTGCAAGCATGTCTTGAAGAAGAAGATTGTGTGATCATTCATGTTTAGCTTCAATACATCATCCAAACGAAGCTACTATAGCTAATTGCTCCCACTTTCAATATGTATCTAGACCGAGACTTAGAGTCATCTAGATTAATGTCAAAACTTGCATCGACGTAACCCTTTACGACGAACCTTTTGTCACCTCCATAATTGAGAAACATATCCTTATTCCACTAAGGATAATTTTGACCGCTGTCCAGTGATCTACTCCTAGATCACTATTGTACTCCCTTGCTAAACACAGTGTAGGGTATACAATAGATCTGGTACACAACATGGCATACTTTATAGAACCTATGGCCAAGGCATAGGGAATGACTTTCATTCTCTTTCTATCTTCTACCGTGGTCGGGTTTTGAGTCTTACTCAATTTCACATCTTGTAACACAGGCAAGAACTCTTTCTTTGACTGTTCCATTTTGAACTACTTCAAAATCTTGTCAAGGTATGTACTCATTGAAAAAACTTATCAAGCGTCTTGATCTATCTCTATAGATCTTGATGCTCAATATGTAAGCAGCTTCACCGAGGTTCTTCTTCGAAAATCTCCTTTCAAATACTCCTTTATGCTTCGCAGAATAATTCTACATTATTTCCGATCAACAATATGTCACTACATATACTTATCAGAAATGTTGTAGTGCTCCCACTCACTTTCTTGTAAATACAGGCTTCATCGCAAGTCTGTACAAAACTATATGCTTTGATCAACTTATCAAAGCGTGTATTCCAACTCCGAGTTGCTTGCACCAGTCCATAGATGGATGCTGGAGCTTGCATATTTTGTTAACACCTTTAGGATTGACAAAACCTTCTAGTTGCATCATATACAACTCTTCTTTAAGAAATCCATTAAGGATTGCAGTTTTGTTATCCATTTGCCAGATTTCATAAAATGTGGCAATTGCTAACATGATTCGGACAGACTTTAAGCATCGATACGAGTGAGAAAATCTCATCATAGTCAACACCTTGAACTTTGTCAAAAACCTTTTTCGACAAGTCTAGCTTTGTAGATAGTAACACTACTATCAGTGTCCGTCTTCTTCTTGAAGATCCATTTATTTTCTATGGCTTGCCGATCATCGGGCAAGTCAATCAAAGTCCATACTTTGTTCTCATACATGGATCCCTTCTCAGATTTCATGGCCTCAAGCCATTTTGTGGAATCTGGGCTCATCATCGCTTCCTCATAGTTCGTAGGTTCGTCATGGTCTAGTAACATAACTTCCAGAACAAGATTACTGTACCACTCTGGTGTGGATCTCACTCTGGTTTACCTACGAGATTCAGTAATAACTTGATCTAAAGTTTCATGATCATCATCATTAACTTCCTCACTAATTGGTGTAGGTGTCACAGAAACCGTTTTCTATGATGTACTATTTTCCAATAAGGGAGCATGTACAGTTACCTCATCAAGTTCTACTTTCCTCCCACTCACTTCTTTCGAGAGAAACTCCTTCTCTAGAAAGGATCCATTCTTGGCAACGAATGTTTTGCCTTCGGATCTGTGATAGAAGGTGTACCCAACAATCTCTGTTGGGTATCCTATGAAGACATATTTCTCCGATTTGGGTTTGAGCTTATCAGGATGAAACTTTTTCATATAAGCATCACAACCCTAAACTTTAAGAAACGACAACTTTGGTTTCTTGCCAAACCACAGTTCAGATTGTGTCGTCTCAACGGACTTAGATGGTGCCCTTTTTAACGTGAATGCAGCCGTCTTTAATGCATAACCCCAAAATGATAGTGGTAAACCGGTAAGAAACATCATAGATTGCACTATATCAGATAAAGTACGGTTATGACGTTCGGACACACCATTATGATGTGGTGTTCCAGGTGGCATGAGTTTGTGAAACTATTCCACATTGTTTTAATTGAAGGCCAAACTCGTAACTCAAATATTTTACCTCTGCGATCATATCGTAGAAACTTTTATTTTTGTTACGATGATTCTCCACTTCACTCTGAAATTCTTTGAACTTTTCAAATGTTTCAGACTAGTGTTTCATTAAGTAGATATACTCATATCTGCTCAAATCATCTGTGAAGGTCAGAAAATAATGATACCCGCCGCGAGTCTTAACACTCATCGGATCGCATACATCAGTATGTATTATTTCCAACAAGTCAGTTTCTCGCTCCATTGTTCCGGAGAACGAAGTTTTAGTCATCTTGCCCATAAGGCATGGTACGCAAGCATCAAGTGATTCATAATCAAGTGATTCCAAAATCCCATTAGCATGGAGTTTGTTCATGCGCTTTACACCAATATGACCTAAACGGCGGTGCCACAAATAAGTTGCACTATCATTATTAACTTTGCATCTTTTTGGCTTCAATATTATGAATATGTGTATCACTACGATCGAGATCCAACGAACCATTTTCATTGGGTGTGTAACCATCTAAGGTTTTATTCATGTAAACAGAACAACAATTTATTCTATTACTTAAATGAATAACCATATTGCAATAAACATGATCAAATCATATTCATGCTCAACGCAAACACCAAGTAACACTTATTTAGGTTCAACACTAATACCGAAAGTATAGGGAGTGTGCGATGATGATCATATCAATTTTGGAACCACTTCCAACACACATCGTCACTTCACCCTTAACTAGTCTCTGTTCATTCTGCAATTCCGTTTCGAGTTACTACTCTTAGCAACTGAACCAGTATCAAATACCAAGGGGTTGCTATGAACACTAGTAAAATACACATCAATAATCTGTATATCAAATATACCTTTGTTCACTTTGCCATCCTTCTTATCCGCCAAATACTTGGGGCAGTTCTGCTTCCAGTGACCAGTCCCTTTGCAGTAGAAGCACTCAGTCTCAGGCTTAGGTCTAGACTTGGGCTTCTTTACTTGAGCAGCAACTTGCTTGTTGTTCTTCTTGAAGTTCCCCTTCTTCCCTTTGCCCTTTTCTTGAAACTAGTGGTCTCGTCAACCATCAACACTTGATGTTTTTCTTGATTTCTACCTTCGTCGATTTCAGCATCACGAAGAGCTTGGGAATTGTTTCTGTTATCCCTTGCATATTATAGTTCATCACGAAGTTCTACTAACTTGGTGATGGTGACTAGAGAATTCTGTCAATCACTATTTTATCTGGAAGATTAACTCCCACTTGATTCAAGCGATTGTAGTACCCAGACAATCTGAGCACATGCTCACTAGTTGAGCGATTCTCCTCCATCTTTTAGCTATAGAACTTGTTGGAGACTTCATATCTCTCAACTCGGGTATTTGCTTGAAATATTAACTTCAACTCCTGGAACATCTCATATGGTCCATGACGTTCAGAACGTCTTTGAAGTCCTGATTCTAAGATGTTAAGCATGGTGCACTAAACTATCAAGTAGTCATCATATTGAGCTAGCCAAACGTTCATAATGTCTGCATCTGCTCCTGCAATAGGTTTGTCACCTAGCGGTGCATCAAGGACATAATTCTTCTGTGCAGCAATGAGGATAAACCTCAGATCACGGATCCAATCCGCATCAATGCTACCAACATCTTTCAACTTATTTTTCTCTAGAAACATATCAAAATAAACACAGGGAAGCAACAACGCGAGCTATTGATCTGCAACATAGATATGCTAATACTATCAGGACTAAGTTCATGATAAATTAAAGTTCAATTAATCATATTACTTAAGAACTCCCACTTAGATAGACATCCCTCTAATCTTCTAAGTGATCACGTGATCCAAATCAACTAAACCATAACCGATCATCACGTGAAATGGATTAGTTTTCAATGGTGAACATCTTTATGTTGATCATATCTACTATATGATTCACGCTCGACCTTTCGGTCTCCGTGTTCCGAGGCCATATCTGTATATGCTTGGCTCGTCAAGTATAACCCGAGTATTCCGCGTGTGCAACTGTTTTGCACCCGTTGTAGATGGACGTAGAGCTTATCACACCCGATCATCACATGGTGTCTGGGCACGACGAACTTTGGCAATGGTGCATACTCAGGGAGAACACTTCTTGATAATTTAGTGAGAGATCATCTTATAATGCTACCGTCAATCAAAGCAAGATAAGATGCATAAAAGATAAACATCGCATGCAATCAATATAAGTGATATGATATGGCCATCATCATCTTGTGCTTGTGATCTCCATCTCCGAAGCACCGTCATGATCACCATCGTCACTGGCGCGACACCTTGATCTCCATCATAGCATCGTTGTCGTCTCGCCAATCTTATGCTTCTACGACTATCGCTACCGCTTAGTGATAAAGTAAAGCATTACAGGGCGATTGCATTGCATATAATAAAGCGACAACCATATGGCTCCTGCCAGTTGCCGATAACTCAGTTACAAAACATGATCATCTCATACAATAAAATTTAGCATCATGTCTTGACCATATCACATCACAACATGCCCTGCAAAAACAAGTTAGACGTCCTCTACTTTGTTTGTTGCAAGTTTTACGTGGCTGCTACGGGCTTAAGCAAGAACCAATCTTACCTACGCATCAAAACCACAACGATAGTTTGTCAAGTTGATGTCGTTTTAACCTTCACAAGGACCGGGCGTAGCCACACTCGGTTCAACTGAAGTTGGAGAAATTGACACCCGCCAGCCACCTGTGTGCAAAGCACGGCGGTAGAACCAGTCTCGCGTAAGCGTACGCGTAATGTCGGTCCGGGCCGCTTCATCCAACAATACCGTCGAACCAAAGTATGACATGCTGTAGGCAGTATGACTTATATCGCCCATAACTCACTTGTGTTCTACTCGTGCATATAACATCAAACCATAAAACCTAGGCTCTGATACCACTGTTGGGGAACGTAGTAATTTCAAAAAAATTCCTACGCACACGCAAGATCATGGTGATGCATAGCAACGAGAGGGGAGAGTGTTGTCTACGTACCCTCGTAGACCGAAGCGGAAGCGTTGACACAACATAGAGGAAGTAGTCGTACGTCTTCCCGGTCCAACCGATCCAAGCACCGTTACTCCGGCACCTCCGAGTTCTTGGCACACGTTCAGCTCGATGACGCTTCTCGGGCTCCGATCCAGCAAAGCTTCGGAGAGGAGTTCCGTCAGCACGACGGCGTGGTGACGATCTTGATGTTCAACCGGCGCAGGGCTTCGCCTAAGCACCGCTACAATATGACCGAGGTGTAATATCGTGGAGAGGGGCACCGCACACGGCTAAGGAACGATCACGAAGATCAACTTGTGTGTCTATGGGGTGCCCCCTGCCCCCGTATATAAAGGAGTGGAGGAGGGGAGGGCCGACCCTCTCTATGGCGTGCCCTAGGGAGTCCTACTCCCACCGGGAGTAGGATTCCCCCTTTCCTAGTCCAACTAGGAGTCCTTCCATGTAGTAGGAGTAGGAGACAAGGAAGGGGAAAGGAGAAGGGAAGGAAGGAGGGGGCGCAGCCCCTCCCCCTAGTCCAATTCGGACTAGGCCTTGGGGGGAGGGCGCGGCCTGCCCTAGGCAACCCGTCTCTCTCTTTCCCGTATGGCCCAATAAGGCCCAATACTTTTCCCCCGTATTCCCGTAACTCCCCGGTACTCCAAAAAATACCCGAACCACTCAGAACCTTTCCGATGTCCGAATATAGTCGTCCAATATATCGATCTTTACGTCTCGACCATTTCGAGACTCCTCGTCATGTCCCCGATCTGATCCGGGACTCCGAACTCCTTCAGTACATCAAAACTCATAAAACTCATAATATAACTGTCATCGAGACCTTAAGCGTGCGGACCCTACGGTTCGAGAACAATGTAGACATGACCGAGACACGTCTCTGGTCAATAACCAATAGCGGAACCTGGATGCTCATATTGGCTCCCACATATTCTACGAAGATCTTTATCGGTCAGACCGCATAACAACATACGTTGTTCCCTTTGTCATCGGTATATTACTTGCCCGAGATTCGATCGTCGGTATCCTATACCTAGTTCAATCTCGTTACCGGCAAGTCTCTTTACTCGTTCCGTAATACATCATCCCGCAACTAACTCATTAGTTGCAATGCTTGCAAGGCTTAAGTGATGTGCATTACCGAGAGGGCCCAGAGATACCTCTCCGACATTGGAGTGACAAATCCTAATCTCGAAATACGCCAACCCAACAAGTACCTTCGGAGACACCTGTAGAGCACCTTTATAATCACCCAGTTACGTTGTGACGTTTGGTAGCACACAAAGTGTTCCTTCGATAAACGGGAGTTGCATAATCTCATAGTCATAGGAACATGTATAAGTCATGAAGAAAGCAATAGCAACATACTAAACGATCGGGTGCTAAGCTAATGGAATGGGTCATGTCAATCAGATCATTCACCTAATGATGTGATCCCGTTAATCAAATAACAACTCTTTGTCCATGGTTAGGAAACATAACCATCTTTGATTAACGAGCTAGTCAAGTAGAGGCATACTAGTGACACTCTGTTTGTCTATGTATTCACACATGTATTATGTTTCCGGTTAATACAATTCTAGCATGAATAATAAACATTTATCATGAAATAAGGAAATAAATAATAACTTTATTATTGCCTCTAGGGCATATTTCCTTCAATTTCTTGAAGTCCGTGTGTTGGTTTCAAGGAGTTTATGGGTTGACCAAGGTGCTATTAAGGAATTATCCAAAGATTGGCCATGTGAGTGTTGAGCTTATTGCGAGCATGTCTTGAAGAAGAAGATTGTGTGATCATTCATGTTTACCTTCAAGACATCATCCAAACGAAGAGATTTGGAAAGATTCAAGGTTGATCAAGACTAAGTCAAGAGTGAATCAAGTTGATCAACTCACAAAGCGTAGAAGATGTACCGAGAGGGATCAAGTGATCCCATGGTATGGTAAGCATTGTCCATTGCACTTTGTGTACTAACCCATAGTCTATGTGAGAGTCTATGAGGGGTTAGGTACGTGTCCATGGGCTTGTGTCAAGAGGAAGATATCATACAACCCATGGAAAGGATAACATCAAGTGGTGATCGTCATCAAGATTGTCGTGTGCAAGTTCAAGTGGAGCATCACGAAGAGATCAAGTGCTTGAAGCTTGCCATCCATTGTGGTGTCAATGGACTTGTGAAGATGTGCCGAAGAGTGGCTCACCCATAGTGGAGTATGGGGGAGCAATCATCTAGTCTCCATCGACCCAACACAATCAAGAAAGGTGGTCCATCTTGAGGAGGACAAGATCGTCATCATCTATCTCAAGTGGATCATGTGCAAGGCAAAGGTTTGCCCTTGATAGGTTTTATATTTTACTGGTCTCATGGTGGTAGTTGGGAGACCGGGTTATAGGATCGATAGCCGTACTATCAAGGGGGGCTCTCAAGTGAGTAGCTTGATCGTATCGTTCGTCGAGAGCTCAAACCATTGCATCCTTGCATAATATTTCTTGGTTCTTGTTTGGTTCTCTTTGTGAGTCTTAGAGCTTATGGTCATCTTGATGACAAGGTTGAGTTCATCGAAAACGGAGTTTGCATGCATCTTCTATGATGTTTTCGGTGTTGGAGGTTTTACCGGTCTTATCCGAGGAAGGGTTCTCACCATTTTCTTTTGGGCCTTTTCTCATTTTCTTATTATTGGTATTTCTATCAAGATTGTGTTAGCCCTTGTCGCTAGCTTTCCAACAAACTTGGTTTCGTCGAATTCGGAGTCCGTTTGCAGAAGTTGTGGTAGTTTTGGTGTTCTGAAAAGGCTGCAGCGGTACTACCGCGGGTAGGAGCGGAAGTAATTGTTTACTACCGCTCTTGGGAGCGGTACTACCGCTTGGAGCAGTACTACCGTGGCTACTTCCGTGGCTACTTCCGCTCGGGACCAAAAACTCGTCACAAGTCCAGCGGTGGTAGGCACAGATGTAATTTTTTAGTACCGCTCGCAAGCAGTAGTACCGCTACCCTTAGCTGTAGTACCACTACCCCTAGCGGTAGTACCGTGAGGTCAAGCGGTACTACCGCTCCGACAGTTCTTCTGGCTTTTTTGCCTCCTCGCGGTTGTGTTTCTAAGGGCTACTACCGCCCTAGCGGTAGTACCGCTCCTTGGAGCGGTTGTACCGCTCGGTGCGGGCTGTGAGCATAACGGTTGGATTTTTCCCCACCTATAAAAGGGGGTCTTCTTCCCCATTGAACCTTATCCTTTTAGCTCGTGTTCTTCCCCCATTGTTGACCTTCTTCGAGCTTTCTAACTCTCAATCCCTCCAATGATTCTTGCTAGTTCTTGAGGGAAAAGAGAGAGGAGATCTAGATCCACGTTTCCACCAATCACTTTCTCCTCTAAGTGAGGGAACCCCTTGGATCTAGATCTTGGAGTTCTTCGTGTTCTTCTTTCGTTCTTCCTCTCGTTTTCTTCCCTAGCATTAGTTGCTTTGGTGGGATTGGGAGAGAAGGACTTGGGCACTCCGTGTGCCCTTGCCATTGCATTTGGTGCATCGGTTTAAGTTCTCCACAGTGATACGTGGAAGTGAAGTTTGAGAAGCTTATTACTCTTGGGTGTTTGGGCACCCTAGAGCTTGTTCCTCTTGGGTGCCTTGGCGCCATAGACGGTTGGTGGTGTTCGGAGCTCAATCATTGTGGTGTAAAGCTCCGGGCAAGCGTCGGGGTCTCCAATTAGGTTGTGGAGATCGCCCCGAGCAATTTGACGGGTACCGGTGAACACCCCCAAGGGTTGCCAAAGTGTACAGGTTCGGTGACCGCCCCCAAGGGTTGCCATTTGTACGGGTTCGGTGACCGCCCTCAAGGGTCCCTTAGTGGAATCACGGCATCTTGCATTGTGCGAGGGTGTGAGGAGATTACGATGGCCCTAGTGGCTTCTTGGGGAGCATTGTGCCTCCACACCGCTCCAAACGAAGATTAGCATCTGCAAGGGTGTGAACTTCGGGATACATCGTCGTCTCCGCGTGCCTCGGTTATCTCTTACCCGAGCCCTTTACTTATGCACTTTACTTTGTGATAGCCATATTGTTTCTTGTCATATATCTTGCTACACTTAGTTGTTTATCTTGCTTAGCATAAGTTGTTGGTGCACATAGGTGAGCCTAGTTGTTGTAGGTTTTGTGTTTGACAAATTAACCGCTAGGTCTATTCCGCATATGTTCAAGCCTCAACCGTAATTATTTTAAAGCGCCTATTCACCCCCCCTCTAGGCAACATCCACGATCTTTCAATTGGTATCAGAGCCTCGTCTCTCTTTATAGGGCTTAACCGCCTAGAGAGTAAAGATGTCGACTAGGGGTTTAGGATTCTTTGACACTCTTAGTTTCGATGGCACAAATTTTGATGTTTGGGTAATTCGCATGCTTAATATCTTTAGGGTCATGGACCCAAATTTAGAGAGAATTGTAGATATGGGTTTTTATCCTCCAAAAGATCCCCAAAGATTATCTTTAGAGGATGAGAAAAACTCTTATCTCAATGCTCAAGCTTCTAATGTGCTTTTCGATGCTTTGAGCAATGTAGTTATATCTCAACTTATGCCGTTCCGGGATGCTCATGAGTTGTGGACAAAGCTTCAAGATAAATATGGTGTGTCCAAGATTTATGGGGATGATTGTTCTCCCTCCACCTCCGGCCGTGTTGCCTTCTCAACTTCTTCTACTTCACCTACATGTGGATTGCCACAAGGTAATGCTAGGGTGAGTAGTGGTGGTCATTGCAATGATGATAGTGTTCTTATTATTGGTGATTCTTCATCACTATCTTATTGCAATGGTCCTTCTTTGGACTTCAACACTTCGAGCACCTTACATGTTTCACATGCTCATGTTGATAGTCCTTGCATATCATGTAGAAATTGCTTGACTAAATCTCATGATGATATGCTTGCTATATCTTGTTGCCATGATAAAAATGCATGTATTTCCTCGAGTTGTTGTACTAACAATGTAGATGAAACCCAACACTCCATGGAACAAGATGTGGTCTTGGATGGTGCTTCAAGGGATCCTACATCATCATCTATTGCATTTTGCCTTATGGCCAAGGCTTCAAAGGTATCTCCCACTTTGAATCCCAATATATCTTGTGATGATATTGATGATGGCAAGAGTGATGATGATGTTGATTATTATGAAGAGAATGATGATGTTGCCTCCTTAAAAATTAAGGGGAAATGATTTTTAAAGCTCTTCTTAAGAATAAAATTGCTCGTTCCAACTTCATGGAAATCATTTCTATTGCTATTGAGGGCAAGAAATATATTGATGAGTAGGAATCTTGTCTTGAGGAGCATGAAGTCACCATTGATAAAATGGAAGGTCATGAGCGTGATTAAGCTAATGAGATTGCGGACCTCTCTCAAGCTCATGAACTTGAACAAACCACCAAGGAATCTCTTGAGGAGACTTTTGCTCTAGAGTTATCTAGAGTGAAGGAATCTCATGATAGAGCTCTTGAGGTGGCCAATGTTTTTGAAACTAAAAATGCTAAGCTTGAAGTTGCTCATGCTAGACTCCTTGAGGATTTTGAGCACCTCGAAAATGGCTCAAGGGTCATCAAGGGTGAGCTTATCAAACTCACTGAGTATCATGCTCAACTTGAAGCTTATTATTTAAAAGATCTTGCCAAGTTGCCTTCTCCTCTTGTTGTTAATGATGATGCTTGTGCTACTAACTCTACTTCTTGTTAAGCATTCATTTTAAAGGAGAATGTTGAGCTAAGGGCCGAACTTGAGTTGCTATCTAGCAATTATGGGAAATTGGAACAAAGTCATGAACAGCTTTCTAGCTCTTATGATGATCTTTTTGTATCCCATAATGTGCTAAAAATAGCTCATGAGGCTATGATTGCTAAGTTAACATCTAGTGAGCCTCATGCGGACATTAGCACTGCTTTTAGTCAAAATGCTATATTGCCTTGTGCTAGTCCTCGTAATTCGTCTATGCATAACATTGGTACATCTTGTGATGAATTGCTTTCCTTGCCTTGTTGCTCCAATGATGAAGCTTATACTTCCTCTAGTACTTGTGTTGAGACTAACCATGTAGAGGAAATCAAAGAGCTCAAGGCCCAAATCACTTCTTTGAAGAAAGACTTAGAAAAGTATCATGAAGGGAATCCACACTCAACAATATCTTGAGTGTGCGAAAATCCCCCAATGACAAAGGTGGACTTGGATTCAACTCCAACAAGAAGAAAAAGTCCAAGATGAACAAGAAGAATGGCCAAGAACACGTCAAGAATTTGGCCAAGATTATTTGCTTCAAGTGCAAAATTGAAGGGCACCATGTTAGATCTTTCCCATTGAAGAAGAAGGCCATTAGTGATAAGCAACAAGGGAAGCGGCTACAAGTGCATTCTCATGCTCAACCTCAAGTTGAAGAAAGGCCTCTTCCCAAGAAGACTCAAGCTAATGCTTCTCAAGTTGAGAAATCAAGTGAGAACAAAGTGAAGAGTAGACGTTGCTACCTATGTCGTGAAAAAGGTCACGTCGCTTCTTCATGCACGAATGATACCTTATCCAACCCTATTCTAATTGATGATATCTATTCTCTTGGGAAGGATAAGGTTGGCAATGTGTTTGCCAAATTTGTTGGTACTCAAAGTGGTGTCAAGAAAAGAACCATTTGGGTAGCCAAGCCTATTGTGACTAACCTCTTAGGACCCAACTTTGTTGGGGACCAACTAGCTCATACTTGATCAATAGGTGTTGTTTGAGGTCATTGGAGACTTGGCTACATTATGAAGAATTAAGGGGACTTCATCATTCTTATTGTCTCAAGCCAAGTCAATTGGGTTATCAAGTTTCTACCTTATATCCAATGTGCCTCCTTGCGGTAACTTGTACTTAAATTGTTTACATTTTTTTTGACAGAAAGACTATAAGGGAACCCCCTACAACATAATTGGTGCAACAAGTCCAAATTGCAAGTACCATGCCTTGAACCTGGGTGGGTGGAAAGGCATCAGCCCCTTCCCACCACTAGGCTATGCCTTAGTCTGCAAAATTGTTTACATTGAAAGTTACTTGCCCCTTTGCATGTTTTGGTTTTGTTCCTTGCCCCTTTGCATGTTTTGGTTTTGTTCCTTGCATGTGTTTGTATGTGTTGTGTCTCCAAATTGCTTATCTTGAGTAATCAAGTTATGTATGTTTGTTTGCACTTCATGTACATGTGTGTCGTACGTTGAGCCTTTGTGCATCTTGTTTGTATCTTAGTTGGCTCTTGTGAGAGATTAATGGAATATCCCATTATGGGAGAGTGACGTGCTTTGTGCACCTCACTATCCTATAAATGTGTGTACATGAGTAATACCATCTAGTATTGATATTTCAAGATTATCTAGTCGCTATGTGGTATGTCTTCTCATAAGAAATTAAAATTCTAAATAGTCCATTAATTATCTCTTGTTGGATTCTCTTATTGCCTCTTGTTAAGTTTTTATTGGTATCACATTATGGGGGAGTAATATGCTATGTGCATATTACAATCCTAGAAAATGTGTACATTTGAGATATTGTCACCTAGAATCAATATTGTAAATTATCTTGTTCTTAGGTTGCATGTTAGCTCTACAAGTTGCACTTTGCTTGTGTTTGGTGTGAAGATGATGTTGGATATCCTTGCTATCTACCAACGGGAATCATTTCCAAATACTTCTTGTCTTTTGACAATTGGTACTCACTTATGTGTGGTAGAAATTATTGATCATCTCTACATTGGCCTTTGCTTTTATTTGCCTTATCTCTTGCCTAGGATTGTATCAACTCCCTTTGTCTTCCATACCACTTGTGGATCTTGTTAATTTCTTGATCTTGTCTAGTGTTTTCTAGATATAGTGAAAGTGGTGATCCCACCTTGTGCATTTTGTATTCAAATGCAAATTCTCTATAATGCACTAGTCTTGGGGGAGCTATCCTATTTTCTATAAGACACTCATCTTGCGATCCTTATCAAGTGTGTGTTGGTGGAAGGCAAGTCTTTTTCTTTTTGGTACTTTGCGCCATCATGAAACTTTGTAGAGAGCTTTGTTTTTTTGGAACCATCCTCTCTTTTGGGAGTTTGATACCTTTTTTAGTGTGTATCAACCGATATCTCATTCCTCGATGTATCTTTTATGGATATCCTCCAAGTGATGATTTATTCATTTGGTATCTTTTCTTCACTTGGTTTTTTCTTTGTCATTTGGTATCGGTTCTTGAAAGTCTTGAGCATGCATATTAATTTGATGTAGTATTTTTAGCATGCTTTCTTTCTTCGACCCAATATATAGGGGAAACTCCACCAAGTCTCAAATTGGATGAGATGTGCATGAAATTCATTTTCATATCTATATGCACATATTTATGTGGAGGTTGTCCTATGTATTGTTGGTTCTCTAACTCTTTGGTCCCAATGAGTTTGGGTACCATTTTGTTTGTGTTGTTGTTCTAGGAACAATTGGAGATGCATTGGATGCTCGACTCACTCACAAGGAAGGTGGTGTCATCATGTGCTAATTGGAGTCAAGCTAGGATGATCAATGAACTACTATCTACCTTTAATTGGTATCTACTACATCCTTCCAATGATATCTCGATAACAAGTATCTCTTCATGCATTCCTTTCTAGCATTCAACCTTGTGTAGGTTGCATCTTAGCATGTTTTTCATTCCATCTTGTGATACTTGTTTCCTTTCTCAAAGCATCTCAACGATGATCTCATGTTGCTAGTTGTGATGTCTTTGATGGGTGTGTGGTAGGAATTCATTTATATACTATAAGACCATATCTAGCCATGTGCTATGCTTCCAAGCAAATATCTTATTGGTATATATGTATGACTTCCTTTTGGATATCTTGTTCCTTCGTGTTGTAACTATTTCGGGTGTACATACTTCTTTGTGTGTGTGTGTGTGTATATATATATATATATATATATGTATATATATCATCATGATTTCGTCTACCTAGAATCTTATACACTTGAGAGAAGTTGCATATCTAGATGATATCCTTTCTTTCACGTCCACCTTGTCTTTCTTATGTTATTTCTTTGGTGGCTCCATGAAAGCTTTTGCCTTGAGTGCATGTCTTCTATCGTTGCATCTTGATGCACTCTTGTGTGGTGAAGATTATGTTCCTCATGCTTATCTTTACGAGGTTTTTGCCATCTTAATTGGTATCCCTCGTCTTGATGAGCCTTTCATCTTCTATCTTCACAGCGGGTTGTCACAAGCATAGGTTCTCTATATGCTTATTAGTAAGCTTGTGAACCCATTTGCTAGTTGTGTGTGGGAATGATAGGCCTTGCATCGTGTGCCTCATTCTTTCAAGACTTTATTGATGCTTAATGCTCTTCTATACATTAGTCTTCTCAAGTGCATTGCCTTGACTCACACACATCTTTTTGGTTGAGCCCACTCTTAAGTTGCCTCTCTTACTTGTTGCTCAACCATGTGTTTGTTGCAAGTACTAGGCTTAGTTTCCTATATGCTCTCTTGCACTTGTTGTAAGTTTCTATTGATTTTGGGGGAGCTATGATCCTATTTTGTGCACTTTGTATCCAGATACAAAAATTCTTGATGTGCACAAATCATGGGGAGCTTCTCTAGTTTCTTTAGAACACTGCTCTGCTCTTATCATTATATCCTTTATTCATGTGGCTCGTAGGATCATTGGCCTAGTTGGTTCAATTGGTATATTTTGATAGCTTGCTTCAATAGGTATCTTTTCATTGCTTGATTCCTTGTTTCTCTCTTTGTTATGTCTTTGTGGCATATCTTCCTTTTGCAATCTTTGGACCTCAATATAGTTTGTCTTCCTCCAAGTATTTACCATTCGATGTGTGTATTGCATTCCACTCTCTTGTTGGGAAATACACAATTTATGGAGGAACACATTTTATATTGGCCTTCTAAGCTTGTAGCCCATTTTGGCAATCGATGCCAATGGGGGAGAAGTTTCAGAGAGTTTTGTGGAGAAGTTTAGAGAGTTGTCTCTTCTGGCTTTGGTTTGTTCCTAAGCATACGCATCTCCTTCGCATGCATTATTGGTTGGTGCATTGCATGGTGATGCATAATTCCTTATATAAACTCTCTTGAAAGTGATTGTCATCAATTACCAAAATGGGGGAGATTGAATGGAGATGCGGTGCCCCCATGTGTGGTTTTGGTAATTGATGACATTCTCTATGGACTAATGGTTGCATTGAGTTATATTTGAAGGATTTTTTCATAGGCATTTCTTGAAGTCCATGTGTTGGTTTCAAGGAGTTTATGTGTTAACCAAGGTGCTATTAAGGAATTATCCAAAGATTGGTCATGTGAGTGTTGAGCTTATTGCAAGCATGTCTTGAAGAAGAAGATTGTGTGATCATTCATGTTTACCTTCAAGACATCATCCAAACAAAGAGATTTGGAAAGATTCAAGGTTGATCAAGACTAAGTCAAGAGTGAATCAAGTTGATCAACTCACAAAGCGTAGAAGATGTACCGAGAGGGATCAAGTGATCCCATGGTATGGTAAGCATTGTCCATTGCACTATGTGTACTAACCCATGGTCTATGTGAGAGTCTATGTGGGGTTAGGTACGTGTCCATGGGCTTGCGTCAAGAGGAAGATATCATACAACCCATGGAAAGGATGACATCAAGTGGTGATGTCATCAAGATTGCCGTGTGCAAGTTCAAGTGGACCATCACGACGAGATCAAGTGCTTGAAGCTTGCCATCCATTTGGTGTCAATGGACTTGTGAAGATGTGCCGAAGAGTGGCTCACCCATAGTGGAGTATGGGGGAGCAATCATCTAGTCTCCATCGACCCAATGCAATCAAGAAAGATGGTCCATCTTGAGGAGGAGAAGATCATCATCATCTAGCTCAAGTGGATCATGTGCAAGGCAAAGTTTTGCCCTTGATAGGTTTTCTATTTTACCGGTCTCATGGTGGTAGTTGGGAGACCGGGTTATAGGATCGATAGCCATAATATCAAGGGGGGCTCTCAAGTGAGTAGCTTGATCGTATCGTTCGTCGAGAGCGCAAACCATTGCATCCTTGCATCATGTTTCTTGGTTCTTGTTTGGTTCTCTTTGTGAGTCTTAAAGCTTATGGTCATCTTGATGACAAGCTTGAGTTCATCGAAAACGGAGTTTGCATGCGTCTTCTATGATGTTTTCGGTGTTGGAGGTTTTACCGGTCTTATCCGAGGAAGGGTTCTCACCATTTTCTTTTGGGACTTTTCTCATTTTTCTTATTATTGGTATTTCTATCAAGATTGTGTTAGCCCTTGTCGCTAGCTTTCCAACAAACTTGGTTTCGTCGAATTCGGAGTCCGTTTGCAGAAGTTGTGGTAGTTTTGGTGTTCTGAAAAGGTTGCAGCGGTACTACCGCGGGTAGGAGCGGAAGTAATTTTTTACTACTGCTCTTGGGAGCGGTACTACCGCTCTTAGGAGCGGTACTACTGCTTGGAGCAGTACTACCGCGGCTACTTCCGTGGCTACTTCTGCTCAGGACCAAAAACTCGCCACAAGTCCAGCGGTGGTAGGCACGGATGTAATTTTTTAGTACCGCTCGCAAGCAGTAGTACCGCTACCCCTAGCGGTAGTACCGTGAGGTCAAGCGGTACTACTGCTCCGACGGTTCTTCTGGCTTTTTTGCCTCATCGTTGTTGTGTTTCAAAGGGCTACTGCCGCCCTAGCGGTAGTATCGCTCCTTGGAGCGGTAGTACCGCTTGGTGCGGGCTGTGAGCATAACGGTTGGAGTTTTCCCACCTATAAAAGGGGGTATTCTTCCCCATTGAACCTTATCCTTTTAGCTCGTGTTCTTCCCCCATTGTTGACCTTCTTAGAGCTTGCTAACTCTCAATCCCTCCAATGATTCTTGCTAGTTCTTGAGGGAAAAGAGAGAGGAGATCTAGATCCACATTTCCACCAATCACTTTCTCCTCTAAGTGAGGGGAACCCCTTGGATCTAGATCTTGGATTTCTTCGTGTTCTTCTTTTGTTCTTCCTCTCGTTTTCTTCCCTAGCATTAGTTGCTTTGGTGGGATTGGGAGAGAAGGACTTGGGCACTCCGTGTGCCCTTGCCATTGCATTTGGTGCATCGGTTTGAGTTCTCCACGGTGATACGTGGAAGTGAAGTTTTAGAAGCTTATTACTCTTGGGTGTTTGGGCACCATAGAGCTTGTTCCTCTTGGGTGCCTTGGCGCCCTAGACGGTTGGTGGTGTTCGGAGCTCAATCATTGTGGTGTAAAGCTCCGGACAAGCATCGGGGTCTCCAATGAGGCTGTGGAGATCGCCCCGAGCAATTTGACGGGTATTGGTGACCGCCCCCAAGGGTTGCCAAAGTGTACGGGTTCGGTGACCGCCCCCAAGGGTTGCCATTTGTACGGGTTCGGTGACCGCCCTCAAGGGTCCCTTAGTGGAATCACGGCATCTTGAATTGTGCGAGGGCGTGAGGAGATTACGGTGGCCCTAGTGGCTTCTTGGGGAGCATTGTGCCTCCACACCGCTCCAAACGAAGATTAGCATCCGCAAGGGTGTGAACTTCGGGATACATCGTCGTCTCCGCGTGCCTCGGTTATCTCTTACCCGAGCCCTTTACTTATGCACTTTACTTTGTGATAGCCATATTGTTTCTTGTCATATATCTTGCTATCACTTAGTTGTTTATCTTGCTTAGCATAAGTTGTTGATGCACATAGGTGAGCCTAGTTGTTGTAGGTTTTGTGATTGACAAATTAACCGCTAGGTTTATTCCACATTTGTTCAAGCCTCAACCGTAATTATTTTAAAGCGCCTATTCACCCCCCCTCTAGGCGACATCCACGATCTTTCACAAGGCCTTATATTTTTGCTAAACAGAATGGATGACTTGTCCTTGTTTATTATTTGTCCTGAGTAGCTCCCATATATGTTAATTATGCGTTCAACTTCTTGAGCACTGCTTGCATTAGCCTCCATTAGCAGCAATGAATCATCTGCAAAAAGGAGGTGACTTACACTAGGAGATCTTCTGCATATTTTGATCCCACTAATTAACCCTCTCATTTCAGCATTATGCAGCATGGCTGAGAATCCTTCCGCATATAGTAGAAACATGTATGGGGAGAGTGGGTCGCCCTGTCGAAGCCCTCTTTGAGGTGTGATAGTTTCGGTAACAACCCCATTTACTTTGATTCGGTATTTGACCGTGGAGATGCACTTCATTATCAAGTTGATCCACCCTCCGTCAAAGCCCAGTCTATGCATCATCCCCTTTAGAAATGGCCACTCGACACGGTCGTATGCCTTGCTCATGTCTAATTTTATTGCTGCATAACCCACCGAGCCCTCTTTTTCTCTGCAAGAAGTGTGTTAGCTCATATGCCAGTAATGAATTGTCATATATAAGGCGCCCAGGCACAAAGGCACTCTGATTAGGGGAGATAATGTTGGGGAGAATTACTTTAAGCCTATTTGTAATTACCTTCGAGACCAACTTATATACCACATTACATAGGCTTATTGGTATGAGATCGTTCATCTACATTGGATTGTTGTTCTTTGGGATTAGAACTATGAGTGTATCATTCCAACCCTCTGGCATGTCTCCCCCTCTTAGAATATGAAGTGCTTCCTTGACCACTTGTTCTCCAACAGTTTTCCAAAACTTTTTGAAAAAGATAGCATGCATTCCATCGGGACCTGGTGCCTTGAGGTCACCAATGCAGTTTAGTGCTGATTTAACCTCTTCTTCTGTGTACTCAGCACACAACACACTGTTCATATGCTTTGTTACCTTCATATCTACAACCTGCACAATTTCCTCCATGTTGATCCATATAATCTTGGAGAAGATGTTCGAAAAATAGTTTGTAATATGTTCCTTGAGTGAGTCTTCCCCTTCAGCCCAGCTTCCATCATCTCTTA